>CP092867.1:60971116-61232163 GCA_030710605.1 Cordylochernes scorpioides
TCTATATGATATAAAAAGCCAACAATGAAGAGTGAATGTAATATAAAAAGCCAACAATGAAGAATGAATTTAAGATAAAAAGCCAACAATGAAGAGTGAATGTAATATAAAAAGCCAACAATGAAGAATGAATGTAAGATAAAAAGCCAACAATGAAGAGTGAATGTAAGATAAAAAGCCAACAATGAATAATAAATGTAATATAAAAAGCAAACAATGAAGAATGAATGTAAGATAAAAAGCCAACAATGAAGAGTATATAATATAAAACGCCAACAATGAAGAATGAATGTAAGATAAAAAGCCAACAATGAAGAGTGAATGTAAGATAAAAAGCCAACAATGAATAGTAAATGTATATAAAAAGCCAACAATGAAGAATGAATGTAAGATAAAAAGCCAAAAATGAAGAGTAAATATAATATAAAAAGCCAACAATGAAGAGTGAATGTAAGATAAAAAGCCAACAATGAAGAGTAAATGTAATATAAAAAGCCAACAATGAAGAGTGAATGTAAGATAAAAAGCCAACAATGAAGCGTAAATATAATATAAAAAGCCAACAATGAAGAATGAATGTAAGATAAAAAGCCAACAATGAAGAGTAAATGTAATATAAAAAGCCAACAGAATGAATGTAAGATAAAAACCAACAATGAAGAGGGATGTAATATAAAAAGCCAACAATGAAGAATGAATGTAAGATAAAAAGCCAACAATGAAGAGTGAATGTAAGATAAAAAGCCAGCAATGAAGAGTAAATGTAATATAAAAAGCCAACAATGAAGAATGAATGTAAGATAAAAAGCCAACAAAGAAGAGTAAATATAATATAAAAAGCCAACAATGAAGAGTGAATATAAGATAAAAAGCCAACAATGAAGAGTAAATGTAATATAAAAAGCCAACAGAGTGAATGTAAGATAAAAAGCCAACAATGAAGAGTGAATGTAATATAAAAAGCCAACAATGAAGAATGAATGTAAGATAAAAAGCCAACAATGAAGAGTGAATGTAATATAAAAAGCCAACAATGAAGAATGAATGTAAGATAAAAAGCCAACAATGAAGAGTGAATGTAAGATAAAAAGCCAAAAATGAAGAGTAAATGTAATATGAAAAGCCAACAATGAAGAATGAATGTAAGATAAAAAGCCAACAATGAAGAGTGAATGTAAGATAAAAAGCCAACAATGAATAGTAAATGTAATATAAAAAGCCAACAATGAAGAATGAATGTAAGATAAAAAGCCAACAATGAAGAATGAATGTAAGATAAAAAGCCAACAATGAAGAGTAAATATAATATAAAAAGCCAACAATGAAAAGTGAATGTAAGATAAAAAGCCAACAAAGAAGAGTAAATATAATATAAAAAGCCAACAATGAAGAGTGAATGTATGATAAAAAGCCAACAATGAAGAGTAAATGTAATATAAAAAGCCAACAGAGTGAATGTAAGATAAAAAGCCAACAATGAAGAGTGAATGTAATATAAAAAGCCAACAATGAAGAATGAATGTAAGATAAAAAGCCAACAATGAAGAGTGAATGTAATATAAAAAGCCAACAATGAAGAATGAATGTAAGATAAAAAGCCAACAATGAAGAGTGAATGTAAGATAAAAAGCCAACAATGAAGAGTAAATGTAATATAAAAAGCCAACAATGAAGAATGAATATAAGATAAAAAGCCAACAATGAAGAGTAAATCTATATATATAAAATTGAATGTCTGTCTGTCTGTTTGTTTGTTTGTACTCTATAGATTCAAAAACCATACATCCAATCGCCGTGAAATTTTAGGATATTATTAGGTATATCACCAGGAAGGTTTTTGAATAATAATTTCATGAATATCTTGAATATCCTTAGAGTTACTTGCAGATTTGTAGATTTAACTCGCAAGCAGCGCCCCCATTATGACGATCTTAACAAGTTTTCTTATCACTAAGTTTGTTATCTAAAATATAATTTATCAAAAGTAAGATTATCTCAGGATGACACGGCAATGTGACACGGGAAAAAATGTTCACTAGATAAAACTATGATTTTCTATATGATATAAAAAGCCAACAATGAAGAGTGAATGTAATATAAAAAGCCAACAATGAAGAATGAATTTAAGATAAAAAGCCAACAATGAAGAGTGAATGTAATATAAAAAGCCAACAATGAAGAATGAATGTAGGATAAAAAGCCAACAATGAAGAGTGAATGTAAGATAAAAAGCCAACAATGAATAGTAAATGTAATATAAAAAGCCAACAATGAACAATGAATGTAAGATAAAAAGCCAAAAATGAAGAGTAAATATAATATAAAAAGCCAACAATGAAGAGTGAATGTAAGATAAAAAGCCAACAATGAAGAGTAAATGTAATATAAAAAGCCAACAATGAAGAATGAATGTAAGATAAAAAGCCAACAATGAAGAGTAAATATAATATAAAAAGCCAACAATGAAGAATGAATGTAAGATAAAAAGCCAACAGAGTGAATGTGAGATAAAAAGCCAACAATGAAGAGTGAATGTAATATAAAAAGCCAACAATGAAGAATGAATGTAAGATAAAAAGCCAACAATGAAGAGTGAATGTAATATAAAAAGCCAACAAGGAAGAATGAATGTAAGATAAAAAGCCAACAATGAAGAGTGAATGTAAGATAAAAAGCCAACAATGAAGAGTAAATGTAATATAAAAAGCCAACAATGAAGAATGAATGTAAGATAAAAAGCCAACAATGAAGGGTAAATGTAATATAAAAAGCCAACAGAATGAATGTAAGATAAAAAGCCAACAATGAAGAGGGATGTAATATAAAAAGCCAACAATGAAGAATGAATGTAAGATAAAAAGCCAACAATGAAGAGTGAATGTAAGATAAAAAGCCAGCAATGAAGAGTAAATGTAATATAAAAAGCCAACAATGAAGAATGAATGTAAGATAAAAACCAACAAAGAAGAGTAAATATAATATAAAAAGCCAACAATGAAGAGTGAATATAAGATAAAAAGCCAACAATGAAGAGTAAATGTAATATAAAAAGCCAACAGAGTGAATGTAAGATAAAAAGCCAACAATGAAGAGTGAATGTAATTTAAAAAGCCAACAATGAAGAATGAATGTAAGATAAAAAGCCAACAATGAAGAGTGAATGTAATATAAAAAGCCAACAATGAAGAATGAATGTAAGATAAAAACCCAACAATGAAGAGTGAATGTAAGATAAAAAGCCAAAAATGAAGAGTAAATGTAATATGAAAAGCCAACAATGAAGAATGAATGTAAGATAAAAAGCCAACAATGAAGAGTGAATGTAAGATAAAAAGCCAACAATGAATAGTAAATGTAATATAAAAAGCCAACAATGAAGAATGAATGTAAGATAAAAAGCCAACAATGAAGAGTAAATATATTATAAAAAGCCAACAATGAAGAATGAATGTAAGATAAAAAGCCAACAATGAAGAGTAAATATAATATAAAAAGCCAACAATGAAGAATGAATGTAAGATAAAAAGCCAACAAAGAAGAGTAAATATAATATAAAAAGCCAACAATGAAGAGTGAATGTAAGATAAAAAGCCAACAATGAAGAGTAAATGTAATATAAAAAGCCAACAGAGTGAATGTAAGATAAAAAGCCAACAATGAAGAGTGAATGTAATATAAAAAGCCAACAATGAAGAATGAATGTAAGATAAAAAGCCAACAATGAAGAGTGAATGTAAGATAAAAAGCCAACAATGAAGAGTAAATGTAATATAAAAAGCCAACAATGAAGAATGAATGTAAGATAAAAAGCCAACAATGAAGAGTAAATCTATATATATAAAATTGAATGTCTGTCTGTATTATTAGGTATATCACCGGGAAGGTTTTTGAAAAATAATTTCCTGAATATCTTGAATATCCTTAGAGTTACTTGCAGATTTGTAGATTTAACTCGCAAGCAGCGCCCCCATTGTGACGAAGTTAACAAGTTGTCTTATCACTAAGTTTGTTATCTAAATTATAATTTATCAAAAGTAAGATTATCTCAGGATGACACGGCAATGTGACACGGGAAAAAATGTTCACTAGATAAAACTATGATTTTCTATATGATATAAAAAGCCAACAATGAAGAGTGAATGTAATATAAAAAGCCAACAATGAAGAATGAATTTAAGATAAAAAGCCAACAATGAAGAGTGAATGTAATATAAAAAGCCAACAATGAAGAATGAATGTAAGATAAAAAGCCAACAATGAAGAGTGAATGTAATATAAAAAGCCAACAATGAAGAATGAATGTAAGATAAAAACCCAACAATGAAGAGTGAATGTAAGATAAAAAGCCAAAAATGAAGAGTAAATGTAATATGAAAAGCCAACAATGAAGAATGAATGTAAGATAAAAAGCCAACAATGAAGAGTGAATGTAAGATAAAAAGCCAACAATGAATAGTAAATGTAATATAAAAAGCCAACAATGAAGAATGAATGTAAGATAAAAAGCCAACAATGAAGAGTAAATATATTATAAAAAGCCAACAATGAAGAATGAATGTAAGATAAAAAGCCAACAATGAAGAGTAAATATAATATAAAAAGCCAACAATGAAGAATGAATGTAAGATAAAAAGCCAACAAAGAAGAGTAAATATAATATAAAAAGCCAACAATGAAGAGTGAATGTAAGATAAAAAGCCAACAATGAAGAGTAAATGTAATATAAAAAGCCAACAGAGTGAATGTAAGATAAAAAGCCAACAATGAAGAGTGAATGTAATATAAAAAGCCAACAATGAAGAATGAATGTAAGATAAAAAGCCAACAATGAAGAGTGAATGTAAGATAAAAAGCCAACAATGAAGAGTAAATGTAATATAAAAAGCCAACAATGAAGAATGAATGTAAGATAAAAAGCCAACAATGAAGAGTAAATCTATATATATAAAATTGAATGTCTGTCTGTATTATTAGGTATATCACCGGGAAGGTTTTTGAAAAATAATTTCATGAATATCTTGAATATCCTTAGAGTTACTTGCAGATTTGTAGATTTAACTCGCAAGCAGCGCCCCCATTGTGACGAAGATAACAAGTTGTCTTATCACTAAGTTTGTTATCTAAATTATAATTTATCAAAAGTAAGATTATCTCAGGATGACACGGCAATGTGACACGGGAAAAAATGTTCACTAGATAAAACTATGATTTTCTATATGATATAAAAAGCCAACAATGAAGAGTGAATGTAATATAAAAAGCCAACAATGAAGAATGAATTTAAGATAAAAAGCCAACAATGAAGAGTGAATGTAATATAAAAAGCCAACAATGAAGAATGAATGTAAGATAAAAAGCCAACAATGAAGAGTGAATGTAAGATAAAAAGCCAACAATGAATAATAAATGTAATATAAAAAGCAAACAATGAAGAATGAATGTAAGATAAAAAGCCAACAATGAAGAGTATATAATATAAAACGCCAACAATGAAGAATGAATGTAAGATAAAAAGCCAACAATGAAGAGTGAATGTAAGATAAAAAGCCAACAATGAATAGTAAATGTAATATAAAAAGCCAACAATGAAGAATGAATGTAAGATAAAAAGCCAAAAATGAAGAGTAAATATAATATAAAAAGCCAACAATGAAGAGTGAATGTAAGATAAAAAGCCAACAATGAAGAGTAAATGTAATATAAAAAGCCAACAATGAAGAATGAATGTAAGATAAAAAGCCAACAATGAAGCGTAAATATAATATAAAAAGCCAACAATGAAGAATGAATGTAAGATAAAAAGCCAACAATGAAGAGTAAATGTAATATAAAAAGCCAACAGAATGAATGTAAGATAAAAACCAACAATGAAGAGGGATGTAATATAAAAAGCCAACAATGAAGAATGAATGTAAGATAAAAAGCCAACAATGAAGAGTGAATGTAAGATAAAAAGCCAGCAATGAAGAGTAAATGTAATATAAAAAGCCAACAATGAAGAATGAATGTAAGATAAAAAGCCAACAAAGAAGAGTAAATATAATATAAAAAGCCAACAATGAAGAGTGAATATAAGATAAAAAGCCAACAATGAAGAGTAAATGTAATATAAAAACCAACAGAGTGAATGTAAGATAAAAAGCCAACAATGAAGAGTGAATGTAATATAAAAAGCCAACAATGAAGAATGAATGTAAGATAAAAAGCCAACAATGAAGAGTGAATGTAATATAAAAAGCCAACAATGAAGAATGAATGTAAGATAAAAAGCCAACAATGAAGAGTGAATGTAAGATAAAAAGCCAAAAATGAAGAGTAAATGTAATATGAAAAGCCAACAATGAAGAATGAATGTAAGATAAAAAGCCAACAATGAAGAGTGAATGTAAGATAAAAAGCCAACAATGAATAGTAAATGTAATATAAAAAGCCAACAATGAAGAATGAATGTAAGATAAAAAGCCAACAATGAAGAATGAATGTAAGATAAAAAGCCAACAATGAAGAGTAAATATAATATAAAAAGCCAACAATGAAAAGTGAATGTAAGATAAAAAGCCAACAAAGAAGAGTAAATATAATATAAAAAGCCAACAATGAAGAGTGAATGTATGATAAAAAGCCAACAATGAAGAGTAAATGTAATATAAAAAGCCAACAGAGTGAATGTAAGATAAAAAGCCAACAATGAAGAGTGAATGTAATATAAAAAGCCAACAATGAAGAATGAATGTAAGATAAAAAGCCAACAATGAAGAGTGAATGTAATATAAAAAGCCAACAATGAAGAATGAATGTAAGATAAAAAGCCAACAATGAAGAGTGAATGTAAGATAAAAAGCCAACAATGAAGAGTAAATGTAATATAAAAAGCCAACAATGAAGAATGAATATAAGATAAAAAGCCAACAATGAAGAGTAAATCTATATATATAAAATTGAATGTCTGTCTGTCTGTTTGTTTGTTTGTACTCTATAGATTCAAAAACCATACATCCAATCGCCGTGAAATTTTAGGATATTATTAGGTATATCACCAGGAAGGTTTTTGAATAATAATTTCATGAATATCTTGAATATCCTTAGAGTTACTTGCAGATTTGTAGATTTAACTCGCAAGCAGCGCCCCCATTATGACGATCTTAACAAGTTTTCTTATCACTAAGTTTGTTATCTAAAATATAATTTATCAAAAGTAAGATTATCTCAGGATGACACGGCAATGTGACACGGGAAAAAATGTTCACTAGATAAAACTATGATTTTCTATATGATATAAAAAGCCAACAATGAAGAGTGAATGTAATATAAAAAGCCAACAATGAAGAATGAATTTAAGATAAAAAGCCAACAATGAAGAGTGAATGTAATATAAAAAGCCAACAATGAAGAATGAATGTAGGATAAAAAGCCAACAATGAAGAGTGAATGTAAGATAAAAAGCCAACAATGAATAGTAAATGTAATATAAAAAGCCAACAATGAACAATGAATGTAAGATAAAAAGCCAAAAATGAAGAGTAAATATAATATAAAAAGCCAACAATGAAGAGTGAATGTAAGATAAAAAGCCAACAATGAAGAGTAAATGTAATATAAAAAGCCAACAATGAAGAATGAATGTAAGATAAAAAGCCAACAATGAAGAGTAAATATAATATAAAAAGCCAACAATGAAGAATGAATGTAAGATAAAAAGCCAACAATGAAGAGTAAATGTAATATAAAAAGCCAACAGAATGAATGTAAGATAAAAAGCCAACAATGAAGAGGGATGTAATATAAAAAGCCAACAATGAAGAATGAATGTAAGATAAAAAGCCAACAATGAAGAGTGAATGTAAGATAAAAAGCCAGCAATGAAGAGTAAATGTAATATAAAAAGCCAACAATGAAGAATGAATGTAAGATAAAAAGCCAACAAAGAAGAGTAAATATAATATAAAAAGCCAACAATGAAGAGTGAATATAAGATAAAAAGCCAACAATGAAGAGTAAATGTAATATAAAAAGCCAACAGAGTGAATGTAAGATAAAAAGCCAACAATGAAGAGTGAATGTAATATAAAAAGCCAACAATGAAGAATGAATGTAAGATAAAAAGCCAACAATGAAGAGTGAATGTAATATAAAAAGCCAACAATGAAGAATGAATGTAAGATAAAAAGCCAACAATGAAGAGTGAATGTAAGATAAAAAGCCAAAAATGAAGAGTAAATGTAATATGAAAAGCCAACAATGAAGAATGAATGTAAGATAAAAAGCCAACAATGAAGAGTGAATGTAAGATAAAAAGCCAACAATGAATAGTAAATATAATATAAAAAGCCAACAATGAAGAATGAATGTAAGATAAAAAGCCAACAATGAAGAGTAAATATATTATAAAAAGCCAACAATAAAGAATGAATGCAAGATAAAAAGCCAACAATGAAGAGTAAATATAATATAAAAAGCCAACAATGAAGAGTGAATGTAAGATAAAAACCCAACAATGAAGAGTGAATGTAATATAAAAAGCCAACAATGAAGAATGAATGTAAGATAAAAAGCCAACTATGAAGAGTGAATGTAATATAAAAAGCCAACAATTAAGAATGAATGTAAGATAAAAAGCCAACAATGAAGAGTGAATGTAAGATAAAAAGCCAACAATGAAGAGTAAATGTAATATAAAAATCCAACAATGAAGAATGAATGTAAGATAAAAAACAAACAAAGAAGAGTAAATATAATATAAAAAGCCAAAAATGAAGAGTGAATGTAAGATAAAAAGCCAACAATGAAGAGTAAATGTAATATAAAAAGCCAACAGAGTGAATGTAAGATAAAAAGCCAAAAATGAAGAGTGAATGTAATGTAAAAAGCCAACAATGAAGAGTGAATGTAAGATAAAAAGCCAGCAATGAAGAGTAAATGTAATATAAAAAGCCAACAATGAAGAATGAATGTAAGATAAAAAGCCAACAGTGAAGAGTAAATATAATATAAAAACCAAGGCGAAGATACTATTCCTTCAACTTCCAATTACCGAGGGAACCAATTAATATTGATTTTATTCAACTTATCGAGTATTTCTCAAGGGACCGGGAAAAATTGTTCACTAGATAAAACTATGATTTTCTAATGTAGAAAATTAGGAAAGACAAAATTCAGGATGACAAGGCACACAGGGACCGGGAAAAAATGTTCACTTTATCGAGAGATTCAAATTTACGAGTTTCAAATTATCAAAATATATCTTTTTTATTTTTTAATAAGTTTTTAGAGAATTGGTTTTACAAATGTTCGCTAGACAAACCTTTACTCGGGTAAAACCCCGGGCGAAGCCGAGTACGTTTTATAAGTTTAAAGAGAATTGTTTTAACAAATGTTCGTTAGACAAACATTCACTCGGGTAAAACCCGGGCGAAGCCGGGCACATCCGCTAGTCTTATATATATAAAAATGAATGTATGTGTGTGTGGGTCTGTTTGTCCTTTATGCCTGACCAAACCACTCATTGGAACGCCATGAAACTTTGGGAAGTTATTTAGTATAGTACTGGGAAGGTTTCTAGCAAATAAAATTTTTGAAATAACTTTTCGCTTTAAAATAATCAAGATAAATATTCTAATTTATCTGTTATAATTCAACAATCTGCTCTAAATATTATCATGATGATACGATGATTTTGTAATGTAGAAAATTAGGAAAGACAAAATTCATAATGACACGGCAATTCATTTGAGACAAGAATAATGATACAATTCCAAGGAAAGATACTATTCCTTTAACTTCCAATTACCGAGGGAAGCAATTAATATTGATTTTATTCAACTTATCGAGTATTTTTCAAGGGACCGGGAAAAAATGTTCACTTTATCGAGAGAATCGTTAGACAAACCTATACTCGGGTAAAACCCGGGCGAAGCCGGGTACATTCGCTAGTAATATATAATTTTAATAATTGATTTATATATTTTTTAAAATAGCCTATCGTCTTCCCCGTATTTTTTACCTATGTATGGAAATTTTGGTTTGAATTAGTGAACTACTGCGAATTTGTATACCGGACATACAAACCAACAAACAAACATACAAACATTCATTTTTATATATATAGAAGATATATTATAAATGAGTTTTAAAAATTGTTTAAAAAAAATGCATCGGCCGGGAATCGAACCCTGGCCGCCCGCGTGGCAGGCGAGCATTCTACCACTGAACCACCGATGCTTTAAAAAAAAGGTCATATTCAGGTATTCATTCCATTCCGGATTAGTCCGCGTAAAAAAAAGTTCTTCAAATGAAAAAAAGAAATAGCCAAAAATACTAATCAAAATGCAGCCGAAAATTTTCCTCAGGTTTATAAAAAGCGACATGCAAAATTTGGTACCAATTGGTTCAGTAGTTTTTGAGTTTATCGCGAAACAGACAGACAGACAGAAATTGACTTTTATATATATAGAGATATTTCATAGAATACATTATAGATTACATCTCACTTTACTAAACTAGAAACTATTTAAATATTTGTTATCGTAAATTATATATACACTAGACGAATGGCCCGGGCAACGCCCGGGTTTTACCCGAGTGCGAATATATTTTAAAAACGTTGTCTTGGGTGGTCGCTATAGACAGGGTGGTCTGTATAGACAGGTGTATGTATCACACAGCTGATAACAGGGTTGTCTAGAGTGGCCGCTATAGACAGGGTGGTCGGTATAGACAGGTGTATGTATCACACTGCTGATAACAGGGTTGCCTAAAGTGACCGCTATAGACAGGGTGGTCTGTATAGACAGGTGGATGTATCACACAGCTGATAACAGGGTTGTCTAGAGTGGCCGCTATAGACAGGTGTATGTATCACACAGCTGATAACAGGGTTATCTAGAATGGCCGCTATATACAGGGTAGTCTGTAAAGACAGGTGGATGTATCACACAGCTGATAACAGGGTTGTCTAGAGTGGTCGCTATAGGCAGGGTGGTCAGTGGTCGCTATAGACAGGGTGGTCTGTATAGACAGGTGGATGTAACACACTGCTGATAACAGGGTTGTCTAGAATGGCCGCTATAGACAGGTGTATGTATCACACAGCTGATAACAGGGTTGTCTAGAGGGGGGCAGGGAGGACACGTGTTCGCCGGCAGCCAATGGGCGCGCATTCTATCCGTGAGCTTCAGACAGAATAAAGCAATTATATATATAGATATAATTTAGTTTGGTGCAATCGAGGTTATATGATATATTGAAGGGATACGCATAATGTTCTGAGATCCAACCTCGAATTTAAATTAGGTTACATTTATAATTTAAAGTTTAGAGAGGAATGTCTAGCCATACAAATTTCAGTTTCTTACTGATAACTCATAAAGAGATCTAGAAATTTCAGTTAAAAAACCTGACAGTATTTCTGAGCAAGCGAGAATTGCCTCTATTTTGTCATTAATCTTCAAGTTTTATATTATTTCAGTCTGTGCATATAAACGGTCAATATTCTGGGTTATACTCTTTTTATACTCATGGACACAACTAAAACAAGTGATATTTCTTTGAAAATGTCAGTATTCTGCTCTTTTTTGAAGTAGACAAGGGCAATTTTGTTCATACTTGGTGATCAAGGTTCAATAAAGGTCACAGTGTATCAAATATCTTTCGGAATTATTGTCTCAATCTCGATATAAATAGAACCCGGTACAACTTTAAGGGCAAAATATAAAATATAGGATTTGAAAATGATTTGCCTCGAAGATTTTTCTCTATTTCTTACACTACTAAATGATAAAGAATCCAGTCTCCAGAAAATTTATTAATTAGAATTTTGAAATATCGAGACTTTTATGATGGAAAACTATTATAAATCGTTCATTAGTGGGTATTAAATATTAACCTTTACTTCATTTATTTTGTTTTCTCTAAGTAGGCGCTATAAAACTGAAAAATATGTTTGCTACCTAGATATATGTATTTTTCATTTGGCAATTTCTCATTGTGCCGAAATATATTATTAATAGAATTGTTCTTTAGAATCTATTCACGAATAATTTATATACCCTGTACATAAAGAGGGGCTAAACATTACACAGCTCTATTTGAATAATCTCAATAGTTTCAACTTCATATTTTGAAATTTATAGAAATACTGTGTTACTTCATGAATATTTATAACTTAAGCGATATAATTATTTAAGAAACTTTTATTAATTTTTATTTTATTTTAGTCTAAATAAATGAAATATTTTCACATCTTTTTTTTTTTTTATAAAATTCTTTAGTATTTTCAAAATTACGTTTTCAATTCTATGTTATATTCTGAATAATTATTATAGTATTCGTTCCCCTCTATAATAAAAAGGTTCTACTATAGAGTTATTACATATATAATTTGATATTAGATACTCTAACTGAACTGTGTGTAAAGGTATTTAAATCTAACGCAATAAATTCCAAACCTCCACAAGTTTGCAACATGTGTTGGGTTGTTGTTTTGTACAATTGTGTGGTTCTGTGACGTTTACATTCTTTTGTGCTTATAAATCTTTCAGTGTATAGGCGGATCCCTAAGATTTTAACATTTATATCACTTTGGTGAGTAAATTATCTTTCAAGCTTTATTATATTTTGTATAAAGTATTTATAAGAAAATACAAATGTTGAATTTCAAAATATTTTTATAATGTATTTTAAAACCAAAATAGAAAATAAATGAATGAAAAATGAATAAATAAAATTTAAAAATAATGACATTTATAAATTCAATTACCATCTCCCGAGATAAAATATATAATGATCAATTTTGGAAATGTGTTTTAATGATATAGATTATCAAACATCTACATACCATACTGCAATTATGAGCCGAACTTTCTCATTTATTCATTTTTATCATAGCATCATCATCTGTAGATATATTATTTTATAATATATGATTGCCATCAATAATAATTATTAATTTTATTAATATCATTCTTTGAGATTCTATTTAAAAAATTAAAATATCTAAAAGCCTTACGCAATCGTGGAAAAGAAATTTATTGCGTAAGGGTTTTAGATATTTTTATAAAGTTCATCACATTTTTTCTCAATTATGAAAACAAAATTATAATCAAATTTGTTTAATATTCCTAAACGGCTATTTTATATATTTTCATAACTTCATAGGAGGATCTCATTAGTTGTCTGTAAATTATTATTAAAATTCGTAAAATTCATAGAATCCCTTTAAATAATTCATATATGAAAATATTTGTAAATTATAATCCATAGTTATTTATAGGTAATAATGTGATATACACAGGCATAAATTAGTATTTATACTAATATAATATTTTTCTTATACGTCCATAATATTTTTAATTACAATAATTAATGTATATATTTATAGAATTCCTTTTCTGGCTACTCCAAACCAAATTTTCCAAATATATTTAAATATTTTATACGACCGTTAGTTACCTAGAATATTTCGAATAAGAACAACTAGAACTTTGGGCAAAGATTTTCTTTATTTTAATTTCTGCATAAAATAGCTAGTTTTCCTTTTTCAAAAATTGAGATATTGTTTAGAGATAATATATATCAACCTATCTCAAGTTTATTTATTTCCTAATATTTTAATGACTCTCAGTTCCCTGATCATCCACGTTTCTCCCGAGGAAGGCGACACTGAGTTACCGGAACGTAACGACAATAAATAAATTTAAGTTCAAATTGAAGTATCGACATTCTCTTTCAATACACATATTTTATTGACTTAAGGCTAAGTATCGTATATTATAAAACAAATGAATGTATTTTAAAAAATCAATAAGCTTGAGGGATGAGTATCTTTAGTAAATAAATTTATTTCAAGCTTTCTCTCTCTCTCTCTCTCTCTCTCGGGCTCAACCGCTCAACCGTAACTTCGACAGGAAAATTACGCTACTGACGTTTTCGGATCTAATCCATAAATTTATTTACTAAAGATACTCATCCCTCAAGCTTATTGATTTTTTAACATTCTATTAAGGGATTAGCCTATTAATTAAATGAATGTATTTTTATGTTTCTATTTAACCTTCAATTACCATACTAACATTTTTTGCCCAAATACAGTAGACTCTCCTATAACGCGAGTTTTTACAACGCGATTTCGTACATCGCGATAAAAAAAATGCGACAAATGTATTTATACAACGCGAATTTTCGTATAACGCGTTATAAAATAAAACAATTTACCCTAACAATATTCGCGTTATAAAAGTTTTATTTCGTACAACACGAATTCCTATAACGCGATTTCATACAACACGGAACACATTAATCGCGTTATAGGAGAGTTTACTGCAGAGATAAAAACATGGTAAGAAAAACTTACGAGGTATTTGGTGAACTGGACAATCTCAATATTCTCACTAATCCAATAAAGCACACACAATATAGAATTATTATACTTCAAAAATAAATATTCGGCATTTATAAATATAATAAATGTGAGTATATCAGATAATACAATATCTAGATTTTAGCCACAGTTATATCTAACTTATTCCTATCAATAAATATTTAGCAGCTCAACTGAACTTTTCATAGCATAGAGATTTAGTGTCAAACAGAGGTAAATTATCAATAAGTTATATCAAGCGCATATATTTATCCAATTAGTAAAATTTACGAATTGTATATATCGATATTCTATTATTATATATTAATTTCAAACAATTTAAAACAGAGTGCGGAGGAAATTATCTCTCAGAAGACTGAGGAAAATCAAAGATTTCATTTCCTTAAGATTTGTCCATGAGTGTATTCTGGAACTTTGACTCAGATCATTCGCTATGATTGAATTGACTATCATATATAGAGTCATATCATCTAATTTATTAAGGTTTTTATACTTTGAAAATATTATCCTAAGTATGGAGGGGAAATTTATACTAAAATTACCTTCCAATCCCTATTCATTTTATGTGAAGAAAATGCTTTCATATTTAGAAAGGTAATGATTGTTAATTGTCTTTATATAAAATGAAGTATATGTATTTTCATTCTATTTTTTCTTACAGTAATGAGTCATGGACTAATGTTGTTGTTGTTGTTTCTTATCCCCTTGTGTAAAGATTTCACGATTTCCATGAGTTCATGGTCCTCGAGCTGCTTTATGATGAGCAGCGGCCTCTCCCAAAGGTCCTGTTTAGTGCATTTAATGCAAGCCACCATGTGTTCTGGAGCTGCAGGTACCAAACTACATGTTGGGCAAGTGGGGTAGATTTTGTTATTATTTTCTATCTTCAATGGCTTGAGATGGCCTGTTCTGAATCTTGTTAGTGTTGTTTGATGCTGTCTATTTCTGATGTTCAGAGCTCCTCCTGGGTTCACTCCACTGTACCAACTGTGCTTAGGTGGAATCCTCCATAACTAATGTTATTTAGCAGAATGAATTTTTCCGTCGTCATTCTCCTTTCTCTGTCCATGGTGCCGCTGGTGTGGTCCGCCGGTCTGTCCCCGCAGGACGTCAAAGCCATCTTAGATGCTCACAATCGATACAGAGCCAACGTACAACCTACAGCCTCATTCATGAAGGCCTTGGTAAGTATTTGTTATTTTTAATTAACCTATGTGATGTCTATATTTTAATTTTTAAATCTTATTTAATCTCTAATTCGTAAATACATAGGGTGAATAAGAGTAATTGATTCTTTGGTAACACTAGCCTCGCTAATGTACTTCGATCCTGAACACCATTTACTGGAATTGTGCAAAAATGAAAGCCACTCTTTATGTCATTCCTATTCGTTTTACAGGCAAAATATAAAATTATCTTCAACTATCAAAGTGCAACTTAAATATTAGACAATATTAGAAGATATATCCACTATGACCTTTTAAATTCTTTATTTACAACGTTTTACTGTGAGAGTGGATACCTAATCATTATAGTATTACAATATGAAAAATATATTTTTTTTCTACAATATTGGAAGAGTCGTAGGAATTGTAAAGCGGTACCCAATCGCCATCATCATCGCCAGGTTAAGGCCCGCCGTTAATTGCTGAAACACTTGAAGGATGAACATTTCATATAGGAATGATAAAGTGCGAAGAAAACTAGATTCATAGCAAACCGCTTGACATGCAAAATCAGTGGTTGGTCCCAGGTTAGTGCCAAGAACCAGTAGCTAAGCGAGGATTGCATGAACTCAGAATTATTCCTTGTGTGTTTGGCTTATGAAAAAACTGCAGTCAAGTGCTATCCATTAACATGAATTATTCCCATACATATCTATTTAAGGAACAGTTGAGCGACCCGGTATTTTTCCTTGTTGTGGAAAGTTGCAACTAAACGTGGTAAATAAAACCCTTTACAAAAAAAAACTTTTTTGAAGATTAAATATACTGGTTTAAGACATTGAAAATTGTAGCAATGGATTTCTTTTATTTTTATATATCAACCTTCTCAAAAGTTACATTTCCTCCTGTGGAAGTGGCGCATTTATTTGATTTTTGGGTTCTTCCAACAATAAATGGGAGCATTCACCTTCGATTAAGAATTTTTGAATATGAAAAATCCAAATATATGTCTTGGTTACAACATGGGACAAATAAATCCAAGTAGTTGTCTCAATTCATTGGAACTTAAAATGATTGTGCATCGAGGTATCGACGTGACCTTTCGTACCATCAATGACTGTTAAAAGTCATTACGTCATAAGTCATTAACATTGCATTCAAATTGTCATCTTGAATCCATCAGAAATGACTGATATTGAATCTTTTTAAATCAACCAAAGCAAATATATTGTCGACAATTACAATTTTAACATACCTTTGCCCAAGTTGATTTTCTGTAAACGATGAAATATTTTTCGCTTCAACGGCTTCTCCTAATTTTCTCGTTGTTTGGGGGCAGTTGCGTCTTCGATTATTGACAAAGGTTCTCTTTATTATGAATTTTGAGGTATTGTAGCTAAGTGAAAAGTATTTTTACGCTGTAGTAGGTCTGAATTCGTTGTAAATTTTCATTGCAATTCATGCTGCTTACTTGGCACTTGCTGTGACATTCTCTACAATTTCCTACGACAGGTACGGGTCTGCGGCAGTTGAAACATATCGGGATACTCGCAGTTGTACGCTAAATTCTGTTTCGCGTGTTTTGAAGCCTATAGTTTAGCTTTTAAGTTAATATACTGTGCTTTGTGAATTAATAATTTGGAATTTAGGACCTTTCCGATTTGGATTGGCGTCTTCTCTGGTTTTAGTAGAGGTCCATTTTTCAGTTGCTTAGAGAAATTAAGATGTTCAATGACATTAACGACGTTGTAATATCTTCACTAAAAACCTCCCAATTTGTTTTGTTTTTTTTTTACAATCTATATCACTATATTTAAAAAAACAGAGCAATCATAAATATATTTTCAATTAAAAAAGCATTCAAAACAAATTTAATAAATTAAATTTTATCCAATATATGCCTTTTTAATTAGATATATATATCTATTTTGAGATGACGGTTGGAAGACTTTCGAAAATAGACCTGCCGATTATTCAAGGCATCATTCACACGATATTGCCTATGATATTCTACTGCTTCATTTTCTAAGGGTAAAAGAGCGTATTTGATACAACGTTTCTGTAATTGTCTTATATAAGTGTTTGATTTTCTCGATTTCTCAAATGGCAGGATTTAAACACATGGAGATTGAGTACATCTTGAATGTAAGTTTTTTTTATGACTCAACAATCTTTTGGACGACAGCTTTCAGTTTATTTTCAGCCTTACGCATAAATTGTACGCCATCTTCTGCCAACTTTAGAAGTTCTTCTTTAAACCTTTCTCTTTATGTTAGTTTCAACTCTTATATATTTTTGCCATAAATTTAGTCGTTTCTTCCAAAAAGTGAACGACGTTTTCGAGACATTCAGAATCGTCACGAACATTGTGTCTCAACACTATCAAGATAATTAAACCAACGATGGAGACAGTCAGTTTCTTATATGCAAAAACAGAAAGACTTATCTTGGCTGTAATAGATATGTAATGGGATATATGGACGACAGCTTTCAGTTTAGTTTCGACCTTACGCACAAATTGTTCACCTTGTCCTACCAACTTTAGAAGTTCTTCTTGTAACTTTCCCCTTTATGTCAGTTTCACCTTTATAATTTCTGCTCTAAATTTGGCCGTTTCTTCTGAAGGGTAAACGGCGTTTGCGAGACATCCAGAATTGTCACATCCATTGTGTCTTGATACTCTATCAAGATAATTAAACCACCGATGGAGACAATCAGTTTCTTATATGCAAAGATAGGAGAACATCATTGGCTGTTATAAATATGTAATAGGATTTATGGTTAGAGGCACGTTCCTTTTGATTTTGATCGAAATTGAATCGAATTATTGAAGTTGTAGACTTTGTAAGCGTTGGCATCTTCTTAGGATATTGACATTCAGATATTTAGGGGGAATAGATATCACGGTAGTGAATACGAGGTGTCGTTCGAAAGAAATAAAATTATGTAATAAGCATTTTTACAAACAAATGCTCTAACTTTCACCGAAAATATAAATATAGTTAAGGTATAATCAACAATAATGAAATTTAAAATAGAGAAATAAATTTATCAATTCGTTCAATAATAAAGAATAAAGTAAAAAAAGATAGTCTCTTACAATATTTTAGAGTATTTATCAACATTTAATAATCCTCGACCTGGGATCAAATCCTGCTCATTGTTCACTTTTTCTAATTAAGAAAAATGATAAAATGGCCAACAATTCTTACAAGAGTCCAACCCCACCAGAGTGTGCAATTAACGAAACGGGGCTCTGGCACACTTTTAAGTGCAAAAGTCCAACTTCACTCTCCACATGTACAGTAAAAACAGAGGCAAATATCTACACACCATGTTATCATGGCCTGCACCTCGTGTACCAGGAATACTACAAAAAATAAAAACCTTTATCAAAATATTTTTGGCTTATCTTTCATTGACTCAAGCCATCCCGGGCAAAACTAGATTTTATATTTAAAGTATTTTGGTTTAAAATGAAGCAATAAATACACCCTTGTTCAAGGCAGATAGGCATTGATATTTTAAAAAGAATATGTAGTACCTGGCTGACCTGAAATTTCAATTACAATATCTTATAAAATAAAATATTGTGAACTTTATTAAGACAATTTTGAAAAACTTAAATATATCAATGAAAAAAATAGTACAAAAGTGATATTGTACTGGGATAAAGTGCATAATTATGAAAAAAAGCATCTCCTCATCGTTCAACTGAAAGTTGCTGATGGATTGCGTCATCTATCGGAATAAATATCAACTATTCTCGTTGATATTTAATTATTCCAGAATTGGCCAAATACCCATTCTTGATTAATCAAGAAAAGCTAACCACGGACGCGTTTCGGGCTGTTAGCCCTCATCAGCGTGGTGCAAGCTGTACCTTAATGACCAAAACACTGGTCATTCAAGGCATCCTGAAAAATCATTAAACGGGTAGTTAAGGCTAGAATTGCGTGAGACCGCGACACAATGTGAAAAAATAGTACAAATGTTCTATTGTACTGGGATAAGGTGCATAATTATGAAAAAAGGCATCTTCTTATCGTGCAACTGAAAGTTGCTGATGGCTTGCGCCATCTATCGGGATAAATATAAACTATTCTCAGCAACTTTCAGTTGCACGATAAGGAGATGCCCTTTTTTCTTAAATGTATCTATTTGAGTAAAATCTGTTTCAAAAATTAAGAGAGAACATTAAATAAAACACTTTTCTAACATAAAATGTTTCTAAAATCCCCGCAGCGACACTAAAATTATTAATTTTTAAATCACTTCGATTGCTAAAGCCTAAAAAAAAAAGATCATTTTTATAAATTGAATTTAGCGAGCCGTTGAGTTGTCAAACTGATGGCGAGCTTAATAGAATTATAAATCCAAACACTTTCAAAAATGTATATAGCGAAATATATTCTATACTATGTTCATATTTCGACTAAATTGAACTCTTTGATTAAAAATAGCAAAATATAACGACGATGGAAGAGGAATGTCCTATAAGAACTTTATTCGCAAGCTTTTGGACGTCCTTCTACAGGCTTTACAATGACAAAAGAAATAAATTTCTCATATTCTCGTTCTCATATTTCTTTCTTTTGTCATTGTAAAGCCTTTAGAAGGACGCATGCGTCCGAAGGCTTGCGAATAAAGTTCTTATAATTTAAGAAAAAGGCTTCTCCTTATCGTGCAACTGAAAGTTGCTGATGGCTTGCGCCATCTATCGGAATAAATATCAACTATTCTCGTTGATTTTTAATTATTCCAGAATTGGCCAAATACCCATTCTTGATTAAACAAGAAAAGCTAACCACGGACGCGTTTTGGGCTGTTGGCCCTCATCAGCGTGGTGCAAGCTCTACTTCAACGACCGAAAAATTGGTCATTAAGGCATCCTGAAAAATCATGAAACGGGTAGTTAAGGCCAGAATTGCGTGAGAACGCTACACAATGTGAAATAATAGTACAAATGTAATATTGTACTGGGATAAGGTGCATAAATAAAGAAAAAGGCTTCTTCTTATCGTGCAACTGAAAGTTGCTGATGGCTTGCGCCATTTATCGGATTAAATATCAACTATTCTCGTTGATTTTTAATTATTCCAGAATTGGCTAAATACCCATTCTTGATTAATCAAGAAAAGGTAACCACGGACGCGTTTCGGGCTGTTGGCCCTCATCAGCGTGGTGCTTTTTATTCTTTCTTATTTATTCCGATAGATGGCGCAAGCCATCAGCAAAGTTCTTATAAGACACTCCTTTTCCAACGTCGTTATAATTTGCTACTATGTTCATATGTATTTTTCAAATAAATGTATTTAATCTTTCAAATCTTTCAAATAAAATTCTTTTTTTTTATCATATATAATATAGTCACGACCTGTCACGGATGAAATTTAAAAATTAAAAAAAGATGCCGAAACCCGGGATCGAACCAGGGACCTTTAGATATTCAGTCTAACGCTCTCCTAACTGAGCTATTTCGGCTTATTTTATTTATTTCTATAGAAGCCACTATCTTTATAATTATGTATATTTTCAAAAAGTCAATTCACACCTCTTCGCTGGAGACCATGGGAATACTGACTAATTCATTATGCTAACATAATTATAAATACAAGTATCAGAGTCAATAACAATTCTGTCATCGTTTGCTTTTGTGAATGGAATAAATACCCAAATAGGGCCATTTCTTATAAGCATCGGTGGTTCAGTGGTAGAATGCTCGCCTGCCATGCGGGCGGCCTGGGTACGATTCCCGGCCGATGCATTTTTTTTTTCTTTTTTACAATTTTTAAAACTCATTTATATTATTATCCCTATATATATAAAAGTCAGCGTATGTATGTATGTATGTTTGTCAACTATACACGTCCACAATACGTAACTAATATGATAATTGTAACAAATAGTATTTGAATAAAAACATTCAATCGGGTAAAACACGGGCGTTGCCCGGGTCATTCGGCTAGTAGAAATATAATTTTCAAAGAAGCTGCTCGAGAAATAAACTATATTGAATTTCCTATTACAATAAGAAACACCTTCAATTAGTGAAGTTATGTAAATAAAACACACTTCACCACACAAGCCCACGCACAATCAATGCATATAAACAATGAGAATGTTAAAATTATTCAGCGTAGGTGGAAAAACCAGATGCGAAAATTAACCAAGTTAGATAATACAAGTTCGTTAACATAAAAGAAATCCCAACATTCGATATACAAAACTGCAACATAAATATTTGGTTTAATTAGTGGCTTTAAAGTAAAATCTAAATATTCCTTTCCTTTTAACAAATTTTGCCTGGTCATTATATTTCTGGAAACATCTTACTAATTAACAAACTATTCAATAATTGGCTAAAGATACGTATGTTAATAAATTACAAGGGCAATATAAAATAGAACTGTTTATCATATAAAATATAATGTTTAGATAATAGAAATGCATATATCGGATTGAATAAAATATTTATTTATAATACATTAGAATATGGATAATTCGTACGTGTCTTCAATTTGAAAACGTTTTTAATTCAAATATTCATCTTTGTTCCTAGAATTTTCTATAAATATAATTTCCGTTTTTGAATCGAATTTTTAAGATAATTCGATTTTTTTGTCCCTTGGATTTCGGATCATCCAAATTCGACTGTATAATATAATATAAAAACTACCAGTTTCATGATTTTTCAGGATGCCTTGAATGACCAGTTTTTGGTCGTTGAGTTACAGCTTGCACCACGCTGATGAGGGCCAACAGCCCGAAACGCGTCTGGGGTTAGCTTTTCTTGATTAATCAAGAATGGGTATTTTGTCATTTCTGGAATAATTAAAAATCAACGAGAAGAGTTGATATTTATTCCGATAGATTGCGCAAGCCATCAGCAACTTTCAGTTGCACAATAAGGAGATGCCTTTTTTCATAAAAAATACTTTGTAACTCTTAAACTCGGTAAATATGACAGAATAACCGTGGATATTTAAAACTTTCAAATATCCTTTTGATAGATAATATTCTCGATAGAGCACATCTAATAACATATTCACACCATTATGATGATAATGTACTCTTATACAATGACGAGTACTGTTTATATATAGTAAACGAAGTTTATATTGTCAGAAGGACAGAGCTTCCTGGTAGCTTAACTTGACTGGTAAGACCGGTCGGGAAAACAGTGGCGCCACGTGAAAGGGAGAAAAAACTTAGCTCTCCCCTCTTGCTGTTCTGCTGGGGTCGATTTGGCTAATGGACATTGTACCCTTTATTATATATTTAAAAGTAATTCGGAAGCCTATTTAATTATTTTCATAGCGACAATATCTTCTATATATATATAAAATCAATGTTTGTATGTTTGTTTGTTTGTATGTCCGGTATACAAATTCGAAGTAGTTCACTAATTCAAACCAAATTTCCATACATAGGTAAAAAAATACGGGGAAGACGATAGGCTATTTTAAAAAATATATAAATCAATTATTAAAACTATATATTCAAATTATTCTAATTAGCTCACGAACAGCGCCCTCTATTAAGTACTAATTTAATTAGATTAAATTATGCTGAGATGCAAACAAATAGATAATGCTAATAACAAACAATTATAAAAAATCTTATCTAAATATATATCACTCGGGTAGATATGCACACGGGTCATTCCCGGGGCGAAGCCCGGTCACCCGTTTAGTATATAATAAGGATTCTTCCCTTTTACATTTTGACACAATCAATATGGAATCAAGGGTTTCTTCTCTCATTTCTTTTACTTATCGAGCTTTCGAGCTAACATGACCTTCAGTTTTGTGAGCTGTACTTCTCCGTGTTAAAGGGCAGTTAACCGGAAAACTTAAGAATTAAAAGAAACGAGGAAAGAAACCAAGCCCATGATTCCTTATTGATTGTGTCGAAATATATATATTATATACTGAGGGGTCGGTGGAAGGATGATCTAAACCGTTGGTGTTCGACCACTACGACCCGGGTTCGATTCCGGCATTGGGCACTTTTTTCTGATTTAAAAAAATGCTCCAATGGATCCCGATTCTTGAAAAAGTTCAACCCCACCTGCGATGCAAATAACCAAACGGGGCTCTGACACATTTGTAAGTGCAAAGTCGAATTGCTTTTCACATGTCTAGACATGTGATGCACTCACAGTAAAAGCAGTCGCCAACTTCTACCCACCATGATTATCATAGCCCGTACCATGTGTACTAGGGTTAAGAAACAGAAATATATATAATATACTGTATGTGTGCAGGTTTGGGACACTGACTTGGCGGACCGCGCACAGAAATGGGCCGACACGTGCTCAGACGACCACGACCCAAAAGCTGGCACCCAAAATCTATACGCAAATAGCGGAGCAAGAGGCCCCATCCAGAGAGCCGTGGACAGGTGGATGACTGAGAAAACTTACTACGATTTTGAGAATAACAAGTGCATTGGTGGTATGATGTGCGGCCACTACAAAACTGTGAGTATTCCTATATTCCTTTATTGTGGCTTCATTTTTTAAAAATTATTGTATGAATCACGAAGAACTTTACAATTTGAATAATAATCCCTTGAATCAATATTAAAATACAAACATACAGAACATACAAACGTGCTATTCAGATAGCAAGTCTATAGGTAATGGAGGCCCGCGCTGATCCTGCATTCAAATAACTGTAACCGAAGCATTTGATTTGTTTTTAGTTCTTATTCTATTGGCGGTTCAATGTAAATAATTTTTCCGTGTAGAAGGGCTTTCTTGCCCGAAGTTAGAGATATTTATAAATAAAATATTTATGAAAAAGAAACTTTTCCCTGGTGGCCTAATGTTTATATTTTATTGGTGAAGAACGTTAATTTAAAAGTTTTGTTATCATCGGTTCTATTTATCTATTGTAAATATTTATCACACGCCTATGTGATTGAAGGATAATAGATACAAACTGAGCGAGAGAAATAGCGTAGATAATCACCTGAGACTGAGATGCGTTCTAGACGGCGATAGATGCTACCAGAACAAAACGGCTTGGACCTATCATATACTCTCGATTTAATTGCTTTGGTAATGAAACTGTGATTACTGATGGTTTAAACCTGCCTGTAATTACAGTAATTAACATTATTTATATTGTAATTAAGATAATTAACAATATGTGCCTTCCATCTCTCTCGAAATTGAGAAACATGTTTGACAAGAACATTTGATTTGAATGAGTTTTGTTTTTTCATATGGATTTATCAGATAATAAAAAGGCATATATTGGATTTAATAAAAGATTTATTTTGCCAATATTTCGGCTGGCTGAACGCCAACCTTTATGTGTAAAAACTTAATTATTATGGATTATATAATAATCAGATTTTTATTTCAACGAGAGAACCTTCAATATCGCTACATAAGTATATTTTAAAATAACAAAAAGTTAGTATTAATCTGTAAAACCTAACGACACATATTACATATGAAAACAATAATATAAAGAGATCGAGTGGGTTTCCAGGTGGTTAGCGCCAACATTGAGAGAGTGGGGTGCGGAATGTCTCCTCCTTGTCCTGAAGGAGCCAACACTTGGAACTACGTCCATTGTTACTACACTCCGGGGTAGGTTTACCTAGTTTACATATATCCCTATATATATAAGTCAGTGTGTGTATGTATGTTTGTCGGCTATACACGTCCACAATACGTAACTGATATGGCTGATTTTTTAAGGGTATATAGAGTTGAATCTGGAAAAACTTATAGGCAAAATTTCAGGCTTCTATCTCGAATATCCTTGGAGTTATTAACAAATTATCAACAGTTTTTTCCTATTTCACTCGCAACCAGCACCTCACTGCGTTAGTTGCGAGAAGTAAAGGTGGGAAAGGATGGACCACGTGGGGCGACGGGTATTGGTGGAGTTGGACGTTTCACAAGAGTGACCTTGAATAAGGTAATGACGGCGTAGGGACAAGAAATCACTTTTTATTATTCTATCTATATATATCAAATTTAACTAATATATTCATATAAAAATCAGAATAATTGAATATTCAAATATCGTTTCACAAGAGTGGCATCCACGGCGCCAATTTATAATTGTAACAAATAGTATTTGAATAAAAACATTTAATCGGGTAAAACCCGGGCGTTGCCCGTGTCATTCGGCCAGTATTACTATATATTGTGTTGTGAAGAAAGTTCGTTCAGTTTTATTCGACAATTTTATTCAGACAAAAGAACATTACTTATAACAATTAATTAATCAATTATGTATTTCCGCTTTATTTACGACCTCCTCCCAACGTTCGACTAGTTTGTTGATGCCATTCCGCTAAAAAACGCCCGGTCTGGTGTCGAATAAGTTGTTGAGCCAGGTTTTGAGGTCCTCTTTATCATAGAGGTAGTGCCTCTTATATGGTTTGACATGGAGCGGAGAGTACGGCGGGTGCTGTATAACTTCCTATTCGAGCTCTTAAAGGGCGGCTTTGACGACTTGTGCAACATGCGGTCTAGCATTGTCGTGAAGGAGCATGATTTGACCTTGTCGATTGGGTATTTTCTGTTGAATAGCCTCATTCACGCGATGCAATATATAAGTCTATCAAAAATACAGATTAATTTATATATATATAAGTGGGAAATACACCTTTCAACACGGGAGAGGAAGCCAATAGGACGGCGCCAACGAATGTGGAGGTTACGTGAATAAAACGAGGAAGAGTGACTATCATTTTCCTTTTCCTAAATTTAATAATTTTTAGTTATTCTATTTTTTTTTTAAGAAAGTGGGTTGTTTTCGTCACTTCCCACCCCCTTTTGGGAACCTTCAAATATAACTAAAATGGATTTTTTGGGGGGGGGGGGGGGATGTTAATGGGGTAAATAACCTTTGTAGTTTGCACAATGAGTATATTCAATTCAAATGCTTTATTTTCCTGATATAATCACAATGGGTATTATATTACTATGAAAATTATCCTAAATAAGAGCTGAAAAATATTTACTTCATAATATATCTCTCACACTATTTTGCTAACTGTTTAATAATTTAGTGTTGATACCAAATTACTTCCACACATATAATTCTTTTCTAAATTTCTCAGTAAATAAGTGCGCAAATCCAAAAGGTTTATCAACCTTAAAATATTGCTGCCTTGTTGGTTGACAAAGAATCACTTATGTGGGTACAAAGGATATTTAGGACTTTATTCAAGCCTAATAAAAAAATACAGAAGAATGCAAAATAAAAAAAAACAATAAAGAAAATATCCATTATACACTCACCAACTGAAGCACAGTGAAGGAAAGCAGAACAGGAGACAGAAGTTGGTAAACCTAGAATCTTCCAGGAAGTACACAGGCGTTGGTGGCAAGCAGCAGATCAACCTCTTGAGACAGCAGCTTGCTTGGAGTACACCACGTAGCTTCGTTCTTCTACCCTCGGCATGAGTTCCTCATCTCTAAATATCCCGTACTAAATCTTTTCAGAACGGTCATCGTTGGTCAGCCAATCAGAAAGCTGCCAGCGCCAAGCCTTGCGCAAACGCTTTAGATTGGCCAATCAGTTGTTCTCCGATTTTTCTACATTGAATGTTCTGAAAAATTCTATTCTATAATGTGCTTTTTTTTCTACGTAACAATATGATGATATATATGCTTTTAAGTACTAAATTAACTATCAAAATAAAGCTACATATATATACATATATTTAAAAAAATAAAATAATAAACAGCTTATGTGCTTGTGGTAAGCATATGCCTTTTTTATTTAAATACATAGTGTGATCAATAATTTACAGGGAAGCTAAATATTTGAAGAAATACAAAAGTATGATAGAGTTTTATTGAAAATTTCTCATAATAATGACTATCACTATCTATACACTTGTTCCATTTTTTTTCCAGATATCAAAACACCTCTGAAAATTCTCATCTTTCTGGCTTTTCAAAATATTCTTCGTATTCTCCTTTATTTCAGGTATTCAGTCAAATCGACGTCCTTTTAAGACTTTTAAAAATTTTAAGGTAAAGGAAAAGGTTGTTGGGAACAAGTTCAGGAGAATAGGGTGGCTGGGGTATCAAAGTAATTCCGTGTTTAGCCAAATAGAGTTGTACAGTGACGGCCGTATGTGGCCGTGCGTTGTCATGATGCAAGAGCTAATTTTTCTGATGCCATTTTTAGGGTCTTTTCTGACGTACAGCCTCCCTTAAACGTCGCAATACATCAGGATAGTAATGTTGATTAATGGACTGACCCTCGGGCACGAATTCATAGTGTACCAATCCCTTTACATCAAATAAAGTGATAAGAAGACACTTAAGCTTCGATTTGATCATCCTTTCATTCTTGAATCTTGGTTCTCTAGGCTCTAGCCACTGGTTTGTTTGTCTCTTAGTCTCGGGATCATATCCGTACACCCATGTTTCATTTCCGTGATAACATTTTTGAGCCAATGGGGTTCAGAATTACACATTTCGAAAATGTTTTTGCACGTTTCTTTACGATGCTTTTTCTGCTCATTCGTTTAGAGATGTGGGAAAAAATTACCCGCGGATCGTTCAGGATGCAGATCATTCTTTATGATGATTTGGCATATTCCAAAAGAGATATCCAAGTCTTCTGATAGCTCTCTGATAGTTATTCTTGGGTTTTCTTTGATCCATGACTTGACTTTGAGTGCATTTTCGGGGTTTCTTATCGATTAAAGTCTGCCAGTGTGTAGATCATCCTTGACGCTTATTCGACCAGCTTTAAATCGTGTAAACCATTCGAATGTCCTCGATTGTGAGAGGGCATATTTTTTAAAAGCCTGATTTAACATTTGAAATGATTCGGAAGCTGTTTTTCCTAATTTAAAGCAAAAATCTATGCAGACTTGCTGTTTTTCAATACAGTTTATACTGAATTTAGAAAATGTGTGTGTTGTTCTTATATAATCGAGCTTATAAATTCGAAAAAACGTGAGCGCGTGCGTCTGTGTAATCAATCATTTTTCTACGTGTTGATAATTTTTTTTCTATAAGGTTCTTATAGAATTATTTCATTATTTTGAATATTTTACGTGATCCAGTCTCATTCAGGGAAATTATTGATCACGTGTTGTATATATTTATATATATATATATATATATATATATATATATATATATATACATCAAAATATTTATATCAATAGCATCATCTGTTTATATAATAAAGATGGAATTGGAATATCCCTTCAGTTACATCTGCAGTGCCGAATTACAAAGCTAGTTCTCTAAATTTCTGTGAAAATAATTATTTATGTGTGTGACTTTATTGTGTGATTTTTTGGTGTTATTTCAAAGTACTTTAATAAGATGCGTCATATTATAATTATAGGCGTAAACCATTAAATATAAATTTATTTATTGATCTTTCTATAATGGAAAATGTAGAGCACAGCATTGTCCTTTGTGTCCAGGGTGGGAGATTCCAAGCCCTATACCATCGGCAAACCCTGTAGTGCTTGTCCATCTGGATGGAAGTGTGACTCTACTGGGACACTATGTACCAAGTAGACTCCACTCTATAATAAATACTGGTGTTATGTAAGGACGAGTCAATATATCACAACAAGAACTTAACACACATTTAGTTACCTATCCATTTAGACTCTATTCTGACTGTATAATTATTCTCATTGTATAATTTTCTTACAACATAAACCTTAGATTATTAAAACATTGGATCAGTAAACATGAGGGCAACCATTTAGTTCAATTACATTACTTTTTTTTTTCTATAACATTTTTGTAAACAAAAAAAAAGGTGATGATGATAAATTCAATGAATATTTACACAATCATAGAAAAAAATATATTAAACCTTTATATAAACATAAATATTCTAACTAAATTAAACACTGACATCCATCACATAATTTGGAGAGTTTATTGAAATACGATTTTGCCTCTTCATCACCATTATTCAAAACCTTCAAGAATAACAATTAATGAAAGGTATCCCTAGCACCTTGTACCAGCAATAGGATTGACTTATTTGACAGGTGTATAGATTCTGATTTTAAAATACCTACCTAACAAGACTATCGTAGCTTAAATTGAAATATACTAGGGATAAAGGTTACAACAATGGTACAGCAAAAATAGTTCAATTATTGTAAGCATAAATAAACCTGGTTGATCTGGTCATCCTTTCAACATAAGCATCAATTTTGTACAAATAAATTTACTGGCGATGTGTTTCATTTAAATAATATAAGCAAATATTATCTCTATAGACCTACTGCAATGATATAAGTTATTGAATGAGATCCCTCTCATTCAACTGTGGAGTTGTAACGACTGCAATAACTGCCGACTTTATGAACGTCACATCAATGTTACTCTCAATGGAGAATTACATGCGATTATTAAAATTTAAATTGGTTCAATATTAATAGGCTTCATTCAAATTTCAACTACCTAAAAATTAACGACAGAATAAATTCAAGATAAATGCATAATTTGTTGCTCTTCTATACGTAGAATATATGCAACAAAATAGCTATCAAGTAAAATTTTAGAGCTCTCTACCAGATGTTCTGTGCAGGCCACGTAATTTGAAGAATAAATAGGCCGCTTCAATAATTACATTAGTGAAGATAATCGAGAAAGAAATTAAAAACATAATTTTGTCTCAAATTGCATTTTTGATTAGCTCAATGATAACTCCGCGTTTAACTCCGCCCTCTCCTCTTCCCTCCAAGGCCAAAGGAAAACATTTGCAAATATCGTCCCTAGATAATTAGAATGAAATTTAAAAACGAAAGAGCAACTGCAAAACGAACCTATTGCTGAGATCATTATAGCATTGGCCGCGCTTGTAAATGATTCCGTATATGTATTTATGCTTTACGAATTAATTACATTGATTAAAAAGCTGTTTTATCTAACTTTGTTGAAGACAGCAGATATTAATCTGGAAATAATTCACCTTGTTAATAGCTTCTTGAAATTCTCTGAAAGATTCTAGGGCTTTCGACAGTAAATCAGAATCTATTAAGCAAAGGTACGACTAAGGACTGACCAAGTATTAAGCCTAACCTTCAGCAGATAATAAAGGACACTATTTAAATTAAAATGGTGCTAAGCACAAACAATAAGCAATGAATGAAGTTTCAAGATTTTAAACGCCACAATATTTAGAAGGTGGGCCTCTTTGAAGGTAATATTGTATATCTGAGCCGCCAAAAACTGTGGCAATTGCACAAACTAGTCAAATAACACATAAAAACTCTTAAAACAGATTCAAATAATCACTCTAAAGTGTCTCGTTGATTGAGCTCAACCTTGTAGCTCCATCCAAATACATTTTGGAGTTAATATTCCTCAAAATTGAAGAGCGTTATAACTTTTGTTTAAAGAACTAATCATATTGTTGCGTTGGTGGTTGACAAAAAATAACTTCCGTGGGTACAAAGTGAATTTAGTTCTAAAAGATTCTATTCTGGATTGCGGCTTTTTTTTTCTACATAACAATATGAAAATATTGCTTCAATTTAATTCAAGTGCAATGTTATTAATAGGGACTTTCACACGTCTTATAATAATATATGTATTCTTTTCACATAAAACGCTATTTTTATTGAAGAGCGTGAATAGGAAAGATAATCAAACGTCAGAGCATATAAAACACATTCCTATATATGCTTCCAGAAAAGCGATTATTGAGACTAAATATACTTGTAAATTCTGTTATTTTACAACGAGGACTAAAAAAGAATCCTAAAGTTGATAAATATAAATTTTAATGGAAATCTCTGATACTATTTAAATATTACCAAAATAATAATATTCTATTCTCCTTATCTTTTAGCACACACAATATACAACTCTTTTAAGACCAAGGGTTGTATACAGATTCACCTCGGAAAAAAATCATAGATGGAGCTCTTATACTCCAGGTAGCGCAGGGTTCAACAGCCTCCAGGTCCGACGCATTTTCAGTGGCCACAGAATCCACCGTGTATAGGCTAGCGTATCACTGAAAAGGCGAGTGTGGAATCAGCCGCGTTTAGTCTTCGCTTTCCTCATCCAAATGGACCACGACATTCGGCGATTCTATTAATATCCTCCGAACGGTGACTGCGGTACAAAATAATAATCCAAACGATGCGTTTCTTCATTTAGATAAACTGGTCGAGCTCTCAAGTCAAAGACAATTGACAATATGAACAATTTTTGATCTATGCATTGAATATCAAAGATGTGCACAAACATATAAAAATACAGATTAAGTTGGTTTGGGGGTTTCAGTAGTATATGTGGAGTATTGTTCAATCGCGCAATATTGGCAATCTATTTATTTGAGTCATCAAGCGCGGATAATGACATGTCGAGCAAAGGCCTGTAGCGGATGGGCATTGACTGTAAAATAACGGTGAGAGCAGGTCGTCTTCAGGTTGATTGATGGATCGCTGCAGATCGATTGTAAGGACACCAGGGTAATTTTACGGCGCGATAGGACGATAGGAAATTACTTTCTCTGAGAGGAGATTTCATTTTGTTAAGGAGGTATTGAACTGGTTGTATGTCTTTTGTTATCAAATACATTAACAGCTTTGTTTTCAGAATTCTATAAGTAACTAGGAGTTTTTTTTATGTTACTTAATCGGGCTTTAGATGTTAGGTGGTTTGGTAAAAAACTTGTTGAAAAATTACCTGAATTAAGATATAGAAGTGGTAAGATGTTAAAGAAGCTATGCTTCTAGACTTGTAGATAAATACTTGTATAAAGATATTTTTATTTCGTCATGTATGTTTATCTCTGGAAAAACATTGTAAGTTTCTTAATTTGTTTCTGCCCTAAACATTTACTCTATTAGATAAAGAGATTGATCAATTAGTAAGCATATCGGTCATAAGTATTCTCTTCCTGTTTCTTTTCCTCTATCCATAAAATCATAAAGTAATCAGTTTATCCATATACTTATAGTACATTCTCAGTCAATATTTTGGAATGATAATGATAGACTAATGGAAAGGTTTTGATAAATTCAATTCAGTTTCATATTTACATACGAAGGCTCGAAGCGAGTGCGGAAATAATCACAGGCCATGGTGACAATGATTATTATCTTTAGATGCATCAAAAGGTGGAAAACATTTTTCACAGACCAGATGATTTCATGAGAGTATTTTTATATACCTATACACGTTCCTATGTATATTATCCAAGAGGTTTAGAGTCTCAAGAGTTAGGTGGTTAGGGTTTAAGACTTCAAAGGCTAGGGATGTAGAAAATCTGCCATACCTGTGTCTCATTCGCCTTGTAGGTTTGAACTGAGTCCTGTAAGGAGGCCCAATCTCTTCCACATGATATCATATCGACCAAATATTCACAATGGGTTCCAGATTTAGGTTTCACCGTTTTTTTATATTCCCTGCTTGAAGAGGTGAGGAGACATGACATTCCTTCAGGTAAGAATTTGACCTCGTATGTATCATGTATCTTTTTAGAACGAACGATCATTTCTGGGAATTCCATTTGTGTTTGGTAAATACCAATTTTCATCAGATAAGAATCTCAGCGTACCAGAAGATTCATATTATATCTTATTGAATGAGGTAGAAGGCTTTCTTTTCCTGTCTTTCCTCATAGCCAGAATGAGAAACTGGATTTTCTGTAGGGCAAATGACTTGTGACAATGATACTTATGAACAGTTCTGACAATTATCAGAAGTCCAACACTTCTATTCTTGGATATGGATTTATACTAACTTTTGAGTCCCCATCAATCTTCTCTTCAACAATTTTGTTCAATTCTCAATCTTCTAGCATGTTTGGTCGAGCAGATATTTTTTCCATGCAGGTTTTTCCATTTTTTCTCGCAGAACTGCTTCGTAACACAAAAAAATCGGTTATGGCAGATCAGGAAAGTCCAATATATCTTTTGAGCTTCTTCAAAGGCGCAAAGAAACGAGTTTGGCTGCTGGATTTTGGTATTCAGAATTATTTCTCATTGATAAGTTGTGCACAAGTATGAAAATAATGTAGTTACATATTGAGGAAAAAAAACGATTAAAATAAAAGGTTTTTCTTTGTGTTATTGGCGAATAAATGTACCTGCTAAACAATGTCAAATCATATTTCCTTTGTGTGCCTGCTTGAATTCAATAAAGAATTCAATTTTTCGGTAATTTTTTCTTTTAAAAATTATTTTCTATTTTTCATTATAAGTTTTCGTTTGCTACAATTATATATAATTTCAATTATATATGTATATTTAGCAATTTTATACCCGCAAAGTAACCTTTATGAAATTTTGGAAGAAAATGGTAAAGATAGTTTTGAATATCAGAGTGTGTACGATGTGTATGGAATTGAAAATATAGAGAATGAGGGATAATTTTTATTTATATTTTTTATTCGCGCATATATTCCATCATTCAGCAACAGAATTAGTTGAATCCATAATTGAGTCTTTGACCCCAACCGTTGTTATGAAAATGTCTATACTCAATGATAGACACAGGAAAAGCTACCAAGGTGGTATGGGATTAAGGAATAAACAATTGGCACAGGGGTTTTTTACTTTGGCTCAGGAAAAGGCGGAGGTGGTTAATGGGCTAAGGGAGGAAGATCCTAGGTGGTGTGGGGCCAAAAGAGGAGGAGGAAGTGCCCAGATAGCGTGGGGCCAAGGGAGGAAGAGGAAGGGCCCAGATGGTGTGGGACCAAGGGAGAAAGGGCCCAAATGGTGTGCGGCCAAGGGAGGAAGGGCCCAGATGGTGTGGGGCCAAGGGAAGATGAGGAAGGGCCCAGATGGTGTGGGACCAAGGGAAGAAGAGGAAGGGCCCAGATGGTGTGGGACCAAGGGAGGAAGAGGAAGGGCCCAGATGGTGTGGGACCAAGGGAGGAAGAGGAAGGGCCCAGATGGTGTGGGGCCAAAGGAGAAAGGGCCCAAATAGTTAGGGGCCAAGGGAGGAAGGGCCCAGATGGTGTGGGGCCAAGGGAAGAAGAGGAAGGGCTCAGATAGTGTGGGACCAAGGGAGGAAGAGGAAGGGCCCAGATGGTGTGGGGCCAAGTGAAAAAGGGCCCAGATGGTGTGGGGCCAAGGGAGAAAGCGCCCAGATGGTGTTGGGCCAAGGGAGAAAGGGTCCAGATGGTGTGGAGCCAAGGGAGAAAGGGCCCAGAAGGTGTGCGGCCAAGGGGGGGGGGGGGGAGGGGGAGGAAGAGGACCTTACTACCTCTTGTAATGTTTCAAATACTAAAGTTCGAATATCACTGTAAATGTTCCATTTTAATCTCGCGATACTTTGCGGATTATTGCTGTATATCTAGTAAACCTGGTAGTGTGGGTTTGTCACTGAATCTCTCTACAGAGATGGTCAATAGATGATTCATAGATGTCGCATCTATTTTGTAAAGGGAGTGGTGCTTTTTTATAGAATGTAATTCCTACCAGTAAAATATTTCAATGAATAAAAAAGCCAGTAAAATGAAATAGTTAGACCAGTGTGGGTATAAATAATTGTTTAAGAGGTGTTATAATTTAGCAGCCAATCCCTTCTTCTGTTTATTTCCCAGTTGTAAAGTATTTTTTGCAATATAATATATAGGAAGGTAAACATTGGGGAATCTTAAATGCTCGCATTTATGTTCGATATTTATTTTATCCAGGAACAAAATATCAGAATTATAATTTCTATAATATGGATTCTTATTTTACTGCCTTTTAAATACTCATTTATATCTTTTGTTTTGCACCAATTTGAACTTTCATTGTGATAATTTCTAAAATTCCATATTTTTTTCATAATGATATCAAAATCAAAAAGTTTAAATTTCTTATACTCTATATTTGAAGGTTTAAAAATAGTGAGATTGTGCTTAATTCAAAATTTAGAAACTTCATGTTGATTCCATTATTTTTTAGAAAGGATTGGAATTTTAAATTTTAGGAATCCCAAATTTTTCACTTTTTCATATCGACTATCTAAATTCAAAATTTCCCGGAATTCTAGATGCCTAAGATAACCGAGTCAATGGGTTCCGAATAAACATAATTTAGATGTATTTTGTCGCTAATAAAAACATATTATCTATTCAATGTTAAATGTGAAACTATTAGGCAGAAGGAATTGTGATATACAGCGACTCCAGATCCGCACTAGATGCAATTCAAAAGGGCAATATAAAAATAACGCAGAAAATACACTCATTACTTACCCAACTGGAACCCTGGAGAAGAACTGAATTCTACAATGGATTCCTGCCCATTTTGGGATCGGGGGTGATGAGATGGAAGATGAATTAGCAAAGTAAGCCCGACAGTTGATCCAAAGGAAAGAACAAATGTCAGTATTTGACGCTGATGCTCTGGTAAAATACAAGATAATTAAACAAAAAATAAGAAAAGATCAAATATGAGAAATAAACTCCGAGAGGAAAATTACAAAAAATATAACAAGACTCAGAACGAAACACTATAAAGGAATGACAATACATCCAGATGCCACAACAACATATAGGACATGCAACAACTTTCTGGTGTAGAACTAACACCTACTCACATATTCTCATGTTTAGCAATGGCATCAGCCTTGCAGAAAATTGACATGGACCCAGAGCAGCAGCTTTACGGATCCAAAATATGGACATTGCGACTGCTGTAATAGAGATGCATGGGGAAATCTGAGGCTCTTCATTGGACACAACAATAACAACAAAAAACTAAAAGGCACGTTTTTAAAATTTTAAGACATAAAACAAACTTACTACTGTCCTTACTCTTTCGGGATAATATTGGGAGGGTTTGTCTTATCAGGGGGGAACTCTTTTAGCAGTTTTACCAATATAATCCCCCAGACCGCGTTTTGAGAGATTTAACACTGTATTGGACGATTCTGCCCTTACTTGTGGAACCTATGTAAACGGAAAACGAGGAAGGGACTACAACTAGTCTACAGGTGACGCTTCCTAAAGAAATTGAGTACAAATAAATTTACACCAACACAGACATATACGACGAGATTACAAAATATAGGTCTACCGGGTATTCGAGGCATCTTGGATATTTCACAAGTCTTAAAACTATGAGGTATGCACACAAAATTATAACAGAACATATATTGTTTAGTAACTGAAGAACAATTTATTGAATAATTCATCACTATTTTATATATTCTTAGTTGCTTCACTGAAATTTAATAATTCGATTTATCCAATGTTCATTTAGCCATGATAACCATGATGATATGAGTGAACTGTTTAACTGTAAGTGAATTATATGTTTACATGTTGCCAGAGCCCTGTTTGGTAACTTGTACCAACTGTTGAGATGTTGAGCCATTACAAGAAACGTATGCCTTTAACGCAATTTTTAAAACTTTTTTCTTTAATATACTGAAGTTCAATAATACACATAAACATCTAGATTGTGACATACTAATGATAAAAATTAATTTATTTTACATCATATAAATATGAATAATATTCAATATTTAGCAATTTTATATTAACAAAAAAGGTCAATCTCCATGAAATTTTAAAAAGAAATTGTAAAAATAGTTATAAATATCAGAAGGTGTGATATAGGGGTATGATGTAGAATTGAAAATATAGAGAGTAAAGGAAATATTTTTATTTAAAACTGTTTATTTCTCATGTCTATTAACATTTAGCAACAAATGAGTTGAATCAATAATGGAGTCTTAGACTACAAACGTGGTTAAGACTATCTTCAATGACAGACAGGAGAGGCTACCCAGGAGGTGCGAGAAAATAGAAAGAAGAAGTGGCAAATGGGGGGGGGGGGGGGAGTGGGGGGAGGATAAGAAGACTTTGAATCAGTAGGAGAAAAAGGTGGTGAAGGTTCAAGAGAGGAGGAAAAAGGGTCCAAGTAGTGGGGGGCAAAGGAAGTAGGGTGAAAGGCCCTAGTGGTTTGGGGCCAAAAGAGGAGAGAGAAAGGGCCCAGGTGATGAGGACCAAGGGAGGAGGAGGATGGGCCCAGGTTGTGTGGGGCCAAAGGGAGAAGGGATATGGCCCAGGTAGAGGGGGACAAGAAAGGAGGTGGAAGGGCCCTAGTGGTTTGGGGCCAAAGAAGAATGAGGAAAGGCCCAGGTGGTGAGGGCCAAGGGAGGAGGAGTAAGAACTCTAGTGTATTGGGGCTGAGAAATATTGAAAAAGGGCCCAGGTGGTGTGGGGCCAAGGGAGAATAAGAAAGGGCCCAGGTGGTGGGGTCCAAGGGAGAAGGAGGAAGGGCCCTAGTGGTTTGGGGGCAAAAGAGAATGAGAAAAGGCCCAGGTGGTGTGAGGCCAAAGGAGGAGAAAGAGCCAAAGGTGATTTGGGGCTGAGGAAGAATGAGAAAGGGCCCAGGTGGTGGCGGCCAAGCGAGGAGGAGGAAGGGCCCTAGTGGTTTGGGGCCAAAAGAAATTGAAAAAAGGTCTAGGTGGTGTGGGGCCATAGGGGGGGAGGAGGAAGAGCCCTAGTGGTTTGGTGACGAAGAAGAATGAGAAAAGACCCAGGTGGCGAGGGCCAAGGATGGAGGAGGAAGAGCCCTAGTGATTTGGGGCTGAGGAAGAATGAGTAAGGGCCAAGGTGGCGACCAAGGGAGGAGAATAAAGAGCCCTAGTGGTTTGGGTCCGAAGGAAAATAAAGGAAGGCCCAAGTGGTGTGGGGCCAAGGGAGTAGGAGGAAAAGCCCAGGTGGTGGGGGCCAAGAAAAGTGGAGGAAGAACCCTAGTGTTTTGTGGCCAAATTAGAATGATAAAAGGCCCAGGTGGTGTGGGGCTAAGAGAGGAGGAGGAAGAACCCTAGTGGTTTGGGGCTAAAGGAGAAAGGGAAAAGGCCAGGTAGTGAAGGCTAAGAAACGTAGATGAAGGGCCCTAGTGGTTTGGGGCCAAAAGAAAATAAGAGAAGGCCCAAGTGGTGTGGGGCTAAGGGAGGAAGAGGAAGAGCCCAGGTGGTGGGGGCCAAAAAAGGTGGAGGAAGAGCCCCAGTGGTTCGTGGCCAAAGTAGAATAATAAAAGGCCCAAGTTACGTGGGGCCAAGGGAGGAGGAAGAACCCTAGTGGTTTGGGGCCAAGGGAGGATGAAAAAAGGCCCAGGAGGTGTGGGGCAAAGGGAGGAGAAGGAAGTGCTCAGGTGATAGGGGCCAAGAAAGAAAAAAGAAGAGCCCTGGTTGTTTGGGGCTGGGGCTGAGGAAAAATGAGAAAAGGCCCAGGTTGCGTGGGGACAACCGAGGAGGAAGAAGAGCCCTCTTGGTTTGGGGCCAAAGGAGAATGAGAAAAGGCCGAGGTGGTGGGGGGCCAAGGGAGGAGGTAAAGACCCCTAGTGGTTTGAGGCTGAGAAGAATGAGAAAGGGCCCAGGGGGTGGAGGCCAAGGGACAGGGAGGAAGGCTCCTAGTGGTTTGGGGTTGAGGAAGAGTGAGAAAAGACCGAGGTGGGGGAAGGACCAAGGCAGGAGGAGGAAGAGCCCTAGTGGTTTGGGGCCAAAGGAGAAAGAGAAAAGGCCTAGGTGTTGGAGCCCAAGAAAGGAGGAGGAAAGGCTCCTGTGGTTTGGAGCCAAAGGAGAATGCGAAAAGGCCCAGGTGGTGTGGGGCTAAGGGAGGAGGAGGAAGGGCACTAGTGGTTTGGGGCCAAAGGAGAATGAGAAAAGGCCGAGGTGGTGTAGGGCAAAGGGATGAGAAGAAAGAGCCCTAGTGGTTTGGGCCAAAGGAAAAAGAGAAAAGGCCCAGGTGGTGTGGGCCTAAGGGAGGAGGAGGAAGGGCACTAGTGGTTTGGGGCCAAAGGAGAATGAGAAAAGGCCGAAGTGGTGTAGGGCAAAGGGATGAGAAGAAAGAGTCCTAGTGGTTTGGGGCCAAAGGAGAAAGAGAAAAGGCCCAGGTGGTAGGGGGCTAAGAAAGGTGAAGGAAGGGCCCTAGGGGTTTGGAGCCAAAGGAAAATGAGAGAAGGCCCAAGTGGTGTGGGGCAAACGAAGGAGGAGGAAGAGACAGTTGGTGGGGGCCAAGAAAGGTGAAGGAAGAGCCCTAGTGATTTGTGGCCAAAGTAGAATGAGAAAAGGCCCAGGTGGTGTAGGGCCAAGAGAGGAGGAGAAATAACCCTAATGGTTTGGGGTCAAAGTAGATTGAAAAGGGACCCAGGTGGTGTGGGGCAAAGGAAGGAGGATGAAGAGCCCAGGTGGTGGGGGTCGAGAAAAAGAGGAGGAAGGGCCCTAGTGGTTTGGGGCCAAAGGAAAATGAGACAAGGCCCAATAGTTGTGGGGCTAAGGGAGGAGGAGGAAGGGCCCTAATGGTTTGTGGCCAAAGTAGAATGAGAAAAGGCCAGGTGGTGTGAGGCCAAGGAAGGAGGAGGAAGAACCCTAGTGGTTTGGGGCCAAAGGAGGATGAAAAAAGGCCCAGGAGGTGTGGGGCTAAGGGAGGAGGAGGAAGAGCCCTCTTGGTGTGGGGCCAAATGAGAATGAGAAAAGACCGAGGTGGTGTAGGGCAAAGAGAGGAGGAGGAAGAGCCCTAGTGGTTTGGGGCCAAAGGAAATTGGGGAAAGGCCCAGGTGGTGGGGGGCCAAGGGAGGAGGGAGATAAGCCCTAGTGGTTTGAGGCTGAAGAAGAATGAGAAAAGGCCCAGGGGGTGGGGGCCAAGGGAGGAGGAGAAGGAGCTTTAGTGGTTTGGGGGCAAAGGAGAATCAGAAAGGCCCAGGTGGTGTGAGGCCAAGGAAGGAGGAGGAAAAACCTCATTGTTTAGGGGCCAAAGGAGAATGAGAAAAGGCCCAGGTGGTGTTGAGCCAAGGAAGGAAGAAGGGCTCAATTGGTTTGGGGCCAAATGAGAATGAGAAAAGGCCCGTGTGGTGTGAGGCCAAGGAAGGAGGAGGAAAAGCCTCATTGTTTAGGGGCCAAAATAGAATGAGAAAAGGCCCAGGTGGTGTAGGGCCAAGGAAGAAGAAGGAAGGGCCCTTATAGTTTGGGGCCAAAGGAGAATGAGAAAAGGCCTTGGTAGTGTGGGGCCAAGTTAGGAGAAGGAAAAGCCCTAGTGATTTGGGGCCAGAGGAGAATGAGAAAAGGCCCTGGTGGTTGGGGCCAATAGAGGAGGAATAGGAGCACAAGTGGTTTGGGGCTGATAAAATATTAGAAAAGGTCCTGGTGGTGGGGGCCGAGGGAGAAGGAGGAAGAACCCTAGTGGTCTGGGGCTGAGGAATAATGAGAAAATGCCGAGGTGGTGTAGGACTAAGGAAGGAGGAGTAAAAGTCCTATTGGTTTGGGTCCAAAGGAGAACGAGAAAAGGCCTAGGTGTTGGGGGCCAAGATAAGAGGAGGGAGGGCCCTAGTGGTTTGGAGCCAAAGGAGAATGAGAAAAGGCCCAGATGGTGTGGGGCCAAGGGAGGAGGAGGAAGCGCTCCAGTGGTTTGGGGCCAAAGGAGAATGAGAAAAGGTCCAGGTGGGGGGACCAAGGGAGGAGGAAGAAGAGCCTTAGTGGTTTGGGGCTGAGGAAGAATGAGAAAGGGCCCTCGTGGTGGGGGCCAAGGGAGGAGGAGGAAAGGCCCTAGTGGTTTGGGGCCAAGGGAGAATGAGAAAAGGCCCAGGTGGTGTAGGGCCAAGGGAGTAAGAAAAAGGGCCCTAGTGGTTTGGGGCCAACGGAGCATGAGAAAAGGCCCAGGTGGTGTGGGGCCAAGGGAGGAGGAGGAAGAGCTTTAGTGGTTTGGGGCCAAAGGAGAATAAGAAAAGGCCCAGGTGGTGTAGGGCCAAGGGAGGAGGAGAAAGGGCCCTAGTGGTTTGGGGCCAACGGAGCATGAGAAAAGGCCAAGGTGGTGTCGGGCCAAGGGAGGAGGAGGAAGAGCTTTAGTGGTTTGGGGCCAAAGGAGAATGATAAAAGGCCCAGGTAGTGGGGGCCAAGGGAGGAGAAAGGGCTCCAGTGGTTTGGGGATGAAGAAGAATGAGAAAAGGCCCGGGTGGTGTGGGGCCAAGGGAGGAGAAGGAAAAGCCCTAGTGGTTTGGGGCCAATGGAGAATGAGTAAAGGCCCAGGTGGTAGGGGCCAATGGAAGAGGAGGAAGAGCCCAAGTGGTTTGGGGCTGAGAAAAATTTAGAAAGGGCCCAGGTGGTAGGGGCCAAGGGAGGAGGAAGAATGGCCCTTGTGGTTTGGGGCCAAAGGAGAATGAGAAAGGGCCCAGGTGGTGAGGCTAATGGAAGAGGAGGAAGTGCCCAGTTGATTTGGGGCCAAGGAAAAATGGCCCAGGTGGTAGGGGAGAAGGGAGGAGGATAAAAAGTCCAGTTGGAATGGGGCAATATGTTGGAGATAGGCAATAAAAACAAGCAGTCTATTTTGTTATGGCATACGTAGAGCGGAGAGGGCACGTGGTTAGTGGTCTTGAGCACCCAAAGCGGAATAAGAGCTCGCTTGTTATGGGCAAAATTTGCCAGAATGTTGAGGCAAACATTGTTGACCAGAGGAGGTGCTCTAAAAGAAGAGGACTTCTACCAAATCTTCTTTGGCGCCCTCAGCTTCTTGACAGCCTCCTTCGACATTTTCTTGAAGATGGGCTCCTCCTTAAGCTTAATCTTTGCTTCCTCCATCTTCTTGTCCAACGCGTCCAGTAGCAGCTGGTTGCTGACCATTTCTCGGTACAGCTTTCTGAATTCGTCATTCTGACTTCTGATGAGGGCATCCTCGAAATAATTATCCATTGCGATATATTTGTCTTTACTTCGTAGTTAAGCGTCAAGCTTTATCGCTCTCTAACAATTGGATGAAAACTTGTCTCCATAGAAACCTGAATAGAGAGATATTTAAATTAAGTTATATTTCAAGTATATCACATATATGTGATTAATTATATTGGCACAAATAAAATATAAATGAAGGCGTGTGTATAAATTAATCTGATATATTTCTATTATGGTTAGCATATAAACAATTAATACATCTAACACGAGGTTACCCAAAAGTCTCTTCATTTAAAAAAAAGCAAACTTCTCGATTTTTAAATTTAATATGTATTCTCTTTCATCATGTTTTAAAATATAACAAAAACCCTACCTTGTGTTATAAGTATAACGAATGGAGAGTTATTTCACTTAGATGGCCCCCTTCACAACTGCAAGCTCTCACGCTAACACTATTCATTAAAAGCTTTTATTTTACTTGCTCCTTTGTTTGTCTGTCCACAAATCTTCTAAGCAATGTTAAATATGCTTCTAGAGCACATAGAAATTTGAAATATTTTATACTCTTTGAAACCCGATGAAAATCCAAGTTGAAATATTTTCGCGGAGAACCCCTCACACCTGTGGTCACCCCCCCCCCCCCTCCCCGGAGTCCAGGGATAATTGACAGATCAACCCCGACCTTATAGAATGGCTTTTCTACAGGTACTATGGATACAAGTTGTCCATCCGGACGTCGAGGTAATTTCTTTCTTCTTTGACACTCCCGACAATGGCTTTCATATTGGCGAACAGTTCCATAAAGGCCAGGCCAATAGAATCCTTTCTTCACTTTTTCATACGTTCGGGCGAAACCCAAATGCCCAGCTGTATGAGCATCATGTAAATCTGCCAAAACTTCCGATCTTAAGTGCTTAGGAATCATCATAAGCCAGGGTCTTCCAGTTGTGCTATAGTTTTTCTTGTATAAGATGCCGTCGATAATAATTATATTCTTTCTGGTGTAGCCCGAGTTTAAAATATCGATTATTTTTGATAAATCTGGCTCTTTAGTCTGCTCTTTATCGACGTTGGTTAGTGACATCACAGCACTTGGTTGATCGTTCTCAAGCGGGCTCCTTGACAGACAATCGGCATCCTTATGTTTGCGTCCGCTCTTGTAGATAACGGTCACGTCAAATTCTGGCAACTTCAGCGCCCATCTTGCCAAACGGTCAGAAGGATCTTCTTGTGGCCGGAGTTTCAGAGCTACTTGACATTACTCCCTCTTTAGAGAAAACAGCAACCCGCTGATCAGCTTGTTCAAGCCCTTGTTCTGGAAGGAAGTCTATCATGGCTGGTGTTCCATAGCAAAATGGAATGTTGTTCTTCACTTGGTTGATCGTTCTCAAGCGGGCTCCTTGACAGACAATCGGCATCCTTATGTTTGCTTCCGCTCTTGTAGATAACGGTCACGTCAAATTCTGGCAACTTCAGCGCCCATCTTGCCAAACGGTCAGAAGGAACTTCTTGTGGCCGGAGTTTCAGAGCTACTTGACATTACTCCCTCTTTAGAGAAAACAGCAACCCGCTGATCAGCTTGTTCAAGCCCTTGTTCTGGAAGGAAGTCTATCATGGCTGGTGTTCCATAGCAAAATGGAATGTTGTTCTTCAGGATACAAGTAGGGCTTTATCCGAATGACATGGACGATATCCTTGGCTTTCGGTGATCGGGGAGACGGGTCCAAGGGCTCTACTTCATGCGTAACTTCTGAAAGCTTCTTGGTCACCTTGTAGGGACCGAAGTATCTTTTCAGTAGCTTTACTGAGAGTCCTACTTTTCGGATGGGAGTAAAATCCCACACAAGATCATCCTTCTGGTAATAGACTGGAGTATGTTTCTGGTGGTAAAGTCTATGGTATTTCGCCTGTGATTGTAGAAGGCGTGATCGAGAGAGTTGACGCGCTTCCTCAGCTCTGGTCACAAGCTCTCTGTAGTCGTCAGAGATCTCATCTGGTAGGTATCGGCCTCGCGGGCGTGGATATGAAAGAACGGAGTGTAGCTGGTCGCCTTCTGTTTAGCAGTTTTGTAAGCAAAGGTTACGTAGAGTAAAACTTGGTTCCAGTCTTTCTGCTCAACACCTTTGTACAAAGACAAAATGTCTTCCAGAGTTTTGTTGAACCTTTCAGTCAGGCCGTTGGTCTGGGGATGGTAGGCCGTTGTAAATATGTGGACAATTCCGCACAGAGCATTGGTCTCTTTTATTACTTGAAAAATGAAATTTCTTCCGCGATCTGTTATCATTTCTCTAGGAGCTCCAGGCTTCAAGATAATATCTTCAACCAGGAACATAGCTGTTTCAATTGCTCCTCTGTCTGGGATCGCTTTTGTTATGGCATACCTTGTCATATAATCGGCGCGCATAATGATCCAACGGTTTCCATCTTTAGATACTAGAAATCTTCCAAGGAGATCAACCCCGACCTTATAGAATGGCTTTTCTACAGGTACTATGGATACAAGTTGTCCATCCGGACGTCGAGGTAATTTCTTTCTTCTTTGACACTCCCGACAATGGCTTTCATATTGGCGAACAGTTCCATAAAGGCCAGGCCAATAGAATCCTTTCTTCACTTTTTCATACGTTCGGGCGAAACCCAAATGCCCAGCTGTATGAGCATCATGTAAATCTGCCAAAACTTCCGATCTTAAGTGCTTAGGAATCATCATAAGCCAGGGTCTTCCAGTTGTGCTATAGTTTTTCTTGTATAAGATGCCGTCGATAATAATTATATTCTTTCTGGTGTAGCCCGAGTTTAAAATATCGATTATTTTTGATAAATCTGGCTCTTTAGTCTGCTCTTTATCGACGTTGGTTAGTGACATCACAGCACTTGGTTGATCGTTCTCAAGCGGGCTCCTTGACAGACAATCGGCATCCTTATGTTTGCGTCCGCTCTTGTAGATAACGGTCACGTCAAATTCTGGCAACTTCAGCGCCCATCTTGCCAAACGGTCAGAAGGATCTTTCTGCCCTACCAACCTACATAGAGAATGATGGTCAGTGACAACCGTGAATGGTCGACCAAACAAATATGGACGGAAATTGCTATTAGACCAGACTACAGCAAGGCATTCTTTTTCTGTTGTAGAATAGTTATTTTCAGCCTTTGTCAAGCTTCTAGATGCATAAGCTATAGGCCGTCCTTTCCACCTTGTATTTGTGGAATAACTGTAGCAGAAATTGATATACATAATAGAGAAGTGTATAGATAATTAGGGATTTAAAATTAAATTGTGCTGACACAAAATATATCTTTCATCAAAATTATGTAAAATAGAACTCTCTTTCATAATATCCCCTAAACAAATTGAAAATGTACTAGTGTAGGTTGAAATAGTCAAGAGGAACCCTCATATAAATGCTTAGATCCAGTGCCCTAACTATAACAAATAAGAATTATTTAATAAAGTCTACACACTCAAATTCAAACCAAGCCTTTTATCAAATATAATGTTGATTCTTTTTCATATTTAATCAAAATTATCATTAATATATATTCCCCTGAATAATTATATATACATAGAGTTACATTGCTATATCAATCATGTATTTTCAATAAGGATTATATTTTCTGAAAATTCTAATTATTTCAAATAAAATTCAATAAATGTCATCTTTGTAATATTACTGCTATAATGTGAAACTAGAAAGTTATTTAAATTTCATATGCCATTATCGCTATTTTCTGTAATATATTTATTCGTTTGGTACAATTTGTTTTGATTCTTCGAAATAATTTTTTACTTATTATCCTACTTCTGTAATTTCTAGCTACTCAATTTTTAAAGTACACATTGTTTCATAGTGCGATAGAGAGAGAGATATATATCTGTATTATTATTAGTAATATTATAATTTATAATAACTATATAAAAATATTCATTTAAAAATATTTTATAAACCTTTTCTTTTTAGTACAGCATATATAATAATATTCAATAATAATAAGTATAGCATATATAATATATTTGAAATATATATATGTCGTAAACCCGGGTAAGCCAACAAGTGAGTTGGAAGCAGTCGGGGTTGAGTGGCAAGGCGTGCAGAGTGGGAAGTCCGCACGGGACAGTAAGGTCAAAGTTTGGGATCAAAAGACGCTCTTCCAGGACGTCCTAAGTCGGACCGACCAGGGGAAAGTTGAGGATTAACAGAGGAAAGATCGGCGTCCTGCATGAAGCCGCGGGGGCAGAGAGGAGCCAAAACGGCGCCCACGAGGGCCGCCGTGAGATGAGAACGGACCTAATACTGAGCGGGCCTGTCAGAAATATTAACTGTAACTCTAACCGTCGACAGCCGGACTAACGCCCCTTTTTCTACCTCCGACCGGATACCCGGGGATTGATTCTCATTGGTCAGTGACTTATGTCGGTATCTTCCCCTCCCCTGGGGTGGAAAACTGGTGTCACTTTGAGACGACTGGAAAAGACGTCATATTTTATTACTTACATAGCTTTGTTTAAATTACGATATATATATATATATATGTTTTAATATATATAAATATATACATATATTCCCATATGTAATATAACTATTGTGTGACAGCTAGAATTATAGACACAATCTAACTCGCCTGTTTGGCCATCATGGAACACAAAACGGAATAATAAAGTTTGAGAGACAGCCGACATCCAGACAGGAGAAAGGTATCCGATTACACCGTTTGTCCGAAAAACATAGTCGACTTACAAACAGTAAATCTTTGGCTCTAGAATAGATCAGACCCCTAGACCGGGACCGGCCACCCACTCTCTCCTCGTCCTCTCTGAGGTGACATCCAACATGCCTCGTCCTTTTTTGAAAATCATTGATGCCTGAAAAACCACTCTGAACATTGTCACCACCACCAGGAAAATCAACATGCCACAATACAGTCATCTGACAGGATAAACTCATCACTACATATATATTTATATATATATATATATATATATATGAAAATAGAGCAATCAATAAATATATCTTTGATTAAAAAGGTATATATTGGATCAAAATATAATTTATTTACTAATATTTCTGAAAATACAGCTGTGCATTTTGAATATATAGATATATCAGCAATGAGAGATAAATTTAAAAGATATTATTGAAATACCTGACTTCTGAAAATAACTAACACAAACATTAATTTATGAAAGGCCCAAATTTTATAAAATGTCAAAGTTTCTATGGGCTGATGAAAATTCAAAAAGGTAATATATCATGTCCACTATACATGTGAATACCGCGGCCAATAATTTGAAATACCACAGCGATATCAAAAATATGAATTATAATATGAAATTCAAAATTCCAATCAAATATAGAATATTTTTATTTTGTGTCATATAAATTACTCAATACATTTCTATTTCTCTAAGAAGAAATACTCTAGTTTGATAGTTTTGGAAGTAATTTTCTTGTACCTCTTCCAATGTCTCTCTGCCTATCTATCCACATTAACCTACTCTTCTAAAAATTGCCTATAAGAATATTTAAAATATTTTTTATTTTAGTAATATATAGTCTTGCTTTCCTTATAGTGTTGAGTATCATAAATTTAAACATTTTTTAACACGCAATATTCTTTTAAAATTAGTATAAGGCAATAACGCGCTATCTATATATAATAAATGAAGTATTAAAGCACGAATATGTTTATTCTATACATTAAAAAACTTATATTATCCTTACTGCGTTTTAAAATATTGGAAGGGTATAGCATATCAGTGGTTAGCCCCTCACAGAGATTTCGCCAATTTAATATACCAGATCGCTTTTTAGGTTTATAAAATTGCTTAAGACGAGTCTGATTATATTTGCAACACTGAAAGATGGATAATTAGAAATGGTATTCTGGCAATCTATGGGCATAAGCTTTCAAGAGAGCAGAATTACATTTAAATATTTGCATCGAGCAATGCTCTTCCGAAAGCAATAAGGACAAAGCCAGTTAGGCGTTATTTATTACGAGGCAATAGCACACCACAAATATATATATATATGGTAATTTAAGCCAACAACCCCATGTATATAACTCATAACAAGATTTTAATGTTGTATAATAGAAACACAGCTGTTAATGATTATACGTATTATTGACATGTGTCTTTACATCATCATATGTAATGTAATTTGTACAAAGTGGATAAATAAATAAAATCTGTAATAGATTTAAGAGTTGAGCTAAGCAAGAGATGGAAGTCATAACGTCAAAATCAGATAGATTTACAATTCCCACGACAAGACAACCCACACTGTCACATGTGGTGGAATGCAGAGACCCCTCTCACACCTGGACATGCAAAGCCCCCTTTCTCAGAAACGGCCCCCTGTCACATAAGGCCCCCCGTCTTTAACCTATAAATACAATCACTTTACAGTCACTTGACAGTTAGTTGACCCTTAGCGCGAGCTCTCGTCGGTTGTCACCAAGGTCCTCCTCATTCATCATGTAGACGAGTAAGAAACTTCTATGTCTCCATCTTTCGCTCCTAGCTCAACTTTTATCTGTTAACGGAACTTTCTTAGTGCAATTGTGTATTCGTTTTTTGTGTGGACATTCCCAAACTTTCCACTCTGCCTCGACCACGACTGCCTGTATTTTGTGAGAACTTTTAAAGGTCTTCCAAGGTGCAGAGAGGTACTGGAAAACTCTACACGCCCTGACTGTCCCTTTCGGTTACTACTGGTTTGACCCTCGGTTACCACATATATATATATATTGTGAGTCGACAGGATCTATTATTTCAGTAGCCGACAGGATGACCAAAACGAAGGATGACACAACGAAGAAGGTAAGAAGCCTGTCCAGATAAAAGCGAGAAAGAGCAAAGATGGAGGAACAAGCTCGCAACTCCAACGAAACGACTGAGCAATCTACCCCAAACAAGAAACGACATTGGAGGAACAAACCGACCATTCAAACGAAACGACCAAGCAATCTCTTCCCCAAAAAGAGATATTTACGGAAGAAATGCCGTCCCAAGGGACCTCCGCAGACCCGCTAACACCGATCGCCAACGCCGGGAGCAAGCTGACCGCGCCAACGACAGCCCCGAAATTCCCGCAAGTCATGGAAACCGAGCAACGATGTACCCAAACCCTGTGACAAGTTCTCCACCTTCGGCCTGATATCGACAATGATCAAGGCAAAAAGCTGCAAATCAACTTCACAAAATCTAAAGGTTCTACAAGTCCAACATGGAGCGACTTCCACATCAGCAGGACAACAAGCCAAGATCAATTCTCCTGACTGAACTATCTTCAAAACTGTAAGTTTTAAAATCTTACATAACTTTATCCTCAAGTTCAAAACTTGATTCCCTATAAATTTTGTACTTATATTTTCACTTTAAGCATTTTAAAATCAATTTTTACCTTTTTTTATATCATTTTTATTCAATTTTTAAAACTTTCACACTCAACTTTATCAAATTTACTTTAATTTTTATTCAGATTATAAATTTCAAGTTATTACTCTCAATTTTACTTTTAAAAAAAATCATTATTATTATTTAAAAAAAATGTCATTCATCATAATTCTCAGCTTATTTTTGTTTTACATATTAGTTATCTTTATACCAAAAGACCAATATCTTTATCAATTCTTAAAATTTGGTAATGTTCACCATTTTAAGTAAGCGCCCAATTCAAATTATTTTTAACTCTCACGACATTGCGCCCTTTTATAAGAATCATTTTAACTACCATAATCAACGATTTAAAAAAGTATGTTCAAATTTTAAATATAAATTAACATAGGTGAAACGCATTTTTTTTAATTGCAAAAATCGGAAGATACAATATCTTCAAAAACACCACTAGGGAAAACAACTATCTTTCCCAAAACAATTTAAAAATGAAGATTCACTCCACTTCACCACCAGTAGCTAATTTAAGTCACAGCTTTCCAAAACGATTACAATCGTTAAAATTCGAGGAAAAAACACCCCCTTGTCTTTTCCTTTTACATGCATATTTAATCATCAATAAATCTCTCTCAACAAATGTTGCAACACTCACACATCACATTATACAATTGGCAACAATTTTTAGTTCGCGACTTAACACACAAATCCAAATCTTGAGCCACACAAGCCTTCACTTAGCTCTATATCGTCGCCACAATAAAATAATTTCACATTAAGCGTGCCACATCCACTAAAAGTCAAATATTCTCTCGATGTGTTTCATACAACAACCACCCATGACTTTATTAAATTTGTTATTCATGGTGAAACAGGTTAGATTTGTACCAAACTAAGACTTCACGTGGCACCTTTTTATTCACATTTCTCACTTCGTGTCACAGTGCCACACCACAAAACTTTTTCACTTTTCAGGCCAAAGACGCCCTTCACGCCTGTGACACCACAATTCACCCCAAAGCGTGTCCACGTCGAAAGTCGCACTTTCACCACACATCTAAACCTGACATCACCTAATAACATGTTTTCTAAGTCTAAACTAAATTCGAAACACAACAACTACGAACACCGAGAAAATCATATCTTTCAATTATAACAGTAAAATGCCAACTTCAACAAAAGTAGAGAGAAAAAGTCAGTTTCAAGTAAATCTCAAACATGGCAAACATCCCCCATGATTGACCACCCACGACGATACCGTTAAAAACAGGACGGTGACCGCCCTTTATGACGTCACTCCCCTTGGTCACTGCTATCTTTTGAGAATATATTCTCTCCCCCCTCAAGCAGTCATCTTGACCGCTAGCTTCATGTTCGCCATTTTTAACACATGTTTCACACTAACCATTTAGGTTTTCTTACACATCTCACCAACGCCTTTAATCACAACACATCATACATTAAACATTTTACATGTTAATTGATATCACCAATTAAAACAATTTGGTTAAGTCTTATATAGACTTTGACGCAAAAGAGAAATCACTCTCTACATACCAGCATTGTGGACAAACGAAGGGATCATTTCACATATTCCCGCTTCAGAGAGTCATAGAAACATCAATGTTTACCAATGGGATATGATCTACTCACAACAATTGTAACTTTTCTTCGAAAGAGACAATTTTGTTCAATTTCCCACTACTTAACATTTATCTATATTTTTATTTGTATAAAATCTTGAATAATCATTCTTATTTTCACCTTTCAATTATATAATCAAATTTTTAATCCAACATGATTTTCAAAAAAAAAAAAAACTTTAATCAAATTTACTTTTATTTTTCGTGATATTATTTTAGTATTGCAAAACATCTAATTGTTTCAAAAATTATTTTTATTTTATTATTTATTATATATTTTATATATTACAGGTTTAATTTTATCCACTTACATTTTTTGTACCCGCAATCATATTTATATATTTTTATTCACTATTTAATGAATGAAAGGAAGAAAACTTCACTATATTTTATATTTGCTTAAATACCTTTATTATCTGACAATGTTTATCATCCACTATCGGGCATCTACAACAATCGTTCTCAACAATCATATTCTTTAACCAATTCCCTATATTTTTCATCACTATCTTTTCAGTCATTGCGTCACATCAACGTAGAAAAACGATAGCACTGCTTGACAATTTATTTTTTGATTTCGTAATTCAACAAACTCTTTGAGGACACAGTTTTCCAGATTTGAAAAATCCCGACTTCTGGTCTGAACACGCTTCAAGAGTTTATTTCATTTCATCCGCAGAGCAAATCACCAACGCATTCACAAAGCGTTCACTTTTTTCAACTTTCAACTTTTTTTTTTTTTTCAGCTCTAGCGGACCACATTCAACCTTTGATTTCGAGTCAAGTCAGACCACCTACTGTTGCTACAATTCTACTTATCGCATGGCTCTATTTCACTCCTTTCCCAATCATATATAAACAACTTTTCTTCAGCAACTTTTAACCCAATAATCCTAAAATTGTGACAAAGCACTGTAACCCTTATATAGGATCGCAAGTGAAACATTGCCAAGGAAGACAGCTCAAGTCTATATCCTCGCTTTGCACCTGGACCTGAGTATTTGGTTTACATGTGCACTTCTAACAATTGCATATTCTTCAACTACTAACCCTGTCCAACGCCCGCCAATATTCTCTTAGAATGTGAATTTTTTTGTCATCATTTTATATCAATCATCATTTTTTTTAATCAAACAAAAATGTCATTTTATTTCACTTTTATATATCCAAACAAATCATCTTGTTATAGCCCTTTTTAACCCTCACAGTTTAAATTAATTAAAAGAAATTTTAATTACTTACCTGTGTTAGAGAGGCTTTACCCGCCTAAACCCGGTAAACCCTTTCACTCCCGGGGCTCATCTATGGTAATTTAAGCCAACAACCCCATGTATATAACTCATAACAAGATTTTAATGTTGTATAATAGAAACACAGCTGTTAATGATTATACGTATTATTGACATGTGTCTTTACATCATCATATGTAATGTAATTTGTACAAAGTGGATAAATAAATAAAATCTGTAATAGATTTAAGAGTTGAGCTAAGCAAGAGATGGAAGTCATAACGTCAAAATCAGATAGATTTACAATTCCCACGGCAAGACCACCCACACTGTCACATGTGGTGGAATGCAGAGACCCCTCTCACACCTGGACATGCAAAGCCCCCTTTCTCAGAAACGGCCCCCTGTCACATAAGGCCCCCCGTCTTTAACCTATAAATACAATCACTTTACAGTCACTTGACAGTTAGTTGACCCTTAGCGCGAGCTCTCGTCGGTTGTCACCAAGGTCCTCCTCATTCATTATGTAGACGAGTAAGAAACTTCTATGTCTCCATCTTTCGCTCCTAGCTCAACTTTTATCTGTTAACGGAACTTTCTTAGTGCAATTGTGTCTTCGTTTTTTGTGTAGACATTCCCAAATTTTCCACTCTGCCTCGACCACGACTGCCTGTATTTTGTGAGAACTTTTAAAGGTCTTCCAAGGTGCAGAGAGGTACTGGAAAACTCTACACAAGGCTTACCAGAACTTCAACTTATTTCAGTAGTCGACATCAAACTCAACAAATTATTACAGTGAGTCGACAGGATCTATTATTTCATATATACATATATATATATATATAATATAATCTAAAATACAAATATTTTATTTTTTTTAAAAAACATATTTTATTTTTTCATTCATTGACTGTTCTGCATTTTTGACCATATATATTCAAAAAAATATCACTTTTAATTATTATTGTTGTAAATATGTATATTTAACCTTACCTATCTTTTATCCACGATTATGGAATTCATTATATAAATTCTATATTCCTGTGATATAAATAATTTAATGTATATTTTTACTTCAAGAGATTCAAAAATAAAAATTTGCTTGAAAGGTAAATAATTATTTTTATTTTTCCACGACTGCACCTCTTTTCAACAATCAAACACACAAAAAATTTCTAATCTATAACATAAGTCGACAGGATTTACCTAATTTTTATTAAATTTTCTATCAATTTATCTGAAACTTGTGAAAAAATGGCAAAAACAAAAAAATGCTGAATTTGCATACCAAGCGATGCCATCATTTGTAAAATATAATAATAGTCTAAATATTAAAACGTGGATTACAAATTTTGAAAGAAAGAGTGACTCCTACGGGTTTGATAACGGTTGGAAGGTGCTTCATCTATCAGACTACCTACAGGATGAGGTTTTGACCTATTATTTCGAAAGCCTCTGCAACATTGAGGACTGGAGTAAACTAAAAGAAAGCCTAATAATCAGGTTCCAGAAATTCAAACTGACACCCTTGGTGGAAATGATGAAGATCACCCAAGAGGAACATGAAACAGTCACTCAATACTTTCACAGAAAAATGCAGCTGATAAACAGTGTTGAGTTGAACCTCACCTCCATAGTGGAGCTATTAAATGAGGGAATAAAAACAAAATACAAGCCCTACCTGGCTACAATAGACGCAGTGCAGCCCTCGGAGTGGCTAACCATGGCCATAAAAGTTGAAAATAGCTTAACGGGATCTGGAACGCCGGTGGAAAAGGGCCGTCTCCAGTCTTTGAATCCAGCGCTACACCCATCGCCTAGACCTGCCGGATATTATGGTAACTCGCAAGTGCAGAGGCCACCAATGCCTTGCCGAATTTGCGAACGTCTGGGATTGGAGCTTCAATGGCACTACCACTCAGTGTGCCCATACCGCAGCCCAACAGCTTCCAGATCTCCGGCCACTCCCCGTGTCCAGCGCCCAACAGCTTCCAAATCCTTCTCTTCAGCCAGTCCCCACTTCTACCAAGCCGCAGCTTCTAGTTCCTTCCCTCCACCCACTCCCCATGACTACCAACCGACAGTTCCTAGTGCCTCTTCACCCGATTCTCCCAGGTACTGCCCACTGAAGAATACTACCCCAAAGCCCATAAACCCAGGTAGAACATTATTATTATTTTCTGTTCTTATAAATCAGGTATCCTTGCCCTGTGTACTTGATACTGCATCATCAATATCTATTATCCCATTAAAATACTTAAATTATATTCATTATAAAATGTTAGATAATTCCCCAAAAGACAAAATAGGTCAGGTAGAAGGATTTAGTTATCCATTATACAAAATATTAGTTAGGCTTAGCTTAGGTAAAATTACAAAATATCAAGAAATGTTTGTTTGTGATACTCCAATAGAATATATTTTTTTAGGTTTACCAATATTTTATAAATTTAGATTACAAATAGATTTCTCAAAAAACCTTTTTCAAAATTATAAATTCTTGTATTCCTTTAATCCAAAAACTGATGACCAAAAGTCATATGCTACCACCCTATGTATTCCAGACCCATACTATGTTAAAAATTCATCTCTTCTAAATATTAACCCATTGTATAATTTTAATTCTTTTGATATACCAAATACATATGTTAAACATATAGATCATAATTCAAATCCCATTATTGATTCTAACTCATATCACAGTATGCAAATTCCATGCCCTATTGTCAATTATAACTCATAATTAGACCTTAGTAACTTAGATATTAACCCAAATTTCTCAATTCAAACAATTTCAGATATTTTGCACAAATATAAGAATGTTTTCTCTAAACACAATTTTGATATAGGATGCATAAGAACTAACCCAATTTGCATATCTCTTTCAGATAATATTCCCATAGCACAAAAGCCATATAGGACATCTTTTTACAACAATGCTGAAATACAAAAACAAATAATTGAATTATTAAAGTATGGTATTATTAAGCCTTCATCTAGCCCCTATAGTTCTCCTGCATTATTAGTGAATAAGAAATCTGATGCCCCAAATCACCCCACAAGACTCTGTATAGATTATAGGAAACTTAATCAGAAAAGTTCCAGAACACACCCCAATTCCACTTATAGAACAAATTATAGATAGGTTATCACAGTCAAAAATATATACTATTCTAGATGTTAAAAATGCATACTGGCATATACCCATAGATGAAAAAGATAAATATAAAACTTCATTTGTAACACAATTAGGTTGTTATGAATGGAATAGACTTCCATATGGTTTAAAAAATGCACCCTCACAATTTGAAAGAATTATGAAATCAATTTTCACTAAACATAACATACAGTATGCTTTAAATTATTTTGATGATATTATTATACACTCCAAAACTTATGAAGAACACATTAAACATTTAGAAGACATATTAAACATATTTGAACAAGAAAATATAAAACTCAATCTCAATAAATGTAAATTTTACAAAAAGAAATAAAATTTTTAGGATACACAATTAACTCAGGAAAATATACACCCAATAACACAAATATTGAAGCAATTTTAAAATTAAATAGACCATACAATATTAAAACATTACAAAGATTTTTAGGTACAATTAATATATATAATAAATTTATTCCCCATTATGCACAAATTAGGGCACCATTAAATGAACTTTTGTTAAAAAATGCTGCTTGGTTATGGAGTACAAAACATGAACAAGCATTCCAAACTCTTAAAAATGCACTAATTTCAAAACCTGTACTTTATATTTATGACCCATCAAAACCATGCCATTTAATCAAAGATGCCTCAGGTCTAGGAGTAGCAGGAGTCCTGAAACAATCTGATGAACAAGGCATTTTACACCCCATAGCTTATTATTCAAGAAAACTTCACCCATATGAGCAGAATTATACTGCTTCAGAAATAGAAACATTAGCAATAATTAATTCAGTACAAAGATTTCATACATATTTACATAATGTACACTTTACATTGCACACAGATCACTTGCCTTTAAAATGGATCAAAAATGTAAAAAACCCACATGGTAGATTATTTAGATGGTCCTTAATCCTATCTCAATATAACTTTGACATAAAACATATTAAAGGATTAAATAATATAGAAGCAGACATGCTGTCAAGAGCACCAGTATCATTTTACCTAACATATAATGAGTTAAAAGAACATCAAACAACAGAACAAATTAGCAATAGTAAATTTAAAATACAAAATGATATCTTTATAATTAATAGAAAGGGCTTTAAAAGAGCTTATGTACCACAAACATTAAGACACAAATTATTAAACAAAGTACATACAAAACATGGACATATTGAAACAACTCAAATGACTAAAATAATTTCTCCATACTATTATTGGCCACATATGACTAGGGATATTGCTATTTACACAAAGCATTGTGAAACTTGCCAGTTAAATAAATCTAGGGATAACAGAATTGTTTATGGACCACTACAACAGATGCCAATAGCTACACACCCAAATCATATTTTTTCTTTAGACACAATGGGAGGCTTACATAATTATGGGACAACCAAACACAGTATTCATATGATAGTAGATCACCACAGTAGATTCCTTTGGACCTTTCCAACAAAATCTGTATCCACTGATTCATACATAACTTGTTTAAAAAATTTATTCCAAATTAACAAACCTGAAATATTAATAACTGACAGAAATGCAGCTTTTCTTAGCAATAAATTTAAACAATTTTTAGGAAAAAATAATGTTAGGCATCTACTCACCAGTGCCCATCACCCAGAAACAAATGCAAAAGTAGAAAGATTAAATTCCACTATCATAAATAGGTTAAGATGTGAATATAATCATAATTTAAAGATCCCTTGGACAAAATATATTCCTAATATTACTGAAAGTTATAATGATACAGTACATACCATAACAGGCTTTACACCTAGGTTTTTATACTATGGAATACAACCACAGTATATAGAACATGACACAGAAACACATACACCAATAGAAAAAGCAAGAAAATTAACCATTGAAAGAACCATAAAATCCCATGAACACAGCAAACAGCTTTATGATATTAAACACCCAGAACCCATTTTTAAAGAAGGAGATCAGGTATTAGTGAAAACCTTTATTTATCCAAACACTGGTAAATTAACACAAAGATATATAGGCCCATTTAAAATTTTAAAACAACTTTCTCCAGTCACATATGAAATAAATAAACCCAATTTACCTCAAAGAAAACAAACAGAAATTATACACTCAAATAAACTTAAATTATTTTAACCAGAATCAGATTTTTTACTTCAAAATAGCACTAATTTAGAAAATGACTTAATAGTAAACCAAATTTCTAACACAAAGTTAATAGATATTGATGATAAACCATGTTTTTTACAGAAAGGCCATATTTTGGATATGGACAATGGAGAACAAATATCAACCCCAATTCTTTTGCCTACACACATAACTTAATGTCACTTCAAATATCTCTCTATTATCATTTAATTACTCAACCATTGTTTTAAAATACTTTTAAATATTGTTTCACATGCATTTAAATGTTTATATTTTAGGAAAAACTCATTTTAAATTATATTTGTGTAAAAATAAACATTTATACTGCCATTTAATATTTTGAAATACGGCAGGCATAATGACCTAATTATTCATATTTTAAATACCTTTTTTGGCTTCATATAAATTTTTATATCAATCTATCTAATTATTTCTTATATATAGTTTTATTTTAATTTCATATTTATATAAATTATTTATAAACAAACTTTCTTTTGTTTATTTTGAAAAAATATGGACATTGATTTTTATTGTTTAATTTGTAATTATTTTATAGACATTTTGATTTCGTTTAATTAATTATTTTTGTAATAGCCATTTTTATTTTCAAATTTTAACTTTTTAAAAATATTTTTCACAGGGGGGAAATATTATATAATCTAAAATACAAATATTTTATTTTTTTTTAAAAACATATATTTTATTTTTTCATTCATTGACTGTTCTGCATTTTTGACCATATATATTCAAAAAAATATCACTTTTAATTATTATTGTTGTAAATATGTATATTTAACCTTACCTATCTTTTATCCACGATTATAGAATTCATTATATAAATTCTATATTCCTGTGATATAAATAATTTTATGTATATTTTTACTTCAAGAGATTCAAAAATAAAAATCTGCTTGAAAGGTAAATAATTATTTTTATTTTTCCACGACTGCACCTCTTTTCAACAATCAAACACACAAAAAATTTCTAATCTATAACATATATATATGTAAAGTTAAGTGCCAGGAGAAAATGTTTTTTATTAATCGAATACACGAGCTTTCGGGCAGTCACGCCCTTCAACTGGTAATGATACATGATGGCAATAGCCTTAAATAGGATTCCGTTTTTAAAGAGATATTTTTACATATGAGAAAAATAATATAGGACGGCTAAAAAACAATTTAGTTAAAAATATTTGCAAATCTAAACTATTATATAATATACTTATGTAACTATGCTAATCCTGTAATGGCGGTTGACAAATAAATGGTAGGTTTGAAATTGGATAAATCATGTGACTATATAATGAAGAGAGAACAAGTATTAGGATATCGACTGTTCAGCCCGCCATCAGCGGCCCTATTGGAAGTATACTGGGGGAAGGGGGGGGGGGGTTTAACGGTTATTCAAGTTACTACATATATCCTGATATTGTGCTGGTAAATCTATATGTCGGTTAATGCTATTTGTTGATATGGATATTATGGCTTCTATGATCAGTCTTTGGTATTTATTAGTGATGTTATTGTATAATGTGGTGGGTGAAGTTAAATCAAAGTAGTGGCCTGTGTCGAGAATATGGTTGTAGATGAGGGACCTATTGTCTTTGTTATTGACGCACCTGCCATGCTCAGTCATCCTGATGGCCACGGACCTACCAGTCTCACCTATATAGGTTGCACTACAATCGTTGCATGAGACTGAGTAGACCGAGCCACCCGATGACTGCGCACTGGCAGGTCTCGGCAATCGGGTAATTGGATGTCTTAGAATGGTGGCCAAGCTTCTATTGTTTGTATAGTAGGTGTTAATGCCATGAGGCTTAAGAAGGTGGGATATTGCAGCGGATTGTGTTGAGTATGGTAAGATGCAGGTATTTCTATGGGGTAAATTGGGTTTCGTATGGGCCGGGTTGTATTGATATTTATATATGAACTGGTGTGGGTATTGTGAGAGGGCAAGTTGTTTCTTAATGTTAGCGAACTCTATTGATCTGAAAATGGGCAGGGAGCAATGTGTAACCAATCTCTTGGTAAGCGTTCTAACTGTATTAATTTTATGGGATAACGGACAGTAAGACTTGAAATTGGTGTAAAAAGTTGGGTTATTGATTTTATGGTATACTGTAGTATGGTAGTGTGATGGGGTACGGATGATCAGTATGTCCAGGAAAGGTATTACATTATTGGCTTCTGATTCAAAGCTAAAGGAAATGTCTGGGTGGAAGGAGTGTAGAACAGATAAGATACTGTTCTCCTGTCCGGTTTCACATATACAGAGGATATCATCAATATATCTCCTCCATATGTGAATGCCCGGTGTGAATTGCTGTTGGATCCAGGTGTCTAGTGTAGACATAGCTATCTCGGCCAAGGGTGACGATAATGGGCTGCCCATTGGTGAGCCTCTAATCTGTTTATAAAGTAAGTTATTAAAGGTAAAATATGTAGTGTTTAAGCAGATGGAGGTAAGCGCTACTATTGTGGCAACTATGCCAGATTCTAATTGGGCGTCCTGCAGGAATTTTGTAAGCTGGGAAATGATCAGTTGATGGGGAAGTGATAAATACATTGATTTTACATCATAGGAAACCATGGTTGAGTTCTGAATAGGGGTAAGAGATTGGATGAATTGTATGAAAGCCGGGATGTCTGTTACGGAGTAAGACTGTGGCCGGGTTTTGACAAGGGGTGTTAAATAGGATGAGAGGTACTTGGAAAGTTTGTAAGCTGGTGAGAGGTGATATGCTATGATGGGGCGGAGGGGAACAGTTGGTTTATGGATTTTGGGTAGCCCGTATATGTAGGGCGTATTGGCCATATCTGAAGTGAATGTGTGATACTGATCAGCTGTAATAGAGCCAGACCTTTTTAGGCGCAACAGCTCCAATCTGAAAGCTCTGGTGGAGGCGGTCGAATCTAGTCTGGTAATGGGCTTGAAAGTTGTTTGGTCATTGAGAATGTCCATCATCTTGGTGATGTAATCATCCGTATCCAAGATGACGGTTTGAGATCCTTTATCTGATCTGTTAACTATAATGTGTGGGTTCTGTCTAAGTGATCTGAGTGAGCGGTACTTACCAAGAGATAGGTTCAACTGGGGGGCTGGTTTACGTAGGACTTGGGTCACAGATTGTCGTATGGTGTGTTGGGTGGCGTGGGGAAGCGGGCTGATGGCGGGCTCAACCCCAGCGATGATCCTAGGTATATCTGCCATGGTTGGGGGTCTGTATTTGAGGCCGTAGGATAGGATCTCCCTTTGGTTGGGAGATGGCACAAAGTTAGCTAGGTTAACGAATGTGGGAGCGTGGGGTTTGCAGGGCAAGTATTCAGCAGGGAAGCCATACTTGGTGGTCCAGTGGAACAATTTAGAAAGGTGTCGGGTTCTGCAAATGCCTTCTTGGCGCTTGACATCAGCCGTGGTGAGAGTCAGGAATGAAGTCATAACAGGTTGGGGGACAACTGCGATAACTATGGCGATAAGGTTCTTGATGGTTTTAGAGAGCTTCCTGATCTGCGAATAGCATCCCTGTGTTCTGGCCTTCAGTAACTGCTTCTGGGCTTTGTCAACAGTTTTCTTCGAGTATGCGTTTCGTACCGGATCACCTATATGCGAAAGAGCACAATTCATCCCACCAGCGCACCAGAACACAGGGATGCTATTCGCAGATCAGGAAGCTCTCTAAAACCATCAAGAACTCGCTTTCCTCGCCAACTTTTGAACCGTTACCCTGAAGAAGTGATCACCTACGACGGTGATGAAGCTGCCGCCCACTTCTCCCAGCACTAGATCTGCCCAAGAACGATCGCCGCGCCAGAGCAGGACACCTTCCACCACCATGGACTCCGCCATACCCCTGCCGCTACTGTGGCGGACAACACTGGCACGTACAGCAGACAGAACCCTCCCTCAATGAACTCAATGAATCTACTTTCTCTCTAAACCGGCATAACCTGTAAGTGCAATTGTTTTGCCCCTCTCATCCTTACAAGTTGTCAACCTTCTACCAGCTTATTACCATCTATAGAATTATTGATTAATCAATTATCGAACTACTATATTGCCTTTTCAAAATTCTAATCTTCACCCTTGATTTATGATAATATATATTGTAGTTGCTCTCTAGCATATCCACCGACCCACACCATCTAGCCACTGGTGTGTTCGTCACAGGACGCAGATTGACTAACTTCTAGATGTTTATCAACTCCTTTTTGTTCGCACTTGAACAATCTGCATCGAGCGACACATTTCGCTCCTTCTCCTCGCGCCACACGTTCGCCACACGGACCCTGTCTTCAAATTTATGTTTGTCCCTTGTCCTTACCAGCACGATATAACCTACGTCCGATATTTCCCACGGAGGTACGTTAAACATCGTCGCTGATTTTGTCCGGTCCGTCATTATTTCGCGCAGACATGGGTTTTACGTTCAACCCGTCGCGAAATCATCTCCTCGCACAAGCTCCCACGACGGTTCAAACACCTCGTGTATGAGAAGCTTGTCACCTGTAAAGGACAACACCGTCCTCGTCTCAATTTTTGGCACTGTGCGCGCACACTTTCCTTCTATTAGTTAAAACTACTAAAGTATCATAGTATCGAAATAATTAAGGTGGAAAGGCCCAAAGCAAGTTTCCCCTCGCTCTGTTCGCCCGTATTCTACCTTTGCATCTCGAACTATTTTATTTTCTCAAATTAAATATAAGTCCATTCGACTTCCTCACCTACACACGGGACTTTTCCCCTCGGACTCGCTACACAAGTAACTGCATAGATAAAGTAGAATGGCCCAAAGCAAGTTTCCCCTCGCTCTGTTCGCCAAAATTTTAACATTGTATGTAGTTCTATATTTACCTCGGTCCTGAGCTCACGCAATTTCCAACCTCAACCTCATTTCTCGTACTCTACACCTATAGCCTAGAAAGCCCATGCCAAGTTTCCCCATGCCATGTCCGCCTGAAAACATATTTTCAAGTGTAGAGTTCCCCAGTCTTAATGACCTTAAGATTTTCATCATGTGTTTGTAACTCCCCTTCTCCTTGTTCACACTCCTCAATAGCATTTCCCTTATAATATATTAGATGTTATTGTATATAGCCTTTTATAACTTTGATATTATCAAAAATTCCCTTAAATATCAAACTCTCCGGTGTTGTAAAACTGCTTGTAAATAATATTTACTTGTGCACTATACAATATTTTATTTACATAACACTATGTCACCATAACCTTAATTAATTTCAACTATAAAATTATTTTCTCTATTCCTGGCTTCTCTAGCTTTAAGTATACTCAAACCATGTTCAGCCTTCTTCAACGGTGACCATATGTCATAATATATACTCTTCCAGGAATAATAAAGCAAGCCTAGAGTCAACCCAGAGAGAGACGGGAGGGTAAGGACCGGCCACTTTAGACATCAGCGACATTCCAAGGGGCGCCTGGGGTCCGTCACTTAACACCTGGGGACTTTGAAGACAGTTGGGGGGTTGTGGGCGCATAGAACCGCCGCCCGGCTGTTGCCGGGCCCGGTTCTCTCCTTCTCTCTCTCTCTCTGGTTGTCTGGGGATTCCTCTTCCAAACTTGTGGTGTCCTTATTTCTCTTTTCCCACCTTATTATTATATTGTCATATATATATATATATATTAGAATGAAGCACGAATATTCCTTTTACACATAAACAAACTTCTAATTTCCTTATTTTTCATCGCAGTAGCGATTGTATGATTCAAGAAAAAATGTAAAATTATGTAAAAGAAACATTCATGCTTTAATGTTTTACTTTCTTATATTATATACGAATAAAATATTACATGAGGAGCTTCTTTTTCGATTTATTGCGAGCTTTCGAACCTTTCGGTTCTTCTACAGGCATGGATAGCATGAATATACTAATGAATCAATTTTCTACTGCCCTTACTGCAATGATAAAAGAAGGGAGAGCCTAGCTTATTTAAAAAGAATCCAACGTGCCAAAAATAATTCAAATATCTGATAACAGATGGCGAGATATTACATCTTATTTATATTTGTGAGTATATAAAAGACAGCTGAAAGTTACTTAAAATATTGCTGCCAGGAATCGAAACATTTGTGAACGCACTCATAGTATATCTATTATTTTATTTTAAATATTTGTGTTTGATTAAAAATCATGTATATTCCATTAATATATTTTTATTTTACTTTTTGTTTAAAAAAAATATATGATAAAAAAGGCGCACTTGGATCCATGAAATTTTCTAAATACTCCAAGGCATTGCTCTTTCTCTCTTTAACCATTTTTTGTCCGGAAAATTAAACGTTATTTTTGAATTTTTCCTTCAAAATATTGATAAAGAGGAAGCTTTTTGTCCAAATATTTAGGAAAGAATCGTTTTTCCTTCAAAGATGCGGGTAAGACTTTTTATATAATTATATTCAATGGTTCGCCTTCAACTCATGCTTTCTATGAAAGCCCCACTGTAAAATGGACCGAATTGTCTCTCGTATTCAAAATTTACCCTAAACTGATGTATTTCAATACTCTAGTAGAAATATAGAATGTATTTGAACACTCAACTAGATACAATCTTAAATTTATCTTTCTCTTCCATTTCTCTTTGAATGTTACGCTGAGAATGACTGTTGTATGCCTTGATCTCATAAATTTCAATAAAATATGTATATATATTTATAGGAAGTTCAAAGAACGTGTGTTTCCACAAATAACAGAATATGAAATATCAATTAATATTTAAATGAATAACTATTAAACCCATTTGAAAATATTTTCCAATATATATACCTATAATATAACTACAAATGATTTTCAAAGTTAATATATTAAATTAATTTAGTAGCATGTGTTTGAAATTCTGTCAACTAGATCAAATGCTAATTTCTCTTTCTCTTCCATCTCTGTGAATGATTTATTGAAATTAACAGTTTATATCATAATTCCGAAAAAAATGACTATAAAATATATAAATCTTATATGTGATATAATCAAATATTAGGTGCAACTCAAGTAACAAAGAGAATCCTTTATAGGACGAGAGGTCCTCAATAAAGGCTCCTGTTGTATATATATAAATGAATTATATAACCCAACTCCTTAAGATAATGTGTTTGCTAAACTATCAACTAGATCTAAACTTATATATTTTTTCTTGCATTTATATTGATGTTGTGTTAAAAAATGTATATACTTTGTAGTAGTTCTTACAAATATTAGCCGAATATATTTCTTATGTTTGATCGAATAAGATGGTGTGTATCTCGAATTATAAGAAAAATATAATTTTAACGATAGATGGCAATTAAATTTAATTTACTAATATATATTTGTTATGAAAACATATATTGCGGAAGAGCTTTACTCGATGCACAATACCTTGAAATTATATGTATGTTCCTCTACAGACCTATAAGATTATTTTCATAGTTCACTAAACACCCCTAAGCTGCCTTCCATAGAAAATACAGGATATATTCCAAACCAATCCAATACAATAGTAGAGCGGTCCAGAGATTAATTTGGCGAAACCGCTGAGAGGGTTCACTACTGATGAGATAAGCCCTCTCATTCAATAACATATATCATTACAGTAAGGTCTGTAGAGATAGTATTTGATGATATTTAAAATAAACGCATTGTTAAATAAAGACGAATGACCCGGCTTCGCCCGTGTTTTCCTCCGAGTGCAATTTCCTTCATACTGAAAGTACATCAATAATATATACTATAAGTGCTATAGAATGGCAATAGAGAAGTAACACATAAACCACAGGCAAAAAGAGTGTGTGATGGAAAAAATTGTAATATATTAGTGTTCAGAGATATTTGATTTAATTATTATTTGCAATCCATTTAGTTGTTTCAAAATCAATATAGTTTAAATAGATGGCAGCTTTTCCACCCAACCCCCGAGGTACCCGCCCCAGCACATTAACCCTTGAAATTGCCCGAGTTGAGTGAGCGACTGCAATGGATCTTGACTGTGATGCCTATCTTCTCAGTTAGAATAAGAAAAATAGGTTTATGAAAAAAAAAACAATCCAAAATACTGGCATGTAAATCTTTTTCTGTAAAAAAATAAAAGAGCACATGGAAATTAGGCAAACATATGTGTCTGATAAAATGACTGCGACTGTTTTTAAAGATTTAAAAAAAAAGAGATAAAAAAACAAAGGCCAGAACAAAAATTAATAAAAAATACGAAATCCATTATTTACATATAGTAACGCTAATTTTGTAAAGGTTTGTTAAAATTGCATTGTGTGCCCTTACCTAACTAAGATATTAATATATATTTCTCTTCAATACTCAATACACACACACCTTTGTAAAAAGAAAAGTAACACTCGTTTAAAAAGATATTTCAGAAAAAGTACGCAAGCAACTTGAAAAAAAAATACAGAACGTTCATTGGCCGCTTAATTGGCCTGGTGTGCTTACTTCGCCTCGTATTTAATCCGCGTAAAAATATTTCTTCAAATGAAAAAATAAATAAATATCCAAAAATACTAATTAAAATGTAGCCGAAATATCTCCTCAAATTTATAAAAAGCAACATGTAAAATTTGGTACCAATTGGTTCAGTAGTTTTTGAGTTTATCGCGAAACAGACAACAGACATTGACTTTTATATATAAGAAGATATATGCCTCGGACCCGACAATAAACACTTTGGAAGCCATTTCAGAAGGGAGTTTGTGGCCGATAAAGTTTCCACAATATCAAAGAGAATTCAGTTGAAATGAAACTCTAAAAAAGAAAACCTTTACTAACCAAACCCATATACTTTGGCTTTATTGTTCACATAAATTGGAAAATTATTAATTTCGTTATAATACGAAATAGCTACATCTTCTTATCACGTTCCTAATATCGTCCTCTGCGTTATTGATATAATTTAATGGGGAAAATATATAATTCTACTTTATTTCATGAAAAGATATTCAAAGAAATTCAATATTTTACAAATAACAGATGTTTAGCCATTTGTAAGGTATCTTCAATTGTCTGGAGGTATGACGTAGCTATCCTATTGTTATTCTGAATATTTAAATCCAGGATTCCTTATTCATTTGAATCTTTTATAGAGGTGAGTCGCAATATTTTCAGCTGTAGCCGATTGGTTTCTTCCACGCGAGTTCAATCTATTAGATGAAGAATAAAATTGAAAAATATATATTAGTTGAATGAATGAAACAGGTTCAACCATTGTCTCTCTCTCTTTTTCTTTAAAAACTATCGCAGTCCATCGGTCTTTCCCGCGGTGGGCACCACCAATGAAGACTTTTTGTCCAAATTGTTTTCATCTTGATCAAACTGATGTAGTTTTCTCAACATCGTTCAAGCTGAAAGAATATATTGATAAAATTGTAATTATTTATATGTCAGGTAATCATTGCTCTAAATTTTATTCATATACTTTTAAATATTCTATATATTGATTTGCATTATATATATAAGGTATATCAATTCATTCAAATATTAATATAATTTAATATAATATTAATATAATATATTGATATATATATATCAATTGCTTTAATTTTATATCTATTTATTCATATATTTATCATTATACAATATAATCATATTTATTCATATGTATATGTATTCTTTATTTAACCTTTTATGAACGCTGAAATAAATAAGTTTCAATCTCAAACTCTCCTTCAAAGGAGTGTTTACATTAAAACAATTATTCATTCTAATTAATATTTTACACCTAATATATTGCATTCTTAGTATATGTATATTGACAAACCTTCTAATTACTTAACAAACAATCTATTCAAATGGAATTTTTGTGTGTGTGTGTGTTTGATATCTATATAGATAATACCGTAACAGAGTTTTCCATTGTAAAGTCCTGAGCTATCTCCTCCGAAGATTCTGAACTACACATAACGATCTATATACCAAAATTTTCATTATTTTTTTCTTCGTATGATAGGCCTGTTTTTATTTTCCTAATGTTAACAGTTATTTTTATTTTTTAATTTAATCTATTTTACAATCGTAGATTTTTTTGCATTTATCATCATCAACTCCTTTGTTTTGAAATGCGTTCTTTTGTCTTATTACTACAACCAATCGTGATGAAACTTTGGGAAGATGTTTAGTATACTACCGGGATGGTTTCTGGCTAATTACTCTTTAGAAATAACCTTTCGTTGCATTTTTATTTACGATAAAACGTAGATTCACTCGCAATCAGCGCCCCCTCGCGGTAGAAGTATGGCCTTAAATAGCCTCGCATGAAGTTATTTGTAACGTCAAGTTTAGCCTATAGGTTAGGTACACAGCTTCGTACCCCCGCAACCTAGGTTCGAGGCTCAGCGTGGGTGTTTTTTTTTTTTTTTCATTTCTTTTATATTATTGTAGCAAATTATTAAAAATATTATTTTTTTTTAAATGTAGGCTTTTTAAAATAAAAATTAACATACACAATTTTTTAATAATATTTGTAACAAACCTAGGTTCGAGGCTCAGCGTGGGTGTCTTTTTTTATTTTCGTTTCTTTTATATTATTGTAGAAAGGTCTGTTTTTACAGCATTATTATATTTGATTGGTTTATTTTAAATATGTTTGTTATGAAGGCTCTATGTAATACTATTTGGAGCACATTTTACATTTTAAACACCTAAGCCCCCCTCTTTTTAATATTGTAGCAAAGTATTAAAAGTATTATTTTATTTTAGATGTTTGCCATGAAACTTTGGAAAGTTGTTTAGTATACTATCAGGACGATTTCTGGCGAATTATTTTAGAATAATATTTATAACAATAATTATAGCGAAATTAAGACATAGTGATTATATTCTGTGTTTGTGCATATATTAATATTTAACAGAAAATGTTAGAACGTTCTATTAGAATATCTCGAAAACAAAAAACAATACATATAAACGAGTTCACTGACATTTATTAATGCAGTGATTATAATCAATGATTACAATGAAGGGCTATATTATCGATATATATAAAAAATCACTTTAAAATTTTAACGTAACGTTCCATTCTCAATCCCGTAGGGCTTTAGATCGGCTAAAACATTTTTATCTTTATAAGTGAATATTAACTTTACTGTACTGAATAGTTTAGTATAATGTTAATTTAACATATTACAATTTAGCCACAGCAACGCGTGGCCGGGTTCGCTATTTACAATATATATTTCTGATTCATTTGATTATGATTATAATTTGTAAGTACTTTGTTATAGTTTTTCATTTAAATAGAGCTCAATTTTTGTGTATGTTTTCTATTTGCAGTATCTTTCCTAATGTCTTTGGCAACGTTTTTTTCTCATAAATAGGCTGAGGTTATATTATTTTTTGAATTGTAGATTGAATTATTACTTTTATTCTATAATAATTATCTTTTATAAGTGTTTGTTATAGTTTTTCATTTGAATTTAGCACAATTTTTGTATCTGGTTATCTTTTTTGGCATCTTTTCATCTCTCTTTGGCATCTTTTTTTTTTCTCATTAATAAGACCTAATCCAAATAATTTAATAGTGTGTGACGTTTCAGCAACAGCATCAGACAAAAGAATAAATGAACTAAAGAATAAAATCTCATTTTTTCTTTTGTCTGATGATGGTGACATTTGGATTAGGTCTTATTTTTTTTTATTAATTTGTTATAGTTTTTCATTTGAATTTAGCTCCATTTTTGTTTCTTATTTAATAAATGAACTAAAGAATAAAATCTCATTTATTCTTTTGTCTGATTTTTGTGTCTGATTTTCTTTTTTACAGTATCTTTCATAATGCCTGATTTGATTACTTGATCTGTTATAGTGTTTCATTTAAATTTAGCTCCATTTTTGTGTCTGTCGTTTTTTTTCTTCTCATAAATAGGCTGATGCTGTATTTGTGTACTCAATTGTTGCTTTTTGTGTCTGGTTTCTTTTTTGCAGTATTTTTTTGGAATCCTTTTTTTTTTCATCAATTGTTTCCTCACATGCTTGGAATTTTCTTTTTATGCCTGTCCTGGCTTTCAGTTTTATAGTTTTCCTCTGCTTGGTTCTTATTTTACCTTTTTTTTTCAGCGTCTTCTGTCATGCCTCGAAAAGGCCGTGGAAGACTCACTCCCCTAACAGCTAGGCGTGCTAATATGACTCGCCGCAGACACAAAACCCCAATTGCTATTTCTCTTGTTTACTTTTTTACCAATGCCTATAATTTTTCACCTGAAAGATTTTTTATTTTATTTGTTATTCAATAAATTATTATCACTTATTTTTGGTCTTCTTTTTACTTACTTATTTTACTGGGGGTTGGTGGAAGGATGGTCTAAGCCGTTGGTTTTCGACCGCTACGACCCGGGTTCGATTCCCGCATTGGGCACTTTTTTTCTGAAAAATTAAAAAAAAATGCTCCAATGGCTTCCGATTCTTGCAAAAGTCCAACCCCACCAGCAAACGCAAGTAATCAAACGGGACTCTGGCACATTTGTAAATGCAAAGTCGAACTGCTTTTCACATGTTTAGACATGTGGTGTACTTACAGTTAAAGCAGTCGCCTACTCTACCCACCATGATTATCAAGGCCTGTACCACGTGTACTAGGGAGGAGCAAAAAAAAAATTATTTTACTCATTGATCTATACATACAATTATTTGCATACAATTATTTATATACAAATATATGCATACAATTATATACATACACTTTTCTACATTTTTGCACTCTGCAGTCTAATATGTTGTTAATAATAGGGGTTTTAGACAAATATCAACTGTTGAAATTTGATTTTCCAAAATAGTTGAATTATCGAAAGTGTCGAATTAGTTTGTCATATGATAGGCCGTAGATCGAGACATCCAAAAAATGGTCGAATTATCGTGTGTTGAATTAATTAGATTATATTGTATATATAAAAATATAGAATTGTTGTTTTTAATGAGGTCTTTTAAATGAATTTATTCCTTTAATATGTTGTCATATCTGCAATTTTTTTCCATTTCCAAAATATTTATTTACACTTTCACCAATGCCTATAGGATCTTTGCGATGGAACAGGTATGGTGTTCTAGCGCATGTGCTCTCATGTCCTTGAAGCACATATACTGACAGTACCCAAAGTTGAACACACTGTATAATGTCTGAAATATATGACTATAAAGAGGGCTCAAGGCCAAACCTTTGCTACAAGAGCCTGTGTTTACGCACAGACGCCTTTATGTTTTTAATGAGGTCTTTTAAATGAATTTATTCCTTTAATATGTTGTCATATCTGCAATTTTTTTTCATTTCCAAAATATTTATTTACACTTTCACCAATGCCTATAGGATCTTTGCGATGGAACAGGTATGGTGTTCTAGCGCATGTGCTCTCATGTCCTTGAAGCACATATACTGACAGTACCCAAAGTTGAACACACTGTATAATGTCTGAAATATATGACTATGAAGAGGGCTCAAGGCCAAACCTTTGCTACAAGAGCCTGTGTTTACGCACAGACGACTTTATGTGACTTTTTCAAGTGTGCGAACTTTGGATAGCATACATGTAAAGTTGAACCCAAGTTTTTAATGAGGTCATTTAAATGAATTCCTATTATAAATCGTCTCCTCTGAAATATAGTTTGTAAATTTATATTCTGATTTATTTTATCCTTTTTTTTTCATTTCCAGAATATATATTTACACTTTTCACCAATGCCTAAAGTTTCTCACCTGAAAGAAAAAAAAAACTCCGCCTTTGCCGGTCCCAAGCCAGGATGAAAAAGGAGGAGGGGGAGCAGTAACAAGCTCACTAAAAAAACCTGGGCTCAGCTGGCCCGGCTGATAGTACCTTGTAAGGGCTCCTAATCCAGGGATACATTCTTTTGGAGCTAAGTCAGTGGCCTGCCACTGAGTAGTGCTCCTAGTCTTGATGACAAAGGCAGACGCATTCTACTTCACCCAATCGTGATGGTTGTTAATTTCAAGCTTTACAAGCTTGACACTCTAATATGATTGAGTGAAGATAAGAAAGGAGAAAAAAATATTTTTTGTATTTTTTTTTTGGCAATAATCTATTTATTATCAATTAATTTGATTTTGGTCTTTATTTATTATTCCCCTGCTCTATACATACATTTTGTACATTTACAATGTCAGCCATTTTCTCTGTAATACCTTTTTAGCAGTGAATTTATATTTGGGCAACAAACAATTGTTGAAATTTAAAATGGTCGAATTATCGATAGTGTTGAATTACACTTTGTTATATGATAGGCTGTAGGTCAAGACAACAAAACACGGTCGAATTATCGAGGTTATATTGTATATATAAAACTAGAAATGTAGTTTTAATGAGGTCCTTGAAATATTTTCATTCCTTTTAAATGTTGTCTTATCTGCGATATAGTAGCATTTTTTGCAATTTTATTTGCTGATTTGTGTCATTTTTTCACTCTAAATATATTTATTTAAACTCTTCAACTAATGCCTATAGTTTCTTTCCTGAAATTGCTTAGCAAACATGAGTTGGTTGTATTGTTATGCTTCGGAGATATTTTAATCCTAAGCAGGGTCTTTACGAATGGTACACGTAGGGTTACACAGTGCATGTGCTCTCATGTTCTTGAAGTAGTGTAGATGTGTTGTTTGCACTTTTTTTTCTGATTTGTTAGTATTTTTCTTCTTTTTTCATTTTAAATAATTTTTTAGGCATAGGAACCAAAGCCTATAGTTTCTCACCTGCGGGCCCTTCGAGTAAACCCGGGGCGTTGCCCGGGTCACTCGGCTAGTATATATATTATTATTATTATTTCAACACCTATAATATGGTATAAATATTATATTAATATTTGAATGAATTGATATACTATATATATATAATGCAAATCAATATATAGAATATTTAAAAGTATATGAATAAAATTTAGAGCAAATATTACATGACATATAAATAATTACAATTCTAACAATATATTCTTGCAGCTTGTGAAAGATGTTGAGAAAACTACATCAGTTTGATCAAGATGAAAACAATTTGGACAAAAGGTTTCATGAAAGTAGATTTTATTTTGAGGTTTTAAACATTTTATTGGATTTCTTATGCGTTTTTCTACAGTGAGAAACCTAATATTTTCTGGAAATAGCAAAGCATGACCTTTGTCATATTTCAAAATTACACATTTATATCAATAAATAGTACAAACATATGTTGAAAATTTCATAATGAACCAAAGTGTGTGTTTTGTTCTTTTAAAAGGAACAAAACTTGATAATTTTATTGAGATTTAAAAGTTATATTATTTTGATATTTTCTAAGATGAATGAAACCTATTGCAATTTTGAACTATTTTTGACGCGTATGATTTTTTGAAAAAAAACTTGTTTTTCTACTGTCCTTACTGCAATGATTTATTAAAAAAAATCATATGCGTCAAAATAGTTCAAATAGCCGATAACAGATGGCACGCTAATACAATATCCGAGAGAAACGGGCGTTGTCACATAATAAAAGTTGAAGATTTTACTTGAAATGGAGTGCGAAGAAGATGCAAAAAAGAGACATGTATCCAGTGAAACCGCTAACAATCACTCCAGGCGATGTGTTAGTTTGACCATGTTTAATGCATGATGGCAATGTGCCTTCTCCATGATAGCGTCAAACACGGACGCGACCATTATCGTTTTAATAAAAAATGAATTCGTTTGAAAACACGACGTCACCCCATTTCTGCGTCAATTTTGTCGTTGATAACGCCATTGAAAACACTTCATTCTGTGATGAAGTGTCATGGGTATCCGAAGCAACGGTCGACAAGCTGACAGTCCATGCTTATGCAAACGTCGTCGAAAGTTCGTTCAGACACCTTTTGACCTGAAAAAGATCCCATTTCTTTTCTCTGAGCCCTTGACGTAAATATATGATCACTAAGGCCATTTGGATGACATGTCGAATTTCTCGGCTGTAAGTGATAGCACGTCGTTGAGTGTTCCAGGACGTTGTTCCATATGACCGTCCTAAACCCCTCGATCCCATATTATGTTCACGACATGGGATTTTGGCCGAAGCGGGAAGCAATATAGCGGTATAATAATCCTCAAAATCCCAAAGTTCTACATTTATACTTCTATTAACCTCGATGAACGTGTTGAGAAGCATTTCTCCTTCTTACACAATACTTCACGGCAACGTTTCACAGAGGAAGTCGGCGGAAGTGTGATCTAAACCGTTGGTTTTCGAAAGCTACTACCCGGGATCGAATCCCGCATTGGGCACTTTTTTTCTAATTGAAAAAAATGATCCAATGGCCCCCGATTCTTGCAAAAGTACAACCCTACTAGCGAGTGCAAGTAATCAAACGGGGAAATGGCAAAATTGTGAGTGCAAAGTCGAACTACTTTTTACAGGTGTAAACATGTAAAAGTAGCAAAAGCAATCGCCAACTTCTATCCACCACGATTATCGTGACTTGTATCACCTTTACTATGAATAATTGATAAAAATATCTTCCACAAAGAATCAACGTTTAAATGCAACTCTATTTGAGAACCTGCTATATAATATCTCTTTTGCATTAAATTAACAAACTTTATCCGAAGGAAACAGCTCAATTCAAAAGAGCTTATATTTTAAAAATATCTATCTACATTTATCTCTATATTACACAAATGAGGGGAAATAGGCATGACATTTTACCAAAAGAATTGTATGAAAAGAATAAATTCTATGTCTGATTAGATTCATCATATTTTGCTAATGTATCGACAAAATATTGGGTTTACAACTGATATAATTTGTCATAATAATATGTTTAATAAAATGGGATTTTTGAGCTCGTGTGCTCGTTAGTATTTGTACCTATTGAACAATCCATACATGTAGTTTAGTACAAGTGTGTATATTGCTATATGGAACACAGTATATAGAGATCTTCATCACACTCAGGTACCACGCTATTTAGGCTCAGGACCTATTGCTATTATAAAGCGAGATTAGTGGCCGACATATTATTTTTCATCAATATTTAGATAAAAATTGAAAATGTAATAAATATATTACAAAGAGTTTCATATAATATTATTTATTCTATTTATTATATATATTTTGAATGAATATATATATATAATATAGGTATATATTAGGCTCAAAATGTTCATATTCAAAAATATCAAAATGATTTTGTAAACAATCTTTATAAGAAATCATATGAATATACCCAGGTAATGTTGGAAACATATGTATGTATCGTCTCTAGAGAAATAATTACATGGAAACCTCATTTATTATTCAGGTTGGTGATAATATTTAAGTTAGGTTTCCTCTTTTGGGGATGTATTTCGATAGAGATATCTTAAACAATAAAAAATATTGTCGTCTTCTACAAGTAAACTAAAAGGAGGAGTGGAATATATCGTTGATTTCTGACAGTCTCGACCCGGGATCAAAGCCTGTAAGGGGCATTTATTTCTGAAGAAAAAATGCTTTAATGGCCTCGAATTTTGTGGAGGTCGAACCTCACCAGATAGTACAAGTAACCAAACGTGTCTTTGACACACTAGTAAGTGCCGAAGTCGAACTGCCTCCCTCCACATGTGTAGACATATGGTGCACTTATAGTAAAGATATATATATATATTAAACAATTATAAATATTTCAGGAGTTGAATTTATTTTTATTTTATTAAAAACGTCCCGCTTTCGGGTATCTTGCCCTTCTAAAGGATAAATTTGGCATTTTTCTGGCGTTTTATACATTAGAAATGTTCTCCTGTAGAAGTACAGAAATTCCGAAAGCTTGAAACTATTTAAATAAAATAAAAATAAATTCAACTCCCGAAACCTTTATAGTTGTTAAATTAATGTCCAAGAGATTTAAATCGATTGATGTAAAGATATACAAGTATAGTTACTGTATATAGTAATCTCTCTTTACCCCACGTTGATAAATCAATACTCCATATATAGAGGAATGACATCCCCATCTACAGCCTCCTTTACCTGTTATTGGGGACACTAGCGATGTTCACTATGTCCGCCCAGGAAATCCAGAATTTGATGGACGCGTATAATATTTAGATAAGGCCATTGTTTCTCCAACTGCTCCCTAAATGAAGAAACTGGTGAATACTTTAAATATTATAATATTTTGATTCAAATTTTATATCAATCCGAATTGAAAGCAATAGTTCGAATAGGTTCATCTCTTTCGACTCATTATCTTCCCAATTTTCATTTGCCCATATGGTATACAAGTAAAATTTTTAAATTTAATAATATCAATATTATTTTTATTAGCGGAAAATATATATTATCGAAATAAAAAATATTTTCACTTTCATATATTTAGGAATTTATAATTTATATATGGAAAAAAAATAAACCAATCTATAATTTTATCTCTATTGTTATTGAAAACAAATCCTAGAGGCAATAACAAAGGATATTAATTCCTTCATGCAGGGAGCAGTTATTTCAGGTGAGTACGAGGGTGGATTGATAGGTAAGGATAAACAAATATTAATATTATTTAGGATGTCAATGCCATAATCATATACATTTTTCACAAATATAAGGGAATTAGTTTGAATTCATAGGACCTCAAAGCCATGAGTGAGTTTTGTGCTACCAAAAAAAGAAAAAAATCGAGATTCAGTAGCGGTGATAAAATACAATATTTTACAAGGAAGAAACCACACAGATGAAATATTAAATCAAATAACGTACAATATATATTAGTAGTAACATCTTTAAAAATAGTCTTCAGCTGTTTAAATGAATATGTCCGGTAAAATAAGTTATAAATACGAGCCCCAAAATGATCTTCCAATTAAGGCCAACAACAAATACACTGCGTGGCATTGAAAATGGAACACCAAGAAATAGTGCCCAGAAAATTATGCAAATTTCAGGCTAGACGCGCCTAACCGAGTTATGCAAATGATGTAAAATGCGCAGCTCTCGTGCGCACATGGAGTAAGATATAAGGGAAGGAACTTGCAGAAAGGACAGTATTCGTGTCGTTATTTCTTCAAGGAAAATCATTGTAGAAATTTTGTTCTTGTGTCAAAAGACACGTGTAATAACAGAGAATGCCAGGTCATCGTAAACGGAGGCAGTTCAAGTAGACAGACGCTTTTACGAGGGGCATGGTGATCGGACTGAAAAGGGCAGGTTGGTCCATACGTCAAATCGCAGCTGATACACACCTTGGTGCGTCCACGGTGCACCGACTGTGGATAAGATGGTTGGAACAAGGAAATGTGGCAATTTATAGGAATGTCGGTGCAACCAGAGTGACGTCAGCACGTATGGATCGGCGTATCCTTCGGCAAGCAGTAGCGGTCCCACAAGCCACTTGTACCGCCATCCTGCAACATGTGCAAGACACCCTAGATCATTCCATCTCGACCAGAACCATTTCCCGTCGATTGGTTGCTAATGGCTTGCACTCATGCCGTCCGCTAAGAAGACTGCCATTGACCCCACCGAATAGGCGCCAACGTTTGAAATGGTGCCGGGCTAGATCGACGTGGATGACGGAATGGCACAGGGTCGTGTTCTCAGATGAGTCGCGTTTCTGCTTGTCCAGTGATAGTCGCCGTGTACGCGTGTTGCGTCGACGTGGAGAAAGGTCCAATCCGGCAGCAATTGTGGAACGCCCCACCGTGCGACAACGTGGAATCATGGTTTGGGGCGCAATCGCGTATGATTCCAGGTCACCTTTACTTCGTATTCAAGGCACTATGACGGCCCAACGATACGTTGATGATGTGCTGCGACCGGTGACACTCCCCTATCTTCAGGGGGTACCCAATGCCTTTTATCAGCAGGATAACGCCCGACCGCACACTGCTCGCATTAGCCAACAAGCTCTGCAAGATGTACAGATGCTTCCCTGGCCACCGTACTCTCCTGATCTCTCACCAATCGAGCACGTCCGGGACATCATTGGACGCCGTTTGCATGCCTTGCCACAGCCGCGTTCAGAAGACGAACTGTGGCAAATGGTTGAGAGGGAATGGAGAGCCATCCCTCAGGACGCCATCCGTACTCTGATTGACTCTCTACCTAGACGTGTTGCTGCGTGCATCGCCGTCCGCGGTGGTCCTACTTGCTACTAAGCCGACGCCGTTCTCGCTCTGTATTATGACTATCATTTTGAAATAAAGATCACTTATTGTTCGTCCCTGTCTCTCTCTGTCTGCCGAGTTTCATCACTTTCTGGCCACTATTTCTTGTGTTCCATTTTCAATGTCACGCAGTGTAAATGATCCATACTATAAAAAAATGTTCGTGAATAATAGGATATTGAAGCTTAGATAGATTCAGTGTAGTGATCCAATATATGAACGGATTTATTGTTTTACAATGATATGTTTGAATAGGAAATAAACCATCACACAATTTGGATGCCATAACTATCTGACAAAGTCGTCAGAAATTGTATATTTGAACAGAATACATTGGTTATTACCCTCGAATATGGTTTAGAAAATTTCGTTGTTTTATAATGGTAAGAGAAATAATGGTGCACAACTACACACCAGAGACAAAATTTCTCTCGTATTGAGGTAAATTAAACTGAAAACCTGCATTCAAAAAGGCAAGAGTTGTACAATAAGAGATGAGAAGATTAAATGAATATTAAATATATCGTTACCAATACCTCTGTCTAAGGTAATGCACTTCATAGAGATTAGACTTTTGGGCTTATTTATCTTAACATATCTGGTAGTAAAAGTTAAGAAACTCAATTTGGTTCTTAGGAAATGTTTATTAGATACAAGTTTTATGAACAATTGTATTCTGATATAATACAAAACATATAACTCCGTAATATATTTATCAATTAAAATATATACCCAGAGAGTATAGTTGAGGGAGGTTTATACAAAGCTTAGAAAATGTTGTTCAGTAACAAACAAATGGCTGCACAAAAAAATAATGGCAGTGAGGGACTGAGAATTAGCGCAAATAAAACAAATTGGGCTGTCGGAAATGGCGCTTCCAAACTGAATTCCGGACTATTTGAATTTATTTGTTTTCTCCGCAAAAAATTCCACTCGCTAAATATACAAAAAATATTTATAGCCGCACTTAATGTTCTTTTCTAAAATTTCACCTTTTTGTATAGTGTTTGTGAACAACTATGCAACACGGATATTTTATAGTTTTATATTATGAGATTTCTAACATTATTTTCATTTTATAATCAATTTTGAAAATAGTATTTGTGGAATAAAAATATTAAATATACTTTAAATATAAAATCAAGGAAATTATACATCTTTATCCCTGAAAGATCAGCTAAAGACAGAAATATCCCCCATATAATAAAAGAAAAATCTCGTCTATATTACATATAGACCATAATAATACAGGGAAGTGTCAAGTGATAATAATGTGTTACTCAGTACACATATCTTCATATATTTATTAGTAAATTAAATTCATAAATTTAATTGCCATATATCGATAAAATTTATAACAAACAAATTTACTGACAATGTGTTTCTTTTGGCGAAATATGGCGAAACCGCTGAGAGGGTTCGCTATGGATAAGCCAAGCCCTCTCAATAAATACCTTATTGAAAAGAAACACATTTACAGTATATTAATTTGTTAAAAACATATTTTCAGAGTCAAAATGGTGCTGTGGCTGCCCAGCTTGAAGCTATAGGAAAAATAGTCAAGACCTGCATCGAATTTGTAGCTGCCGGGAAAACAAAGTATTCTAGAAATAATAATATTATCCTAAATATTATTTTTACGAAACTATATAATAAAGTTTTTTGAATTACAGGAATTTTATGTACAATTCCTATAGATAGAGGTTTATCTGCAGTTTCCTGTATTCTATCCCTGAAAAATAGGTTTAGTAATATAGATTTTGTGTGACGGTAAAAAATTGAGGACTGATATATTCCCAATCTTCTTGAGCCCACCTTAGTAAACAGGTATTTCTTTTCTTCGGAAATGTATTAGATAAAACTAATTTTGATACAGAAGAGCAAATGAGGTACTAGTTTTTAAAGTTTCCTAAACAATTCTAATCAAAGTGGAAAGACAAGGTCATATGTAGTGATGTGTCCAAAAGAACAATTGAGAAGGAGAGAGAATAGGACTCAGTTTCTTCCAAATTCAAAATATTTTCTTTAATTTGAGAGAGAGATAAAAAGAGATTCATCACTGATGAAAAGAGACCAGAATTCATTGAAGCAGATAAAGGAAATACTCAATAACAAGGAAAGTAAAAAACGAGACTACAAAACATGTTTTTTAACTAAAAAAAGTAGTGAAATCGTCCGAAGACTATGTATTTAGCTTAATCAAGACAGGTTTATTTATCAATGTATAACTAAAGATGTAAAATAATAGTTGGAATTATCAGTGGAGTCATAAAGGATATGTCGTACTTACAACAAGCGAAAGGATCGCGTGATCTTTTTATTTTAATTAGTTAATGAATCTAATATATTGGTTTATATTCAAAGGTATTTATCAATTATATATTATTTTATTTATTATAAATATATATTATATCAATTATGCTCACACCAATAATCAAATGAATCAAAGTACAAAACAAAGAACAACTACGTACTTTGCTGTTTTCGATTGTCTAATCATAGATCCGTTAATGATTAAAAAGACCATATATTTATAACCGCCCACAGCGCATCAGCATTAGTTCAATATTCAAGTTGTGAATTCAATAATTAGTTTCTCTAGGTAACTTAGTTCCTTCAGGAGCACTAAGGATACCCTAATACACAAGACAAAATCAGTGTGGTTACTCTCAATGTTTGTTTATATGTTGCTAAAGGTTGTTATTTTCAACTGTTCTATTTTTAAAGCACTGTTTTTATATCAGTAGAGTTGAGTGCCAAAAAATAATATAAATGAATATATTTGCTTTAGAGATATGCATCATTATTGTCTTTCAGAGTAAAGAATGTTCAGATATGGATACGATACATACGGCTATAGAAAAATTAATTTGATATCAAAATATTTTAATAAATACGAAATTTTTTCCTATATATATCCCGAACCTTTATTTTTACGGCTCAAAGTGAATTCCTCATTGACAAAAACAAAGCTATAAACCATCAAATATGATATATATAGCAAAATTCATAAACCTTCTTCAACGATTCAGTCTTTCCATTATCAACCAAGCCAAATGGCATACGCCAATTTGATTAAGTAACAAATTATATATTTTATCGTTTGAAAATATTTAGTTAACATTCTCCAAATAAAAATATATACGCTTTAGGCATGCAGTACCTACAATGATTTTCTACATTATAATTACCCTAATAGAATCAAAGAAGCAATGTAAACAAAGATTCGGGGCAAAAAGAAAGAGATAATTGAATGTATCCGTTGGTTAGGTGGTGATGTTTTGGTGTTACACGGACTATATCTATCTTGCGTTGAATGAATGGAGGTTTGAAACTTGGGTTGTTATAGTTTGTCAAACTCGAACAGCAAATATGTTAAAATATTTAGAACATTTGGCTTATTAGGAAATTTATGGCTAACAAAATATGAATTGATCGTAGTAACGTTCGACATGGAATAATCATTTGTATTTTCATAACTACTATATATATTTATATCCATTTCAATGTGCTAATTAGCATGTGATAACGACATTTGTTATATCATGGAAGAATTTCCGAAAATGAATAAATATAAATGATTTAATATTTCCTCTGTTGAGAAATAAAAAAATGATGTCATGGCTTATCCACATTTCTTTGAGTCTTATTTGTCAAATATCCGTAAATTATTTGCAATTACTAATAGTTAAAATGTAATATTCTTTACAGAAATACTAAACTTGAGAAAGAACTACCCCAAACTAATCAATATCAGTTGACTATCTTTGGTATATTATAAATATTTGTTATAAAATAAATGAAGCTTCTAGGGTTAAGTTTCTTGTTTAACTTTTTATTTTCAAGCTTTCGGACTTGTCAGTCCTTCAACAGGAGAATAAAGTTAACAACTTAATAATAAATACATTTTTATATATACATCATTATATATATTTTTAAATACTTATTATATATTGAATTTGTATATATAAATTTAAGTTTCAAATGTTATAAATCCATTATATGGCTAAAGATTTTGAAAAGAAGTCTCATATAAAAATTTTACAATTGATCCAATAAAATGAGGAAATTTCTCTCTTGTTAACTCATGCTTATTTTTATCATCATTTATGATAAGATAGTTTCTATAATAATGAAAAATGTATTTTAAGTTTTAAAAATATTTTAGTATTAGTGTTTACATGTAAGTGAAATAGTTGCATAGCGAGAACAACTATTCAACAAAGTTAAATCAGAATAGAATTAGGGTATATAGGACAGAGTAACATCAGAGACAAGTGAAAGAATTCTTTGAACAACTTGTCACCATATGTTCGCAGTAAAGAAGAAATGGACAGAGAATAAATGTGAGTTTGTTAGGCAGCGTGTTATTTGCTTGGAGGTTTTTTACTCGGTTCGAGGCTCATTTATCTGTGTTCTACACCGCCTGACATTTATACAGCCTGGTAGGGATGTACTTCATTAACAAATACTTGCATTGATTCGGAAAACTTTACTAAATAATTTATAAAAAACATCTATATAGAATTGTATGTGTTACTTTTTTATTTCCTTACATAAAAAAGAATTTTATAAGATATATTTTGGTTCATAATAATTATATTACATCTTTATAATTTTTCACATTTACTTTATATATAAATAAATATTGAAAATTAGTTTAAAATAATAATAAATAGACGATACTCCCCGATTATAAATTACAAAGTGGTATCCTTTATAGTACGATAAATGATTAGTGAAAATTTTGTAAACTGAAATATGCGACTTTTATGTGATTCAACATATTTTAAAAATCTTATTCCATGTAATCTCTCATACTTGATTTCAACAAAAAAAAAATTAGAATTACGCACATAAAAAACAAGAATATATTTTTGTATATATACGTGTGTAAATATATATTTATATTTGGTGTGTGTGTAGTTTAATATTTTTTTATTTTGAAACATTTCAAATGTATGTTACGCATGTATTTATTTTAGAATAATATAGTGTAAGATGATAATCAAAATTAATATTCTATGAAATACAAAAACAATAAATAATATGAAATGAAATAAATATGAAACTATATATTCACAGAATAATTTTGTTTCATTCACTTATGTTCTGATATATATTCAGGGAGAATAAATCACTTTAGTTGGGATATGTCAGACTCTGTAGTTTCTCCTGTGAAGCTTCAATTTGGGTTAACTTGGTAGAGAGATGGTAAGTTACTATGGACAATCTTCTCAAAACTCGGAATGGTCCTTTGGATTTGGCAGCTATTTTAATTAGCTTCTAATCACCCTGTAGATAATTATTTTTAGAACTAGATATCTTACTTCAAACACAATGTCGAATCCTGTCCATCTTTGGAAAGATTTCATAATAATGTTAAGTTCTTTTCATTTCCAATTTTCTAGCATCTTTTACTCTAATTGAAAGGTTATCAGAAAAATGAAGCCTTACTTCAAAAAACATATTCGGGTTGGCATAATTTTTCTATTACCTTTTTGTAAATTCTATTACTATGGGTAGGTATGGAGTCGTGAAAGTCTTTTCTAAGTTGATGGTTTATGATTATTTTTAAAAATCCTTTTTCAAGTAAAGTGCTTTCCATTGTCAGTAATAGCAATGTTTTTGGCTAGTAATACTATAAATGTTGTACTGAAACCTTGTAGCACCTTGTAGCATTGCTTGTTTTTGATGACTGAAAAGTCCAAAGAAAACAAGTAAGGTGAGAAATGAACGCTTGGATGCACTATTTTAAAGTTATTCAATCTCTAAAGGGGATTAGTTAATCAGTTTTAAATTGTTATTTTTTTTTCATTTTGAAAAAGGGCAGGAATCAGAGTGAAACAATGGTTGAATTAATTCCGATATTAAGATCCAAATTATGAAACAGAGAAGTCAAGTAGAAATTGTTGACTAGAATTGTTTTGATTGTCTATCCATAAATGCCTTCTCTGTTTTATCATTTAAATCACAATATTGGAAATAATTCAAAAATTGTTTCACTCTACTTCTGTTTCTTTTTTCAAAATTAGAATAAAACTGTTAATATAGAACGAATTGAGATTCAGTACATTCTATGGGCCTAAACATATTTATTAGTTTCTTTCTTGCCTATTATGCTCAATAGGAATATCATCTTGTATATATTCAGTTGAGTCAACTGGTTGTGATTCTACAAATATTTCCGTCCAGCTTAAAGGTGGGACATATTTTAATAACTGAAATATTCCTTCTTTATGAATATTTAGTTTAAAAGAGCTATGTTTTATATTATAACTAGCGAACCCGGCCACGCGTTGCTGTGGCTAAGTTGTAATATGTTAAATTAATATTATACTAAACTATTCAGTACAGTAAAGTTAATATTCACTTATAAAGATAAACATGTTTTAGCCGATCTAAAGCCCTACGGGATTGAGAATGGAACGTTACGTTAAAATTTGAAAGTGATTTTTATATATATGCGCAAACACAGAATTTAAAAATATGTCTTAAAATTTTCTATAATTATTGTTATAAATATTATTTTAAAATAATTCGCCAGAAATCGTCCCGGTAGTATACTAAACAACTTCCCAAAGTTTCATGGCAAACATCTAAAATAAAATAATACTTTGCTACAATATTAAAAAGAGGGGTGCTTAGGTGTTTTAAAATGTAAAATGTGCTCTAAATAGTATTACATAGAGCCTTCATAACAAACATATTTAAAATAAACCAATTAAAATATAATAATGCTGTAAAAAAAGACTTTGCTACAATAATATAAAAGAAATGAAAATAAAGATAAAAATGTTTTAGCCGATCTAAAGCCTTACGGGATTGAGAATGGAACGTTACGTTAAAATTTGAAAGTGATTTTTATATATATAGATAATATAGCCCTTTATAATCACTGCATTAATAAATGTCAGTGAACTTGTTTATATGTATTATTTTTTGTTTTTGAGATATTCTAATAGAACGTTCTCACAATTTTTGTAAAATATTTATATATGCACAAACACAGAATTTAAAAATATATCTTAAAATTTGCTATAATTATGTTATAAATATTATTTTAAAATAATTCGCCAGAAATCGTCCCGGTAGTATACTAAACAACTTCCCAAAGTTTCATGGCAAACATCTAAAATAAAATAATACTTTTAATACTTTGCTACAATATTAAAAAGAGGGGTGCTTAGGTGTTTAAAATGTAAAATGTGTTCTAAATAGTATTACATTTCTCAAAAAACGGTCTTCTGTTAAGATTAACATATATAAATCGTTATCTTTCTTAGTATAGTTATATTTTTGCCTGTCGAAGGGCTTTTGCCCGAAAGCTCGTAGCATTCATACAATAAAAGAAACTCATCTTCTGATCCTTCTTAATTGATATACCTTACTAGAAGAGTCTTTACCTTTAATCGTTTCTATCAAACATAGAGCCTTCATAACAAACATATTTAAAATAAACCAATTAAAATATAATAATGCTGTAAAAAAGACTTTGCTACAATAATATAAAAGAAATGAAAATAAAAAAAGACACCCACGCTGAGCCTCGAACCTAGGTTTGTTATGAATATTATTTAAAAATTGTTTATGTTAATTTTTATTTTAAAAAGCCTACATTTTAAATAAAATAATATTTTTAATAATTTGCTACAATAATATAAAAGAAATGAAAAAAAAACACCCACGCTGATCCTCGAACCTAGGTTGTGGGGGTACGAAGCTGTGTACCTAACCTATAGGCTAAGCTTGACGTTACAAATACGCTCATGCGAGGCTATTTCAGGCCATACGCCTGCCGCGAGGGGGCGCTGATTGCGAGTGAATTTACGTTTTATTGTAAATAAAAATGCAACGAAAGGTTATTTCTAAAGAGTAATTAGCCAGAAACCATCCCGGTAGTATACTAAACAACTTCCCAAAGTTTCATCACGATCGGTTGAGCGATGTAGAAGATTATCACTTACGGACGGACCAACAAGCATTCATTTTTATATATATAGATAAGTTTTCACGGTTTCATATACATTTATATTTCTGCTAGATGTACCAATACTATTCGAATATAAATATAGAGCTTAAGTATATTAATGAGTTTTCCTTTATTTGTGTAATATGTTTAAGTGTGAATATTTCATATCCTTCCAAGAAAATCAAGGGTTTTTCAGCGCTAAGTAATATATCAGATTATATATGTATTTTTTCTTCATCTGTCATTTTCTATTTTTCATATAGAATTATCCAACTATCAATATTTTTTTAATATTGCTTTTACTGCCGATATTATTTTTAAATATATGTAAATTATAACTTTAAAACGAAGAGATGTTCATAAATAAACTATTTTGTATTGAAATAAAGGATCTAGATTTTTAAAATATTTACCTCAGTTATTTTCTTTCGAATGTTATCGAGATTGGCTATGTATATTACATTTTTAAATGTAAATATTACAAAAATGTTTATTTCGTTGGATCTTTTTTATATGAAAACAACGTTTTTACAAAAAATATTAAAACAAGAAAACAAAGTGTGTTATGATGATACTAATTAACATTCTATGAAATCAAAAATGAATTATGAAATTAAATTAATAAATAGAATTATGAAATAAAGTATTTATAGTATAAATTTTGTATCAATATAAATAATAATAAATATGAAAATAGTTGAAGCTATAAATATTTTATCTTTTATTTACCCTGACAGACCCTTGATTTCAAAATGAGTATTCTACTTTTTCAGGTCTCTATGACACCAAATTCTTTGTCTATAGCTATCTTTCTTCAACATCCACTACAATTGTTAATCCTGGGATCTTTCCAACATATGGTCATACATATGGTCTCAAAACGCATTCCTCAAGACATTTTGTGATTTTGATAGCACAACCTTTCTTTAGGTATTATCCTTTTTTAATATCCTATATTGAGGTTGTTACTACTATATTATACCAGAATATTTTAAACTCAATATTTCGCCTATTTACAAGTTTACTGAATCCACATATTCGTCTCTCAATTGACCTTTATATTGTTATTAGACAGGTAAAATTTACAGTTGTATCTTCTTGATCTTATTAAATTCAAACAATTTATTTCTTTAAAGGTTGCCGAATAAAGTTTAGTCAATTCACCATGAACCCTGAAAAAATTAAATTCCATTTCTGATGTAATGATTTGATATTAACAGTTGTCTACCGTTATAATTTGGATGATATTTATATTCCGATTAGAGACTACCTCTAAGAGAGGCCAGGTTAGATGATCTCTATATAAATGAAATATACGACAAATATTGTTCATATATAAACAAGTCATATTATTTCATATATAATAACAATTGAACCAAAGAATCAATACGGCCATAGTTGATGAAGAAAATGGTATAGTTTGGGGTATCGAGTAAAATATGTTCGTCTCTTTGGCATCCGTCCAACCAATTAGAAGAAGACAGTCAGCGCGCTGCAAACAGTGATGGCAAATCAGGGTTGAACCTTTTTTTATATATACCCTCATTTTTCTACTCTTGTTATTGCACAATATAACTTCACCTGTTTAAAATAAGAATTTTATTTTAATCGTAAGATTATGGAATATGTTTCTTTTTAACAACAGGTTTCATTGTAAAGATTCCATTGTTATCAACATATTTCATTTTGGAGTTTCCATTGTTATCAAATAGCTTCATTATGGAGTTTCAATTGCTAATAATAAATTTGATAATGGAGATTTCATTGTTAGGATTATGCTTCCCTGTAACAATGAGTTTTACTGTAAAGTGATTCTCCTGAAGATAGAGGTTGCTTGGCCGGCATTGACACTTCGGCCAGTTAGAGTTTTTTATTTTCTCAACTTTCAACAAAAATATGTTGTCTTTTTCAGGAGAAATAAATAAAATTAAAGCATTTGTTGAGGGGTTAAAATTTTGTTCTGAGGTTGCAAGGGCGTATTCTAAAAAAAATAGAGAGAATCAGAATAATTTTTAGCGCCTTTCCAAATGTTTTATTTCTCCTGACGAAGACAAATAAATTTTGTTGAAACTTTGACCGGCCGGAGTGTCTATTTTTACAGAAATGTAAAGTTATTATATTTATTAGCTTTAATTAAAAAGGCATATATTGGATCAAAAAATAATTTATTTCATTAATATTTCAGTTGGCTGAACGCCAACCTTTATCAAGGTATTATAACATATTTAATGTGTGTCAACAACAAACTCAGCGCCACATAACGTCAACAGAATTAAGTTTTTAAAATAATTTGTTATATTCAACGGGGAGAAAAAAATTATATATATAAATTTATATTATGGACAAAATAAATTTAGTAAAATATGGGTGTGAATATTTTGAAAATTAACAATAACGCCTATTTTATATTTATAATCATTTGTATTATGTGTAGAAATATTTTCGTATATAAAAAAATAAAATAAGAAAAACAAATTTATTAGCTTGTGAAAAAATAGTACAAATGTAACATTGTACAGGGATAAGGTGCATAAATTAAGAAAAAGGCATCTCCTTATCGTGCAACTGAAAGTTGCTGATGGCTGGCGCCATCTATCGGAATAAATATCAACTATTCTCGTTGATTTTTAATTATTCCAGAATTGGCCAAATACCCATTCTTGATTAATCAAGAAAAGCTAACCACGGACGCGTTTCGGGCTGTTGGCCCTCATCAGCGTGGTGCAAGCTGTACCTCAACGACCAAAAAATTGGTCATTAAGGCATCCTGAAAAATCATGAAACGGGTAGTTAAGGCCAGAATTGCGTGAGGACGCTACACAATGTGAAAAAATAGTACAAATGTAACATTGTATAGGGATAAGGTGCATAAATTAAGAAAAAGGCATCTCCTTATCGTGCAACTGAAAGTTGCTGATGGCTGGCGCCATCTATCGGAATAAATATCAACTATTCTCGTTGATTTTCAATTATTCCAGAATATGGTATTTGGCCAATTCTGGAATAATTAAAAATCAACGAGAATAGTTGATATTTATTCCGATAGATGGCGCCAGCCATCAGCAACTTTCAGTTGCACGATAAGGAGATGCCTTTTTCTTATTAGCTTGTGTTGTTTTTGAGATTCTCCATTGCTATCAAAAATTGAAATTATTATCATTAAGTTGCCATCAATTGCATAATAATATCATCATGGATATTTTATTGCTATCAAAAGTGTCTTCATCGAAATTTAGTTGTTTTCAAACAATTTGTTATAACAACAATAGTCACTATGAGGACATTGTTATTATTAACTCGTGTAAACTTTGCTATTGCTATCAAAATTTTAATTATTATGATTTCATTGCTGTGAAGTTTCATGATGAAAATTTAATTGTTATTAAGTAATTTAATATTAAACAAACAGTGAATGGGACCACTATGAATATATTGTTGTTTTCAACAAGTTCGATTTTAAAAATTTAATTGTTACCAACAAGAAATACGATTAATATTTCATTATTATCAATGAGTTCGATTCTAGAGCATAGGCTATGATACATGTTAAATAAGCGTTAATGAAAGATTTCATTAATACCAATTGTTTTTATATACAGAACTTATTGTTAAAGATTTACCTCATAGAAATTATTGTTTTAAAAAGCATTTCTTTATATAAGAGTGTATATACACTAAAATATTATTTCGAAATCCAAGCAACTCTAAGTCCCTCAAAACAATCTATTATATACCCAGCTGTATTTTCCCCAGTTTATTTCCTTATATCTAAAAATAATAGTTAACCAGTTGTATACTCCAGATATATTTCCTAACAGAACTATAAATAAGCTAAAAGCAGCAGTTTTGAGACTTCAAACTGCATTCACAATGGAAAAAAAAAAACAGGTTACAATCTGTGCTTCTAAACCAGATGGCTGTATTCTATTCTAATGACGGGAGGGCTACTCTTTTCGCAATATCCACCTGTGGGGGTTGGACAAAGGGAAGCTATAAAAATAGAATTTACCATTACCTTCTTCTCAGATTCTAAGAGGAGGTTCTTGCTTGTCCAGGTAACAACTTAATCTTGAAGTCGTGTATAACGTTACAGTTTTGAAGCATCCAACGCTTAAACCCTCACCAAAATAATTTTAAAAAATTATAGAAAGATTATAGAGGCTTCGAACAATAAATATCTTCTTAAATATAATTACTGAGAAGCAGGGTAGAATTGAACATTAGAAATAGTGTTCTATTGACTTCGTTATGATACCGTTTTGTCAGGGTGTCAGGAATGAATACCAATTGGATCTTTCTATCAAATGAACTGGAACCCTAGACAATAGTGCACTGTTCTGGACCTGTGTGATGTTCTAAAGTAAGACCAGGATCCACACACTGCCCAGACGTCTACAGTAATGTTTGCGATGATCAACAGGACACAGTAAGAAACTGTACTTGTCAACAAATACTATAAGTCAGTGCAGTTCCAAGTTGATCACTCCCGACATCACTATAGGCGGACTTGTAGATATTTGGGTGTGAGGGGTAGACATTGCAACGGCCGGCAATAGTCGTTTGCTGATGGTCATTTTGAAAGCTATATATATATCTACTAATATACACTCTTGAATATAAATTGGCGGGAGGATTCTTCTTTTTTTTTTTTTGTACCTAAATATATCTATTTTTAATGTCGTTTGTAAAATTTATTATTTTTATCATTGTTATTTTTATATAGTGGTTGTTTGTGTGTGCTAAATAGTACTGCTTGTAAAAAAGAAACCAATATATAAACGAAAGAAGAAAAATAACATTATAATATATATTGCAAATTTTCCATAACTTTATCAGCAACCACAATGTCAGAATTGGCTGGTCGTTAAGAAGAAAATATGCTAATCATTGGATGTTCCATAATGCATGGACCTACAAAAAAATAGTTATTTTGCTAACTATGACTGTTTTGAAAATGGATTTTCAAGGCATAAGAAAAAATAATGATTGAAAGATAAAATATATAGATCATTAAAAGATTACAATGTCTTACCTCTAAGTGGTAAGAAGTATAGGCTCTGGTAAAAATATAGAATTGAATTAAAAAAAAAGGAATTGAAATTTATTTATCTCGATATAAATAAGTTCTATTATTAAAATGATTAGAAACATATTACCAAAATTTTGAAAAATATAATAAAGTGATATATATATGTAGTACCTCAAGCAATAGCAGTCATTGGGCCGAGTGGTTTTAGCGTTTCCACATAAAGAACGAGGCAGGCTGGATGGCAGCTAAAAGAGGCCAGCGACAAGGCAAGGTGCAAGAAGATCTCTGAGAAATGGGTCGTCCAAACTAATGACTTGTCGAATTTTCCTGAAAAGAACCACATGACAATCTATGAAATTTCCATTCTTTCATTTAATCTCAACAATTATGCTCTCACACTGGACTCTCGTCTTGTCTGGTTCGCTGGCTGACCTCTCTCTTTTAGAAACTTTAATAATATTTTATTTAAGATTACATGACGCCAAGCTAGATAGTTGAATTTTATATACATTTGGGAATGCGTGTAATGCTGATTATAATTATTGTAGGGATGCAAATCTAGTGTATATTGAATTTATTAGTACATATATGTATGTGCGTGGGATTGCATGAGTGGAAATTTAATATGCATATGAAAAAGAGGAACCTATCCATATTTGCTTCAAGATAAAAGCATATTTTCATGCGAAATTCGCATATTCAAATCATTGGAGAATTTGGTTAATTATTGCAAGGAATTTGTTATATTTATCAAATATAATTCTGCTCTCGTTGCGCAGAGAAATTCAGCATTTATTTTTTCATATTTTTATTTCTTTTTATATTCAAATATAATCATAGTGATCTCGAAGGACATGAATCGCGATACTTTTTAATGAAGTTTTCAAACTTAATATAACTATATATATGGAAGAAAAAGAGATATTATAATTAAATGTCAAGGCGTATCATTTAGGTAACTTTTCTAAAGGTTTTACAAGTTTAGATTCCTGACAACCTTTCATTATGTATTTCAATGTAATATTTAAAGCAATATAACTTGTCTATAATTTTAAATGTGTTATTAATAAGATAAAATAATCCTCATTTATATTTTATTAGCTTTATTTTACGCTTCTTGTGGTTCGGACGAATTTCCTTTGTTCTATGCATGTTATAATGGAAACAACAAAAAAACAACAAAAACAACATTTTTATTCCTTTATAGACTATATGAAACAGATTTAAAAGTGAAGACAACAATTCATAGGATTATAAAATATTTGTTTGCCTCATTTTATCTTTAAATGTAACGAGAAAAGGGCGAAAGAGGTGGAAAGGAAACAAGCAATTTTTGGAACAACGAAAATCTATTCAGTTTTATTGGAAGGAAAAACGGAAATTACTCGTTATAAATTGTCCTGGAGATTTTTGATATTTCCCTAACAAAATCTATTACCATTAATATGGAGACCTTAGAAATATAATATGCTGTTTTATTGAGAATGTGTCCTTCGATGTAAAATACATTTTGTTAAATTGTATTTTTAGAAATTTTCTATTTATTGTCTTTCTGTTATATGGAATATTTTCTTTTGCTATGGCCAGAAATAAATGTATTCCAATAAGAATAGTAATACACAAATTAAAAAATACGAATATATGTAGGAGTTTGGAACAGGTTTAATATTACAATTTAACAAAATACAATTTTTCGATGGTAATCCTTTATGATCAATGGTAAATGTTGTGCACATTTTCTTTAACCTTTTTCTTATTCCGTGACATTGTGTTGAATCAATATATATTTTTAAAATATAGAAACGAAAATTGTTTTGGCTTTAAATATATTATTCTCGCGCAACTTTATGTTATTTATATATATGTTCAATTAAAAATGCATATATTGGTTCAAAAAATAATATATTTACCAAATATTGAGTTGGCTGAAAACCAACCTTTTACAAGGTGTATAACAATATATTATTATACCTTGAAAAAGGTTGGCGTTCAGCCAATTTATATATTGATAATTAAATTATTTCTTAATTCAATATACGAGCATGCCTTTTTGATTAAAGATATATTTAGGGATTGCTCTATTTAATATATATCTGTGATGAGGTATCCTGTCGACTTATCTGTGGTGAGGCATCCTGTCGACTCTCGCTATAGCTGTGATAACCGAGGGTCAAACCAGTAGTAACCGAGAGGGACAGTCAGGGTGTGGAGAGTTTTCCAGTACCTCTCTGCACCTTGGAGGACCTTTAAAAGTTCTCACAGAGTACAGGCAGTCGTGGTCGAGGTAGAGTGGAAAGATTGGGAATGTCCACACACAAAAAACGAAGAGACACAGTTGTAGTAGGAAAGTTCCGTGAACAGATAGGAGTCGAGCTAAGAGCAAGATGGAGATAGAAGAGTTCTTACTGTTCTACATGGTCGATGAGGTGGACCTGGGTACAACCGACGAGAGCTCACGCTGATGATGAAGTGACTAATTTTTCGGCTAGGGCAGAGGCTTTTTATATATTTTCCGAGTGAGGAGACATGCGGGAATTTGGGCTGTGAACGTGTGCAAAGGGCGTGGGGCGTCTGCGGTATTCTACACCCTTTGGACCTGATGGCAACGGCCTGCCAAATTCCTCTTTAGGGTTGACTTTTATCTCGATCTCTTGCTTAGCTCAGCTCTTAATCTATTACATAGTTTTATTTATTCATCATCGGTTTGTACAAAGTACATTACATTGGTGATGCAATGGTTGGTTTAAATTACCATATATATGTGTGTGTGTGTGTGTGTCTGCGTGTGTGTTTGTGTGTGAAAGTGTGTGAATAAAAAAAATAGAAATAAGATCAGGTTTTGATATTTAAAACAAAATGGGCATAACGTAAGCGCTCACATGGAACCTTTTGATGACAGAGCGCCAAATTTCAGCGAACAGATTAATCGAAGTTTAGTTGATTTCTGTTCCACTAAATGGCGCTCTGCCATCTAGAAGTTTCATGTAAGCGGTCAGGATATGCCCATTTTGTTATATATATTGACACGTTTCTGAATTTTGTAATTAATTTTGTAATTGGTTTTTCATTGATTTTTAATGTGTGATCAATAACTCTTATCATCATTGGAAAAAAGAACAATTAATAAACAAAAGAACAACAACATGGTAAATTTGCCTCTTTATTTGAAACAAACAAACAAATTAGATAAAGATTTAAAATAAAACATTTCTTTAAAAGTTAAAGCAAAAATAAAACGTTACATAAAATATTTGGCGCAGCTACGAAAGGATTAAAATATAAATCAAAAAAGGCTTCGACGAAAGAAAAAGTAAGTACAATGGCAGTAAATGTAAACAAATTAGAGAAATTTAGCGGTGATAAAGGTTCAATTCGGCCTGAATCATGGCTTAAACTATATGAATTGGAAACTAGTAAACTAGATGAAGTCGATAGAATCAATAATCTAATTTATTATTGATCAAATAATGCTTTAGATGGTTTGCTGATGAAATATTGAGCAACGCATCCATTAAAAAATGGGATACTGTTAAACTCAAATTAATTCAGCGCTTTGGTTATAAAGTTGAAAGCTCTATAGTTGCAGCATCAAAAAGAAGACTTAAAAAAGAAGAAACCGTGGAAGATTATTTTAGAGATAAAATTAGATTATTAAATCAAACAAGCCTCAATAATGTCGAGAAGCTAAAAATGTTGACGGATGGATTGCCATTAGATTGGAAAAATTATCTCGTAACAGCCCAGCCTAAAGATCCATCACATTGGATGCAGATTGCCTTGGAGATTGAACAAAACAATAATCAAATAAGGCAACAACAGTGAAGTAAAACCAAGGTTTTTAATATAACTACACCTACAATCTCAAAAAATTGCCCATATTGGTGTCCTATTTGTAAGAAAAAGGATTGTATTTTAAACATTGGATAAGTGATTGCAAAGATTATGATCCTAATTATAAAGACAAGCTTAAACACCAAGCAACTAATATCACCACAGATGTTAAACAAACCATAGCTGATTCACTTTGCATAGCAAATACCAATTTTCCTTATAGATTTGTTAATGTTGAAGTTTTACTTAATAATATTCCAGTTTCATCTTTTATTGATACCGGGTCAACTATTTCATTAATGAGCTGTTCGCTTTTAAAACAACATAAGTTAAAATTGAATGTAAACGATAGAATCAAAATTAAACAAGTAGATAGTTTTGCATATACTTTAGGATCAGTAGAAGTATTTTTGAAAATCCATTCTAAACTTGTCAGGTGTAAGCTTCATGTAGTGAAAAACTTTAGCTATCCATTGCTTATTAGACTTGATGTAGCAGGAAAAATTGGACTAATAATTGACACAAAAGACAAAGCGGTGTATGTTAAAGGAAATGAATGTTTTTATATATCTCCTGAAACGCATCTTCCATCTGTTCAGCAAAAAGAGCTTAATCAATTACTTAAAGAAAATCAAGCATTGTTCAGCCAGCATGAAACTGACATCGGAAGGATTGCTGTTCAACACAAGATCCATACAATTGAACATCCACCCATCAGTTGTAGACCATATAGAAGACCACTTGCCGAATATGATGAAATAAAAAGACAAGTTGAAGAATTGAGTAAAAAGGGACTAATAAGAGAATCTCAGTCACCTTGGGCCTTCCCCGTAGTGTTGGTCTCTAAAAAGGATGGTTCACAAAGGATGTGCATAGATTACCGAAAACTGAATGCAATTACAATTGATGACAAGCAGCCTCTTCCATACATCCAAGATATGTACGATCGCTTACATAATGCGAAATACTTCACAACACTTGACATAGCATGGGGCTATTGGCATGTTGAAATACATCCAGACTCTGTTGAGAAAACTGCTTTCATTACAAATGACGGGCATTATGAATTTTTGGTTATGCCATTTGGCTTGAAAAATGCTCCAAGTACTTTTCAGCGAATAATTCAGCATATTATTGGAAATCTTCTTTGGAACGGTGTTTGTAATTATCAAGATGATATTCTAATTTACAGCAGTACTTTTAAAGATCATATTGAACTCATGAAGAAAATATTTGACAAGCTTAAAGAAAACAATATCGAACTCAAGTTGAAGAAATGCTCCTTTGCAAAACAAGAAATAAGATATTTAGGTCATATCATAGGACATAACAAGATTAAACCTGACCCTGAAAAAACAAAAGCAATAAATGAGTTCCCTCAACCTAAAACAGTGAAGCAAGTAAGGCAGTTTTTGGGTTTAGCAGGTTACTACAGGAAATTTATTCCTAAATTTAGTGAAATTGCAGATCCTTTAACAAGCCTCACAAGAAAAAATAAGTTATTCAAATGGACTACTGAAGTTAACAAATCATTTCAGGAACTAAAGTCTCATTTATCCACAGATCCAGTTCTTTCTACATATGATCCTTCATTACCATGTAAGCTTTATACAGATGCATCTAAACTGGGAATTGGTGCTATTTTAGCTCAAATTGGAAATGATAATCAAGAACATGTAATTTCCTATTATTCAGGGAAACTTCTACCACATCAACAGAACTATTCTGCATTTGAGTTGGAATGTTTTGCTGTAGTTCAATCAGTTGAATACTTTGAAGTTTATCTTGAGAACAATACATTTGAAGTCATTACAGATCATTCGGCTTTGGAATGGCTCTTCAACGTAAAGAAACCAAAGGCAAAATATCTCCGATGAATAATTGGATTATCATCCAAGTCAATGAAAATAGTTCACAGATCAGGATCAAAGCAAACGCATGTTGATGCATTGTCAAGATCACCAGTGTCATTTCATGTATCAATCCCCACTCTTCGACTACACCAACAAAAATCGGATCTCAGTTTTGTAAAGAACTCTCATATTCATCGAGATCTTATTATGGTGAAACATAATGGAGTTCTAAAAACAGTTGTTCCAGAATCATTCCAAGAAGAAATTCTCAAAGAATACCACGATAATCATTCTCACCCCTCAATTAACAAGACAGTAAGATTGATAACACCATTTTATTGGTGGCCGAATGCTATCAGATGCATCAAAGACTATGTTCGCTCATGTAAAATATGTCAAATAACTAAATGCAGTCATAAACCATTTATTGGAGAATATGTTGCACCAAACTCTGATCTGAAACCACTGGAATTAATATCAATGGATACTATTGTGCTAGGCTCTGCAGCAAATGAAACCAAGCACAAATACATTCAAGTAATAATTGACCACCTAACAAGATTTGTTTGGGCTTTCCCTACTGTCACCAACAATTCTCAAGCAGTAATTCAATGTTTAGACAAAATCAACAGAACTGTTCCCCAAATCAAATGTATTTTAACCGACAACGGAAAGAATTTTACATCAAAAGAATTTAACAAGTTTTTGAATGAGCATCAAGTTCAACACACCTATTCGACGCCATATCATCCGCAGAGTAATGGACTGTGTGAAAAAATGAATGACACTATACTCACCAAATTAAGAACAAACCTTCAAGAGAATCCAAGACTAAAATGGTCATCATTACTTGCCAATATTGTGAAGGATTATAATAGCACACCCCATGATGTCACTGGGTTTTCTCCAAATTTCCTACTTTTTGTTGATTGTGCAATACCAGAATTTTCTGAATCACCACATTTCACCATAGAAAATGCAAGGAAGAAAGCAATAGAAAATAGCGCAAAGCATAGAGAAAAGTGGAAAGCACGACACGATGCAAAACATCCGCAGTCGTCATTCAAAGTTGGTGATCTGGTCCTTCGTAAAATAGCTTGTAATGATCCAAGTATGGTCAAAACATCCCCAAAGTATGAGGGTCCTTTTCAAATAACAAGAATAATATCTAGTGTTACGTGTGAATTATTGAAAGATGATTCCTCCTTGGTTAAAGTTCATGTGTCACAATTGAAACCATTTATTTTGCGAAAATAAATCCTTCAAGCCGAGGGATATGACACGTTTCTGAATTTTGTAATTAATTTTGTAATTGGTTTTTCATTGATTTTTAATGTGTGATCAATAACTCTTATCATCATTGGAAAAAAGAACAATTAATAAACAAAAGAACAACAACATGGTAAATTTGCCTCTTTATTTAAAACAAACAAACAAATTAGATAAAGATTTAAAATAAAACATTTCTTTAAAAGTTAAAGCAAAAATAAAACGTTACAATATATATATATATATACTAGCGGACCCGGCCACGCCTTGCTGTGGCTAAATTGTAATATGTTACATTAACATTATACTAAACTATTCAGTACAGTAAAGTCAATATTCACTTATAAAGATAAAAATGTTTTAGCAGATCGAAAGCCCAACGGGATTGAGAATGGAAAGTTACGCTAAAATTTGAAAGTGATTTTTATATATATAGATAATATAGCCCTTCATTATAATCATTGATTATAATCACTGCATTAATAAATGTCAGTGAACTCGTTTATATGTATTGTTTTTTTTTTCTAGATATTCTAATAGAAAGTTCTCACATTTTCTGTAAAATATTTATATATGCACAAACACAGAATATAATCACTACGTCTTAATTTCGCTATATTTATTGCTATAAATATTATTCTAAAATAATTCGCCAGAAATCGTCCTGATAGTATACTACACAGCGAACCCTGCCACGCGTTGCAGTGGCTAAATTGTAATAAGTTGAATTAACATTATACTAAACTATTCAGTAAAGTAAAATTAATATTCACAAATAAAGATAAAAATGTTTTAGCCGATCTAAAGCCCAACGGGATTGAGAATGGAACGTTACGTTAATATTTGCTATTTATTGCTAATTATTGCTATAAATATTATTCTAAAATAATTCGCCAGAAATCGGCCTGATAGTATACTACACAGCGAACCCTGCCACGCGTTGCAGTGGCTAAATTGTAATAAGTTGAATTAACATTATACTAAACTATTCAGTACAGTAAAATTAATATTCACAAATAAAGATAAAAATGTTTTAGCCGATCTAAAGCCCAACGGGATTGAGAAGGGAACGTTACGTTAATATTTGAAAGTGATTTTTATATATATAGACAATATAGCCCTTCATTGTAATCATTGATTATAATCACTGCATTAATAAATGTCAGTCTTCCCACGTATTCTTTTACCTATGTATGGATATTTTGGTTTGAATTAGTGAACTACTGCGAATTTGTAGACGAATGAGATTAAATGTATATTACATATGGAAGATGGATGTAGTTCCCGGAGGGCACCCGCGAGGTCACTCTGCCCCCGCGCAACTGTCCAACCGGGAGCGCCCCGCGCCGTCAAAATCGGCACGCGTTCTAGAGGGCGCTGCTCGGCCGTCAGCCGGGAGATCTCATTTACTCGGTGGGGGGGGGGGGGGCGGGGGGGGCTGGGAGGTCACGTGCTGCGCCGGCAGCCAATCGTCGCGCGCCGCCATCCCCCGTCTGCCGCGAGAGGGGCGCATATTGCGAGTGAATTTACGTTTTATTGTAAATACAAATACAACGAAAGGTTATTTCTAAAGAGTAATTAGCCATAAACCATCCCGGTAGTATACTAAACATCTTCCCAAAGTTTCATCACGATTGGTTGAGCGATGTAGAAGATTATCACTCACGGACGGACCAACGGACCAACGGACCAACCAACAAACTTCCATTTTTATATATATAGATATACTTGAAATTTTGAAAACAAGACTGGCAAAAAATCAATCCAGCAATCTGATTAAAATATTCTTATCATGCAAATATATTTATATTCTCTATATCACCTATAATCATGTCCTCTATAAATAAGATATCTGTGTGCGTGCGTGTGTGTAAATGAACTATTTCAACTCAGAAACTGCTGGGAGTTGACGCTCGAATTTTGCAGCGATTGCTCAAAACTCTGAATTATTGAGAAATCCAAATAGACGGGTATCTATCGCCAACCTCTCCTTCATTTATAAGCTAAAATAATATATCGAACAACAAAAAAAATATATATATATATAGATTATATAATCTAAAATGCAATTATTTTATTTTTTAAAAACATTTACTTTCATCATTGACTGTTCTACCCTTTTTGACCATAGATTTAGAACATAGCACTCAAATAATTGTTGTAAATATGTATAGTTAACCTATCTTTAAAAAAAAATCACGAATATAGAATTCCTTTTATAAATTCTATATTACTGTGACAAATAATATTATGTATAATTTGCTTCTCTCAAGTAATTCAAAATAAAAACTACTTGAAGAGAGAGAGAGAGAGAGGGTAAATAATTTATTTCCTATTTTTCACGACTGCACCTCCAATTCTATCTATTTGAAAACGAAAACAAAATATTCATAACATATATATATATATATTTGTGAAATAATAGTACAAATGTAATATTGTACTGGGATAAGGTGCATAAATTAAGAAATAGGCATCTCCTTATCGTGCAACTGAAAGTTGTTAATGGCTTTTCCGATAGATGGCGCAAGCCATTAGCAACTTTCAGTTGCATGATAAGGAGATGCCTTTTTATTAATATATATATTTGTTAAAACTATCAGTCTGTTTAAATAATATCATGCATATTTTTTTTAAATGCTCTTTATTAAATGTTCTCCAAAAAATAACATTTTTAAATGAGCTCATAAAATATATACCGTTTAATTAAACGAAACCTCTGAAAATAACCCAAAATACTCTTAATAAATGCAAATTAAATCTAAAGCTGTAATGAGATAAAACGGCATTCAATATATATTGAGTTAAAAGGTAAAAAATATATGTGATTAACATAACTTGATAATCAGTTTCTGTGCTAGTTTATTTATACCAATTAGATATCAAATTATGAGAGGTATTGACTTTGCTTATACCTTTTTAAAACATATTGACCTCAAGAATATTGATCATTTATCATTTCTATTGATTTATATATATATACTAGAGAGAAAAAACAAAATAATTACTTATAACAATAGTGAACAATTTCTTTTTCTTTTGGCTAAGGCCTATTTTCTTGTGATATTAGGCTCAAATGATTAAGGCATTTTCGGTTGCTCAATATTTGGCGAATAATAGAACCTCCAACTTCCTCACGCTTCCTATTGCCCTGAACTCTCTCTCCTCTAACATTCTTGAAGGGGCAAACATTTTGATATAAGTGTAATTATAGATATTTTTAAAAAAATTTCAACAGCCATTCCAAAAATTAATTTTCCTCTTATGAGCAGCTGAAAAAAGATGGGAACGTTGTTGTGTAGCGCAAGGATTATACTTTGAAGAATACTAGTTGTTATATTTGTATATCGAAAAGATAGCGGTTGCCTGGCCGGCATTCATATTTATCAATATTGTCTCCCTAGTATGGTTCACACCTTGTAAGACTTAGGACTGGCCGTTATTGTAGACCCCTTCGAATGAGCCATTCCCCTATATTTTACTAGATTTGATTGTTTTGAAATAAGATATATTTCCGTGTCATTTAAAGCTTTGTATTTTCTCATTTCCATCTACGCGACAATAACACATTATTTAAAATAAAATATAGAAAATAAAGAACCTAAAATTTTATTTTTTCAAATATGAAAATAAGTTAATGCAACAAAATAGAGAGAAAAACGTCATAAAACATTTTATCTAGAAAATAAAACGGCATCTCTTAATATATAAATTGTATATATCTACGATAATAAAATTTATCAATATTGTCTCCCTAGTATGGTTCACACCTTGTAAGACTTAGGACTGGCCGTTATTGTAGACCCCTTCGAATGAGCCATTCCCCTATATTTTACTAGATTTGATTGTTTTGAAATAAGATATATTTCCGTGTCATTTAAAGCTTTGTATTTTCTCATTTCCATCTACGCGACAATAACACATTATTTAAAATAAAATATAGAAAATAAAGAACCTAAAATTTTATTTTTTCAAATATGAAAATAAGTTAATGCAACAAAATAGAGAGAAAAACGTCATAAAACATTTTATCTAGAAAATAAAACGGCAAGCAAAGAACTTTCCATGTTTTCAGAAAACCTCAGGAGAACAAAGATATCGAGTTAATTATAAGAAAGAATATTAAAGAACTACAAAGAGAATCGCAATATAATTTATAAATTATTATTAATAAACCTATTTTGTAGATTTATAAGAATCCAGAGTACCATCTCTTAATTATGTAATGAAAGATTTAAGCGGCGTGAGAGCATATTTTTTAAGTTTGCATTATTTTAGGTTAAATGTTCTTTTAATTTCCCTTACCTGTGTGATGTAAAAGAGATTTATACATTACTATTTAGCACTCAGGATATTCAATTAAGACTGCCTATCGTTAAAGACTCTTATGTGCAACTAGATAATGTCCAAATATATTGGATTTTATTGGGAAGTTTAATTAGAGAAAATTAAACGTTTGATTTCTGTTTCCAATAAGTTTTTAACGAGTAAAATAGAACCGTTAGGTCTCTTAAATTATCTCGTTTAATTTTATCTAATTGAAATTTAAATAAAATCCAATACACCCATGGGAAAAGCATAAAGTGAACAAAATTGCTTCTGTCTTTTCCAAAAAAAAATAAAAAAACATTCGACTGGCGACATAAAAGGATTTTTACTTTCTTAAGTTTTGTACATGAGTATATATGCCTTTAAATATTTATTTTAAAATCAAATTATAAATCAAACTATATTTATCTCTATATATATATATATGAGTCTGTGTATGTATGTATGTTTGTCGGCTATACACTTCCACAATACGTAACAAATCTGGCTGATATTTTAACAGTATGTAGATTTAAATCTGGAAAAACTTATAGCCAAATTTTCATGCTTCTATCACGAATATCCTTAAAGTTATTAACAAATTGGTTTTAAATTTTTTCTCTATTTCACTCGCAACCAGCGCCTCACTGCGGAAACTTCGAGAAGTAAAGTTGAGGAAGGATGGACCACGTGGGGCGACGGTGACCTTGAATGACGTAATGATAGCGTAGGGGCAAGAAATCACTGACTATCATTTTATGTATATATCAAATTTAAAATATATTCATATAAAAAATCAGTTAATACAAATTTCAAATATCGTTGTTAAAATAAACATTTTTATTTTATATATTAAAAACGCATATGGAGCGGGAGGTTTCTCAAGAGTGACATCCACGGCGCCAATTAAAATTTGTAGCGAATAGTATTTGAATAAAAACATTTAATCGGGTAAAACCCAGGCGTTGCCCGTGTTATTCGGCTATTTAAAATAAAACAAAAGGTCCCACTCACTCTCTTCTCTATGTAACTATGCATTCCGATTCAAATCTGATAGCTTTTAGAATTTCAAAATATATTTGTCATTTGATTTGTATCCTAAAATGTATCTTAAGCTAATTTGATCGAATCATATTTATATACCATTTTTGACTATGGATTATTCTCATCTGAGAATAATTAAAATTTCCTTCTGATAAATTTTTGTGGTTAAATAAGATATTTATTTATTACGATCCAACTTCTTTATGTTTAAAGTATTTTTAGAAAAAAAAATTACATAGAATGTGTGACGCCTTATTACTCATTTTATTAATATTTAATATGAATTTTTAAAAATAAAAATATAAAAATATTCATATAAAACGATTTCATACGTGTGTTTATATTAAACTGTTTTAACTTGGAGACAGTTTGGAGTTGAAACCGGATTTTTAGAGATAATATTAATGACCATAAAAATGAAAGGTAGAAATTGAAAATTAAAATTTCTATCTCGAATAATTTTAGCAATAAAAGCCAAGATAAGCGTCAATTTAAACTGTTATTTTATATCTCACAATCTTCAAATTATAAAAAGGCAAGTGAAAAAAAAAATTGAAAAAAAAAAAATTTCTTTTTTGTAATCAAATGATTCAATAATAAATATGACAAATCTATATGGCCTAGAATTATTGTAAATATGCATAGACACACACAAATGTAGAAACATACATGTATGACAGCGCAAGTGTCCTTAGGGGTACATAGACCTTTAGATTAAAAAAAATTAACTCATTTGATAACAAAAAGGCAAAAAAGAATTTTCCATAATTTTGGATTATTCCATTTTAATAATATTATAATATGTTTTGAAATTTACTAATATATATTAATTTAAATATTTTACAATAATTAAATGTGAAAATACATATTTGAAACTTCAAACCTCAACTTTTGAATGCGTGAAAGACTAATTTTCTCTCTCTTTCTATCTTATTGATTATTACTATAAATACTAAAATTATAATACATACATGAAATGTAATGAATATAAACATTTATTTTAATAGAACTTGTAGGGTATAAATGAAAAAAAAAAAAACATTTATATCAGGGTGCTATTAAGTAATCGTGTTATTATTAAGATTTATCTATCTCAATTATTATATTCTTACCTTTGTTTTCTAGTTCTTTGATGGTAAATTCCTGGATTGTAAAAAATATAGACTTTTTTAAATTCGACTTTAATAAGACTTAGAATTCTCTGTAATTCGATCACATTCGATACCTGTTCGCTTAACAGCCTATTATTCTAGTAGTATTATGATAATGCATTAATTGTATTCATATGATTAATTTTAATGTTTAATTAGTCTTGAACATTTACGTCGCATGTAAGTCAGGATAAAGAAAGGAGGAAATATATCATCTAGAGATTCTGCAGAAATATTTATTTCAGGGTGTTATTAGGTAATCGTGATGTTATTAATATTTATCTCTTTCAATTATATTGTAATATTTTCCTTTTTTTCTTGTACCTCAATGAGGAATTATTGAGATGTAATAATAGATTTTATGTAGTCAACTTTAATAAAGCTTAGAAATCGCTGCCATACAACACATTCTAGACCTGTTCGTTTAACAGACATATATTCTAGTATTATTATGATGATTTACTATTTTATTTGTTTATATTTACTTTTTATGTTCAGTTAGTCTTGAAATTCTCCGTCGCGTGTATATATAAGTGGGGATAATGCAGGAGGAAATATCCCATCTAGAGATTCTGCAGAAACATTTATTTCAGGGTGTTATTAAATAATCATGTTGTTATTAAGAATTATCCATTTTAATTATTATTATCTTACCCTTGGTTTCAAGTTCCTTAATGAGGAATTCCTAAGGTCTAAGAATATATCGATTTTATTTATTCGACTTCAATAAGACTTAGAATTGGCTCTCATTCTAGACCTGTTTTTCGAAGGTGCAAATATTCTAGTAGTATTATGATAATGCATTATTTGAATTAATATGTTTAAGTTTAATTTATCTTGAAAATATCAGTCGCATGTAAGTCAGGAGGAAATATCCCATCTCGAGATTCTGGAGTCAGCTTCCTGGCGTGCTGTTCCTCCATTGTTCTTCCACAAAAGACATATCCATCACGATCGGTCTTCAAACCCATTGTTGAGATTCTACTTGGTTGAACGCTTCTCTTTTGACAATTCCTATTTACGATAGCTTCTATTCACCACTTTTATAAGGAATCGCGTGTCTGAAACAATATATGTAGCCATGGTGATAGAGCTTGACTGACCGGCGTTCATAGTTCTTAGAAATAAAACACACTACGGCCAGTATATCATTTTGCTATAATATATATGATAATAAAAATATTACTTGCCTAAGTGTTCTTTTTTTATAAAAATAATATATGTAGTGGTCACCAAAATATTGTATGTTGTTGCTTATTCCTCAAGTCGTTTAAACGATCTCCATTAGGTTCCATTGTCTCAGCTTTTCTATTTAGGTCTTAGGGTTCTCCCAGAGGTCTTTTTATATTATACTAGACGAATGACCCGGGCAACGCCCGGGTTTACCCGATTAAATGTTTTATTCAAACACTATTCGTTACAATTATAAATTTGGCGCCGTGGATGTCACTCTTGTGAAAGGTCCCGCTCCAAACTTTACAGTCATATTAGTTACGATATACACATGTGTAAATCTTCAAATCGAGCGAGCGTCTATAAATATTTCGATTTAGATCAAGTATTCTAATTATTAAGCGAAAAAAATATTATCAATAAAATAATGAGAAGATATCGATTTTAAACGTATTTATAACCTTGATAGAGGGCGCTGTTCGTGAGCTAAACAGAATAATTTGAATAAATAGTTTTAATATTTAATTTATATATAATTTAAAATAGCCTATCGTTTTCCTCATATTTTTTTACCTATGTATGGAAATTTTGGTACTGTAAAAAAAACTTTGCTTCAATAATATATAAAAAAAAAACACCCAGGCTAAGTTTCGAACCAAGGTTGTGGAAATACGAAGCCGCACACCTAACCATTAAGCTACGCTTGGCATTATAAATATTCGCATGTAAAGCTATTTCAGGCCTTACATATTTCTAACGACCTTTTTGAAATAGGTTTTTGAAACATGGAAATTATAATACTTTAAATAAATAGAAATAGAGTGAACACAAATAAAACATACCAAATATTTCGAATTAGAGCAGTTATTTTAAACGGCGAATTAGAACAGTTATATCTAAAAATGAAAATATATAAATAAATAAAACATACCAAATATTTCAAGAGCAGTTATTTTAAACGACGAATTAGATCAATTATATCTAAAAATGAAAATATATAAATAAATAAAACCTACCAAATATTTCAAATTAGAGTAGTTATTATATAAATATTTATATTATATGTGTAATTAAGCGAACAATTTTAGTTATTTTAAACGACGAATTAGATCAGTTATATCTAAAAATGAAAATATATAAATAAATAAAACCTTCCAAATATTTCAAATTAGAGCAGTTATTATATAAATATTTGTATTATATGTGTAATTAAGCGAACTATTTTAGTTATTTTAAACGGCGAATTAGATCAGTTATATCTAAAAATGAAAATATATAAATAAATAAAACCTATCAAATATTTCAAATTAGAGCAATTATTATATAAATATTTATATTATATGTGTTATTAAGCGAACTATTATTAGTTATTTTAAACAGCGAATTAGATCAGTTATATCTAAAAATGAAAATATATAAATAAATAAAACCTACCAAATATTTCATATTAGAGCAGTTATTATATAAATTATTATATTATATGTGTTATTGAGCGAACTATTATTAATAAAATATTGAGAAGATTTAGATTTTAAACGTATTTATAACCTTTTAGTACTTGATAGAGGGCGCTGTTCGTGAGCTAAGTAGAATAATTTGAATATATAGTTTTAATAATTGATAGCCTATCGTCATCCCCGTTATTTTTTACCTATGTATGGAAATTTTGGTCTGAATTAGTGAACTACTGCGAATTTGTATACCGGACATACAAACCAACAAACATTCATTTATATATATATAGATGTAACAAAATGCATATTTCAACATGTTTATTATAATATGTACTGATATTTGGTACGTGTTAGACTATATTTGCAAAACCTTAATCACATATTTGTCATTAAATTATTCCTTATTAAACACATATTCTGAGGTTTTTTTATTTCTTTCAAATGAACTTTTACACTTTTAAATGCTGGTTTGCTTATTCTTAGATTTCAAAAATTCTCGAATAAAAAAAGTACTTTTTCTGATAATGAACTAATATTTGCGGGTTTTGCGCGTTCTTAATTTGAAATGTATCTCTAATGTATTGCGAAATTGTATGAATATCATGCTAATAATTTACAATTTTGTATCTTTTTTATTCATACATTGTATTTTTCCGCTTCTATTTTTTTTTTAAATGAAGTTGTAGGAAACAGACTGAAACAATATAAATCAGCTCCTATAACCAGGAAATTGATATTTTAAAATAAATTTTAAATTATCGGTAAAAAATATAATAATAATAAAAGAAGTGTAAACGCTACTTGGTGAATGTCTGGCAAAGTATCAATTCAGTGAACATATCGCTTTTTAATCTTTACGAAGACATTAAAAAGTAAGTATATATAAAAATGACTAATAAATATGTATTGTGTTGTATATATATTGTAAATAAAATGTGTTTCTGCTGTTATGAGATTAATTGCTTGTATAGGAATTATTGGTCATTTGCTTGATCCCGGAATCCATGAGCATGTGATATTGTTCTGCTGTCGTGATAATTATTAAATAAAATTAATAAAAATCGTTATCACCCACACACACACAAAGGTAGCTTTAATTGAACTTGTGGAATGGTGGTTGCGTGATGTGTTGGTGTGGCTTGTGAAAAAGCCGCTGATAAAATTATAATTAAAATTAATTTATTTAAAGCAAGAAATATATAAAGAGAAAAGAAGTAACGGCCGTTGTAACGGCCGTTGGGATCAAGCCTTCTTGTTTACCGCCACGAGTGGCCAGAGTCTGGATGTTCGCGCATGCGTAGTCAGGTTGACGCTCGCGGTTGCCGAGGCCGTCCACTGCCCATGTGTGTAGTGGAGCTTTGTCCCAGTTCGCACTCGCTGAAGCAAAGTGTGGTCGCCACAAACTAAAGGAATATATAAAAAACATAATTTGATAAAAGTACTGCCTGGCTAAAGGCGTAAGAATCAAAAAATTAAAAACTTATTTACATAATGTTCAAATGGTTTGAGCCGGCCATCGGAAACAACAACAATAAAGTTTACAAAGTGAAAACGGCGACCTCTGGTGGTCGATTTAACAGAGTAATTTAATCTATTAAATATATTTGAAAGAAAATAATAATTTTACATAACATATATATAAATATTCTGAATACTATATCTGAAGGTTCTGTTGATTTATTAAAATAATCAATTATAATGGGACTAAGCGTCCGATACATAGGCAAATAATGAATTTATTTAGCGTTATAGTCAATATATAGATATTGGCATCACATATAAATATATGACAGCATTCAGCCAAATATCACTGAACAAGTTAAATAAACGCTTAGTTATTTTTGTTCCACTAGATGGCGCTCTGCCATCTAGAAAGGCTCATGTGAGCCTGGCCTGGATATGCCTTTTTTGTTTTTAATATAAATGTATGTCGTTTTATAGAAATGGAAACAACAATGTATAAAAAAAGGTGTATTGTTTTTAACATATCTAAAGGGCATTAGTTTTAAGAGTATTTTAAAATCATTACATGAATTTTGAAAACCATTTTTTATTTGGAAGAAAAGGTTTTTCTCTGTATTTATTAAATACGGAGGCCTTAATACCTGATACCAATAATTGGAAGAAATTATGATGACTAACCCAATATAAATATATTTTTGTTAGAATTTATTCAAAAGCTATATGTTTAAAAATGACTATTTTGTTTTCTTATATCTTTCATTAAAATTTCATTATCGGGGGATTATTTCTAAGATTTAACGTATTTTATTTTATAAATAGGCTAAAACTTGAAAATTTTTATTTTAAATTTTTTCTACATATGTAAAAAGGATATGAATTTCATAATTAATATTGTAATCCCCTTGATAAATATAATTACGATATCCTTATATCGATGTTTGTTATCGCGTTGCGCAAAATCTACAGAATAAATCTTTATGAAATTTCGCATGTAGGTGGCTAAAGATTTCGTTTAACATATAGGCTATTCAAAAAACTAAAAAGGTTGATGTGCTTATTTAAAAAAAAAGGCGTTAGTTCCAGCCATTTACCGCTTGGGCGCAGCACTGGTCGCGACGATATATGAATTTGATTGGTTAATAATTAACACGTGGTTTGTTTACATGATGAATGTTAGTTTGTTCACACGATGAATGTTTTTAAAAGGTAAGATTATCCAATCGCCGTGAAACTTTAGGAAGTTATTTACTATACTCTACTGGGAAGATTTCTGGTTTGAATTTGATTTGAAATAAATGTTCTTTGCAATTTTATTTGAAAATTTTCTACTTTCACTCGCAAGCAGCGCCTCTAGCGGTGTCTGGTGAAATTATATTTATAAATTGTAGCAATGCTTGAAATGTTTTCCAAGTATAATAAATTTAATTTGAGAATTTAGTAATATAATATTCCAATGACGTAAAAAATACTTGGCATTTCAATATTAATATATATTTATAGAAATAATTGTAACGATTTTGTGTTGAGGGTTAAAATGTAATGTTAAAATATATTTTTACATTGTTAATTTAATTTGCTGTTGTTTTATAAAAATGATGATGCAACTTTAATTGTTGTTGTGAAAATATCTTTATTTACGGAGCTGCTAACCATAATAAATGATTTTTTAACCCCTAATTGTTGTTGTTTATTATCGTTTGTTTATATAAAAAAAATTACATTGTATGTGATGATGATAACAAAAATGAAATTTTTAATTAATATATATAATTCATTGAGAAAAAAGAAATAAATAATTATCAAATTCACAAAAGTGACAATATCTTATTTAAAATAAAATAAATGTTTTCAGAAAATTACGTGTTTCAAAAATATATTTAAACGCATATAACAATATTTATATTTATATACGTTTATAAATCAATATATAGGTGGATTAGATGTTTTCTAGAATCGTTTTAACAAATGTTCGTTAGGCAAACTTTTACTCGGATAAAAATCTTCGTTTGTGGCAAGATACTATTCCTTCAACTTTGAATTACCGAGTGGACCAATTAATACTGATTTTTTTCGACTTATCGAGTATTTTTCAAGGGACCGGGAAAAAATTATCGAGAGTGTAGACAAGTATAGATTCAGTAGGGATTGGATGTTTGCTAGAATCGTTCTAACAAATGTTTGTTAAGCAAACTTTTACTCGGGTAAAAATCGTTTTTTTTTTTTGTCGCACTTTAACCAAGAAAAATTATATTTAACCAAGTACTGAGCAACAATATTTTTTTAGTCAGAAATGATGATGACAATATTGCCGTATCATGCTTGATTGCATTAAAATTTCTTTTAGGGAATTATCACTAAAGCAGACCACGGGCGAATCCAGATAATGATCAATAGTAGGCAGGAACAAAATTCTACCAGCGAAACATTCACTCGAGCAGAAGACACACGAAGCCAGGTCATTTCTATATATAAAACTAGACGAATGACCCGGGCAACGCCCGGGTTTACACGATTAAATGTATTTTACATATGGAAGATGGACGTAGTTCCCGGAGGTCACCCGCGAGGCTTTTTTGGCACTTGGCACAGCTGTGTCACCAACGCCAGGACCGCGCGCGGTGGGAACTTGAACTGGCCAACCGGCCGACATCCTTGGAGCAGTAATGGCTACCCAGACCTCGAAGGTCCATAAGCCTGCATGCGTAGCATGCACCCATTGCTGCCATATAGCCACCGTGCCGTAGGAAAGATGCATTCTCCATGCACCGAGGAGCCATTGTTTGGCTCCTCGCGCCCGCCATTATGGTCTGGCTTTGTGGGCGCGACCAGTCAACCCACAGGCGTCTCCGAGAGTTCATGGCAAGGTTGCTGTCCTAACCCTCCCGTTCAGACTTGGTCTAATCAGTCCTACGCACCAATAGGACTCCCCTCCCTTTGGCCCTCGTACCCTTTGGTCACAGTACTCCTGAATATGCCGTCGAATCAGGACCTCTGAGGTTCCGAGGTTGACGCGGGGAAACCACGCGGAGGCGGGAGGGTGGTACTACTGTGTGCACCCCTTGGTTTTCCATGGCGCGCACGGCAAGGACGCTCCCAATGGCGCACACACAGAGCGAAGACCCAAGAGTTTCTATACCCCATCCTTTCAGCCTCACCAGTACTCCACTAGGTCATCGGCTAACACTCTTTTCTTCCCCTTCAGCCTTACTAGCGCTCTCCGCCAGATCATCGGCAAGCTGTCCACTGTAGGCAACTGTGGCATCTAACAGTTGAGGAAGAGCTCACTAGCGACATCGTGAGCTCTTTCCAATAACTTCCAGTGGGATTTCAGGAGCTCCAGTTTAATTGCTCCTTTAACTTTTCTACTCTCCTCATCCCCTCTTGGGACCCTTGGGCAGTCCATTATAAAATGTTTGGCGTCTGCCCCAGGGCTCCCACATACGCATTTGTCGTCCACTTTGATTCCAAACCGCGCCAAACTAATAAGAAACGGGCCGTGTCCCGTGATCATCCTATTCAGTTTGTGTGAGAGGATATGACCGTTCCTTTTTGGAACTTTAATCCATTTAAAGGATTCCCGGCCGTTTGTTGCACCCTCCCATCTTTCTTTCCATAATTCATTAATATGCGCCCGGATACGCCTGAAAGTCTCTTTCTTTGGAATTGGGGTCACCACATCCCTTCCAGACCAGCCGGACGATTCCATTTTCTCGGAGGGGGGGGGGGGGGGGGGGGGGGCAGGGAAGTCACGTGCTCGCCGGCAGCCAATGGGCGCCCCCCGCCGTCAGACCGCCACGCGTTCTAGAGGGCGCTGCTCGTGAGCTAAGTAGAATAATTTGAAAATATAGTTTTAATAATTGATTTATATATTTTTTAAAATAGCCTATCGTCATCCCCGTTATTTTTTACCTATGTATGGAAATTTTGGTTTGAATTAGTGAACTACTGCGAATTTGTATACCGTGCATACAAACAGACCAACAGACCAACAAACATACAAACATTCATTTTTATATATAAAGATATCGTTTCTCGGTCTTTTGGCTAAGATCATGTAGTATATCTCTAGATATTTTTATTTATGTATATCTTTTTAAAAATCTATTCAGTAGAGAGTGGATATGTTTGCTCGAAAAATAAATTTCATATATTATATAAATATATGACGTAACGAATTATATTATCATTATTATAATATTATTCTGTGTGTTCCCGAATATTATTATCAATAATATTCGTTAGGCAAACTTTCAATCGGATAAAACCCGGGCGTATATATATAAATAGGCGTAGTATATATAAATAATATATATATAATATATTCAATATACCCTTCTATGGTTTACCATAATATAGTAAGTTTATGTTAAATATATTTAATAAAAAATAGAAATCTTTGTTTCTCCCAAAATGTCATCATACAAGCTGCCGGAGTATTCAACAATGTAAAAATATTCGTACACTAATTGCCTAGAAAAACGGTCATTAATTATAAACTCGTGTCTGAAACTTTGTGTTTCTATTTAGAGCACCTAGTTGATAGGAAAAAGTGGCACGTGTGATAATTATTTCACTTCAAATAATATTTAACCCCTTGTAATTATTTAGGATGACACAGACTGTTGAAATTACCGTGTTGCCTGATGTGCAGTTTATTTTTCTAATAAAATTTTCCCTCTAATTATTTTAATGAATAACCTAGACTTCACATATTTATAATAAACTCTCTAATTCACTCATATTCCGATTTCCTCTAATTTCATTTTAAATAAAATATAAAATGATGACTTCTTCGAATAAATTTTATATATTATTATTATTATATTATTGATAAAAATATTTTGACAATATGTTTTGTTATGAAATTTATCATCAAATATTCTCTACATTCTATATCTGTGATGATAAAAATTATTATATTAGACGGATTGGCATATCGGTGGTGATCCCTTTTGATAAAATATTTTTTATTATTGCAGTAAAGCCCGTAGAGTATATGGAGATTAATATCGGCGAAACAGCTTCGAGGGTTCAACACTGAGGAGCCAAGCCCTCTCATTTAATATTCTTTGCAAGAAATCAGTAAATATTTGATAATACATATCATAAAAAAAAATTTTTTACATGTCATTCTTTATGACCTATGTATGGAAATTTTGGTTTGAATTAGTGAACTACTGCGAATTTGTATACCGTGCATACAAACAGACCAACAGACCAACAAACATACAAACATTCATTTTTATATATAAAGATATCGTTTCTCGGTCTTTTGGCTAAGATCATGTAGTATATCTCTAGATATTTTTATTTATGTATATCTTTTTAAAAATCTATTCAGTAGAGAGTGGATATGTTTGCTCGAAAAATAAATTTCATATATTATATAAATATATGACGTAACGAATTATATTATCATTATTATAATAATATTCTGTGTGTTCCCGAATATTATTATCAATAATATTCGTTAGGCAAACTTTCAATCGGATAAAACCCGGGCGTATATATATAAATAGGCGTAGTATATATAAATAATATATATATAATATATTCAATATACCCTTCTATGGTTTACCATAATATAGTAAGTTTATGTTAAATATATTTAATAAAAAATAGAAATCTTTGTTTCTCCCAAAATGTCATCATACAAGCTGCCGGAGTATTCAACAATGTAAAAATATTCGTACACTAATTGCCTAGAAAAACGGTCATTAATTATAAACTCGTGTCTGAAACTTTGTGTTTCTATTTAGAGCACCTAGTTGATAGGAAAAAGTGGCACGTGTGATAATTATTTCACTTCAAATAATATTTAACCCCTTGTAATTATTTAGGATGACACAGACTGTTGAAATTACCGTGTTGCCTGATGTGCAGTTTATTTTTCTAATAAAATTTTCCCTCTAATTATTTTAATGAATAACCTAGACTTCACATATTTATAATAAACTCTCTAATTCACTCATATTCCGATTTCCTCTAATTTCATTTTAAATAAAATATAAAATGATGACTTCTTCGAATAAATTTTATATATTATTATTATTATATTATTGATAAAAATATTTTGACAATATGTTTTGTTATGAAATTTATCATCAAATATTCTCTACATTCTATATCTGTGATGATAAAAATTATTATATTAGACGGATTGGCATATCGGTGGTGATCCCTTTTGATAAAATATTTTTTATTATTGCAGTAAAGCCCGTAGAGTATATGGAGATTAATATCGGCGAAACAGCTTCGAGGGTTCAACACTGAGGAGCCAAGCCCTCTCATTTAATATTCTTTGCAAGAAATCAGTAAATATTTGATAATACATATCATAAAAAAAAATTTTTTACATGTCATTCTTTATGACAGCGAAAATAAGAAAACTGTATGTTTTACCACATCTCTTTACAATGTAAATTGTTGATGTTTTTAATATCATTTTTATCATCTTGACGCCATCTATCTTTTAAAATTGGTACTATATTTAGAGTTTCTATTTATTTAAATTATACATATGTATAAATATACCCTACCACAAGCAGACATTAGTCCTCGTGGTCAGGCGTCTATGGGTAACTTAAAGAACGAAACAGGTTGGATGTCACCTAGATGAGAGACCAGCGACGAAGAGGTGGCAAGCTCCAAGAGGGTGTGATCTATAGGAAAGGGAGAGATGATCTATCGTTGTCCGGCCTGTTTGTCGGTGTCCGGCGGCGGTCGTAAAACTGAATAACGACTTATGGAAGTTACCTGGTAGGAAAGGACATATTCTTGACAAAATTTGATCTTGCCCTGCATTGAGTACGGTTGTCTCAATATAACTATTATGCTTTTTATGATTAACTGATAACAGAGCTGGCTCGTTTAATTATATCTGCTCTTCGTGATTGTTAAATCATTTATAATTATGGTATATATGAAAATCTAGTGTATATGACATATATTATTAAATAAATATATTTATAAATAGCGTTAAAAATAATATCACAATTTTAATGCTGATGTTTATATGTTAATATGTTTATGATGTTAATATAATATTCATAAGTCATTCTGAAAATTTTATTTTTTTTACAACAAGAAACATTCTTCTACTTTAATTTATTTATAAATATGTTTCGAGAATTAAAGAATTAGAATTCTTCGATTATATATATATATATAGAGCATATTACTTTCCATAAATATTTATAATATTCTTTAAACGCTGGCATCATTAGTTCAAAGAACACATTTTGTGCTGCATTTGTAAAGTCCAACACAATACCCTTTTCATATTGAAAATAGAGGTTGGCCTGGCCGGCATTCATATTTATTAAATAATAGACTCACTCGGCTAGAAAAAGGTTCATTTTCTTACCGTTCTACAAAATTACTTTGCCATCGTCAGGAGATATAAAAATAAGGTATTTAGAAAGGCGTAAAAATGATTCTTGCTTTTGGCAAGGCGTAAAAAAAGAATCATTCTAGCGCCTTGCCAAATGCTATATTTTTATTTCTCCTGACAAGGACAAGATTCTGTCGAAAGGTTGAGAAAATAAACCTTTTTCTGACCCCACCGAAGTGTATATCATTTAAAATAACAATACCTTTTGTTACATTGTCTTGAGCGAAATACACCACCTGTTTAAAAGATGTGTTGCACGCAGGAAAGTTTAGGAAGAAAACACTTCCAAAAAATCGAAGCAGTTTTGTAAATGCAAAACAGGTTGTTAAAAGAAAAACATGGTTTTATTGAAACTTTATTGGGAGTACAATAGAAATTAATAAAATTAAACAATTTCTAACTCTTTTAACAATTCTTATGAACGTTTAAATCGAATTTAAAAAGGAATGTTCAAAGTTCTTACACTGCTGTTTCATATGAAATAAATTCTTTGCTATATAAATGGTATATTTGATGACATTCTAAATCCCGAAAATGTAGATTTAAACGTCATGATAAATTGGTTCATTATTGTTATAACACAATATATATTGGTTTGATTATCAAGGAACAAGTTAATTGAACGTTTAATTCATTTTTGTTTCACTAGATGGCGCTGTGTGAATCTAGAAATGTTCATATGAGCACGGTCAGGATATGTCTCTTTTATTTTTATTGTTTTAATTGTGAATTTAAATACATTTCAACTACCTGCTAGATTTCTATAATATATATTCAAATCATGAATTCATGCTGGTATATACATGTTTGATTAGTATCTTTCTTTTCTGAAAATTATGGTATTCTATTTTTATGACCTAGAAAATAAATTATATCATAAAATAAAAATATAAGGATCAATTTTTAAGTATTTGAAACAGCTACTGATTTTGATATATCTTCCTATATTTATTGTTATTCTGATGTATGTGTGTTAGAGAAAATAGATAATATATTTTAAATTATATCTTCAATGATATTTGTAACATTTTGAAGAATTAAATATTTCACTTTATATAACAGATATAAAAGCATTTCATGATTATGAAAAAAAAAATGCATTTAATAAACAAATTTTTAAATTGATAATGAAAATGGTTCATTTTTAATTTTAGTATATTTTAAAGGTTTTTAAAATATGATAGCTTGGATATATATATAGAAATTATAAGGAGTAATTATTTTGTGTAACTTACACTCATGACATTTATAAATATATAATTTATATTTACAGATGTTTTCAATAATTTGAGCGTATATGTTTTGAACAAACAGGAGTAATAAACAGGTATGGCTTTATGAAGATTTCAAACTAAAATAGTTGATACAAAACAGAATATATTGTCGCGCGTGACCTCTCCGGTTCCTTGCGAAATGCGCTTCTTTCGCCGTCATCACCGGCCCGGACTCCCGTTGATCTCCCTTGTAGATCTTCCCTGCAGGAACCCCGAAGACGCCCAGAAGAGCAGCAGCAACGATGATGGCGATATTAACGACTGTAGGCGGCACCGAGACTTCAAACACTGACATTGTCATCCACTACTAAACATTACATTTAAATGAGATAATAATAACGGACTACTCGATGAGGGAAGAGTATCTTTTAATATATAATATCAGATCACAAGCTTTCGGGCATAACCGCCCATCCACAGGTGTAAAAACGAGACAATTTATTTTTGGCAATCATGAGATAATAAACAATGGGTATTTACATAATGCTACATCCTGGGACCAACATAAAAGTGTATTTACAATTACCTTCCCCAGGAAACAGGACCACAGCAGTCGACCATTCCCATTTCAGTTAGAGAAGGGAAACAGGCGAAAGCGCCATCCATTGGCGGAGGTTGTAATCATTTGGAGGCCTTACACGCGACACTGCCTCCCCCTTAAGGCGGATCGTCCCGATCCGGTCTCATCGCTTCTATCGCATAAATGTCACGCTTCTCTCGCTGGTGCCGCTTATCTTGCCAGAACTGCCTATCTCGCTGGAATCGTCTCTCTTGAGGAAACCGCCTCTCTTGCTGGAGTCGCCTTTCTCGCCGGAGCCGCCTATCTCGCTGGAGCCATCTTTCTCGCTGGAGCCGCCCCTCTTGCCGGAGTCGCCCTTTCGCCGGAGCCGTTCTTCTCGCCGAAATCGCTTCTCCCGCCGGAGCCGCTCCTTTCTACGGAGCCGCCCCTCTCGCCGGAGCCACCCTTTTCGCCGGTACCGCTTCTCACGCCGACACCGTTTCTCACGCCGGAGGCGCCTCTCATGCTGGGTGAGCCTCCCATGCCGGTTCCGCCTCTTATATCGTACCGCTTCTCGCGCCGGAGGCGCTTCTCATGCCGGTACCACCTCTCTCGCCGAGACCACCCCTCTCGCCAGGACCATTTCTCTCGCCTGGACCACCCCTCTCGCCGGGACCACTCCTCTCACCGGGACCACTCCTCTCGCGGCATTGCTCGCCGGTGCCGCTTCGCTTGCCGGTACCGCTTTTCGCGCCATAGCCGCTTTTCCCGCCGGCACCGCCTCTCTCGCCAGCAGCGCTTCCTTCGCTGGGGGCCGCCCCATTTGCGGCTCTGCGCGAAGCAGACCCAAGGTCTGTCCAGAAGGCTCCTCAATCAGGCCTTCCACTCCATGCAATTCCCCCATGTGACCCGGCCCGACCCCCAGCCCTCGGGACTCTGCCCGGTCCTCGCCGACATCATCCTCCAAAGCTGTCTGGGCCGCACCCGTCTCACCTTGCAAGTGGGCCCTCATTCGAGACAGCAGCCTCTCAATTTCTTTGCTTCTGAGAAGCCTTCTTTCCTCGATTTCTTTTTCTATCCGAAGTCTTTCTTCCTGATATCCCTGTAGCCTCCTGACGATCTCGGCCAGCGAGTCCTGCTCAAAGGTCATCCCTTGGCCTCTCATGTCAATGGGCCTTTGTCGGCAACTAAAGAAATCTCAATGAAATCCTCCTGTTGACTCCCACGAGGAAGAATCCCACTTCTGACACCAGTTGTCACGCGTGACCCCTCCGGTTCCTTGCGACGATACGCTACTTCCGCTTGAATCACCGGCCCGGACTCCGTTGATTTCCCTTGTAGCTCCTCCCTGCAGGAACCCCGAAGACGTCCAGAAGAGCAGCAGCAACGATGATGGCGATGGCGAGAGTAACGACAGTAGGCGGCACCGAGACTTCAAACACTGACTTTATAGTCATCCACTACTAAACATTACATTTAAATGAGATAATAAACAATGGTATTTACATTATGCTACATACTGGGGCCAACATAAAAGTGTATTTACAATTACCTTCCCCAGGATACAGGACCACAGCAGTCGGCGATTCCTACATCAGTTAGAGAAGGGAAACAGGCTAAAGCGACATCTATTGGCGGAGGTCGTAGTCATTTGGAGGACTTACACGCGACAATATTAATGATATGAAATTGTGTAATGACAGATATATGAAACGCGTTCGTGGATGGCTTTTCTAGATTTATCAAGAAATTGGGTTGGCCAAAAATCACGGAGCAAGCTAAATAAACGTTTAGTTTATTTTTGTCCCACTAGATGGCGCTCTGCCATCTAAAAAGCACATATGCTCGTGGTCAGGAGATGCCTTCTCTATTTTTAATATATATATATTTGAAAATTAGTGATAAAATAAACAATAAAAGGAATACATTTTTGATCAGATAGAATACTGATCAACCAAGAAAATTTAGCCTGGGTGAATAGACCAACCTCCATTCAATACATTTAGAAGGGAATTCAATATAATGAAACAATATCTGCAACTATGTTTCAAAAATATTATAAATATAGATATATGAAAAAAATAAAGATTTATATCCATTCTTATTACGGTCGATTTTTTCGGTTCGATTATTTTTATTAAAATAAAGAATTGCTATAAATTTAGCACTCGTGTGCTAAAAATATATAACATATCGAATATCTCCTCAATATATTTTAAAGTTATTAATGTTGTTGGAATTTACTGTATCGTTGAAGTAATGAGAAATATAAATATGATGTGTGATTAACTAAAATATATAATTATGCATATATTGGACTAGCCGAATGACACGGGCAACGCCCGGGTTTTACCCGATTAAATGCTTTTATTCAAATACTATTCGTTACAATTATAAATTGGCGCCGTGGATGTCATTCTTGTATAATATATAAATGCGTTTTAAAAATTGTAAAAAAAAATGCATAGGCCGGGAATCGAACCCGGGCCTCCCGCGTGGCAGGCGAGCATTCTACCACTGAACCACCGATGGTTATGAGAAATGGCCATATTTGGGTATTTATTCCATTCTGAAGGAAGTTTTTTAATTAATGAAGGAGTTTTTAATTAATGATTTTATTTAATCATACAAACATTACAATTATAACATAATAGAAAGAAAGATATATAAATGGGAAATACAGCAATCTAAATATATATGTGCTATCGAACAAAAGCAACAAACCACAGAGTAGTCCAATATCAATAAAATATCACCAATGATAATAAGCTTGGAAATTAAATCCAACAAAGCCCCTTTTTAATTTCAAGCTAAATATCTTGAAGGCTAATAGCTAAGCTGCTACGTCACAACGTGACGTCACGGCCTGTGGTGGCGCTACTTGACTTTCCTTTGTTTACCGGAAAAAATGTTAACATTTAGGCCTAAATACCAAAGGAATATTATATACACACATTGATATCAAATAAAAATAACAATATACACACATTTTTACATAGAGTTGGTGTTATAATTAAATAAAGATAACAAATGGATTAATTTTTCCTTTGATAAAGCCTTTGTTAAAAAGTCAGAAATGTTGTCTTCAGTTTTTACATATTGAATGTCAAAAATATTATTTTTCAATTTCTCATGTAAAAAAGCAATAGATCTAACTAAATGATTAGATTTATCAGTTGTTTGACCAGACTTAGTCAAAAATATTGATGCTTTGTTATCACAAAATATTTGTATTTTAACAAAATTAGATGTAATTTCTTCAAAAAAGTATTGGATGTAAATGGCCTTTTTTACAGTTTGAAGTAATCCACATATTTCGCTATCACAAGTAGAAAGACATGTGTTAGGAATAGTCTTACTTGACCAAGAAATGAGATTTTTATCTAAATAAAAGGTTAATCCAGCAGTTGATCTTGCTGTATTGGATCTGCCACAATTCCATGATGCATCTGTGTAAGCCTTTAATTCGACATCTCCTTTAGTATATATTAATCCATACTGCTTACTTCCTTTTAAATACCTAAGAATTCTCTTAGCTGCACCCATGTGCATTTCTCTAGGGTTTTGATTATATCTGCTTAAAAGAGTAACTGCAAAGGCAATATCAGGCCTAGATTTAGTTGAGAGATAAAGCAAAGAACCTATTAATTCTTGATATTGAGTCTTATTAACTTCCTTAGAGCTATTAAAATTATCTAAATTAGTGTTAGGATCTAATGGGGTTGAAATATGCTTGCAATCTTGCATGTTATATTTTTGTAAAATTTTATTTATGTAATTTTCCTGTTTTAAAATCAGTCTAACATCCTCTTTAATAATTTCAATGCCTAAAATGTTACAAGTTGTTAAACTTTCCTTTATCTTGAAGTGAAGTCTTATTTTTTGTATTATATCATGCAAAATTTCAGAATCTGAATTAATGATTATCATATCATCAACATGCAGTCCTAAAAGTAAATGTGAATTGCCATTTCTAAAAGTAAAAACACATTTATCAGATTTAAGTTGTGTTAAACCTATTTCAAAAAGGTATTCTGTAAATGTTTCATACCATACCCTACCACTCTGTTTAAGTCCATACAATGCCTGATTTAGTATACATACAGAGGTCTTTTTCTTGTCATCCTGGTAGCCTGGAGGTTGGGTCATGTAGATGGTCTCTGAAAGTTTTCCATACAGGAATGCTGTTTCAACATCAAAGTGGTGAAATTCATATCCTGCCATTGTAGCATAGGCTAGAAGAGTTCTAAATGAATCTGTTTTCATCACTGGAGAAAAGGTTTCTGTGTAGTCTGTCCCATATTCCTGAGAGCAGCCCAAAGCAACAAGTCTTGCTTTGTAGATCTCCTGATTGGTTTGAGGATCCATTTTCTTTGAAAATATCCATTTGGATTTTATTGCTTTAGCACCTTCAGGTAATTCAGTAAGGTCCCATACATGATGGTTCTGAAGTGAATGAATTTCCTTATCCATTGCTTGTTGCCACAAAGGTGAATCAGGATGATTAATTGCTTCTTCATAAGATGATGGTAGCAAGTTTCCATGGGAAAGCTTGAGTGCTCCTACAGCTGGATCATAGGTGGGATCTTTGTCTTCATTGTCTTCAATAGGTTCATCATCTGAAGAAAGCTCATAGTAAAGTTTATCTTTCAAATTTGGTCTGAGATTGTAAGGAAGTTCAGAATGTTCATCTTTATTTTCAAGATCAGAATGAGAATGATCATCATGATTTTCTACTTCTTCAGAAGTTTCTGGGATAGTCTCTTCTGGAAAATTGTAAAGGAAATATTTTTGAGTGTCATCTGAATCATTTTTGTTTAGTATTTCCTTTCCTAATTTATTTTCAAGAAATTTAACATCTCTTGTTTCAATTACATTTTCATTTTCAGGATCAATTAGTCTCCAAGCCTTTCTTGTGCTTGAATATCCAACAAATATTCCAGCCTTGGCTGTAGGTTGAAATTTTCCTCTTTTGTGCTTGTGTACATAGTAGTAAGCTATGCATCCAAATATCTTTAGATGAGCTACAGTTGGCTTTCTATTTGAAAATCTCTCTTCAGGAGTTATCCATCCCCATTTTTTACAAGGTGTTCTATTTTTCAAATAAGCAAAGGTTGACATTGTTTCTGCCCAATATCTCAATGGAAGTTGTGAGTCTATCAGCAAAGCTCTTGTTCCTTCAATCAGTGTTCTGTTATACCTTTCTGAGATACCATTTTGTTGGGGTGTGTAAACATTTGTCAGTTGGTGCTTTATGCCTTTACCTTTTGAATATTGAGTCATTTGATTATTTGTGAATTCTTTTCCATTATCTGATCTTAATTGTTTGACTTTGATTTCTTTTTCCTTTTCAATTTCTTCAATGAAAGATCTGATGATGTCAAAAGTTTCCAATTTGGATGAGAGAAATTCTACAAATATTTTTCTAGAAAAGTCATCAACAAGTGATAATACATATTTAGCACCTCCAATTGATTCCTCTTGAATAGGTCCAATCAAATCAATATGTATTAAGTCTAATGGTCTAGTAGATTGAGGATATAGGACTGGTTTGAAGGGTGTTCTAGGATGTTTGGCCTGAATACAAACTTGACAAGTGTCCATATTCTGGGATTGGGTATTGAAATTGTGAGCTGAATTATTCTTCAACATTTGCTTCATGTATTCTTCATTTAGGTGTCCCAATCTTTTGTGCCAATCATTCCAGGTATGAATAGCAGCCTTTAAAGCCTGTGATGGAATTTCTTCTGGTGCTGATGTTTTAATTATGTAGAAATCATTTATTCTTTGGGCCATCAAAATTTCCTCTCCATCTTCCTCCATTATATGTCCTCCATCCTTATCAAAAAGTACCTTTTTATTGTCATCTACCAGTTTGTTAACAGACATTAAGTTACCTGACAATTTTTCAACATATAGGACATCATTAAGCCTAATCAACTTATTCTGTCCTTCAATTTCAATTGATCCTTCTGCATTGGATATTATTTCAGAGTCATCTGCAAGTTTTATTGTTTTGTGAACCTCTCTTTCTTCCTTTAATAGATCTCTATTTGATGTCATGTGACAGCTAGCCCCACTATCAATCACCCATTCTTCAGGTTGTTGAGTAGTTTCATATTCTTTGATGTTGGACACATGTTCCTCAGGTTGCAAATTTACAAATTTTGCCTTATTTTGATGTTCAGGTTTATTCTTTGAGGTTTGTTTATTTTCACTCCCTCTATTATTTTTAGGATTATGCCAACATTCTATAGCCTTGTGGCCAGGCTTAGCACATATGAAACAAATAGGCTTATTACCATTTCTATTTTTGTGGAAATGCTTACTGTTTGAGAAAGATTCTTTATGCATTGTATTGAATGCTTTGGAATTTCCTTCCTTTTCTTCATGAGTGAATCTTTCATGGTATAGTTTTAAGCAATTTTTAAGATCAGAAATGCTTACCTTCATTTGGGAATTCAGTTGAAGTGCAACAAGGTTATACTTTTGGGGTAGTCCTCTGATCACTGAAGTGGTGAATTCTTGATCTTCTATCTCTGCACCAAGGTTTCTTGCTTGTTCCAATAGCTTCTCTGATCTGTAAAGATATTCTTCCCAATTTTCTTCTTTCTTCATTGTCAATCTTGAAACGTCGTTTCGGGCCTCAATGATCTTTTTCTTTTTATCTCCTTCATATCTTTCATGCAGCGCTATCCAAATATCTTTGCTTGTTTTGCAATTTAATATTAAGGCGACTAAGGAGTCAGTCATTGCACATGTGATGATTCCTTTAGCTTGAGCATCTTTCTTCTTCCATTCTTTGAATTTAACTTCATCTTATGGTGGATCACCTTCCAAAAGGTCGTCCAATTCTTTGCCTTCTAAAATTGACACGATCCTAAATTTCAAAGAAGCGAAGTTTTTCCCGTCAAATTTGGGAATTTGTACACTATTCTTCATTTTCTAGAGATGTGTATATCTTACCTTTTCGGTAAATTTGTTTTATTTTCCAAGAATGTTGACGCTCGAGTTAACCCTTTTTTATTAAGCCTTTTTTATTCGCGCGGTGGGAGAAGTGCTCGGCCCATAACCATTGAAGGAAGTTTTTTAATTAATGAAGGAGTTTTTAATTAATTATTTTATTTAATCATACAAACATTACAATTATAACATAATAGAAAGAAAGATATATAAATGGGAAATACAGCAATCTAAATATATATGTGCTATCGAACAAAAGCAACAAACCACAGAGTAGTCCAATATCAATAAAATATCACCAATGATAATAAGCTTGGAAATTAAATCCAACACATTCACAAAGCAAACGGTGACAGAATTGATTAAGAATTGTTGCTTGATTATGACGCTGATAACTGTATATATTAATGCGCAAAAATGTGACTCTCGTTTTTACTTAAATGTTTATAAATTTGTATAAACAAACCTTTATTTATTGCTTTGTTTTGCATCGATTTCTGTATCTTAAACGCTAGATAGATTATACAACATATGTAGTAATGCGTGATATGCAATCTTATGCGCTTTTTTATTTTAAGCTCTTTAGATGTCTACTTTTGTGAGGGAAGCTTTGCTTTTCATCTCCAACCTCAGGAAAAGAGCAATCTAAGCTCATAAAATGTTCTATATATATCGCCTATGGAATCAATGCTCCTCCATTAATAATCTGTCAAGAGTGATTTAAACGATTTAAATCTGGTGATTTTGACGTCAACGACAAGGAACACGAAAAGCCGCCAATTAAGTTCAAGGATGAGGAACTTCAAGCATTATATGATTAAAACAATGCTCAAACACAAGAAGAGTTAACGTCTTCTCTCAACCTCACTTGCATAGGATGTTTCACTTCGTTTGCATGCTATGGAAACCATCTAGAAGGTAGAAAAATGGTTTCCTTACGAATTGAGTACAAAGAACAAGAAAATTCGAAGAATAATAACTGAAATCCTGCTGGAAAGGTTTCAAAGAAAGTATATTATTGATCCTATTGTGACTGGGAATGAAAGTTGACAAACCGAAGCGCAAGAAATCCCAGGTAAGCCCAGAACAACCGACATTTTCGACTGTCAAACCCAATATCCACGGCAAGAAGGTTCTTCTGTGCATCAGCACAGCATACCTTACTACGACCTTTTTCAACCAGGGGGTAAAGTCACCGCTCATCGCTATCAACAACAAATCAATTAGGCCAAGAATTCGCAGTGAAAGTACCAGAATAGGCGAAAGTTAAATCTTTGAGATATTTAATGAAATTAAACGTAAAACTCCTACAGACTGATACCGGTCAGAATTTTAAATATGATCATCAACTTAGCACCATTTTATAATTAAAAAATCAGAAATATTTTTAACGCTAATTTTTAAAGGGAAGCATAACGTGGAATCTATTTAAGTAAAATTAAAATTATTTACAACAAAGGATTTTATAAAATTTTCTGGTGTAGAATATTTTGACAGGACTTAAATAAAGAACGACTAAATATCTAACTGTTATAATTAATATAAAATAGGTTAACATTTGGCTATTTTTGTGTGTGGTTTTAATATTTTGATCATACTTTTATAAATGACACCTATTAAATCAGAAAAAACCTGAAAATAAGATAAGGCCTATTTTTTAATCTTTATATTAATAAAATAAAATATAGAATATCAAATATATATATAATGATCTTTTTTTGATTAAATATGTTTTTCAAATTTCACTGAGGAACTGTTTATGTAATCATATTATAATATTTTGAATAATAAACCAGTTACTCATACAATTATAGATAATAAAAATGAAGATTATTTTGAGAAAATATTGATAAAATATAAAATAAAGACGACGAATATTTACAAAGTTTAGAAATTTAAAAATATATTGTTAAATGGTCAAGATAATCTAATAGAGAGAGAAGTTTTTATATATATGGTTAGAATTCAAAATTATTGTTTTATTATATGTTTATTAACTTGTTAAGAGAGTTACACGACGAAACTATGTCATGTAACTCCAAAATTTGATATTGTCAACCAAATGATTGTTTTATGTTCTGTTGGTGGTTGTTTTCAAGATAGGAAGCTATGTAACGTAACTACAAAATTTTGATATTGTCAACCGACCGAATGTTGTGTTCTGTTGGTGGATGTTTTCAAGATTGGAAGCTATGTCACTTAACTACAAAATTTGATATTGTTAACCAAATCAATGTTCTATATTCTGTTGGTGCATGTTTTCAAGATAGGAATATATGTCACGTAACTACGAAATTTTTATATTGTCAACCGACCGAATATTGTGTTCTGTTGGTGGATGTTTTCAAGATAGAAGGTATGTCACTTAACTACAAAATTTGATATTGTCAACCAACAAATGTTTAATGTTCTGATGTTTCCAGGATAGATGCAGCGTCTGATTCTCTGGGTGGCCACCTTGGCCATCGTCTGGTGCCATGTCGCTGCCTTGCTCACTCAACAGGAGAAAGACATCTTGCTCGAAAACCACAACAAGAAACGGTCTATCGTCTCTCCTACAGCCACCAACATGCGCAAGATGGTAATTATCACCTCTTCAACATTTTCTCGGGGTAGCTCTCATACAATATATCTACCCTCATGGTCAAAACTTAAGAAATTGTAAAGTATTTCATGTCGCCGGTCTCCTAAATATATACAGTTAAATCTGTCTATAGCGCCCCCTCTTGGGACTCACCAAAATAGAGTGCTATAGAGAGGGGGTGCTATAGACAGGTCACTTTTAATGTAAATCGCATCATACTACGTATTTAAAATCGGGAGCTATAGAGAGGGAGGCGCTATTTAGAGGGGGCGCTATAGACAGGTTCAACTGTATATGTTTTTTGTTTTTGAAAGTGACAGATGAAAATATTGTTCACACTTGGTTATATCGTGCATCTTCATTAAAGGTCATTGTGTATCAAATATCTTACAGGGTTATTGTCTAAATCCCGATATACAGGTAAAAGGTAAAATTTCTTCAAGTTTTCTCCACAACTGTATCTTCAGTATGTGAGAATTGATATTGCTATTAAATGATTATAGAAAAATATATTAAATAAAACGTCAGGAATTTTATTCCATTTTTATTTTTCCATTATATTTTATCATTGTATAAAGGGCAGTAGACATATATTAGCGAATGGCGACTGTCCCTCTTATTAAAACTCACCAAAACAATACACTATGTTGATATGCTGCGCGCAATTTCACTTCAAAGATTTTGGCACAAAACACGTAAATACATCGTCGCATAGATGTAAAAAACACATTGTTTTTGTCACATTTTTATAATTGGTAGTGACGCCTTTTACATAACGAATACCATATTTTCATATTATATTTATTATACCTTAAGTATTTAAATTTATAATTTAGCAGCAACACATAAAATTCCGAGGATAAGTTTCTTTTATTAAATAATTATAGAAAAATATATAAAATGAAACGTCAGGAATTTTATTCCATTTTATTTTTTTCATTATATTTTATCATTGTATAAAGGGCAGTAGACATATATTAGCGAATGACGACTGTCCCTCTTATTAAAACTCACCAAAAAAGAAACTTATCCTCGGAATTTTATGTGTTGCTGCTAATTATACACCAGAGGATTCCACCTTACGAAATTTATAATTTACTTTTAAATTTGTTATTTTTCAGCTTAGGAAGTATTTGAAATATTATATCACCCAATATATCAATTATTTATAAAATAGGAGTATATATATATATATATATATAATAGCTCTCTATATATTATATATATAGACGGTAGATCAAAAAGTTATCGAACCTGTAAAAAATAAAATATAAAAAAAAAATTGAAAAATGTAAAATCAATTTAACTGTAAAGAACAAAGCCTAAACTATAATTTAATTTAGCAACGCCAGTAAATGGGCATGCGTAATTTTCATTTTAGGCATATTTATTTTGTAAGTATTCAGCTCGCGTCGGTTTCTGGAATGTCATCATTTTAGCAAAAAGCAAATATTATATTTTGTGTAAAATTAAAAAGGTCATACACAGAGACATTAGCATTAATGAATGGAGCTTATGTAGACGAAAAATTGTCACGAACGCAAGTTTATTTCTGGTATAAACGTTATGAAGATGGCCGTATGGGCATCGCAGATAATTCAAGGTCAGTGATTGAATTGTTGCTGATAGAAAAATTAATATTGATAATATATGAGCAATACTTGGAATTTCGTATGGTAGTTGGCAAAAATTTTTTTTTTTTAATTATTTAAACGTGAAAAAACTTTGTGGTTATTTTGCCCCACGAAATTTAACAGATCAACAAAGAAAAACCAGAGTATTAATTTACAAAGATTTAATTGAAACTGCAAATAATGATTCTGAATTTTTAAAAACAATAATAACTGGTGATAAAACATGGTGCTCTCTTTTTAATCCACAAACCAAACAACAATAACTCGAATGACACACACCAAGTTTTCCTAGTGGGAAGAAAGTTCGTATTGACAAGTCCAAAGGAAAAGTAATGCTTGTAGTGTTTTTCGATTATCAAGGACTTTTATATTATGAAATTATTAAAGAGGGGGTTACAATTAATAAACAGGCATACAAAGAAATACTTGTGCGCCTTCGTGATGCGATAAGAAGAAAAAAGAAACCAACTCTTTAAATCAAAACAGTGGAAATTGTTACACGATAATGCCCCTGCTCACAGAGCCATTATTGTTCAAGGCTATTTAGCCAAACACTCTGTATCTGTCTTGCCGCATCCTACTTACTCTCCTAATATCGCCCCATGTGATTTATTTTTCTTTCCAAAACTTAAAATGACGTTAAAAAAGGAGGCGCTTTTCATCATCATCAGAAGTAATTGAAAATGCGACGGTGGAGCTAAACAAGCTTAGAATAATTGACTTTGAACTAGCATTTCAATAGCTTTTTTCGCGCTGGAAAATAATGGGTAGATAACCAAGGCTCCTATTTTGAAATATTTGATGTTTAAATTACTATACTATGAATAAATAATTAATTTTAAAAAAGTTCGGGAACTTTTTTATCCTACCTTATATAAATAAATTATAAGTATATTATATAAATATATCTAATTCTAATCTTTTATACTAATCGAGATAGATATTCGCTGTTGAAATAAATAAAAATACAATACACAACACACTTGTCATTTTTCAAAATTATTTCCTATATGAATAATATATTTCATTTAAATTCATTTATTTCAGAGAATATATGAGGTTTTTATAAAATTAGTATTGAAATATATATTTTGTGAATATTTTAGGTGACATATATTTACTCTTCAAAGAAAGTTTGAAAGAACTACTCCAGAGAACACTCGAGACTCAAGTGTCGAAAGATAAAATGGCGGGATTATTCGATGGCATACGAAACTGGGAAGTCGAGATAAAAGGCCTCAAGTATAATCTGCTCCCATCAAATAAGTGGAGACGGCTGGAGGTGACATCAGTTAACTGGTATCGTTTGGTAGGATATATTAAACCCATAGATTTAGTGGATTTTAACTCTTTTTTTTATCAACATCTTTTATTTATTCTATCAGAAATGCTGTTTTAATTATTGTAATATATTGAATTTATGATTATATAATATATTTATAATGCATATGTTAAAATTGTTCAAATTTTGTTCACTTTTATTTTAGGGATAGAAAAATATATATAAAATATATAATTTAAATATTATGGTAAATTTAAGTCTCTTCAAAATAACGCTTTTTATATAAATTCTAGAAACACAATCTTTTATTAGTAAATTTATTTCTTTTCATTCAACTTAGAATTAAAAATGATCGAACACCATTTTAAAAATGAATATCAATATTTTATTATTTTAAAATTTAAAAAATTTGAGATCCAAGATTACAAAAGATCACAACACTTGGACTTTCATGAAGAGACTCTCAATTGCACGGAGAATATTGAAAACATCTTTATGCATTTATTGATATCAGGCGTTAACCATAAACATATATAAAAATATTCAAATTAAAATAAAACATAATTTTATAAAAATGATTACACCTTTATAAAGGGAAGAAGAATTCACTGTAATGTAATATCAGTTTTGATAGGATTATTGATATATTGAGTCAGTTACCTCTCCATCACCTAATGGATATTTTAATACATTGACTGTGAAAATAACTTCTAATCCGTAGGTCCCAATGTCAGGAAATTAATAGAATTTATCAGCTTTTGTTACTTTGTAAGTCTCGAACTGTTTTCTTTATATATAAAGGCGAAGTAGTTATCTCCTTGCGATAGCAGTTTCTAATTACCCAAATGGTGTATTAACACCATGTATAGCTAGGATAAAACCTAAAATTAATTTATTGTAAATATTTTATCTCTGAATTTGACCTATCATCATTCTGAAAGTTATAATAACGTTTCTGCATCTTAATTATATTCTAGTTTGATCAGAGTTGCTATTGCTAGAAATAGCAAATTCAAAATGAAAACACATTGTAATGTGTGAAAAAATACTGAAAGTTGCTGATGGCTGGCGCCATCTTACGGAATAAATATCAACTATTCTCGTTGATTTTTAATTATTCCAAAATTGGCCAAATACCCATTCTTGATTAATCAAGAAAAGCTAACCACGGATTGCGTGAGGACGCTACACAATGTGAAAAATTAGTACAAATGTAACATTGTAACACATTATAATGTGTTAACTACAGCAAAATGATAGCCTCAAAAATATTTTAAATTAAACCTGACGAGCTGGTAAGGATCAACCCCTAGTTATGGTTGAAACAGAGAGAAAAGATAAAACAAAATTAAATAGAGAAAAACAAGAACATATACATTTACAATATCAACTTATTTTGAAAATAGAGCAATCCCTAAATAAATATTTAATTAAAAAGGCATATATTGGATAAAAATATCATTTATTTTACCAATATTTCAGTTGGCTGAACGCTAACCTTTATTAAGGTGTTATAACATGTAGCGCTGAGTTTGTTGTTGACACACATTAAATATGTTACATTTCAATGCGTGATAAAATATCAACTTGTTTTTAAAATATAGTTTTTAGCATTAGTATAGAAATTAATTTTTATTTCAAATCTCTTTGTCTCGAATCTCGGTCAATAAAAGGGTTATTTTTCTGTGAGTTTGATGAGTTCTAATAAAATAAATTAAAAGAGATATAATTTGTTGTTTGATGTGGTTTTCGAAGAAGTTAATAATGTACCATATATATAAGTAATTAAACATAAATATTAAAGCTCTTTATTATTCAATATTATTTTCGAAAGAATAATTTCTAAAACCACTAAACGGAAAATAGAAAGTTTGGGAATCGTGACTCATCAATGGAAGCCTATTGGTGGTGTAACCAATTCAATCAACCAGAGTAAAAGAACACGGCAACTATTATATTTGCTGTTTTGATAATGTAGTTCATATTATTTTTACATGATCAGGGAACTTAATATTACAGAGGTATATCTCAATATAAATATTACTATATTTAATAATAATCTTAAACACGCGTACCCTGCGTTAGTAACAAAATGCAGATTATATAAGCAAACCGAACAATATTTCCACGTGTAAAATTACGAAAGACAAACTTCAGGATGACACGGCAATTTATTTGAAGCAAAACCAAACTATGAAGGATAAACAAAAGATAAGGAATGGAGGAAGTCTACAGAGTAGTAAGCTATAAACATAAAAAATGATACTCTGTTAATACTAGTGTAAAATAATGAATGCTTGAAAAATAATAAATACTTCGCAACAATATAATAGATATAATAAATGGTACCACTCATAGTACGATTTTTCTTTTACAAATTAAACGCTTACTACTGTCTTTATTATATGATGCATTAGCACGCCATCTGTTTTGATAAATGGAAACCATTTAAGACGCGTATGATTAATTTAAAAATTAAACAATTGTCTACTATCCTTACTGCAATGTAAAAGTAGGTGAACCCTGCCAGCGGTATCGCGAGTTTAATCTACTATGCCGCTATGATACTGCATATATACATCTAATGTGGTATGGTATTTAAAAGTAATTCTCTTGGTGAACGTATCAATCGAATCTGTTGCCATGTGAACTTGAATGTGATAGAATGGTACACTAATATAACAATTGCTTGATAAGTTAGGTCCTATTTGCATCTTGATTATCCATTTAGTCGGTTGTCATTTTCCAATCAATATATTTATTTTTATGAAAATTCAAAATTGTTTTATTTTCAAAAAGTATCAAACGCGTCTTTAATAGTTTAGAATTTTCATAACAGATGGCGCACTAATGTATCATAATATTCATGAGGGCAATTTATGAGGGCCAACAGCCCGAAACGCGTCCGTGGTTAGCTTTTCTTGATTAATCAAGAATGGGTATTTGGCAAATTTTGTAACAATTAAATATCAACGAGAATAGTTGATATTTATTCCGATAGCAACTTTCAGTTGCACGATAAGGAGATACCTTTTTCATAATTCATTTTTATGTTTCAGTGATTAAATTAAGATATTTGACACGGATAAATTATTTAGTCTTAAACAGATAACAAAATGAAAAGGTGATTTTGATAGTTCGTAGTTCTTTGTATCCTTCAAATATAAATATATAACTATTAATTTTGATTATATCACACATATATATTAATTAATATATCGAATAATTAAAATTCAACGAAAATAGTTGATATTTATTCCGATAAATGGCGCAAGCCATCAGCAACTTTCAGTTGCACGATAAGGAGATGCCTTTTCTTAATTTATGCACCTTATCCCAGTACAATATCACATTTGTACTATTTTTTCATATATTTATTTATAAAGAATATATTGGATCAAAATATATAATTTACCTACCAATATAATATTTTGATCCAATATATGTCTTTTTGAATAAATATCCATTTATGAATTATACTATTCTGAAAATAAAACATATATTTATATATGAAAATATGAAACCATTATAGAAGGGTATGATTATTTAAAAAAAAAAAAAATTCTAGTGCCTTAAATACTTTTTAAAAAGAATCATACGCGTCAATAATAGTTTCGAATTTTCATAACAGATGGCGCGCTAATGCATATTTATATTTATATATAAATATACATCATCTCTCTATCATATATTTTCAATTTTGAATATACACATAAAACACCCAACACATTAAAGAATATTATATTCTCACTTTTTTTTTTTCAACAAAAAATAATATATTCTGAAAACGCGCAGGGGTTAACTTTATATGAATAGAAATATTATTGTGTTGTGGACAAATAAAGAAGTATAGGGAAAAATGTAACAACAGAAAATATGTAAGGGAAATATAGGGGTATCGATGCATTTTATTCTTTTGATTTTCTTCAAAACGATAAAATATTTCCTTTCAAAATATTTTGAATAAAAAGATACAGAAACTGAATATGTTATAAAATGACAGATCTTATTTTAAATTCCAAAAATGTTTTTGAAATAGTTAATTCTTATAATTTTTATATTAGTGAGATTTGAAGAACAGGTTAGTTATATAATTATACTTGTTTAAATATTTTCAGAAAAATTTATCAATTTTTAAAAACACTCCTTCCATTTTAAGATATTTTAAAGAGCAAAACATTCTCTTAGAATATTCATTTATTTAATTCTTTTATTAAAATTTCAATCATTCTAATCATGCTAAAATTGGTAAACGTAATTAATCGATATCTAATTAAATTGGAATAATGATGAACACATATAATGAAGAGTTTGGGCATGATTATTTATACTGTGTATTTCTCATCAACACGATTCAAAATTAAATACACTTTGAAAATATATTTATGAAAATGATGATATGAAATACACAGTATAAAAAGCCATGGCCAAATTTCCCATTATATGGTTATCATTAATACAATTTACAATTATAAAATACTAGCCGAATGACCCGGGCAACGCCCGTGTTTTACCCGATTGAATGTTTTTATTCAAATAATATTTGTTACAATTATAAATTGGCGCCTTATATGAATGCATATATTAGTTAAAAACTATAGCCAATGTGCTTTATCTGTCTATGTACTGTTGGCTTCCGTAGGCCTCTCTTACTGGGAAAAAGAAAGAGAGGATTCCATTTAGTTATTAACTAATATATGCATTTATTTAAGGAGCGACCCGCTCCAACACAATAGTTACAAAAACCAAAAAGCGAGTGGGGGGGGGGGCAAAGGTGGCGTGATCGCCCCATTCCAAAAAAAAAAAGCAAACGGTGACAGAGATGAAGAATTATTAAGAACGCATGACGCTCGTAACTGTATATAGAATATATTAAAAACAAAATTGGCATTTCCTGACCGCTCACATGGGCATTTTAGATGGCAGAGCGCCATCCAGTAACACAAAAATCAACTAAAATTTGATTTAGCTTGTTTCAAAGATATTTGACCAACCTAATATCTTGACATATCAAGAAAGTCAACCATGTACGCGTTTCGGGCTGTTGGGCCTTGTCAGCGTGGTGCGGACTGTACTTTTACGACCTAAGGTTTGATCCCAGAGGCTTCCTGAGATAACAAGAAATGAGTTAAATATATATTGTGTATTGCAAATAATCCTGTCGACATTCTGTCGTCATGTAATATAGTGTGGAATGTTAGTTAGATGCCGTTGTTATGGTGGTCACAATAGTCAGAATGGGTTCAGGCGTGAAAGGGATGGCACAAAAGGACGAGGCATGTTGGATGTCACCTCCGAGTGGGAGCGAGAGACGGTGCCGTCGAGTGGTCTGATCTATTCTAGTGGCAGAAAGAGACGGTTGGTAATCCGACTTTGTTTTTCGGGCCGACGGTGTAATCGGTGACATTTCTCCTGTCTGGGCGCCGGCTGTCAGTCAATCTAATTTTATTATTATTTCGTTTTGTATTACATGATGGTCAAACTGGCGTATTGAATTGTGTCTACAGTTTTGTTGTTACACTATAGCTATATTACATATGGGGACATAAGTTTATGCCCCGGGTTTTGAAAATTAGCTTATGGTGATTGTATATGAAAATATAGGGTAATTATAATGGGTGAAATAATTTGTGTAATAAATTGTGTTTAAAAATTGGTTTTATACTAGTAAATTATGGGGCATGTTTTGATAAATTATAACAATGATTGGTAAAGAAAGGGTGATGACAAATTAAAATTGATAATAATGCTAAGCCCAATATATATAAAAATAAATGAAATAGAACAAAATAAAAAGTTTTAAAAGATTTAAAAACAAATTCGGTGATTATATATAGCAGGGGTCTCCAAACTTTCCAGCCTTAGGGCCATACTGATGGGGTCTTTCCAGCCTTAGGGTCATACTGATTACTCCAGTAAGTTCCGAGGGCCAAGATGGCAACACTGCATATTATTAATTTTCCTATATTAATTGTTATGTTTATTTGTTATTAAATGTTATTATTAATTGTTGCTTTTGTGTGTGATTTAGCAGAATGGAAAAGAAGCGAAAAATTGATAGTGAATGCAGAAAATTCAAAGATCAGTGGAACATTCAGTATTTCGTAATTGAGTCCAGTAACAAGGCGCTTTGTTTGATTTGCAATGAAAGCATAGCCGTTCTCAAAGAATATAACATGAAACATCATTATGAAACAAAACATTCTCAAAATTACTCAAAATATACAGGAATTGTGCGGACAGAAAAATTCGAAGCTTTGAAGCGCGGATTGAAATCGCAGCAATCTTTATTTACAAAAGTCAAAACTGAACAAGAGGCGGCAACTCGTGCCAGCTTTCGTGTGGCTCTTGAAATTGCAAAACGTGGAAAACCATTCACCGATGGAGAAATGATCAAGGAATGCATAATTGCAGTAGTCGAAGAAATGTTCCCTGAAAAGGTAAATTTATTAAAAACTGTCAGTATGTCAGCAAACACTGTGGCTCGAAGGGTAGAAAACATCGCTGAAAATATATCCTCTCAACTGTTCGACAAAAATGGACATGTTGAGTGGTTTTCTTTGGCCTTGGATGAGTCAACGGATGTGTCAGATACTGCTCAGGTGTTGATTTATATTAGAGGAGTAGATAAAAGCTATGAAGTGCACGAAGAACTTCTTGATATGTATAGTATTCATGGCACAACTACTGGTACCGATATTTTTAAAGGAGTTGAAATGGCCATTAATAAAAAGAACCTTCGATGGAAAAACTTGAAATGTATTACAACTGATGGAGGCAAAAACATGAGTGGGAAAGATAAAGGAGTGGTCGCTCTTGTGTCAAAGGCTGTAGAAAATGACGGCGGCTCAAAACCATTAGTCTTACATTGTATCATTCATCAACAGTCTTTGTGCGGAAAATGTTTGGATATGTCTGACGTTCTGAAACCAGTCATATCAACTGTTAATTTCATCAGATCTTTTGGGCTGAATCACCGACAATTCCGACAATTTATTGCAGAGATTGGAGAAACAGACTTACCTTATCATACTGCCGTACGCTGGCTTAGTTGTGGGAAAGTCCTTCAGCGCTTTTTTGAACTTCGAGCAGTGATCGAAATTTTTTTGAATGAAAAGCACCGCCCTCTTACTGAATTACAAAACAACGCATGGCTATGGAAGTTAGCATTCTATGTTGATTTGACAAAACATGTGAACGAACTGAATTTGAGATTGCAAGGAGAAAACCAGCATCTTCCTGATTTATACACTAATATCAAGTCATTCCGGATGAAATTGATACTGTTTCAATCACAACTACGAAGTAAATGTTTTTCACATTTTAAAACATGTGAAATATTCAGCCACACTACTGAGACTGAGTTTCCTATCGATTTTGCAATCGAAACTTTGAGTGCTTTGAAGATAAATTTTGATACTCGTTTCTCGGACTTTGATGCCATTGCGAATCAAATTAAGATTTTTCAGAATCCTTTTGATGCTGACATTGAAACCCTAGCCCCGGAACTTCAAATGGAAATGATTGATCTTCAGTGCAGTGATATAATTAAGAACAAATAAGAAAACTCATCTTTGTTGGAATTTTATAAGAGTCTTCCACTGACACAATTTGATAATTTGCATAAATTTGCTCGTGGACTGTTTTCCGTTTTTGGTACTACTTATTTGTGTGAGAAAACCTTCTCCAAAATGAAGTACTCAAAAAATGTATACAGATCTAAATTAACTGACGAGCATCTTAAATCTCTTTTAATAATTGGTACAAGTAAAATTAGTCCACAACTACAAACTATTGTCGGTGGAAAATCTCAATTACATACATCTCATTAGCATTTCATATGTCATGTTATAAGGTATGTGTTGTTCATTACTTACAATGTATAAAATGTAAGTTGGATTCATTTCAATAATTTGTTAGTTATTATATGCTGAAGTTAAATTTACTGCATAAATTATACATGTATTTACTCATTACCATTCTGTGTTTCTTTATCCAACTTATCACAAACATTTTATTTGCTATAAAAAATATTTGTTCTCTAAAAGGAGTTTTCAAGTATGTCTCCGCGGGCCGGACAAAATCTGTCTGCGGGCCGGATGTGGCCCTCGGGCCGTAGTTTGGAGACCCCTGATATATAGCATTGAATGTTGCAATTATTATTAGAATGTGCATTGACTTAGGGAGTGAGCTAATTGTGAAGTCTAGATATAGTATAGAATAGGCTACTACTGTTACTCTGATGCAATGTTACATTACGTGATTGTAGGCATTGGTCCATCTACAGTATGTTGAGGGAATTCTATATGGGTTGTCCTATTAGAAGAATTTGGAAATGGGTGATGGAAACCTTTTTTTTTTATCATCCCTAGTACACGTGGCATAGGCCATGATAATCATGGTGGGTAGAAGTAGGCGACTGCTTTTACTGTAAGTTCACTACATGTCTACACATGTGAAATTCAGGGTGGAAACTTTGATCGAGAAAAATAGTGAGAGAAAAAGTGATAGAGAGAGAGAGTCATTCAGTCGCTAAAAATAAAAAGTGATTGATTTGACCGCGGTGGGACAATGGTGATTAAAAAATAAAATGAATTGCGGGAATGTGAGAATTAAAAAAAAAAAAAAATTGGCGTTGAAACTCGAACCGGGCCGTGAATATAAAAAATAATGATAATCTAACTAGCTACTCAAGTTTGACTGTTGGGAAGGTTACAGCGAAGAAGCGTGTGTAATTGAGATAAAATGAGGTGAGAAATCAAAGTTTTACCAGATAGTAACGTTCTCTCATGGTAGTGATGTAATTAGAATTTGGAGAATCATGCTTTCGATGCATTTTCTTAAATTAAAATTTAAACATTTTAAAATTAGATTTGATGATTGAAGTTCAGATTTTAGAAAATGTAAAAATTGAAAATCTATTTGAATGATACAATAGATTTGTAAAAAGTGGAAATGATTTTAAAATTTGAAGATATAAAAAATAAAAGTGCTCATCTCGATTGTTTATATGAAAATAAAATAAAAAAGTTCGAACATGAAAAAACTCGAGATATATTTAAAATAAGTGATTAATAAACATGCTCAATAAAAAAATCTATGCAAGTATTTAAAATGATTTGAAATATATAAGTGATATGATATGAAAGAGAGTCACAATACAAAAATATTCTAAAGTATGAAATATATAGAACAGTTGGTGTTCAAACCAAGACAACCTTTAAGTGTACATTGATTGACATTGATGTAGAGGTGTCGACGTTGATGCTTGTCATATGTTTATAGGTAATATTGCCGTGGTAGTTTGAGCAGTGATGCCATAGCTGCGCTTTTTGCTCATCGATATAGCGACGGCGTTGGTGGTAGGGCAGGTGAAGGTGGATGTGCCCGTGTGGTGGTTGTCAAAAAAATAATAATAATGTTGAGATAAAGTGATACGACGGCGTAGCAGCTATACACAGTGGATAAGATAAATGTGCCATTGTAGGGTGATGTGTGAGGTGATGTAAGTTTGTGATTGTGAGGGTGATACTTGTTGATGTTCCAATATTTTAAAAGTTGATGATTGTTTTGTAATAAGGAAATGTTTTGTAATATAGAGCATTAATAATGCTATGTGTATTGAAGACAGTAGCTGGGGAGTTTGTCGGGTGATTAAATGACTGGCCATTTTTAGATACTTCCTCGGGAAGAGAGGTCAAAGAAAGGGATATTTGGTATACCCGTATATTGAAATATATTGCAACATATATATGAAATAATTGTTACACCTTGAGATGTAGCGCGCTGGTTGCACTATGTTAACATAGAATAAACAAATCAACCTTGATTTTATTAATAAGATAATTTTTAATGAGAATATTTACATGGGTCTATGTCGGCTGTGACAATATATATATACTTATACTTGTGTGTATATATTTGTCAAACCTCGCAGTACGTAAAACTAATCAAAAAGATCTCTGTTACATTGTAAAACTCGGACTTTAGGCTAGGTATATACCCATATACTTACACACTTTCAATTATCAGAGACAACCATTTCTTAACGCATGGACCTTTCATAATCACAAGAAAAATATTAAAATTTCATATTTTCTAATATTGGAATCTATTGATATTGGCACATTAATTCGATATTGGTCTTCTTTGGAGAATCAATCTTTAATTTTTTATTTTCTTGTTGAACTTATTTATGATATAATCGATACTTTGCTAAAATCTTACATCGAGGTCATGAGCAGCGCTGGAACGACACCTTAGAGCAGTCGGCACAAGCCTGGGCAGATCACTGCGTCTTCGCTCACAATGTCACCAACGGCGGCTTCACCACGGGCCAGTGCCTGTATGCCCACAGCAGGCTGCAAGGGCTCGTGGCAGATAGTGTCACGATGTGGGACGACGAGAAAAAGGACTTCCACTACGACAACAACCAGTGCAATCCGGGCCGAGCCTGCGGCCATTACACCCAGGTAGGTCTACAGACACGGCTTTAATTGATTACTGACTATGCACGAGAAAACGAGTGGCCACGGGACATGCGTCCGACCTGTTTGGTTGTTGGGTGCTGCGCTGCTTGGAGTACAGGAGCTCCATCTATGCTTCCTTTCTTTCTATGGTGAATTTGTATAAGACCGGGGATCTTAATAAAGCTATTTGTGTGTGTGATAACTGCCTTACCTGGTGTAGGTGGTGTGGGCCGAGAGTGACCAGGTAGGCTGTGGCTTAAGTGGACGGAGATGTTCCTTCGGGATGTACCTCTTGGTGTGCAACTACATGAATCCGTGAGTACCATCTTCGCACTTTTACCTCTTCCAACACTTTATCTCTACTTCCCTTCTTAGATGTACTTTCTCGAGATTCCAACTACAGTTAATTTTATAAATGTTTTAAACTTAATCAATGAATGTAAATTAAAGAAAATCCGATGAAGAAAAAGTTACTTTCTATATCACTACCATAAACGCTTGTTCGGCTGTACATATACTAAAATTGGAACATACACGCTTTCTGGCGTAACATTACCTTCAGCATTGTACCAGTTGAGTATTTTTAAAACAATATAATAAGCTGTGAAAAAGTGTTAATTTTACAATTATCTAAAAGGAGTTTAAAATCTATTAATAATTTTTACACAAACTAAAACAACTTGTAATTTGATTTTCCGCCTAGTAATGAAATTATTATTATCAAAACGTTAACTTAAACTCGGTTATATTTAATATTTCGTGGATATTATTTTATTTTAAAATGATCTACTTTAAGAGGGGAAAAAATAGCTATATTAGAAAAAATTCTCAACTCTAATTTATATATATTTTCAAAAATGTAATTTACTTTAAAGGCAGAAAGTCCAAGGCGGGTTTAAAGGAATACTAACACTGAAATAATAAATAGAAAATGTCGAGATAAGCCGGTCAACATAGAAGCAACGTTAGTGTTTGGAATGCTATAAAGTGTTCAAAAAGGTTTGAAATAACTTGAAATAAAATACGGCAGGAGATAAAAATCTGGTTTTAGCGCCGCGTGCTCTGGGCATTCAATAAACCCAGCTCCATTATCACGTCGGGTCTCATTCCAGCCGCTCACTTCGGAATTAAATGGAACGTCGACACTACCTAACAAACGGAACAACTTTAAACGGATTTATTCAATAAACACAATTTAATTATTTTTATTACTGGGTAAAAAATAATAGCTTTTAACAGAAATTCGTTTTAACTACTTGCTTTACGAGGTATTACGTATTAAATGTGAATAATGACTGGAAAGTGATTTATTTCAACATTTTTCCTCTAAAGAATATTTTTATGTTAAGGCAAAGTTTAGTGTCATTTGAATTCCTATTTAACTTTAAGACTTTTGGCGTAATATTTTCTATTAATCATATAAGATCATTTTACGATAATTATGGCCAGTAAAACCATCATTTGGTTTTCTATTATTGATTCTCAGTCATTTTGACTTTAAAGAATTTGGTTATAATTGGTTCCCATTTATAATATAAACAAGGAATCATGTCATTAAAGTTTTCCAAGTATGCTGTCAACAATGTATTCTGAAAATTAAAGTTTCAAATCTTGTAAAAATCCATGTCAATATAACAGTATTTTTTTTTAATTGTGAATTCGATCATAGAAACAGAGATTTTTGAAAAATAAAGAAAAAAAGCCACCTCCTTATCGTGCAACTGAAAGTTTCTGATGGCTTGCGCCATATAACGGAATAAATATCAACTATTCGTTGAATATTTTATTGTTCCATAATTGGGGTCAAATTCCCATTCTTGATAATCAAGAAAAGCTAACCACATACGCTTTTAGGGCTGTTGGCCCTCGTCAGCGTGGTACCAGCTGTACCTCAACGACCAAAAAACTGGCCAATCAGGCATCCTGAAAAATCATGAAATAGGTAGTTAAGGCCAGAATTGCTTGAGAAAGCGAAACAATGTTAAAAATAAATACAAATATGATATTGTACTGGGATATGGTGGAATAAATCAAGAAAAAAAGGCATATCCTTATCGTGCAACTGAAAGTTGCTGATGGATTGCGCCATCTATTAATAAATATAATTTTTTTTCACATTTTTAAAATTATTTTTGAATTTAATTTATTCTATCTAATAGAGAGGATGGTTTCAGAGGGAACTGGTACGGCCAAAAGCCCTACAAGACCGGTGCCAGCTGCTCCGAGTGTCCCGCGGGTTCAACCTGCGAGAACAACCTGTGTGTGCTGCCCAACGACAACTCCCACCACCTCCCGCCCCCCAAGGAAAACACCTATCATCCTCGGCCCTTCCAACAACCCGGCTTCAACCCTTGGAGCCACTTCCGCAAAAACTACCCGCAAAACCTTCCACAGTCAAATCGAAGAAATCGAAACCGGCAGTCGAATCGCAGGAATCGCTACCGGCGTCCACAATACAACAACCGCTACCCACAACAACAACAACAACAACAGTATAACCGCTACCCACAACAACAACAGCAGTATAACCGCTACCCTCAGCAACAACAGTATAACCGCTACCCTCAGCAACAACAGCCATATCCCCAGCAGAGGCCAGTCGCCGGCGTCCCCGATGCCAACCGATTCTACGTTCAGGTCGATCTCAACCTCCATATCAATCAAAACAAATGATTCCTGTGTAAGAATGATTTATTTTTCTGATATGAAATAAAACTTAGATATATTTGGCTGTCTTTGTGCCCTTTTTATTTGAATTTCACACCTATAGAAGGATATATATATAGGTAAACAGGACACATAGAGCCATTTATCTGTTGGGAATGTAATTATGCATTCATTTGATACACACAGTCGAATTTCTAGCTTTATACTAATGGGTTTGTTTTACTTATTTAATTTTTATTATTTAAATATTACAAATGTCAATGGAATATTCCTGGAAGAAGGCCCGCAGGGTGAGGTCTTCGATGTCAAGGTCCTCCTCGTCCAGTTTGTCGGAGAGCTGTACGCTGGAGACGCCTACCAGGATGTGCCCCATTTTTGTTACCTGGTAGACAGCGCCAGAAAGTACTGGTCCGGGCTGAAATCTGCGCAGATTTCAAGGTAGATACACTGGTCTGGACACACCTGGCTCGAAATGTCGCCTGTTTTTGCCGGGTCGTCGTACATTTCTGTAATTTGGACCTGGGCGTTGGGTGAGGGTTAGCTTCGCGGCCGCTGCCTGGACGCAGCCTTTCTTGGCTTTCTTTTCTGCCGCTTAGGAGTCCCTTGGCCTCTTTCTATTGGGCAACTTTGGTAAAGCTGTTGTTATCCTTCTCCATGGGGAGTTGGTTCTCTCCATCGATGAGATCGGCCCAACCCGACGTTGGTTTTTCTGTTCTAGGCTGATAGCTGGCGGACCTTTTCTCCTTTCCGGAAAAGTGTTGATTGTATCAGGAGTTGAGAATGGCAATTGGCTTTCAACCAATGCCATTGATGATTCGGGGGATGAGGAAATCTCCATATAAATATAAAAATATTCTTTAAATTCTTTTAAAAGCCGCTAAATTTTCCAAGCCTTCAGTGTAGGGGCAGGAACGCGCGCCTGGGCATCCTCGTACCTCGAGAGAAAGAGAGAGAATAATCATATAATAGAAATAATAACAATATAAATTAATTATCAATATTTGTTTGTTATTAAAATATTTAATTGTCTCTATGCGCTGGTGATCTTGTTTATATCATAAACAAACTGTTTAAACTTGAAAAGATAACGTCGAGCCGACCAAAATATTCGAAATTGTTTTCGGTGTATATATATTTATTAAATTTCGAAATAGATGTATGGAATGGTCACATCTCTCTCTTCTGCCATATCTCAAAATATAAACATACATAAAGTATCAATTCAATGCTAATTGGACAATGTATTTCTCTTTTGTCTCAGCGTAAATTTTGATTATCCAACTGAAAAGAGAGATAAATGAATAATTGAAATGCATTGAAAGTATTATGAATGAAATGTAAGAAATCGATTATATTTAATGTACCCTTGTCATATTCCTATCACCTAATTATAATATATGAAAATTATTTTATATTTAGCTTGTGTGAATCCTAAAAACGTGTGACTATTATATCGAATATATTTCATATCTGCTTTAAGATATTAATAACATACACAATTTTAATAACGATATTTCCAATTTGATAAGCAATCTCTTTATATTTACAACAAATATTTTATATCGTTAAGATAGAGGTTGCCTGGCCGGCACTGACATTTATATAAAAAAAATAGACACTTCGGCCAGTTGGAGTTTTTTTATTTTCTCAACGTTTCGACAAAAATATTTTGTCTTCGTCAGGAGAAGTAAATAAAAATAAAGCATTTAGCAAGGCGTTAAAAATTGTTCTGAGGTTTGCAAGGGCGTTCTCACGTGATTTTTCGAATTTAGTACAACATCTAAAGCACAAGTCAAAATTAAATATTAAACTCGTCAAAGACTATGATCTTGGAAATAAAAATATATATAATAATAAAATTATAATAAATTAAGTAAAAATAAATAAATAAAGTAATATAATAATAATAATCACAAAGATTATTATATAGATTTCTAACTATTATGTCCAATTTTTTATCTATCTTATTAACTACTTTTTAAACTTAAAAATGAAGCATATTGTTGCGGAATATCTTCAAAAGTATTTATAGTTCTTTTCCCAAATTCTCATGATACCCATCCCTCTAAAAATAATCTTTCCTTTTTAAATTTTATATTCCTGTGAAATATCTCAATATCATTCCAATCTGGCCTATGTCCTGAAAATAATGCATGTTCCCCAATTTTGCTTAATGCCCTTCTCCCCAATAAACCCTGTTGGTGTTCCTTAATTCTGGTCTCTAAATTTCGGCCGGTTTCTCCTACATATATTTTGTCACATTCTGTGCATTTAATCCCATAAATTACGTTATTTGGTTTTGATGTGCTTTTGTTATCCTTCATTATGTTATTTCTAGTTAAAAATTCCCTTTTTGTCCCAGTACTGTACCAAATATTATATTTACATTTTTTCAAAATTCTAGATATTTCGTTATCAACTTCTCTAATATAAGGAATTATTATATTATTGTAACCTTCTCTAGTTCTATTCGAATTTAGCCTATCTATTTCATATCTTATAATCCATTTATTTATGAAGCCAACTGGATTGTTATAACTCCGCTCTAATTTTCTTTATCTCGTTTTTATAAATATTTTGGTCTGTACATACCTATTTGGCTCTTTGTACAAGAGATTTTATCACTTGCCTTTTGTGAAATATAGGATTTTTAGAATTAAAATTTAGATGTATCCCACAGTCTGTTGGCTTTCTGTAAACACTGGTTATAATAGATCCATCTTCTTTACGGCTTAATCCTACATCTAAGAATGGTATAAATCCTTCTTCTTCTGTTTCTATAGTATATTCTATTCCTATTTCAAAATTATTTAATTTGACAATGATCTCATTAAGATCTTCTTTTTGGATCACTGCGAAAACATCATCTATATACCGTCCCCATATTTTTATTTCCTCTATTAAAATCCCTTTCTATCTATTGATGCCATTACAATGTCAGCTATGATCATACTGGTAGGGCAACCCATAGCAGTACCGTCTTTTCGTCTGTAAAATTTAGCCCCATATCTAAAATAAATATTTTCTAAACATAACCTAAAGCCTTCTATCATTTCATCGACTTCTAATCCCTAGATAACGCAATCTTGTCTTTTTACCTCGAAATATTATTTTAGCTCATTAAGAGCTAGACTTCATTAATTTTGGTAAAAATCGATTTGACGTCAAATGATACCATTATTTCATGTTAATTTAGCTTTGATATTTTTGTGATATCTAGTAACTCTTTCCTATTTCTAATTTCTAACCCAGAAATCTTTCTTGTAGTCGGAATTTGGTTTTTAAGCCAGTCCGCCAAAACTCTGGTGGGGGCCTTGAATCCTGACACAATGGGCCGTAGGGGAACTCTTGTTTTACTAAATTCGAAAAATCACGTGAGAACGCCCTCGCAAGCCTCAGAACAATTTTTAACGCCTTGCCAAATGCTTTATTTTTATTTACTTCTCCTGACGAAGACAAAAGATTTTTGTCGAAACGTCGAGAAAATAAAAAACTCCAACTGGCCGAAGTGTCTATTTTTTATATAAATATTTTATACCCTTTTATAATGAAATTAAGAGCAGAACTAGAACAATCTGATTATCCAGTTGGTTTCACAAACAAATGGATTAGAAGATATGAAATATATAGACCAAATTCAAATAGGAATAAAGATGATTGCAATAATATAATTATTCCATATTTTAGAGATATAGATAACTAAATATCTAGAATTTTGAGAAAATTTAAATATATATGTCATAATTTGTATATAATTGTATGCCCCCGACCCACTATGCATGTACAATGTATGATTTTCAAAGATTTAATAAAGAATAAGGTAACTGGAGGAAAGAAAGTGGCAACAAGACATAGGAAGCAGGCTAAAAGCGGGCACAAGTATAAATAACTTGTACAGTCAATACTTCCTGGCAAGCCCGGACGTATCTGGTATCCGCAGAAGTTATATTAGTAGAGAGACGCCCAATATTTCCGGACAGGACCGGACGTATTTGATAACGCGGAAGTAAATAGAGTCGAACACACCCGATACTTCCTGACCAGGCCGGGCGTAACTAACACCAAAGAAAGCCGCCGGTCCAATTAGGAAGCAACTACTAAGTAGGTCAACCAATAGAAAAACGGACACGTTCCATCCTTCGACCAATGGGAAGGAAGACAACTCGTGGTGTTAAATCGAAAAGCAAGAATTGTCAGTAGGGTTTTGGCTCCCAAGGAGGTGACATCGGCTCTGGACCTCTCTCCCTCTGCTCATCCCATAGCTAAGTAATCACCGCCATGTGATCAGATAATTAACAATCAAAATCGCTCCGCTCTTCTCAAGCTTTCTTTCCTCCAACCCAGTTGCCTTTTATTTTCAAACCCCATCACGTGTCCTGATTATTCCTAACTGTATGCTTCACTTGCCACTCAAACGACTGCGTTTCAACCAATCCTCACCATTCAAATCGAACAACAAGAAATTTCGCAACGATATTGTCACAGAACGGTTAAGTCGACAGGATTCTACAACAGCGTAATACATCAAATATTGCAGTGTAATAACTTTGGATCTATTACATAGAGTCGACAGGATGAAGAGATGGAATTTAATCAGGACCCCATAGGCGTAAAAACGGACAACCCTACCAAAGAAAGAGGGAAGCGACAAAACACACCCTGGCGACAATAATTTTGCAGCTGACCGCCGCACTTCAAGGAGCAAGATCCACTCAACTACAGACGACGTTCCGTAGCGCCACCCCCGGAGCAGCCCACACCCCCCGCCGACCGAAAGGCGAGATGAGCGCGGCAGCCGACGCACGTGCCACCACCCCAGGCAAGTGTCACCGAGGACGGACACCGACCACCGAGGAGTCATCCACCGCCATGCCGTACCCGTACCCCGCACTTGAAAGGAATCCGCACAAACCGGGACAGTGCAAACGATCCCGAAACGACATTCCAGTACCGGACTTCACTTCCACTTCGCGGACGGTGCAAGCAGTCCCAAAATCACCAGTCCCGAGTCCACAACAACCAAGTCAAGCCAGAGACACCCCAGCCGAGCAGCCCTTTCGAGACTAAGGTAGGCACCCCCCCTATGGCGTCAAGAATTGACTTTCAACTCTTATCTAACCCTACCTACCCCTTTAACCATGTATCTAGACATGTACCAAATGAATGCAAGCACGGGCTAGACCAAAACCTGTCCCAAAGGGCTCGTACAGCACACAAAACTTTCACACATGGAAACCCTTGCCTGCATTCATTGCCCAAACCCCAAATATTTACATGCCACCATTCTAATCTCACACCACGCAACTTTTCATGCCCACAACATATAAAGCCACCACGACTTCAACCTACAATTCCAATAATGCCCAAAAAAGTGTCCGTACACCGACACAGCTCACCCACTTACCACACAAAATCCACACATGACCATACGTCGCCACGCCATAATCACGCAAATGTACCTCACAACATACACGCACGCCAAAAGACGACAACAACCAACAAACGCAACACGCGCGCCAACAGACGACAACGACAAACAAGCGCATGCACAACCGTTAAGAATAATACAATCATCCCGTCTACACAAAACATAGAAAAAATTCACGCCACCAAACAACCACACAATCGAAAAACATTGCGATCTTTCCTAAAAGCTGTGAACGCCTATAAAGAGTTCATTCCGGACCACGCCCGCTTGCGGACGCCACTTGTCAACCTTCTAAAAAAGGATGTCATGTGGGTCTGGAGTGACGAATGCCAGAAAGCGTTCACTAACCTGAAAGAAAGCCTTACCACACACCCCACATTATACCTTTACCAAGAAGGTCTGCCATGCCAGGTGCACTGTAACACCTCAACATTCGGCATTGCAGGCATTCTTAAACAAGTCTACCCTGATGGGAAGACATACCCAGTTCAACATTTCAGCCGCTCTCTGCGTGGTCACGAGCGAAATTATTCAGACTTGGAACTACAATGCCTAGCCATTGTGGAAAGTGTGGATAACTTCCGTGCCTGTCTAATGGGCAGAAAGTTTACAATACTTTCTGACCATCCTGCATTGCAGTGGTTGAATAAGATCAAAGCCCCGTCAGGCAGATTGTTTCGATGGAGGTTAAGACTGTCAAGATACGAATATGAGGTCCGTAGCATAAATGGAGTACAACAATATGAAACGGGCGTTGTAACTCGTATCCCATTTTGTGGCTTTCTAGATGCGCCACTCATAAAGAGCCAACAGTCTCCTCCACCGGGAAAATCTCGCGTGACTATGGATCACAATGAACTGCGCACCGTCTCCCGAAAAGGAGTACTTAAAACTATAGTCCCAAGTTCACTTTCAGAGTCCCCATTTACAAAAATATGGAAGAACATGGGGCAATACCCTATCTTTCATCTGATTTTCATCCTTTGTTTGTTAGTTCTACCATACAAATGTATCCCAATTTTATTCATTAATTATTTGTTTATCTATACCATGCCCGCTCATAAAATTTTCGAACTACAAGAGGCAGTTTTTAATTTTGGACAAGCAATTTTTCATTGTGGACAAGCATTTATAAAACTTCTCATAATTTTAGGAACCATTTTTGCAGAAAATCTAAATAAACTCCGAGGAGATAGAAGTAACTGAAAGATGACCAACCAATGTCGGAGAAGTCACACTCCAAAAACAAGATGCAAATAGCACACAAAATCAATTAGGCGGACAGGAAACGTAGTTCCCCCACTTCCGGATCCAATTACGTGCAAATAGAGAGGAAGTCTTGCTGCCCCCACGTTCCATGTCTGGTTTCTAATTACCATCCCTCGACCAGCAGCTAAATTGAGGTCAACTGGGAACCTCTCTATGCCACCGATTTTGGATTCCAATTCAAGCCTGCGCATCGACTTTTACAATGTCAATCAAATCGACTGTCATTCGAAAATCAAACAAGGTACACGCACACACATTTCTTACACAACAGACTTCTAACATTTTCCACAACACACACAAAGACAAAAAATTTATAGGGCATAATTGAGCAATTAAAACATTTATAGGGCATGTAGATATACAAAAGGGTTCAAACCAATACACCTTATTTTTCATATTAATCATTTTCATTATTTTCTCTCAATTAAAATTTAAATATATAATCAATTTATCAATTTATTCAACTTATTATCACTTTTAATCATTAATTATTATTTTTTTTTACCAATTAGTTTATATTATCATAATTTCAAATCAACGAGAACTCATTGGTTTTCTTTTAAAATTGGATATTATATTTTATTTTGATTTACAAAAACATTCTTTTTTTTTTCCTATTTCTTTTTTTTCCACCATGCAACAAAACATTTATTTTTTTTTTCCCACCATGCAACCAAGCATTCACTTTGATTTCTTCCAACTTTTTATTTTTATTTTTATTTTTGATTTCTCAAAAGACCTTATGAAATTTCCTCGATTTCTTTTCCCAAAATTCGAGCAAAAATTAGTTAGGCATTTTTCTTTTTTTTTCACCATGCAACAAAGCATTTTTTTTCCCACCATGCAACCAAGCATTTACTTTGATTTCGTCCAACTTTTTATTTTTATATTATTTTTGATTTCTCAAAAGCCCTAATAGAACTCCCTCGATTTTTTTTCCAATTTCAAGTAGAAATTAGTTAGGCGCATTTTCTTTTCTTTTTAATCCACTATGTACCATAGCATTCATTTTGATTTCTTACAATTAAACAATTTTTTGATTTCTATTAATTATACTCAACCTATATCATCAACACCATTCTATATTACTTCTTATATCACCACCAATGCTTGTATATAACCTCTCAATACCCACAACTAATTTTCCCACAAAATTATTTTTCACTTTACAGAATTCTCTCAGGCTAACCCCTTCTTGAATTCTTCACATGTAGGGGGCGCATCTGTCATAATTTGTATATAATTGTATGCCCCCGACCCACTATGCATGTACAATGTATGATTTTCAAAGATTTAATAAAGAATAAGGTAACTGGAGGAAAGAAAGTGGCAACAAGACATAGGAAGCAGGCTAAAAGCGGGCACAAGTATAAATAACTTGTACAGTCAATACTTCCTGGCAAGCCCGGACGTATCTGGTATCCGCAGAAGTTATATTAGTAGAGAGACGCCCAATATTTCCGGACAGGACCGGACGTATTTGATAACGCGGAAGTAAATAGAGTCGAACACACCCGATACTTCCTGACCAGGCCGGGCGTAACTAACACCAAAGAAAGCCGCCGGTCCAATTAGGAAGCAACAACTAAGTAGGTCAACCAATAGAAAAACGGACACGTTCCATCCTTCGACCAATGGGAAGGAAGACAACTCGTGGTGTTAAATCGAAAAGCAAGAATTGTCAGTAGAGTTTTGGCTCCCAAGGAGGTGACATCGGCTCTGGACCTCTCTCCCTCTGCTCATCCCATAGCTAAGTACAATCACCGCCATGTGATCAGATAATTAACAATCAAAATCGCTCCGCTCTTCTCAAGCTTTCTTTCCTCCAACCCAGTTGCCTTTTATTTTCAAACCCCATCACGTGTCCTGATTATTCCTAACTGTATGCTTCACTTGCCACTCAAACGACTGCGTTTCAACCAATCCTCACCATTCAAATCGAACAACAAGAAATTTCGCAACGATATTGTCACAGAACGGTTAAGTCGACAGGATTCTACAACAGCGTAATACATCAAATATTGCAGTGTAATAACTTTGGATCTATTACATATATATATATATATATATATATATTTACTAGTGAAGGGATTATTGTTCCATTATATATATATAATATTTGGTATAGTACGGGGACAAAAAGGGAATTTTTAAATAGAAATAGCATAATGAAGGATAACATAGGCACATCAAAACCAAGTAATGTAATTTATGGAATTAAATGCACACAATGTGACAAAATTTATGTAGGAGAAACAGGACGTAATTTAGAGACAAGGATTAAAGAACACCAACAGGGTTTAATGGGGAGAAGGGCGTTAAGCAAAATTGGAGAACATGCATTATATTCAGGACATAGGATTGGAATGATATTGAGATATTTCATAGGAATATAAAATTTAAAAAAGAAAAATTATTTTTAGAGGGGTGGGTATCACGGGAAATGGGGAAAAGAACTTTAAATGTATATGAAGATATTCCGCTACAATACAATTTGTTTTTAAATTTAAAAAAGTAGTTATAAAGGGTAAGTATAAATTGTACATAATATATATCGATTAATATATACTATTGTGAAATCTTTTAAATGTTATTGTTAGTGAAAGGCACGCCCGCGCGACGAAGAGATCTTCAGTTTTCAACCAACACCACCGCCGAGGGACGGTGGCGACGTCACGGTCGGCGCGCATGCGCGGCGGCGGCGGTCACGTGGGAAGCACGGGATTGGGCCCTTCGAATTCTGACGGCCAACACGGACTGACTTCCTTCCCAATCCATCCTTTTCAATCGAACATTTTTTAACTTCTTTAATTACTAAAATTAATTTGTAACATAATATTTATATCTATATTTATCCTGAATAAAATTTAAAATATCAAGGATGATTAATTGAATCATTCTTTCAATACCAAACGAACCTGTCATAGTGTACCATTCAAAAAGTGTAACGAAAATTGTGGCGAGCCCTGCCAAGGATTTAAGATGGACAAACTCAAGAAAGCTTGTGAGACGAAAAGGAGGACTTTGGAAAGTGTTATTGCAGAAGCAGATGGCGAACTTGGAAAGCAAGAACCAAGCCTAGAAATGTTGATGTCTCTACGACCAAAGCTCCTTAGATGTAAAGACAGGTTCTTAATTGCCAGTGATTGTCTCATCGAACAACTGATAAAGGCGGATAGAGAAGATGAAGAAATTGAAGATGTCGATATCGTTCAAGCGAATCTATTTGGAAGGTCTGAAGGCGTTTTGCAAAAAATGGAACAATTGCTAGCAAAACCAACAGTAGACCGAGAATCAATAGTTTCCGGGGGGAACGAAGGAAAGTCAAATCTTCATCGACTTCCGAAGTTGGAACTACCGAAATTTGGAGGAGAAGCACGGGAGTGGCTGCAGTTCTGGTCAGCCTTTCAAAGCGTCCACGATGATGACTCCATTTCGGCCTGTGTCAAGTTCCAATACCTACAAAATTGCATGATAAAGGGATCGGTGTCGGAGGAAATAGTTTCATCCTTTCCAAACTCAGCGGCAAATTATCCACTTGCCATCAGCACTCTTAAGGAACGTTTTGGCCGTGAAGACATGTTGGTGGAAGTGTACGTAAGGGATTTGATCGCTATCACTTTGGAAAATGCTCATGGAAGGAACAACACATCTTTTTCGACTGTATACGTTCGGTTATCATCACAACTACGAGCGTTGGGATCTTTAGGAGTCACAACAGATAAATGTGCTGCTATTCTGTACCCCATGGTGGAATCAGCTTTACCTGAAGATCTCTTCGTCGCGTGGGAAAGGACTCGTCATCATTACAAGCCTGATGAAGATGGAAAACATAAATCAAGTGAAGTCCTCCTGGAGAAGCTTATGGAATTCCTAAAACACGAAGTTGAGGGAAGTGAAAGAATGCGTTTGGCTCGTCAACCGTTTTCGAGTTCGTATCCATCACAATTTAATCGAGATAAGCCGCCCAAGCCGAAGACATCTGTCGCCACCGCTGCAAGTCTGGTAGTTGCTGATGGGAAGTCAAATAACGCTTATAAATGTGTATTTTGTGATGAAAAACATTTGAGTGAACAATGCTGTAAAGCCATGTCAATGTCTCTTGAAGAAAGAAGGAAAATAATTCAAGAGAAACAGTGTTGTTATTCTTGCTTGAAGCCCGGACACTTTTCCAAGTATTGCAGAAACGTAGTGAAATGTGTCATCTGTAGTAAAAAACACAGGGCAATCTTATGTCCAGTGTCAAAAGGCAGCCAAAAATCTGATGGGATTGAAGAGAGAAGTAAGAACATAAATGCATCCGTGGACATGTCGAATCAAATTCGGTGCCAAGATGTCTTACTTCAAACAATCATGGTAAAGATTAATGGCGAAAATAAATCAAAAGTTGTTCGAGCAATGTTAGATAGTGGATCCCAGAACTCATATGTATTGGAACAAACTGCTTCCGAAGTTGGACTCACTATGCTCGGGAAAAAGGAAGTTGTACACTTACTATTTGGTGGAGTGAAATCGAGACCACAGCAGCACAAGCGGTATCGAATCTACATTTCTGATGTGGACTCCAAGTACAACTGCAATTTTGAAGTACAAGACTGCTCAACGATTTGTAGTGCAATGCCTTCCGCTCAACCTACCGAATGGATGACGGAACTTCGATCAAAGGGAATTGACTTGGATGTCTATAGGTCGAACACGGAGATTGAACTACTACTAGGAGCAGACGTATACGCCAAGCTACTAACAGGAAAGAAAATAGAATTGGAATCTGGTCCCGTCGCTCTCGAAACGAAGCTGGGCTGGACTGTTAGTGGAAAGGTTTTGGGAAATGTTCAAACAACTAAATCTCAATCATCAGTTCTGTCATGCTTAGTCCGTGATGCAACAATACAAGATCTTCGGAGATTAGATGTTATCAGTATCATGGAACCCATGAAGGAAAAGAGCAAAGAAGAGTTGTCAGTTGCAGCGTTGGAACATTTCAACCAAACAGTGAAACAGAATGAAGATGGTCGATATTCTGTCAATTTACCTTGGATAGGAGAACACCCACCACTCCCTAATTACAAGCTAATTTCGGAGAAGAAACTTGAATCTACTACTGCTTTAGCAGGGATTAAACGTGATATGAACTGGTCAGTGTTTGTCGCAGGAAGAGTAAAGAAGATTCGACAAAATTCAAGCATAACTGATTGGAGGCACGTTCCTGGTAAAGAAAATCCTGCAGACATCCCCTCACGTGGAGCTTCAATCTCGCAATTGATTACTACTAGATGGTGGGAGAGACCAGTTAGGCTTAAGAAAGAAGAACAATTTTGGACACAGTCTGCAGAAAAGGAGTCAATCGAAGAAGTCAATAGTGAACTGAGAAAGGCAGTCGTCACACCCTTCAACAGAAAAAGAAAAAAAAAAAAAAATAGGGGGAGAAGGATTTCATGGCCATTAGGAAAAGTGGAGGAGGTGCTACCTGGGGCCGATGGACAAGTTCGAGTCGCAAGAGTGAAGACATCATCGGGAGTTTTTCTTCGTCCAGTACAGCGACTTTTTCCGTTAGAAATAAAACAAATTTAGATTGGCCTCTACTATAGCCAAGAAAATATAGTATTAGAATTTAATTTATCAATTAAATTGGTGGGAGGAATGTTAGTGAAAGGCACGCCCGCGCGACGAAGAGATCTTCAGTTTTCAACCAACACCACCGCCGAGGGACGGTGGCGACGTCACGGTCGGCGCGCATGCGCGGCGGCGGCGGTCACGTGGGAAGCACGGGATTGGGCCCTTCGAATTCTGACGGCCAACACGGACTGACTTCCTTCCCAATCCATCCTTTTCAATCGAACATTTTTTAACTTCTTTAATTACTAAATTTAATTTGTAACATAATATTTATATCTATATTTATCCTGAATAAAATTTAAAATATCAAGGATGATTAATTGAATCATTCTTTCAATACCAAACGAACCTGTCATAGTGTACCATTCAAAAAGTGTACCGAACAGTTATTATTATTTTTTATATTTATTTTTGTTTATAATTTCTTAATATATATGTATATCATAATTTTGGTTCAAAGATCATAGTCTTTTGTGAGTTAAATATTTATTTTTGACTCGTGCTTTTGATGTTGTACAAATTTCGAATATCGCGTGAGAACGCCCTTAGAGCCTTAGAATAATTTTTAACGCCTTGCTATATGTTTTAATTTTTGTTTGCTCCTGACGAGGACAAAAGCTTTTTGTCGAAACGTCGAGGTAATAAAAAGATTTATACTGGCCGAAGTATCTTTTTTTCAAAAAATATCTACTTGATCACAAAAGTGACCATTTTAAATGAAAAAGTAAAATTTTATTCAATGTTCCTTCTCCTCTGCTGCCCGTCCCAAATTCCTATCCACAATTCTCCTCAAAAGGCTTTTATCGAAATCGAAATTTCGTAATTGGGGCTCGCCAGAGGCCAGAAGGCGTGTTGGATCTTGATCAAATCGATCCTGTCACCAAATGGCACCAATCTTGCTCTGCCTTTGGAAGGAGGGATGAAGAGCACCTCATTGCTGGTCTGCTGGGGTAGGCCGAACCAGTTCTTTCCCAGCCTCTTTATTAGTTATAGCTACCTCCGTGAAGGAGGTTTTCTGGATGGGGGTAACCTCAAAGAATGAGGTCGAGCCATCGGTATATGAATGACTTGGTGGCGTCGATCTTCTAATTAAAGCTAGAAGCTTGTTGTGGATTTGTTCACATCCTCCTTCATTCTACTGATGGCTTATTTATAAATACTCGATCTGGCATAGCCGATGGAAGCACGTATTCTATTATTTCATTGATTAGATGGGCTATATTTAGATGCAGTAGGTCGTGGGCAGAATTGTTCACTTTTCCTTCAGTCCAAGTGATGAGTCACCCACTTTGGGCCCTTGAAGTGGAGACCGATATTCTTGCTCGATTGCCGGTGGTTTCCAGGAGCACTAGGAGTGACTTATCACACAGGCCTATACCTGGATGGAATGTCTGTGGTCTCTGACCATTGATGCAAAGGAGCGGACTATGACCCCTGTGGCCACGTTAAAGAGGGATTGGCTTCCAGGGCAGCCTTGCTTCCCTCCGTACTTGAAGGAGATGTGACTCTCAGCCGCGTCTTGATCGAGGTAGAGGAGTCTGTGTACATGTCCTGGAATATAGAGCTAACATTTCCCGGGACACCAAACACACACAAAAAAAAAGAAAACAGCGATTTCATCTTTTAGAAGACGCGAAGGTGCTTTACAATATTATTGTGGCTTTTTGACTCGCTGCGGTTAATTCTAGCCAATCCGAACACTCGAGATATTTTAAGACGTCGGGGAGCGGGACTGGCATCGCAAAAACCGGTCGCAAAGAGATGGAGAAACTGTGCACGGTTGTGCAACCAGTGTAGGTGTACCTGACGAGCCGTGTGTGAGGTCGGACGGGTTTGTCAGGTCACCCCACATCATGTTAGTGTAACGTGTCACCAGGAGGTAAAAGAACTGGTCACGTGACTCACCATTGAAAGGATCAGGCGCACAAAAAGAGCCAAACTCGACGAAGTGAGTGGCAGACTAAGATTACGCGTTACTTGACCATACAGGCAAGGGTGCAGTAACCTGGTCGACGACCAATGCTGCGAGGGTCATCGCTGGTGCCCGCATCACGTGACTGGGCAGGCCTGATCTCCGCAACATCAAGCACGAGATTTGGCGACGCTGAAATCCGACCAGAAACGCTGTTCCTCATACTGGGTGCCGCGGAGGCGCCAGGCGAGCCGTCGGCGTCCAAAATGTTCGACCTACCTTGATAACAGTCGTGAATGAAGGAGTAGTTTCCACACAGGAGGGGAAGTCGTTCTATGAAATCATTGGTGGTAGCTCTTTGGCTACGCGAAGTCTTGGGGCTCTACTGGGGCTTGTGACTGGTGAAATGCAGAAGGGTTCGAAAGTAGTGTAATAATAGACCAAACCGCGCCGAAAGTGGAGCAAGTTTCAAGAGGGTCGGATCTATCAAATCCCGTTAAGTAAACAGCATAGCATATTCACTTGTATCTTAGTCAACAGGCCGAAAAACGAAATAGAAAGCAACTACTAGGGATAAATACTGTAGCTTAAGATAGATAATCATGACGTCGAAACCGAGACCAGTATATACTGAAAAAAAAAAAAAGAATAGAAAGATGTTAGAGATATCTTCCGATAACTTTATATTAATTTCAACCTTTCTGTATTTTGTTATTCAGAGTTATTATTCAAATATTGTATTTGAATAGAAGAATATTTACATTCTATAAATAAAGTATTTTTGTATGCGTTGGTTTGCCAATTTTTATTTTCTTATTTACTTTCAAAGACAGAAGTTTGGTATGTTTTAAAAGCATTTATTAGAAGGAATTAAAATAAAATGTATTTAGATTAGTCGCAGATAAAATATACTAAAAGAAAAACTGCGAAGACAAAGAAAGTTTTCTTTCTTAAAAGAAAAAATTTCTCTGCTACCTATTTTTTTTTTTCTTTTAATAGATAGAAATAAGTTGGCATATGAAACATCTCAGTTTTATATCGTTTAATTTTCTAATATATCTCAAATATTTGAAACATTAATGATAAAAATATTATATAAATAACATCTAATGGTTATGTTTATAAACTACAGAATGTAAAAAAAGAACCTTTTAAAATAATCCTTTTTCTTGAAAAATACGGCGTGCGAACATTATTTTTTAATTCTCATTTAAGACAAAATCTACTAGTGAAAAACAATATTTACCATGTATTGTAGTACAAAGTATAATACTATTTATCATGATACGGTATTGGAGTCGAATTAAGATGAAGGAAATATATATAGTGAAAACACAAAATCCAATTTCGAGAGCAATGGAAGGAAATAAAGGAGAACATCCATTACAAGAGATAATAGCTGAGGCCCCATCTAACTCTATCTCGAGCAATACAATCTATGGTGATATTGAAGCTAATTTTAACGCGAGCCAAAGAAATATGGAGCCTATTCCCTGGGTCGTTAAGTATGACGTATGGGAAATGACCCGCGCATGATATCGAGAATAATGTCATCCCATAACTGCCCCCATTTATAATTAGAATCGTCTGGCGGGTTAATAGTTATGTAAAGTGGATTACCGCCTCTCTCTATTACATATCTTTCCTGTAGGATATGCCTTACCATTACCTTCTTAATAAGATGGAAGGTTTATGATGGAATCTTAATAACTGGAGCAATTAGTATCACAATGTAATTAACCTTTGCCCCGTGAATGAGAGATAGTCATATATAAAATTATATATTTAATGAGATTAACAGAAATGCAGAATAACAGTAGAAATAAATTACGAGATAATTATTGGGTTGATCCACACAATTGATAAGCCAAGCTTTCACAAATCTTTTTCCTTCTCCGTTCAAAAATTATATAAATTCGCTACTACATATCTAAAAAAATAGTGATAAGAAATTTCATCCTCAAAATAAATTATTTAATCATAAAAATCACTAAATATTTTAAAATCAAGATTTTAAAATATATCAATTTACAACTTTAAACACCGAAGCGTTTCTATTTATCTTTTCCAAAATATAATTTTAATTATTATTATCGTCTCTTATGTTCATTATAGCTGTTTAAGAGTTTTATATTATTTTACTTCTATGAAATTGTTTCTTGTCTGAGGTTTTATAAACTCTCTTAATAAAAAAAAAAACTATTTTAGAGGCGTAAAATTCTTTTTAAAATAAAACAATTTCTACTGTCCTTACTGCGATGGAAAAATTAAAGGGATTTTTTTTTTATAACAGATGGCGCTCTAGTACATCGTAACATTATTGTTCTCTTAATAAAGTTATCGTTTTTAAAAATGTTTTTATAATTATTCAATGAGAGAAATTGTCTGAAACATTATTTTTTTTTTGTTGAGAATTCTGTTTAAGTATTCTAATATATCACCAATGTGATCGCTCTCTAAGTAAATTATATCACACTAACCTAACTTACGTGAGTTTTAAATTGTAGCACAGCGTCATCAACGTTCCTCTTCTTCTGATTGGTATTTTTGGGGTTTCAGATTAACTCTATGTCGACATTTAAAATTGAAGAAAATTCGAAAGTTTTTTTCGAATATTTTTTAAACTTTAGAAGCAGCTGAATAGATTCAAGATTCGGAGAATCATCCAGGAAATCTTGCAAACCATGAGGAAAAGCACACATTTTTGAAATATATTTACAATATAAATTATGTAAAAACTTTCAATTCTGTCATTTCGAAAACTTGTGTATTTAATCATTATGCGACAAATTAGAGAAAATGAGCATATACTGATATTAGGATATTTGAATTTTGATTTTATATCTAACCTTTGCTACATATTATAGATACAGTCGACTCTCAATAATTTGAAACTCGTTAATTTAAGATGTTTTCCCGATCCCTTGAAAAACACTCGATAAATTGAAAAAATCAATATTAATTGGTCCCCTCGGTAATTTGAAGTTGAAGGAATAGTATCTTACCACAAATGAACATTTGTGAATAACTGTACAAATTTTTAAATTAAAGAATCACGAATTTGGATTAAACTCTTGTTTACTTGATTTTATTAACCCTTATTTACTCGCGCCGAGCCTCCGAAGCTCATCCCAATTTTCAAAACTCAAAAATGAGAATTTAAAAAATGCAAAAAAAAAAGATTATTTTCATAGCTGTACTTATTCAGCAGATCGACATTTGAAACCATATATTTGAACTTCAGTGGCAGCAGGAGAGTGTGAAAAAAAATAATAGAAAAATTGTCTGCGTGCCTCAAAAGTGCGTCGCGAGTGCTGACGTAACACTTTTGGTTAAGGTTTCACTTTGCTGCCTGGCCTCTCTCTCGTCACTGGTACGTTTTTGTGAAATCCTTTAAAACTTGTTTTTCGATTATTTATCCATATTTAATTTTTTTAATTTATAATATATTGCATTTTTAATATATAGGTTTAATATTAGAGCTTTTTTTCTCCGAAAATGGCTAGTAAAACGGTGCAATATTTTCCCTTGCGCAAAGAACCGCATGTCAACCATGACTTGCTGTAAATGCAATAAGAACATTTTCAAAGAACATTCAAATCAAATTTGCTAAAATTGCCAGTTAATATTGGCGATTTATTAGATATAAAAGAATTTGCACAAAGCCTGCGAAAATCTCTGCTTTTTCACATGTTTTTATATTTTTATACATGACTTGGTAATTATGAAAATAAAATTTCAAACTTTGCTATCAATTTAATACTTATTGTCTATCTACTAAGGTAAAATACAATTTTAATTTTTGAATCATTTTTTATCATCATAAAGTTCGAGATCGGGAAGCTCGGCGCGAGTACCTACGTCCTAAAAACGGGCGCGTTTAATTAAGAGTAAATGTGTAAGATTCTATCTAAAAATTGAAATATATGAGGGAAAATGTTGCCGACGACTTTCTCAAGCCAGACCAGCCCGTGAACTAACTAAACAATGTTAGAGCTAAATTTTCCCACGCCGAGCGAGGCAAGGATATCTCTTACTATCCTACGCTTCTACGCGCCTCAGAACCGGAACACGTAAAGAGGGATTTAATTAGCCATTTGTACAACCTTTTAAAGCATATCCGTGCCAAACCCCATAATTGGAACGTATGGAATAATGTGTTTTGGCTTGTTTAAACTACTCTTAGGTCTAGAAAACCGAAGAAGCTGGATGGCCTCTGGAAAGTTGTTATTGACTGTTGGGATAAATATATTCTAAGGCTAAACCTTATTTCCTGGAAACATTGATGCTGGGATGTTGCTCAACGTCAAGGCTTTCACATAGAGAACAAAATATTGTACAAAAATTAGTAGACTAATTTAAAATAAAGCACACATACATCGTTATTTTAAAAATAAAACACCCTCTATATACTGTTAAAACTATTTTATAGATCCTTTTCTTTTGTACATAGAATGAAGATCTTAGGTGAAGGGAGACAACGAGCAAGACATCTATATCTATAGATAGCCCCAGCTTGGACCGACCGAGGGCAAAGGTCGGCGTGGGCGGAGACGACGGAGCGTCATGCTACATTCTTTTTTTGGTCAGTTGGCAGGATTCCCTTCTTAGCAGCGGATCTGGCGGACAGTTGAGTTCCCTTGCCTTGGGGCAGACGCGCCAAAGAAGACATATCCCACAAGCAGAGCCTCGTGGACGGAAAGAAGTCTAAGAAGACATATCCCACAAGCAGAGTCTCGTGGACGGAAAGACATCTTGGAGGATCCCTCAAGCAGCCACTTGAGGACGGAAAAAGACACTTAGACAACCAACGAGTCGCGACAATTGGACATCGCACGAGACAAGCCAAGCCTGCGACGGTGCTGCCACTCCAGAGGTACTGTGTAAACAAACGCTCGACACCCCCCCGCCATTTATTTTTATCTCCCTTCCCTGAGATTAGTTAATTTTTTTTACTTTCTCTTTTGCTTAACCTTGTTTATTGTTTTTTATACATAATCCCTTAGATATAAGTATAATTTAGCTTAACCATTTTTCTTGTTTTTACCCATAATAATAGTATAATAGTTTTTATCCCTTTTGTTTTTAATTTTTTTTAAATAAATCCTTTTTATTATACTGTGTTTCTGTGCATTTATTTCCCCCATTGTTTTTCCTTTCAATCGATCACCCTTTTATATTTTTTTTTAAACGAACACGAACATTTTGGTGAGCCGGACGTGATCGATTTTAAGGAAATATGGAGGAAATGGATGCACTTAAAAAGCGCAGAAAAGCCATAAGAGGTACTTTCACTAGAATTATTAATGAAATAAATGGAGAATTTGAAAAGTCTCAAATTGATAAGAATGATATTTATTCTAAGTTTAATAGACTAGAGTCTTATTACACGAAACTTGTAGATCTAAACGAAAAATATCAGGCTTTATTGGTAGTGAAAGAAGGGATTACAGAGGAAAGTATTGATAGGGAATGGCAAGAATGCGATAAATATGAAGAGGAAAAGTTTGATATTCAACAGAAAGTCAGTGTATTACGGAATCCCGATAAAGAAGAAACAATCCCGATTGCTAGCGAGGACACTGTAATAGATGTGAAATTACCAGAGTTAGCCCTAAAAAGCTATGATGGCTCTCTGGAATGTTGGTTGTCTTGGTGGGCGCAGTTTTCGAAAATTCACGAAAATAAGAATTTATCCGATAGCGACCGCTTTTTATATTTGCGTCAAGCAATTGTACCAAATTCAGAAGCCTATCGTGTTGTAGCAAGCTATCCCGTTACAGGCGCCAACTATGTTTTGGCAGTACAAGCCCTACAGGAGCGATTCGGTGACCCGAATATACTGACAGAACTATATGTCAGACGTCTATTGAATTCGGTTATAACTAATGTAAAGAAAGAAAATAGAAATTTAAGCAGTCTGTACGACGAACTGAGCAGTCACCTCCGGTCGTTAGAGACACTGGGCATTGATCCCCAGTTGTCGGGTATTTTTTTATATCCTCTTGTCGAGTCTTCATTACCTTCGGATATTTTGAAAATATGGCACAGGCATCCTTCTTCGGGTTATGGTATGGAGTTAGCAAAACGGGAAGAGTCAGATAAAGGGGTTGGAGGAGCTCAAGAAAGGCTAAGGTTATTATTGGACTTTCTAAAAGCCGAAGTAAGGAGTGCTCAACGGCTGAAATTTGTGGAAAAAGGCTTTAAGCAGGAGGAACCCTATAAAAGGTCTTACAATGATGGGACCAGAACAAGGAGCAATTTCAGACCCGCCACTGTGTCTAGTCTGTTCGGAGGGCGAACTAATATAAAATGCTTCTTTTGTGAAAGAACAAATCATGCGAGTCATCAATGCCGCTCCATAATGAAAATGTCTCCGGGAGAGAGAAATGATAAAATACGTAGTGCCCATCTATGTTTCAAATGCTTAAGAAAGGGACACATACAGAGTCAGTGCCGAGAACAATTGGAGTGCAAAAACTGTGGGAGAAACCACTTGGAAGTTTTATGTGAAGGAAATTCTTCTAACCGGTTAACGAAGCCAGGAAGAGAAAATCTAAAGGAAAATGCAACTGAACCCATTGCATCGCTTTCTAGTCAAGCCTGCACAGGTCAGGTCTTGCTGATGACCACGGTAGCACTGTTAAGAGGCCCAAATGCCTCTAGAAGGGTTAGAATTCTCCTCGACAGTGGAAGTCAGTTTTCGTATATCAAACAGTCGTTAGTCTGGAGTATAGGAATAGAAAGAAAAGGCGAAATAACTATAGCTAAAAGTCTTTTTGGGGGTAATAAGATTGGTGAAGAAAAGCACGGTAAATTTATGTTAGAATTAGAGAATTTAGGTAATAAAAGAGATGTGATCCATATTGAGGCGCTGGATCAACGTAAAATTTGCGACGCCATACCACCTTTGCCAAAAGGGGACTGGTTAGAAAAATTGAAGATTAAGGGCATAATATTGCCTCAGGACAATTTTAAAGGACAAGAGATTGACATATTGATTGGCGCTAACTATCTAGGTATGATTTTGACAGGAAAAATAGTTCAAGTTGAAGCAGATTTAACTGCGGTGGAAACGAAATTAGGTTGGACACTAATGGGCAATTCGCCAATTATTGATAGCAATGACAATGTGCAGCAGATTTTGAATCTGCTAACAACGCGATGCGATTTAAAGGATTTGTGGGATCTAGAAGTACTAGGCATTAGGGATCCTGTTGAAACTTGCTCCAAAGAGACCAGATACCAGGAAATAAAAGAAAAGTTTATAACAAAAATTCAAAGACAAAGTGATCAGAGATATTCTGTAGGTCTACCTTGGAAGGTAGAAAAGGAGTCAATCCCCAGCAATCTTGACATAGCGATAAAAAGGTTAGATATAAGCACTAAGAAAATGACCTCACAGAATAAGTTGACCGAATATAGTCAGATCTTTAGAGACTGGCTGACTGAAGGACTCATTGAAAGAGTCGAGGAAAATCCTCTCGAGAGAAGAGGCTACTATTTACCTCACCGCCCTGTGTACAAGATGGAATCTAAAACGACGCCCATACGTCCGGTTTTCGATGCTTCTTGTCTAGGTCATAATGGACTATCTTTGAATCAATGTTTAGAAAAGGGACCGAATTTATTGGAAAGAATCCCTGAAATTATGATAAGATTTCGGGAAAATAAATTTGAAGTCACGGCAGATATAAGAAAAGCATTCCAGATGGTGGCGATTGAAGAATCTGAACGGAACTATCTTAGATTCCTTTGGTGGGAAAAGGAGAGCGATAGAGAACTAATAGCTTACAGGCATAAGAGACTTGTATTTGGCTTAAACTGTAGTCCTTTTGTGCTGAACGCCGTAATAGAATACCATCTTCAATCAATAAGAGGCCCACTTGTTCAATGGGCAAAGAATTTAGCTCAATCCTTCTACATGGACAATTGTATTACCTCGCTGGAAACAAAGCAGGAAGTGCAGGAATTTCAAAAGGCCGCAATTGAAATTATGGACAGGGCTAAAATGGACTTACGAGAGTGGGAATATTCTCTGGAGGAAAACCCTGAAAAGGGGACTTGTACAAAAATATTGGGTGTTGTTTGGAATAAAATGGAAGATTCATTAAAATGCGAACTCCCTGACAATTTGAGTATTCAACCCAAATTAACGAAAAGGTTGGTACTGTCCATGGTTCAGCGGATATTTGATCCACTTGGATTTTGCGCTCCAGTATTCTTGCCACCAAAGTTGTTATTGCAGCGATCATGGGGACTGAAACTAGGTTGGGATACACCTCTACCCGAAAGTATGGCCCAGGAATTTCGAACCTGGTTGGATCAAATAAAATTAATAGAGTTAATAAAGATACCGAGATATATGTGGAATGATCTCATTTTCCCTACAGAAGTTCATATCTTTTGTGACGCTAGTCAAATAGGCTATGGAGCTGTTGCCTATTTAAGGAGCGAAACGGGACGAGAAAATACTCTAACTTTGATTTGGAGCAAAGTCGGATTAGCTCCTATGAAGAGTATTACGATCCCTCGCTTGGAATTAATGGCCATGGTACTAGGAGCTAGACTAGCCAATGCAATCCAAGCTGCCTTGAAGAGAAAATGTGAAACAACTCTTTGGTCGGACTCTACTACCGCGCTAAGTTGGATAAAGAAAGAAATTGAGTGGAGAGTTTTCGTGAGAAACCGAGTCAGAGAAATACAGGCCACTACCAATTTGAACGATTGGAGGTTCGTTCCTAGTCAGTTGAACCCGGCCGATCTTCTGTCTCGAGGTTGCCCTCCAAGCCAGTTTGTGCAAAGCAGATGGTGGGAGGGCCCCGAATGGTTGAAAAAACCTAAAGAATTCTGGCCCAATTCAGAGTTCTCGATAAATCCAAAAGAAATAAAGGTTGAAGAAAACATTATGAAAACCAACATTAATTTGAACATCGATTATAAAGACTGGTTACTGACAAGGAGGTCTAATTACTCTCTCAACATCAGGGTAATGTCCTATGTTTTAAGATTTTTAGGGAAACTTAAAAAACAGTCAACTGAAACAGGACCTTTGAAAGTTTCAGAATTAGACTTGGCAGAAAAAAAGCTTATCCGAATGATTCAGGAGAAAGTCTCCATAGCGAAATCGAATGCAACCAAGAGTTTTAAAATATTAAAAAACACTGACGGACTTTGGTGTGTAGAAAGCAAACTTTTACATGGATAGGTCCCAGAAGAATTTAAAACTCCTATCATTCTACCAGGCGACCATCCCTTCGTAGAGCAACTTATATGGGAAGTGCACCTGAAGAATGGACATGTAGGCGTGCAATTCATTTTATCAAAGCTGAGAGAGAAATTTTGGATAATCAGGGGAAGGAAAACGATAAAGAAAATTATCAGTAAGTGCATTGCTTGCAAGAGACTTAAAGAAAAGTCTCTGCAAAGACCAATGGCAGCTTTGCCAGAAAACAGAATTGGACTGGGCAAACCCTTCCAAATTACAGGAGTTGATTTATTAGGCCCTCTTCATTTGAAAGAAGGTGGGAAAGTGTGGGTAGCCGCCTTTACTTGCGCCGTCTATCGTGCTATTCATCTGGAGTTGGTGAAGAGTTTAGAGACAGGAGTCTTCATGATGGCCCTCCATAGGTTTATTTGTCGGAGAGGGCGCCCCGAGAAAATATATAGCGACAATGGCACCAATTTCGCTAAACTTAATAGAATATTCAAGAGATTGGATTGGATTAGAATTGAAAGGGAAACCTCAATTGAAAGGATACAATGGATTTTTATCCCTCCTTCCGCTCCTTGGTGGGGAGGATTTTGGGAAAGAATGGTTAGGACAATAAAGGAAATGTTGATAAAGATGCTAGGTCACAGGAAGCTGAAATATGTACAACTGCAGACTGCCCTTTGTGAAATCGAATCTATCATTAATAATCGACCCCTCACTTATGTCTCTGAAGACGACAATGATCTAAAACCGTTAACTCCTAATGAGTTTTTACAAAATGGTCCAGAGTCTAGCTTTCCTGAATTTGAAAATTTAAAGCCAGAAATGTTGCACACTAGATACAGAGAGTTAGGTCAATTGAAGAGAGAATTGAAGCAGAGATTCTTAAAGGAATATTTAGGCGCGCTGGTTCAGAAATCCGAAAATATTGATAGAAGACAGTTCAAAGTAGGAGACGTTGTACTGATCGGGCAAGAAAATCTTAAAAGAATGTTTTGGCCTAAAGGGCGAATAGTAAATCTCATACCAGGAAAAGATGGAATAGTGAGAGTGGCCCATGTTAAAACATCCACAGGAACCTTGATCAGGGCTCTACAACGCTTACACCCTCTTGAAATATCCTCGAATGTTGAGACGATTCAAATGGACAATTCAAATACCGAACCCCAATCTGAAGCATTTTTAGGAAATAGGCCCAATATTGAATCCAGGGACTCTAGAAATAGATATGGTAGGGTAATCAGAAAGCCTGCTAGGTATGACTCGAAGGACTAGTGAAAGTACCTGTAGAAAAAAAAAGTGTAATATGTGTATTCTTTTATGTGTATTTTATGTAATGTAATAGGCATATCTACTCTTATGTGTATTATTTTATGTGTATTTTATGTAATGCAATAGGCATATCTACTCTTGTGTGTATATATATGCTCTTTTGTCTTATACTTAATTTTGACTTCTTTCAGAGCAAAATTTTGTGGGAGAATGTTAAAACTATTTTATAGATCCTTTTCTTTTGTACATAGAATGAAGATCTTAGGTGAAGGGAGACAACGAGCAAGACATCTATATCTATAGATAGCCCCAGCTTGGACCGACCGAGGGCAAAGGTCGGCGTGGGCGGAGACGACGGAGCGTCATGTTACATTCTTTTTTTGGTCAGTTGGCAGGATTCCCTTCTTAGCAGCGGATCTGGCGGACAGTTGAGTTCCCTTGCCTTGGGGCAGACGCGCCAAAGAAGACATATCCCACAAGCAGAGCCTCGTGGACGGAAAGAAGTCTAAGAAGACATATCCCACAAGCAGAGTCTCGTGGACGGAAAGACATCTTGGAGGATCCCTCAAGCAGCCACTTGAGGACGGAAAAAGACACTTAGACAACCAACGAGTCGCGACAATTGGACATCGCACGAGACAAGCCAAGCCTGCGACGGTGCTGCCACTCCAGAGGTACTGTGTAAACAAACGCTCGACACCCCCCCGCCATTTATTTTTATCTCCCTTCCCTGAGATTAGTTAATTTTTTTTACTTTCTCTTTTGCTTAACCTTGTTTATTGTTTTTTATACATAATCCCTTAGATATAAGTATAATTTAGCTTAACCATTTTTCTTGTTTTTACCCATAATAATAGTATAATAGTTTTTATCCCTTTTGTTTTTAATTTTTTTTAAATAAATCCTTTTTATTATACTGTGTTTCTGTGCATTTATTTCCCCCATTGTTTTTCCTTTCAATCGATCACCCTTTTATATATTTTTTTAAACGAACACGAACAATACCTTAGATACGAGTTCTGGGCGCCTGTTTGAATAAATTTAAAATAATAAAACCTTTTTCATAGTGCTTTCATTTGCCTGTGCCAAAAATGAGTCAAGAAAATGGCCTTTTCTGCCTAAAGTTTGCTTTAACTGGTAAGGTAGTAGTTCCAAAAATTCCGGAAAATATTAAATGCTTTCTTTGGAAATGTGAATAATACTCAGAGTAGATATATATACGTATAAGAGTTTATCGTTGAACCAAAATTATATATACAATATTAGAGCGACTTGTTGTATAATAAGATCGATTTATTTATCCTTTCTACTAAAATACGCAAATTCATATATGTGTAACGATATCACAATATTAATATCCCACCTATGTACTCTATGTGTGGTGAGAATTTGTGTTATTAAGTTCAATTTAGGGTTTTGCAAAATATTATATATCAGCAACAAATCCAACATATATTTTAATTATAGCATATGCAGGAATAAAATAATGTAAACAGGATGGTGATAAGTTAATATATGCTGAGGATATTTGATATATTATAATCATAGAATTTTATGACCAAATATATAACAATTCCTTCCCTCCTTTTAAATATTGAGTCTGTCAGGTGGTCTTCTTTCTCTGACAGAATACTGCCTTGTTGTCTTGTGCTCCTTATCTGGCACTGGACTCGGCTCCTCTGAGGTCTCAGAAGTAGGCTGAAAAACTATGAGGTCTCCTACATTATAGGAATCAGCATTTTTAAGGCAATCTCCTCAGGTATAAAATTCTGCTCCGGAGGTATTCTTACCGGGGCCAATAAATCCTCAAGAGCATACTGAGGAGATTGCCACAAAAAAGACTACCATCCATAGTGATAGTGAATGAGACGCCCCAATGTTTCAGCCTACTCCTGGAACCTCTGGATCATAGAGGCCGAGTCCGGTGCCTCTCCCAGCTAAGGAGCACAAGACACGGTATCCTATCAGAGAGAAACCTAACAGATTCAGTCATTTAAAGAAGGAATGAAATTGTTATATATTTGGTCATAAAATTATTTTATTATCATATTGATTATCGCTTGTAAATATTAACTAATCATCTTTTGTTCACTTTATTATATTGACATAATTAAATTTTTAATTAAAAAAAGGCATATTTCGGATTAATTTTTTTTGCCAATATTTCGGTTGGCTGAAAGCCTAATGTGGGTTTTATTTGTAACTAATAAATAAAATTTTATAATCATTGCATTTTTTATCACCAATATATAACACTCTGCATAAGATTCTTATATTTCCAAAGAGAAATAATTATATATATATATATATATATTTTTTAAATCTATTCTAGAAAATTTGGAACCATCACTTCATCAGTTAATACCCATTTTTAGCAGATTTTACTATTTTCTTGAATCGTTCGTAGCACATACAAAATGTAAACACGCACCTAAACTATAAAATATGGATTGTCATTTTAAATTTTAGTTAAAAATAACATTCGTAACTTACTCCAATTTGTGAGCCCTGTCAATTAAAGAAGATAGACGCCTAGATCCTTTGTGGTGTCGGAATGAAATTTGCGTTTAACGTTTATATTAGCAGTCCTACCTGCTCATGTTGGAAAAAAGGCGTATGAAATAGGTGTATGACAACCTTTAACAATTCAAAATCATACACTTTCATTTATAAAAGAAAATAAAACATACTCGTTTTTAGTAATCAATATAATGAAAATATTAAAAAGAATAAAATATTTGAGTGAGAGAAATCAGCAGACAAAAGGCCAAAGGAGGACAAGAATTTACAAAGGAAAAGGTTAACTCACGCGTTTCTTTACTTGCTAAAGTGAGTAAACATCTAAAGGTTGGATAATGTAAAAAAATATTTACATATGTAAAATAAATTTCATATATATATGCTTGTATTCTCTCTAATTAAAATTTCTAAAACTATTTAGAGAAAATATATTTTTATATCTAAACTATTGTTGTGAAAATGTTTTCTTTCTGCTTGTGTAAATAGTCGCAATTGTCCAATTTGCATAGTTAGGAGTTAGTTAGCGTCAGTGTTTGAGTTCTTTCTTTAATATATGTTTAATTCACTTTAACTCTGTAGAGTTTCTTTTAACTTAAAAATATATATTTAAAGAAAGAAAGTGTGAAATGTTCAGAATAAACCAAAGGTTCTTATCGTTTTTAGATCATCACTATTATTTGCCTAGCGCACATATAAATACGCCAATTTATTCACTTATTTTTTTAATTCAACAATTAAACTATTTTAAATATAGATTCGTGTATTGATAAAAGCCCTCGCATCTAAAACAAATGATTCAGCCTAATTTTACTATATATTAGTAGCGTATCAATGTCATATAACATTGTTAATAAAGACATTTTAATGCTGTCTTCTTGTTTAAAAAAGGTTAATTTCTTTTTTTTTTCTCATTATTTTCATTCAATTTTTCAAACTTTCCAAGGAAATTAAATATCTTCCACATCATGGATTGAAAACCATACATAATATTTATCACTCTTAATTTATCAATATCATTTTTAATATTATATACAAATATATATACAAGTATATTTGAAAGGATACGCAAAAATAATTTGCATCTTCAAAAATAATAATATTAATAATGCCGTCAAATAAGTATTTTCATAAATCTTTCCAAATAATTTCAATATATCAAACGAGCTTTGCTAGTGATATAATAATTTTATCAAATAAAACTTTAAATATGTATATTTCACATTCAATAATATATAACATTATTTAGCCAGTTGCATATATTCGATGACGAATTCGAAAATGTTGATAAAATTAATTTTACGGCATAATGACTGTAGTCACTATTTTTTCAAGTTTCAGAAAGGTTTTCAATCTTGGTTCCAGGAGAGAGAATATGGTTTTACGGACTATTAACTAAAGTGTATGATTTTCGAGCCAAAAAATGAATGTAGCAAGCAGACAAACCACAATGCACTGTAACAAAGTACCAAGGTGCTGCACGCCACCAAGGTTGTTCAAAAAAGGTTAGATTCCCTAGAAAGGTAATAGCCTACAGCAACCGATGTTCACCCTCCCAAGTACTGACCGGGCCCGACATTGCTTAACTTCGATGATCGGACAAAAACCGGTGTTTTCAATGTTATATGACCGTAGGCATTGGTTCAAAAACGGATTTCATATTTCTAAGCGATTCTGACGTAGATACAGTCTGATCGACCGACTCTTCACTTGTTTAAATATGTGCCTCAGAGGAGTTTTTCGGACAGAAAAATATATAAATTATATAAAACCTAAAAGTATACATAAACTTGATTTTTTTCTTTATAGAAGTAAAATAAACTAATCTCCAAAAACGTGTTGTATTTTAATTAATACATAAAGATATTTAATTATAAAGCCATATATCAATTCGAAAAATAATTTATTTACCAATATTTCAGTTGGTGAGCGCCAATATATGCATTTTTAATTAAATATATATTCATAGATTGCTCTATTTTCAAAGCATATTATGAGTGGATAATTTATTATTTAAATAAATTATCACTGATTAAATCAATTAATCTGCTCGTGAAATGAATTAGCCCCACTGATGTTTCATATACCTTGTTGATTATTAGTATAGTAAATTATTTTGATCTGATCTGTACACAACCAGTATTATCTTATTTATAAATAAACATTTGATATACAAGGTATGTCCCATAAGTTCCCGGACTGGGTCCATAAAAAAATAAATAAATGAAAAATGTAAATGAATTTGACTGTTTATTATAGAAAAAATATCTGGCTACACGGTGGTACCAATATCGAGGCGGTACGTGCACGCGCCCCAAAGTTATTCTAATTTATTTAAAGGTTACACATAGCGCTGCGGCGATTTTACGATGGAACGAAAATTGAAGCAGAGGATTTGCATAGAATTTTGTGTGAAACTTCAAATATCAGCAACCGAAACTTTTTAAATGCTTAATAAAGTATTCCCCAAAGAGAACAATTGTTTTTGAATGGCATTCTAGATTTAAAGCTGGCAGAATTTCCATTGAAGATGATCTTCGTCAAGGACGCCCAAAAATTTCAAAGGACTGATGAAAATGTGCAATAAATCACCGATTTGATAAAAGAAAATCCTCGAACCACTTTGCTGGAGCTAGAGCAAGACACAGGCATCTCTAAAACAACGATTGGAAGGATCGTAACCAAATCAAAAAGACTCCTGCAAAATTCATCCCAAGATTCCTCACTAATGAGCAAAAACTGTGTCGGCTTGCAACCTGTGAGGACATGTTGGAAATGACAAGAACGGATCCGGAATGGAAAGACAAGATAATCACAGGCTACGGGACATGGGTCTATGGCTATGATCCTGAAACCAAGCATCAATCTGCCGAGTGGAGATGTCAGGGTGAGCTTAGACCCAAAAAATCCAGATTATTGAAATCCAGAAACAAGGTGTTGCTGGTCGCTTTTTTGGATAAAAAGGGAATTTTTCATCACGAGTATCTTCCTGCAGGCCAAACAGTTATCAAGGATATGTATTTGGGCATTTTTCGCCGTCTAAGGGAAGCGATTCCAAAAAAAAAAGGCCAGAAAAATGGACTAATGGTGGCTGGATCCTACACCATGACAATGCTCGCCCTCACACAGCGCACTTGATGACTAGCTTTTTGGCGAAAAACGGGACACAAATCCTACTTCAACCACCCTATTTCCCAGACATCGCACCAAATGACTTTTTCCAGTTCCCCAAACTTAAAGCAGTTCTAAAAGGAAGACATTTTGATACCAGGGATGACATAATAGAAAAATCGCCGTTATCATTGAAGAGCATTCCAAAAGAGGCTTATAAAAACTGTTTCGACAATTGGGAGAAACGATGGCGCTGGTGCGTTGAAGCAAGGGGGGATTACTTTGAAAAGTTTTAATAAAAAAAAAATTAAAAAATCTTACCTTTTTTTTTATGGACCCAGTCCGGGAACTTATGGGACATACCTTGTATTTTGATTAAAGGACATCCTCACTATCGTGACAACTGGTGGAAAAGCTGGATTATCCTCTCGCCTTCAAGCCGATAGAAGAAGCGGAAGAATACAAGGACTTGTATCTCAAGAGCATTTCGCCATGATAAAACAAGAAGAATAGATCAAAAAGGATGAGTACCACTTTAAACCCTTTATATAGAAGCCCCTCTGTTTACACCAGAGAACCCGATCAGAACTCGAGAAATAGTCAAAATATTTCCATCGCGTCTCTCGCTACAACTGCTGGGACAACTCAATGTGTCCGACAAATGCTATTTTTTCCTATCGGGAACATCACGCATTTTGTTTGAAAACGTAGAGGAACAAATATATTCCTAGGATATTTTTATGAAGATGTTTTCTCACACATTTGGACATCACATCGTTCAAAAGAGGCAGCTTATAGAAAAACTTAAAACTCGTGCCCAGGAAAAGGGATGGTCAAGCGATGTTCACACCCAAGATGCTCTTTATTTATGCACAGAAGTGGATATAAATATGAGCGAAAACGAAATGGTCGCACATTTAGTAAAAGGAATATCAGAGGATATTTATCGCTCAATCTTTACGTTGGACATTGCTACCACCGATGAATTTATAAGAAGGTGCCAATAATTAGAAATTATCAAATTTAACGTGTGAGTAAACGCATAAGTCTTTGAGAAACTCCCAAATGTTTCTGCCATCGATTTAACAGACTGAATCTATGGAAAACTCAATAAGACCTATCATGCGTGAAAAGGTTCATCGCGCACTAAATCTCGAGCTAGCTACCCCTGAACCATCTTTTTTGGGAAAATAATTTCCAAGAAGATGTTGAAAAACGTGGCGGCAATTTCGAAGCCTATTTGCAGGCCTTCACCACGACTGCCGTATCCCAACTAAACACGTGCATTCAACCAGGTTCCACGACGTCAGTACCCTACCTATACACCCAAACAGAGGCCACCACCACGACAGATTGGTAAATGGAGGACAAATGACAACATCCCAATGTGTTTCAATTGCGGTCGTCCAAGCCATTTTAAGCGCTATTGTAGAGACCGTCGCCAAAAGACGCAGAGACCCGAAGGAATTGAACCAAGCACCCAAGAACCTCAAATGGGTAAAGATCGAGCTGTAAGAAGCCAAATCCATCACAGAAAATCTCTCTATCCAAACAAAGGAAGAAACCCAAGATACCAATCTCCACGCCGCCAACACCTGAGAAATTAAACTCGACCTCCATCTAGGGTGAGGCTGCAGTTGTTAAAATCCCTCTTTCGTCGATTATGTTTAAATCATCATTGAGGACATTGAAATTTTTGCATTGGTCGATTCAGGTGCCTCATCTACAGTAATATTTTACGGATTAAGGCGATAATTAAGGAAGACGATGTTTAAGGATAGCGAAATCACTCCTAAAGTTGCTGATGGCAAGAAGGTCATGCTGATCAGCCGATGTACAATAGGTTTGAGCATAAATGGATTGAGACAACCGTTTGTGTTAATTGTCCTCCCGAATAGTAACCCAAGCATCATTCTCGGATGAAATTTCCTAAAGGCAACAAAGGCCGTGATTGATTGTGGAAGTGCTGAAATTAGAAAAAAAGAGGCCATAAATGTACTAAATTCACCAGCTTCCATGGGAAAGGTTTTGGCTAGCAGAAGCGTTGTAATTCCAGCCGAATCTACCAAACTAATCAATGTTATGAGTGAAGATCTGAATGAGAAAAGCCAGGTACTTTTTAACCTTCAAAAAAGTATTGATATGGAAAGGATTAACAGTTTCCTGCGCATTATTAAAACTTTCCCATAATAAAGGAAAACCTTGTATCGTAAATTCTGCACCACAGCTCAAATAGTCATTAAAGAAATGTGAATGGGAAAGTTCAAGAGTTGAAGAAAATCACTTGACGGGGGGATGGGGCTATATCAGAGTGTTCTGAATTTAATAGGGAGGTGAAAATGCGAATCCTGCCAGTCATGCTATGAAAGTGGAATTTCATTTTAACAAAATCTAATCAACAATGAATTATCACAAGATCAGCAATCTTGTATATAAAAATTTTAAAACAATATGATAAAATATTTGAAAAATAATGAGAAGAAGAATGGTAACTGACGTTTCTATGTCGATTACAGGCGATTAGACAAAGTTACTGAAAATGATGTTTACCCACTCTCCTGAATCGGCGATACACTTGACTGTCTGAAAGGAGCCAATTTTTATTAAATGATAGACCTCCGTCCAGTATATTGGCAAATAGAAGTCGACGAAGCAGACATAGAGAAAACTGCCTTTATTACCCCTGACAGACTGTACAAATTTCTAGTCATGCCTTTTGGCCTGTGTAATGCTCCTTCAACATTCGAGCGCAAATGATGGACAAGATACTGAAAGGTCTGAAATGGAAAATGGCCCTTTGCTATTTTGAAGACATTGTGGTGTTTTCTAAATCGCTCGGCGAACATTTACACCGAGTTGAAATATATTACAATTTCCTAACAAAGCTAATAATGTAATAACTCAATTTTAGAGTTTAAGAGAACACAAATTTGAGCCAAGATTGTGGTATATCAAGGAATATTAAAATATTGTTTTACAATTTATATTCCACCTATTATAGCATATAGATTAGTTCTATATAAATCGTTAGCCCAAATAAATAATTTCTTTAAATATAACTGAAAGTATGCAAATTATACGGAGCAATTTCTAATGAAAATTTGAAACAATTTGTGGTTTAATTTTCTGTCCTTAATTTATTCAATTTGAGTATAATTTAAATAAATTTATATCAATATTGTTAAGATATAATTTTTAGCCTGAAGGATCAAAGTATTTTTGGGAGATATTTGGTTAACTAATTTGTTTAATAATTCGTAATTGAGCTTAACTGTAAATATAGGGGCTGTTAAAATACAAATTAATTTTTATTGATTATTAATTATTACGCTGCTGAATTTCAAAAAGGAGAAGATATCTTTGAATAAATGTGTGCATAAAATTATTAACGCTTAAAATGACGACAATTTAACATTTACCTATAGGTAGATGGCGCTTAGTATTGTGGTCAAACGGAAAACATATTTCACTTTCCATAAACCATTTATTTGAGCACTTGAAGATGAAGAGAATGAAATTTAAATATATTATCTTTTGGTATATCTTTAGGAAAGGCATGAGCTTGTTTTTTACAATTTACTTACTTTTCAATAAACATATATTGCTATGAAAAAAAAAACAATAGAAAAAATAAAAGATAAGTGGGTCAGGTGTTGATATTAAAAATAAAAAAGATGACTCTCTGCCATCTAAAAAGCATATGTGCTCGTGGTCAGGAAATGCCTTATTTATTTTTAATATATTGATATATTTCCTTTTCCTATAAATAACCGGAGAACCGAGATTCACAACTTATGAGACACATGCACTCCTAAATATATAATTATACCAATGGAATATCATAAAATTGTATTATGAATGATGTTCAAGATAATACTAGTATTAAAACATTTTAAATTTATTTTTGAGATTTTTTTTAATTACACTTTAAGAACGCAATGTATGATTGGGAAATAATAATTTGTAAATTGATTGTGCCACTGAGATTTTATTGTCACGTTTGTAAATTTTATAATTAAGTTTTTTTTTGTCTATCGCTGATTCTGTATATTAAATTAAAAAGTAATTTGTTATTATTACAGAGAGAGAGACAAGATATTAAAAAACAAACGATAATAAACAAAAAACAATTCAATTTGCATCTTCCTCAATATATATAAAACAACAACAGACTTAACAATGTTAAAAACATATTTTATATTGAAACAAAAACGTTAGTGTTTAGTCATATTATTAGTATCAAAAATGTGAATGTTATTTTTTAAATATCTCAATACATAAAATTCAAACGTTCAAATAAATTTTTAAATTTTCATACCAATTCAGAAGCCTCTGAAAATGAGGAACTTTCAGATCGTTGAAATAACAAGCAACAAATCAGTAATTCTCTATCCAAGATTTACTTTTTTATTGAACGATATATTAGAGATTAAAGCATCCACACAAAACTGGAAACCATTCTTTTAATTAAAATTAAATTCCTATTCATAAATTTTAAATTATATTTCAAATGGTGCTATTACCTATATAAATACCAAATATATATATTTTTAATTATAATTTTCAATATTTCAGGATAATATTTATCCAATCCAACACAATGAATTAAAACCACAATCTCGTCGGAAATATTCATTGCAACGTCTGGAATGGAAATTTTGCCTGACTGAAATCAAATTTGAAAGGGCACTTATTATAAATATAATTTCCAAGTTATAACTCGAATTCGAGGTGTTAGTAAAATCGGTATTTTATTATGTGAAACTATATTAACATATAATAATAACATAAACGATATAAATTTCGATTATTTGGTATTATTAAATCACATAGAAGCCTATTTTATTTGAAAATTAATATTTAAAAGAGTAATTTAGGTCCTTCTCTATATAAGTGAACCTTTGCATAGGTGGGCGAGGTTATAAGATTTGTTTAGTTAAAGAAAGTTCAAAATGTTAAAGATAGTAACATTCAATATAGGAATCAACTTACGCATGAAAATATTTTCGCTATGAGAATGAATTGAGCTAGTCCCAACTTTGATACCTTCAGCATTGTGAGAAACACATAATATATATCTAAAATATATTGAAATTTTATATCTTCAAATAACTTTGAATAATATTTCCATTGTATATGTGAGTAAATAATAATAAATGAAATATAAAATGTGAATTATATATTGTGTTTCTGAGTATTTATTATTCATATATAATGGCGGACATATATGCATCAGTAGAGGTTTCTAATCTAATTTGGAATCGAAAAAAAAAATCACCGTTCATGTTGATTAGGTACACCTAACCTGATTGGATTTACTAATCCAATTTTTGGAACGGATTCACGCGGATTTCTTTAATTACATTTTCTGAAATGATAAATAAAACACTAAGAAGATAACATAATTATCTTATTATACATTATGTGTGCGCTGATTTAATTATTTAAAATAAATCCATAATATAAAGCGAATATCTATTCGCATTTATTCAAACAACTTATTTTCATATTCACTATTAATTCTAAATTATTTCTAGACACTATAGATTTACTGATCATATTTGGGAGAGAGAGGCGAATATTTATTAACAAATTAAAAAACGAAAGAAAAAAATAAAAGATAAAAAGATCAGATGTTGAAATCAATATTAAAAATGTCATATCCTGACCAGGAGCACATGTGCTTTACAGAAGGCAGAGCGCCATCTGGTGGAAGAGAAATCAACTAAACATTGATTTAGCCTGTTCCCTGATATTTGGCCAACCCAATTTCTTGATAAAGGCTTTTCTAGATTTATCAAGAAATTGGGTTGGCCAAATATCAGGGAACAGGCTAAATCAATGTTTAGTTGATTTCTCTTCCACCAGATGGCGCTCTGCCTTCTGTAAAGCACATGTGCTCCTGGTCAGGATATGACATTTTAAATATATTTACAAATATATATAACTTTTATTATAACATATATGGTAAAAGAACACGGTGTTAGATAATATTTATTCTACATATAGGCAACATTTCTTACTTTGAATAAAGGAACTGCAACCTACTTGAAATAGCGAAACTAGAAAAGAAATGAATTTAAATGCAAACATTCCTCACACAACTTCGAGTAAGAGTATTAGGATGTTGTGCAAGGTATTTACACAATTATATTTCATTGTAAGAGAGTGTGATCTTCCATATTAAAACAATAAACTTTACATGTGTCTCAGGCATGCCTGTGAAAATATATATTTTGTTAAAGTCGAAATGCGCAGTGAACATCGTTGGATTTGTAATTAAATTCAAATAAACAGGGATTATTGTGAAAATAATCGTTACCTTGTACTTAGCAAAAAACACATATTCGAAAATTCCCCCAATATAAGCAGTATACAAGTATTAAGAAATCCTCTTACTAAACTCAATAGATCGGACGATTGAAAAAAAAAACGGAGTCATTCATTCGATATCATACAGAGATTGTGCATTTAGGTGTGTGAGTGGGAGAGACGAGGAGAAGTGGGTGTTAGCAAACATAATAGAAACATAATAAACCATGATAATAGATCATTAGTTTATCAGCATATCGACACGGCTAATATATTAAACAAGAGGGCCTACAGTTCATTACGCCTATATAAAAACGTCTAATTCTGAAGCCCTAATAACCAATACATTTCTTTCGATTAATATATCCATATATATTCCTGATATTTATGACAACATAACGCCTGATGATTGATAGCATATTATTTTTCCATTATATGTTCACATTTATTATACTGTTTTTTCACGCCTTAATTATTATAAATTGAAAATGATGTCTTTTTACTGTCATTATAGCATATTTATATATTCAAATACTATTAAAATTATTCATTTAGAAATCCCATATTCAAACAAATCCGTTTATTTCTATTTATATATATACGCGTATTATATTTGGAATTTCTTTCTTTTTCTATATAAATAATCTTTGTGTATGTGTAAAAATGCAAAAGTATGGATTGTTTTTTTTTTTCTTCTCTCACTAATAAAAGCGTTACGAAATACTTCTGTAGAAGAGTGAAATTTCTTGAAAGCTAGAGATTACAAAATTATTTTAAAGAGACTTTTCTCTAACGATTTTTTCGTTTAGAGCTCTAATATTGTGTTGAACGGTTCTGCTTATCAATTGAAAAACCCTGTAAGATTTATAAATTAGTTAAACAAAACATCAAGGGCTGCGTATCTTTTATTAGCACGAATATATTCTGTTTATATACGCAGCACTGGAGAGTGGAATCTCAGAAATGGTTTTCAAGAAAATTATGGGCATAAGCTTTTAGGACAGTAAAATTACATATAAATATTTGCATCGAGCAATGCTCTTCCGCAAACAATAGGGAAAAGACCAGTAAGGCATTTTTTTTACCGCAGTAAGGACAGTAGAAGTTTGTATTGTGTATAAAATATGTGTTTAAATCCTTCCATTATATATATGTTATATAAACATTATTTTGTTTTTAAATTATGATTTAAGAACAAACTACTCTGTTAGAGTCGACCGCCATAGGTCGCGGCTTTGGAGTATATAAATTCATTCTTGTTGTTTCCCGTTGGCCGGCTCAAACCTTTTGTAATTATGTAAATAATATTTTGTTTTCCTTATTCTACTCGCATTTTTAAATATATATTCCTCAAGCTCAATAGAAGAGATAATTCTGATCTAAACTATTTTTGTTATTATTACCACGACTGCAATATCAAAAACATATTCATACATCAAGCAAATGATAAATAATTCTATAAATAATATTCAATCAACAGCAGATTTTTTTTGTAATATAAATATGTATATGTATATATTTATATATGAAAAAATAGCAGAAAAAATAAAAAAGTCAAGTGTTGATATTAAAAATTGAAATACACATCCTGACCAAAATCACATACGCTTGACAGAAGGCAGAGCGTCATCTGGTTGAACAGAAATCAACTAAACATTTATTTAGCCTGATCCCTGATATTTGGCCAACCCAATTTTTTGATAAATCAAGAAAAGCCATCCACGAACGCGTTTCGCGCTGTTGGCGCTCGTCAGCATAAATACCCATTTCTTGGTTTTTCAAGTAGCCTCTGGAGCCAAAATGTTTTTGGTCGCAGTAGTACAGCCTACTCCACGCTGACGAGCGCCAACCGCGCGAAACGCGTTCGTGGATGGCTTTTCTTGATTAATCAAGAAATTGGGATACCAAATATCAGGGAACAGGCTAAATCAATGTTTAGTTGCTTTCTGTTCCTCCAGATGGCGCTCTGCTTTCTGTAAAGCACATGTGCTTCTGGTCAGGATATGCCTTTTTTATTTTTAATATATATATGTCATAATATATACTTTTCCAGGAATAATAAAGCCAACCTACAGACAACCCAGAGAGAGAGAGAGAGAGAAAGAGACAGGAAGGTAAAGTCCGGTCATTTGAGACACCAGTGACATTCCATGGGGCGACCACTGAGGTCCGTCAGTTAACACCTCTAGACTTTTAAGACAGTTGGGGATTGTGTGCGACACGAACGGCCGCCCGGCTGTGCCGATCCCGTCTCTCTCTTTCTCTGGTTGCCTGGGTTCCTCTTCCAACTTGTAATGTTTTTCTTTCCCCACCTTATATTGCCACATAAAGTCGACAGGATAAGACCTGGTCGAGCAGCAAATTCCCGTATCTACTAGAGTATGAAGAAAATAAGAAGAAAGTCCAAAATAATCGGACAAACTCACAGACAAGTTCCACAAGAATCAAAAACTGATCCAATTGTAGCCGCTTCTCTTCGAACTCTCATCCCCTGCCTCGGCCAAATTTGAACTGTTATACAGAAGAGGTGATCAACTACGATGGAGCTGCCGCACACTTCTCCCAGCACTAGATCTGCCCAAGAACGATCACCGTGCCAGAGCAGGACACCTTCTATCATCTTGGACAAGATTCCGCCATATCCCTACCGCTACTGTGGCGGACAACACTAGCACGTACAGTATCAGCAGACAGAACTCTCAATGAATATACTTTCTCTCCAAACCAGTATAACCTGTGAGTGCAATTGTTTCAACCCCTAGATTCCATTCTTTAAAGAAATCATTTCTTGTGGACTCTGGTGCCAAAATTTCCATAATTAGTTCGGTTCAATTTGTAAATATATAAAATGTTTAATAGTTACATTTATTTCACCCCTATTAACAGTTATTTCTTATTATCCATACTATATATTTAGCCATGTGAAACCCATTGAATTAGTTACCTTACCAATCGAATTTAAATATCGTCATTTTAATGAAATAATATTTATTTCAAAGTCACCCCTTAAAACTGGAATTATACCTTTTCATGCTTTACGATTTTTAAAATTAACAATTGATTTTCATTATCAAGTTATCTATAAAAATGGTGCTCCACTACCTAACCATTTGTACCACCTTGTATATGACCTTCTCTCCTACTTGCAAGCACGGCTCACGAAAAATAATTTCTTGCCCTAAACGACTCATAATTCACTCTCTTAGCTCAGGCGTCGGAGAATTCCAACCACTACGTGAGCCTTGCAATTCCAACCACTAGGTGAGCCTTGCTCACAACCAACCCTTAGTACCCCTTATCAATCTTTCCCTGAATGTCCCTTTTATCCTTACAACTTTGTCAACCTTCTACCAGTCCATGCCTCTCTTGAGAATTAACGAGTTGTCAATTATCGAACTACCGTATTGCCATTTCAAAATTATAATCTTTACCCTTGATTTATGATAATAATTCTTTTTAGTTTCTCTCTAGCATATCCACCGACCCACACCATCTAGCCACTGATGTGCAGGTCATAGGATGCAGATTAACTAACTGATAGATGTTTATCTACTTCTGTTTGCTCGCACTTGAACAATCTGCATCGAACGGCAGAGTTCGCTCCTTCTCCTCGCGCCTCACATTAGCCACACGTGCCCTGTCTTCAAATCTATGTCTGTAATTGTCCATACCAGCACGATATAACTTACTTCCGATTTTACCCACGGAGGTACGTTAAACATCGTCTCTGATTTTGTCCGGTCCGTCATTATTTCGCGCAGACATGGGTTTTACGTTCAAACCGTCGCGAAATCATCTCCTCGCATAAGCTCCCACGACGGTTCAAAACCTCGTGTACGAAAGCTTATCAATTGTAAAGGACGCCGTCCTCTTCTCAATGTTTGGCTCTGTGCGCGCAGATTTTCCTCCAATTAGTTAAAACCACTAGAGTCCCTTAGTATCGAAATAATTAAGGTAGAAAGGCCCAAAGCAAGTTTACCCTCGCTCTGTTCGCCTATATCCTACCTTTGCATCTCGAACTATTTTATCTTCGCAAATTAACTACAAGTCCATGCGACTTCCTCACCTACAAACGGGACCTTTCCCTTCTGACTCGCTGCACGAGTAACTGCATACATAAGGTAAAATGGCCCAAAGCAAGTTTCCCCTCGCTCTGTTCGCCAAAATTCTAACATTGTATGTATTTCTATGTTTACCTTAGTTCAGAACTCACGCAATTTCCACCCTCAACCACATTTCTCGTACTCTACACCTATAGCATAGAAAGTCTATGCCAAGTTTTTCCTTGCCATGTCCGCCTGAAAGATTTCTTCAAGTGTAGAGTCTCTCAGTTTTAATTACTTTAAGATTTTCATCATGTGTACGTGACTCCCCTTCTCCTTGTTCACACCTCTCAATATCATTTCACTTATAATACATTAGATGTTATTGTATATAACCTTTTATGACTTTTATATTTTCAACAATTCCTTAAATTTTAAACTCTTCATAGATTTTAAAATGCTTGTAAATAATATTTACTTGTGTATTATACAATATTATATTTACATAAAACTATGTCATCATAACCTAAATTAATTTCAACTATAAAATTATTTTCTCTATTTCTGGCTGCTCCAGCTTTAAGTATACTCAAACCATGTTCAGCCTTCTAGAACGGGGGCCGTATGTCATAATATATACTCTTCCAGGAATAATAATGCCAACCTACAGACAACCCAAAGAGAGAGAGACGGGAAGGGAAAGTCCGGTCACTTGAGACACCAGCGACATTCCAAGGGGCGACAACTGGGGTCCGTTAGTTAATACCTCGAGACTTTTAAGACAGTTTGGGATCGTGTGCGACACGAACGGCCGCCCGGCGGTGCCGGTCCCGTCTCTCTCTGGTTGCCTAGGTTCCTCTTCAAACTTGTGGTGTGTTTCTTTCTCAGCCACATATATTATATGATCTGAATAATGCAAATATTTTATTTTTTAAAAATATGTATTTTATTTTCATCATTGACTATTATTTTATTTTTGACATTAGATTTAGAACATAGCACTTTGAATATTGTTGTAAATAGGTATAATTAACCTACCTATTTTTTAATTCACGAATATAAGATTCATTATATATATATATATATCTATATTAATAAAATGCAAATTTCATAAGTGTTGTTCACTAAAAACTTTCGTTACAATGCATCAATTTCGACCAAATTTTCAACATTTATGTAAAACGAGATGGAGCAGGTTTTGCTTAACATCAAAATATTTTTCCCTAACATTAACATGCGTAACTTCGCTGTTATCGATTAAATAAAAAAAATCAACAGAGTTAATTTTATTTATATATAAATACAAAATTAAATTTCAACAGAGTTAATTTTTTTACATACTAGCTAATAATCTCAATCTAAAAAATATTCAAAACAAGCAATTTTAAGATAACACCATATGTAAAACAGTCGGCCAAGAAAACAAATAACGTGTAATATATATATAATAAATATAATATATATAATATAACGGTATAATAACGGTATAAAGAAATAATGAGCCTATCGTTCAAATTTATAATTGTAACGAATAGTATTTAATTAAAACATTTAAAAAACACACAGTTTGGAACGGGACGTTTCACAAGAGTGACATCCATGGCGCCAATTTATAATTGTAACGAATAGTATTTGAATTAAAACGTTTTTAAAATATATACGCACTTGGGTAAAACCCGGGCGTTGCCCGGGCCATTCGTATTATATAAATATATAATAAAAATATAATGTAATGAATATTATTATCATTATCATCATAATAGTCTATGTTCCGGAAAATTATTTTCAATAATATTCGTTAGGCAAACTTTCACTCAGATAAAACCCGGGCGAAGCCGGGTACACATCCGCTAGTATATATATATATATATATATATATATATATATATATATATATATATATAAATTCTATATTAAGCAAAAATACGAGAATCATGGGACGAGTGTCTTTTGTAGGAAGATTTATTTTAAATCGCTCAAGCTTTCGGGCTGACCGGCCCTTCTACAGGAGACAACACTTGTCTCCTGTAGAAGGGCCGGTCAGCCCGAAAGCTTGAGCGATTTAAAATAAATCTTCCTACAAAAGACACTCGTCCCATGATTCTCGTATTTTTGCTTACTTTATTGAATGGGATTCCAGTACTTAAAATTCTATATTACTGTGATAAATAATTTTATGTGTAATTTGCTTCAAGTAAATCAAAATAAAAACTACTTGATAGGTAAATAATTATATTACCTTTTTCACGACTGCACCTTCAATTCTATATCTTTTTCAAAAACAAAAGAAAATATTCATATCATATATTTATATACGATAAAACGAAAGAAAAAAATAAAAGATAAAAAGATCAGGTGTTGATATCAAAAATAAATATAAAAATGCCATATCCTGACCATGACAACATGTGCTTTACAGAAGGCAGAGCGCAATCTGGTGGAACAGAAATCAACTAAACATTGATTTAGCCTGTTCCCTGATATTTGGCCAATCCAATTTCATGACAAATCAAGAATTGGTGAAACAGCTGGAAGAGTTCACCACTGATGAGACAAGCCCTCCAAATATATTTTTTTCATCGCAGTAAGGACAGTAGAAATTTGTATAGAATAAACATTCGTTCTTGAATTCTTCCATTTATACATATTATGTGAAAAATAAGAAAAATATAAACATGGTCAAGTTTTGATTAAATACAAATTTTGTATTTCCTGACCACTCACATGAGCTTTTTTAGATGGCAGAGCACCATCTAGTGGGCAAGAAATCAACTATACATTCATATAACCTGTTCCCTGATATTTGGCAACCCAATTTCTTGAATAATTAAGTAAATCCAGCCACGTAAGAGTTTTGGGCCGTTATTCCTCGTCAGTGTGGTTCAGGCTGTAACTCTACGACCAAATTCTTTGGTACGAGAGGCTTCTTGAGAAATCAAGAAATGTGTATTTAATGCCAAACTTACGTAAATTCGCTGAACATGTGAAAAAATGTCTCTATTTTAAATCTTAAAAATAAGAAGCAATTTATTTAATTGATTATACAATATACAATTAATGATTTGCACATACAATTTAAATATCCATAAATAAATAAACAAGGCTTATTTTATGCACTTATATTTTGATTCTATTCGTATTATAACTTATATTCTATTTACGGTTTCAGGATAATCAATTATTTAAATGCCTTATTGTTCTTTTTAAGTATGTACATTTTCTGAAATTTGCTGAAGTTTTTATAGGTTATCCAATATTTGTGACCCGTGTATAAAAATTGATGGGGAGAGAATGGTACCCTCGTGTGTGAAGGAGTTACTTTCCCCTTTCATATAAGTAATCAACCCACAATGTCCCTTTATTTGATCTTCTCTGTTTAGAACAGAACGATTTGGATCACCGCCAGATTCGAAACAAAGAACAATTCGTACATCATTGGTTTCTGTATTTGATCATCACTAGTATTGTTCTAAGATTGCGTCATATTATATTAAAGGAGTTGGTGTATCGGCCAAATCTACCTGTATGTATATAATGTATTATTATAGGTTAGAAAAATTTGAAAAAGAGATTAATTCAACGCCATAACATTATGACGCGTTAATATACAAACCTAAATTTTAGTAGACCACTGTGTAAACCCACGTTTAAATCTCTTATAAACCTAAACTCGATACTCAACACATTACTATTATATTTAAATAAACAAGGCTGAAAAATTCTCGAAGAACACAAAAAATCATAAGAGTTCGATTCCATTTAGGTTTAAAATGTAATCATAGATAATCAGAAAAATAAATTACCTAGAAATATATGTCAAATATTTTTAATTAATTCTGGAAGGGTTTGTAGTGTATACCCTAATAACCGCCTAACTACCAAAATAATACTCTTATAGAGATATATATCCAACCAGTTTGAAATTTACTTTCCATATATATTGCCACGTGGAAAATTAGGAAAGACAAACATGACACAGGAAGGATGACACAGCAATTTATTCGAGGCAAAAACAACCTATAATCGATAAAATACAATATAAGCAAAAAGAGAAGTTTACAAAGTAATAAAATATATATATCCAAATTGATACTCTGTTAATAAAATAATGAATACTTTGCTACAACATATATATATATATATTAGAATTTCTTAACACTTGTAGTTGTTAAATCTTTATATATAAATGTTTCACTAAAACATTTTAATATTAACACATAAAATCCGGTTGAAAAGAGATCTATGGCATAATAGAGCAGGGGTGAAATGTCAGCTGGATTTCTATTTGAAAATCCCCGGTCCAGCAGATCTCTTTTTCCACTAATTATTTCAATTTATTTTTTTTTGTATATGTCTGGTCTACCATTAGGGTTTCAAAACATAATAACCAAACTTATAACAAAAGTTAATTCATATTATAGATATATTACTAAATACAACTAGATATATTCATATTTTAAAATAAAAAAATTTAAAGAATCATAAAAAAAAAGGATAAAATATAAAATTATAAATATATATATATATATACTAACAATCTTATCTACCTTTTTACAAAACTTTTTTTTTTCTTATTATTAGTTTGAATAAAAGTGCATGGTTCTGTCTTTCTATCTTTTCTCTCTCTAACTACTGAAATTTATACTATTAAATATATTCTCACTTCTATTATTCTATATACAAATTAGAGTATGTCTAAATAACGTGTAATAGCCGATTGCAAAAGACGTTACGTTGTTAAATTTTATTGTTATTAATTATAAATAATTATGGATGATGTGTAAGAAGTAAATAATTTTTTTTTCTCTCTCTCTCTATTAAATAATAACAATTTACAAATTTTATAATTTGAATTTGAATAATCAAAGTAATAAAGATAATTTTAATACAAAACTAAACTATAAAACTATACAACTATTTATTTTTATAATTAATTTAGACTTAGCTTGCTAATCTAATCAAATCTACTTGATATAAATTATCAATCTTATCAGTTTACTCTTTAAATTTTAAATATAGAATCACTATTATATTTTTATTATATAGTCTTTACACTATATTAATTCATATGAGCTTGCTCAATGATATATTATTATATATAATATAATATACAAATTAAATTATATTAGAAATTCTAATATAAATATAAATCCATACAGATTTTAATTATCTTATATTATTTGATTATGAAAAAGTAAATTATAAAAGTAATTTTAGAAAATATTACTTCAGAGAGAGAGAGAGAGAGAGAACTTTTGTTTTTTTTCAGTGTTTAGTTAGTTTAAAGATGTTTTTTTATCAGTTATTCTTAAAAATATACAGATAGAGAGAGGGCAAACAGTAATATCTATATTTTTATAGATTAATCATTCATTTTATTACAAATTTAATCACCACAAAAACAATTAAGAAAAATATATTTAAAAAAAAAATTCATAAGAATAACAAACTAAAAAACTAAAAAAACTACAAACATATTAGGGTTAGCACCTCTTTTATGTTAATTAAAACTCGCTAAAATTGCCTAAGAAATAATTTTCAAACTTGTCCCTCTCTTAAGAACCATTACACATTTCAAACGACTAGTTGTAAATTAGTAAATACTATTTATAAATTAACATGCCAAATTTGTCAACTACCATATATAGGACAAACGTGTAATACATTAAATATACGAATAAACCTACATAGAAACCACGCTAAAAAATCAATTGAAAATATATATATGAAAGAACACAATCAATTACATACTTTTAACAACTTTAAGATAGAAATACTAGACATATGTCAAAAAAAAAAACAACGACTATTATTAGAAAACAACTACATTTATAAACACAAACACATTATTCCCTTATGGACTTAATGACGAATTAAACTACACATACAAACCACAAACAAAAGAAATTTCAACTTATGAAATCAGCTGCAAATACAAAAAAAAAATGAATTTAAAACTTAACCTAATATAACTAGAGGTAAAACTACCAATAAATTAGGTTACATTGAATTTGAAGAAATACTGGACCCAAAACAAATGTATACTAACAACTTCGTCGATAAATGTATTAAAACATTATTTAAACTAAATAATAATAAATTTATCAAACTTATAGAATATATTAAAATTCATAATCTGACTAACAGATTAATAGATATCACACACGACATCTATAAATACAGAAAAATTAAACAATCTACTAATAACATTAATATTATCATTAAATTTAATAACAATTTATTTAATCATATTAAATTTAATGATATTTTTAATAACCAAAACATCAATAATCTATTCCCTATAAAAAATTTAAATTTTAAAACAATCTGGAGATACAACAAAAATATAGGTAGTTTAGTTTGCAATTATAACCAATTTATCAATAATTTGGCAAATTTTAAAAAATTAAATGTAATTGCAACAACTATATAGATAGATATAAATTCTCAGGTCATATATTAACTAGCAATTTTTCTTTTTTAAATCCAGAATATCAGGATATTTTAAATAAAGGGTATAAATATATACCTCAAATTAAACACAATTATAATAATACAATTAAATCTATATTAAAAGATATAGACATTTTCATAAATAAAACTAGTATAAAATACAGTATTCCAGAATTTACTTTTCTGGAATGGAAACATAATATTAAAAAGGAAATTATAAATTATTATAATAATACACTTAAATACACAAAACCTAATTCAGATATTCCTTCTTTTAAACAAAATATAATTAAATTACAGAAGGACTTTATTATAACTCCTATAGATAAATGTTCCAATAATGTATCTATAATTTGTAAAATCTATACCACGATATGTTAAAAAAGGAAATTGATAATAATAATAAATACACTTTTGCTAGAACTACAGCCACAAAAATCAAAAAAGACATCAAAAACGTGGAAAATTCTCTAAAGATTTATAATTACAACAAAAATGCAAGCATACCAAAGTTCTATATAATTCCTAAACTACACAAAAAACCTATTTCTTTCAGAACAATCACATCTGGTATAAATTCAGTTATAAAAAACATTGATATACAATTAGCTATGATACGCTCTACAATAAGCTATGCATCAAATATTTGGTTTCCTTTTATCACTGCAGCAAAAAGATCCAAGTTGAATTCTATACAATATCAAATTCTTATTAGATGCATTCATGCTTATAGGACTTCATCTTCTTACATCACACATATACTAGCGAAAACCCCTTTACTGTCCGATTATCTTGAATTATTACAAACAAAGTATAATATGACAAATTCTCTCACAGATCGAACACTCAAAAAACCCATTCAAAAAGAATTAAACAAACTATATCTGGATCTAAAATTTAAGTTTTATCTTTCTCAATCTAATGAACTGTTCAAGAAATTCTTTCCAATTGCTGTCCCAAATTTCATTTCTTCTGATAAATTCACTACTTTATTCTTAACTGGCAAAGGACCCTTCTAAAGCTTCCTATTCAAACTGAATGCTATCAATGATCCAACATGTGAATGCCGCTTAGATGTTGAATCACCAGAGCATCTTCTTTTATCTTGCCCTCTGACTAACCAAATTGTATGTAGATACTTTGAAACATTACCAAATTCTCTTTGTGTATATACTCTATCTTATGAGAACTTTGTTAAGTTTAGAACTATTTGTACAATAATTTACAAAACAATACTAATCCATCGTGTAAATATTTAATCATATATATATGTAAATAATACTAGCACAGCACAATAGTCCTTTGGACTTCGTGCTTTTGTAACAATAAATAAATAAATAAAAAAAAAATAAAATAAAATAAACACTAAAATTTATTATAAATAAATTAACTAATAAATATAATTATAAAAATTTATCGACTCAAATAAAAAATCATTAACTATTTAATGAACAATTGGACAAACATTGATACAGTACACACATTTGACTTTGAGGACCTATATTCTAAAATAAATTTAAGAGATCTAAATAATAAAATAACCAATTTATTTAACGAATTCATTAATGACAAAACTTTCTACATTAAAATTATTCATAACAGATATAAAACAATTAAATTAGATCTTAAAACAGCAAAATCTCTACTGGAAACATTTTTAAATTTTAATTATATAGAATTTAAAATAAAATATATATACAATCAGAAGGCGTTCCCATGGGAACTTCATCAAGTCCTTTATTAGCCAATCTAATACTATTCTGGTACGAAAGAGAATACTTTCTACAAAATAATGTTAATTGGCAAATGTTCCGTTTTGTAGATGATATCATTATATTTAATAATCCACAATTTAAAAATAAATACCTGAAATATATCCTAAATACTTGAAACTTAAGAACAATGAAAAAATTAATAGAAACAAAAAAGTTAACTTTTTAGACCTAAATATAAACCTTACAGATAATGCTATTAAAATTTATAATAAAAAAAGTAATTATAATTTCAATATTATAAAATACTGTAATATATATTCTAATATATCATTAAAAATTGCTGCAAAGGTATATATTTTGGTCAGTTTCTAAGATTTTATAGAATAAATAATATATTAAAATATTTCATAGAAGATGTTAAAAATTTAAACATGGAATTTATTAAAAACAAATTTAGTATTAAACAAGTAAAATATTTCAACAGTATATCAATTATAAAATACTTAAAAATAAATAAATGGAAGTATCTATTTATTAAATCAACTTTCTATAATTTCTCTCAATAATAACTAATACAAATTTATAATCTTTAACATTTAATTAAACTTAAATTATATAACTAATTTGAAAATGTTTTCACACACAAGATTTTTAAAATAATATTGTATAGAATTCATTTTATTTAATCTCCAATTTCTGGGGAGGAAAATGGTAATTAAATAATAATGAATTTTCAAAATTAATAACTTTATAAATCATCTAATAATTTACCTTTTTAAAGGAAAATTAAAAGATAAATAATAATTGAATCAGTTATATTAATATAACTAACTGTAAAGATTATAAAGATTGGCTTTCTTCCCTTAACTATTTTCTTTCTTATTCAGTTGTCTTATTAATCAGAAATTTCTGAGAAATCATTCTAATTTGGAAGGGAGGAACATGTGTCCTCCCCCCGCAACAGATTTTAACCAGAAATAGCTGTTTACAGAGGAAGGCGTCACAGAAGAGGTAGGTTACAGTTAGAATTTCTTAACACTTGTAGTTGTTAAATCTTTATATATAAATGTTTCACAAAAACAACTTAATATTAACACATAAAATCCGGTTGAAAAGAGATCTATGGCATAATAGAGCAGGGGTGAAATGTCAGCTGGATTTCTATTTAAAAATCCCCGGTCCAGCAGATCTCTTTTTCCACTAATTATTTCAATTTAATTTTTTTTGTATATGTCTGGTCTACCATTAGGGTTTCAAAACATAATAACCAAACTTATAACAAAAGTTAATTCATATTATAGATATATTACTAAATACAACTAGATATATTCATATTTTAAAATTAAAAAAATAAAAAATCATTTTAAAAAAAAGGATAAAATATAAAATTATAAAAATATATATATATATATACTAACTATCTTATCTACCTTCTTTACAAAACTTTTTTTCTTATTATTAGTTTGAATAAAAGTGCATGGTTCTGTCTTTCTATCTTTTCTCTATATAACTACTAAAATTTATACTATTAAATATATTCTCACTTCTATTATTCTATATACAAATTAGAGTATGTCTAAAGTTTCAAAGTTCGGCAACTTGTACCTAGTTTCAATGGCAGTTCTAAAACCCTCATAACTCTCGGGAAGGCTACACAACAGAAGGATGGAAAGGAAGTCTTCTGGGACTTGTACATCCATTTCACTCAACTTGTCAGCCAAACTGCTAAATTTGTTGAGATAATCCTGCATCCTTTCATTTGGTTTCATTTTCAATAATATTAACTGTTTCGTAAGAAACACCTTCGTTGCAGGTCCTTTTGGCTGATGCACTTCATTTAAAAGCTTCCATGCCTCTGCAGAAGTTTTACATCTCTTCACGTGTATTATTTCTGAAGGACTTAAACTTAGGACTATAGTTGCTAGCGCCTTCTGGTCATTCTTCTCCCATTCAGCAGATTCTATTTCGGTTTCAGGTTTGATCCTTATGCTATTTGCATAATCCCAAAGTTCGGAATGAATTAGAATCATCTTCATTTGCATCTTCCATGTCTCGTAATTTTCGGAATTCAATTTTTCGATTTGGTAAAGACTTGACATTTTTGAAATATTCTTACCAGATGCAATTTTATTGGCGCAGTGGAAGCGTGCTGGGCCCATAACCTGTTGAAAAAGGAGGAAGATATGAGAGGGCACTGAACACCGGAGGATTTTATTAAACCGATCACGGTAAGATAACACAACTAACTAACTAACAACGATATTCCATCCATATATACACCGCAACACACCACAGAGTAACAGGTCACTGGTCAAAACAATTATATCATGAAATCCGAGAGAATTGCCATTTTAACACTTCCTCTCAATTCATCAGATTTCTACATTCCAAATCCAGTGACGTGTTTTTCATACAAAAACCTTGGTAGGCCTTTAGTAAGGATGTCGGCAACATTTTCCTGGGTTGGTGTGTGGACGACCTCGACAAGTCCATCGCTGCAAATGCTTCTGATGAAATGCCATTTGATGTCAATATGCTTAGTTCTGGCATGATAAACCGGATTCCTCGCCAGCTGTTGAGCACCCTGGTTATCCGTCTTCAGAACAGTCGGTCCATTCAGCAATTCACCAAATCCCATCTCATCCAACAGCGCTCTAAGGTAGCCTGCCTCCTTTCCTGCTTCACAAAGTGCGATGTACTCAGATTCTGTGCTCGAAAGAGTGACAGTCTGCTGCTTCTTCGATTCCCAGGCTATTGGACCTCTTGCCAAAAAGTAAACAATTCCCGTATGAGATTTTCTATCCACGAGGTTTCCACCCCAATCAGCGTCGGCATAACCATGAAGAGCCTCATTAGATTTCCTGTAGGTAATCCTCAAACATGAGGTGCCTTTCAAATAGTGGAGGACACGCTTGGCAGCATTCCAGTGCTGTCTCCTAGGATCATTACTGAACTGTCCCAAAGCACTAACTGCATAGGCTATATCGGGCCTTGTCGACACTGAGAGATATATCAATGATCCAATCAGTGATTGGTATTCTACCTTTTTCACTGGCTCATTCTCACCTTCTAAAGATGAAATTTTTGTTAACTTGGAGTTCGAGTCCGTGGGTGTAGAAATAGGCTTTGCCTCTTTCATCCTATATTTCGCCAGAAGTTCTTCAATATATCTCTCTTGATCTATGGATATTGAACCATCCTCTTTCATTTGTATCCTTATACCCAGGCAACAATTTATCCCTCCAAGATCTTTTATTTTGAATATCCTTTTCATACTTTCTTTAAAGGATTTCAACGTGTCTTCTCTTTCAGCCGCAATTATCAGATCATCAACATAGATTGCCACCAGGAGAATACCTTCATCATGCTTGATATAGACACAATTGTCAGATTGAAGTTGCTTCAGTCCCAAATTCTTTAATTCATTGTCAAGCTTTTCATGCCAAACTATTCCAGCTTGTTTTAACCCATAAATGGCCTTCTTGAGTCGACATACCTTCTCTGGATATTTTCTTGAGACGAAGTTTTCCGGCTGTGTCATGAAAATTTCTTCTTTAATTTCTCCATTCAAATAAGCAGATTGAACGTCATCTGATGGAGTATCAAGTTGTATTCAACAGCCAAGGCTAAAAACATTCTAATAGTACTTTGGCGCACTACTGGGGCAAAAGTTTCCTCGTAGTCTATTCCGTACTGCTGTGAATAGCCTTTTGCTACTAGGCGAGCCTTATGGCGCTCAACAGAACCATCACTATTGCATTTCGTTTTGAATACCCATTTGGTTCCTATGATGTTTCGATTCTTAGGGGGATCAACCAATTCCCAAGTTTTGTTTTCAATCAAGGAATCAAACTCTTCCTCCATTGCTTTCTTCCAAAAATAAGAATCCCTTCCTGACAGCGCTTCCTCTGCGTCTTTTGGATCTGGCAAGTATTTCGCCTCTAGAAGTTCTTGCGTTGACAAATTGGCTGTAGGGTACTCCTTTCTTGGTCGGCCAGGTTTTCCTGTTCTAATATATCTTGGTCGTCCTCTTCCTCTTCTTGAAATGACCACTTCACTTTCTGACGGCTCGTCCACTATATCAGACATCTCTAGATCCGATTCACTTTCGATTTCAGTTCGTGATTTATCTTCGGATGTGCTTCCCTTTTCTTCAACTAGAGGAATTTCCTTGACAAAAGGATCTTTTTGTGGACTAACATCAATTTCAATGACTTCATTCCGAATTCTTGATAATTCTGGTTCAATAAAACGTACATCTCTACTTTTTATAATTGTACGTGTACCAGGCTTCCAAAGTCTGTATGCCTTAGATTCTGTGAAATAGCCTATTAACTTGTATTCCTCACTGCGAGGTGCGAATTTAGATCTATTCGGCCTATTATTCACGGCAAACGATTTACTTCCTATAATTTTTAAATGAGAAACTACAGGTTTTCTTTTGGTAAATAACTCATGTGGAGTTTTACAATCGTTATTTCTCGGGCATCTATTTCTGATATAAGTTGATGTATGTATCAATTCAGCCCATAAAGTTTCAGGTAAATCACCTTCGATCATGAAGCACCTAGTCATATCCAGTAGAGTTCTATTCGCTCTTTCAGCTACACCGTTCTGTTGAGGTGTATATTCGACATAGAGCTGACGTCCTATACCTTCTCCTTCTAGGTAATCCTTGAATTCTTTGCTAAGGTATTCAGGCGCATTATCATTCCTAATACATTTCAACCTTTTTCCGGTTTGTTTCTCAGCATAATTTTTGAATATTCTAAATCCTTTGAATACTTCACTTCTTGATTTCATTATAAATGTGAAGATAAATCCTGAGAAGTCATCAATAAATGTTAAAAAATAATGGGCACCACCCAATGATTTTGTTCTCATTGGACCACAAATGTCGCTATGAACCAGTTCCAACGGTTCCCTTGTTTTCGTAAAAGACTCTTTCTGAAAAGGTAGCCGTGTTTGTTTACCTTCCAAACAAACTTCACAGGTAAAATTTTTAACATCAAAAATTGGCAGGCCGTATACAATATTTTGCATTTTTAGCTTTTTGAGATCTTGCAAATTTAAATGGCCAAATCTACTATGCCATTTTTCGTAATTTTTCTCTCCAGCTTCGGCAAATTTCTCTTGTCGCTAATGCCTTAGGACAATTGATTTGACTTAGAAGTAAAGTCCTTTCTTTTCATATGCTTGTATGCAAATTTTTTTGCGAATGTTCACAATTTCAGCTTTTCTGTGCTTGAAATTAACGACATTAAATTTACTTGTGCACTTACTGATAGAAAATAGATTTCCATTTAATCTAGGTACAAACAGCACATCTTCTAAGGATAGGGTTACAGTTCCAGTATTGCTTTGACATTCCAATTTTACATTCCTCTTTCCTATAGCTTCAATGAATTGACCATCTGCCAAAAACACCTGATGAGGTTGTTATTGATCTTTGTGGTGCTCTTTTGAGTTGAATAGTAAATAAAATTATTGGTACAAAACATTTTTTTTTTCCAACTGCGGATATAACAAACTTCGGATATAACAAAGTGATTGTCATGGATAATGCGACTTCGTTATAAGCGGAGTACACTGTATACACTTGGTTCTTTTTTTATGCGGTAGATGCGTTCCAGGGGAATCCGCATAAAAAAATCGCACAAAAAAAGACATACATTTATATGTAAAATGATGGATACGTTCCATTTATAAAAAAATCGCATAAAACCTAAATAATGTTTTAAAATGCACCAGAAAATCGCATAAAAAAAGATTTATAAATAATAAGATTTAATTTTTTTCTCATCATATTTTAATAAATGGCACATATGTGTGTTAATAACAAAAACAAAACTTAATATGTAAAAAAAAAAAATAAACAAAACTTTATTTAAAATCATATTAAGAATGTTTTCATCATTATTCGCTGTCTGATAATGTGCGAACCCGTTTGTGGATTGGTGCAAGATCACTTTCATCACTTGAAGATAAAATTACGTCATCAGATCTACATGGTAATGCTTCTTTAGGAACTTCAGTGATTTTTTTTTCTTTGACAAGGTAGTCAGTAATCAAACGCTGTGATGGATTGACTAGTTCTTTGTAGAGTTCTCTGTAGCCAGACATACAAAATTTCAGATCACGTTGGAATTTTAAGGCGCGTTCTACATCATTATCATTTTGAATAAAAAATTTTTCCAATTTACCGGAAAGTTGAAGGCCTTCCCGAAGTAATTTTTCGTCCAGTGGAGTAACATCTTCCAGTTCGCTATCTACTGTTTCGAAATCTTTAGTAGTATCTACCATACTTTCCAAAATATCATCATCATTTAGGGCTTCGTCCACAAGCAATTCTTCTATATCATGCTCGCCAAAATCATCAAAACCTTCCCCACCTATTTCCTTAGCAATTGAAATAATATCTGATGTTACTATTGTTGTTCTATTTGATTCATTTCTTTTTGATACGCATTCAGGCCAAGCAGCTTTCCAACATGCATTTGAAGTTTGTGATTTTATCTCGGCAATTGCTAACGCAACATGATCTACACAGTTCAAGATATTAAATTGTTTCCAAACTTCAGTAACTGTTATTGTATCGGATTCCCAGTTTATCGAAAATGAATTGGAAAGTGAATTTTACATAATATTTTTTAAATGTTGAAATAATTCCCTGATCTAATGCTTGAATTAGACTCGTTGTGTTTGGAGGGAAAAAAACTACCTTTATATTTGGATGTTCTAAGTTTGGATGACCTGGTGCATTGTCAAGAATTAATAAGATCTTAAATTCGAGACCCATCTCTTTCATATAATTTTCTACTTCGGGTACGAAGCATTTATTGAACCATTCAGTGAAAATAGCCGTTGTTACCCAGGCCTTCTTGTTTGCCATCCAATGTACGGGCAGTGTATTTAAGTCTTTTCCTTTTAATGCACGTGGTTTTAAAGATCGATTTACAAGCAGCGGTTTTAACATTCGATCGCCAGATGCATTGCTGCACAGCAATAAAGTAACTCGATCTTTAGCAGCTTTAAAACCACTGGAATTTTTTTTCGGACTTTGCAATGTAAGTACGGGTTGGCATTTTTTTCCAAAACAATCCTGTTTCATCAGCATTGAAGATTTGATGGGCACAATATCCTCCATCTTTAATAATATTAGCCAATTTTTTAGGATATTTTCTAGCAGCTTCTTCATCTGCAGAAGCCACCTCACCTTTTATTTTTAGATTATGAAAGAATGTCTTTTTATAAAACCAGTTAACCACCCTGTGCTGGCAGAGAATTGATGATTACTTTCACGTAAAGATGTAGATGGCTCTGATTCTTTTAACTCCTTGTAAAATTTAAGGGCTTTCATCTTGATTAAATGTCCATCTAACGGAATTCTTTTTTGAGTTAAATCTTCAATCCAAATTACGAGAGCCTTTTCTTTTTTTTCTATTAAAGTGCCTCTTGAATATGATGAAATTTTAGAACTCAAATTTGTACCAGATCTGACTGATCTTATTGCCGCTTCATTTTTTTTATTGCTCTTATAGTAGATTCGCCTAAATTATAACGTTTACCTATTGCTGTTGATCTTTCTCCTTTCGCCAAGCAATCGAGAATTATAATATGGTTTCTAGCGAAATTGCACTTCTTTTTTGTTTTTTATTATTGTCACACATTTTCTTTAAGAGGACTAAAAATTATAGAAAAACTTAATGTACAATTACGCACAAAAATTATTCAAAAAAACTTACAATTCACTTGAGTAAATTTATCTTCCGGTTTTCGGTAGTAACCTTCTTTCACAAAGTTTTATTTTCTAATGCTTTCCAATATGCAGGCTTTTTTAATTAGTTTCATACAAAAACAAAATGCAGCATAAAAACACGCAATTTTAACGAGGTATTTTTGTTTATGTCTCTTTTGTTTTTAAGAACAAATCAAGAGAAAACATGTCAATAAAAGAAAAAAGAAATTTGTAACGGCAGCTGGCACGCCGGCGGGTTTTCAGTTTTGATTTCGGTTTTGCACGAGTTTTGTAAGACACCGGCAGGCGCGGAATAAAAGACATTGGAACTTCCCCTCTACTGTTTGTTGGATAACTTAACATACAACCAGGACGTTACAAAATTCTTTCTTTGTATTGATTGCGTAATAGTAGAGTTGTAGTTGTTATTCTTATTCGTTTTCAGAAAAAGTGAATCACCAAAAAAAAAATTTTCGAAATTCGAATAAATTTTTTTTTTCTTGCACCGCATAACTCCAAAACCGCATAAAAAGAGAACGAAGTGTATATATACTAACAATCTTATCTACCTTCTTTACAAAACTTTTTTTTTCTTATTATTAGTTTGAATAAAAGTGCATGGTTCTGTCTTTCTATCTTTTCTCTAACTACTAAAATTTATACTATTAAATTTATTCTCACTTCTATTATTCTATATACAAATTAGAGTATGTCTAAATGACGTGTAACAGCCGATTGCAAAAGACGTTACGTTGTTAAATTTTATTGTTATTAATTATAAATATATATGGATGATGTGTAAGAAGTAAAGGATTTTTTTTTCTCTCTCTCTACTAAATAATAACATTTTACAAATTTTATAATTTGAATTTAAATAATCAAAGTAATAAAGATAATTTTAATACAAAACTAAACTATAAAACTAAACAACTATTTATTTTTATAATTAATTTAGATTTAGCTTGCTAATCTAATCAAATCTACTTGATATAAATTATCAATCTTATCAGTTTACTCTTTAAATTTTAAATATAGAATCACTATTATATTTTTATTATATAGTCTTTACACTATATATATATATATATATATATATATTCTATCATTGCATGTACCACGTGGTGGTTTATATTCTTAACGAATATTCTCTATCTGTGTGGATGTTCTAGAGTTTGAAGAATCACATAACTGGACGGACGGAAGATAGATCTATCGTTGTTGAAATTTGAATAATGTGGAATATAGTTAGAAGAATAGTTAGCGATTCAGGCAGATGCCTGTGTCATAAATAAAGCTGTCGCAGCTTTATCCATATTTATGATGGTGGTTACAAACGCTATAAGGACAGAAAGGCACTGAGATATATATATTTTAATTGTTTTCCAAATTTTCCACAATAATAACTATTATTAACATGTCAATGAATTTCTTGAAATTATTATACACATCTATAGGATTTTTTGGTTTATTGGTTTTCAATTAAAGAGAAACTTATGTATTTAATGGCCTCATATCTTATTGATAGATGGCACTTTATTGCCCTATAATTAATTAATGTCTTATATTTTTCCTTTGCTTATCTTTCTATAATTTATAATACATTTTTCTAATTGCTAATGAGACAGATTAAGCATGCTTCTTTCATATATTTCCTAAATTTTATTTTAAATTTTTCAAATTAAAAATTTCAATATATATAAATAATTTCAACCTTATTTTTATTGTTCCTATTTATATATAAATATATATATAATTTATAACATGAAAATTGTTTATGAGAAATAATAATGTATATGGTGTATATATATATATGTTTGTGTTTCTGAAGACAAAATAAGCTATGGTGGCTGCTATAATAAATACTCACCTAGAAGAATTCACGCCTTATGCAAATTCAGATAGAGAAGATGCTATATATATGGCGTATTTTAAAAAGAAGAATAGCCTTTTGTCGAAAAAAATAAATAACTCATTTATATTTTAAGTAGACTATAAAAACTTACATTTTATATCACTTCTTATATATCCTATTCAATTAGCTATTTGTTGTAAATTTACTTTAGGTAATTTTCATATGTGGTTAGAGACATCTTTAAAACCCCTTTTTAAAATTCCTTTTTGACCATTTCAGCGCTGAGCCGTTTATAATCAGTTAGTAAATCAAAATGTGAACTTTGACAAATTCAGAATTGTTTCACTATCGTTATGGCTTCTAGATTTATGATCTCAGTCTAATCTGCTGTAAAACATAGCTTTTTATATAATTGTTGCAATTCTCAGTTCACTTAATAAATTGTAAATAAACTGGTAATTGAATGTTCTGATAATGATTAACTTTGAGCATAGTATCTAAGAGAAAAATATAAGAAAAATAAGAGTTACGTAATTTAGTTATACGAGGGCCATCCAATGAATAAGTTTCCCTATTTTTTAAAAAATAAACAACAATTTTTATAATTATGCAGTAATTTTATTTTCATTATACAACTCATAGACTATTTCTCTACATAATCACCATTTCTGTCCAAACATTTTTGGTACCGTTGTAGCAATATTTTGATACCACTGTTGTACCAAGCCGTGTCCTGTCTTCGTAGCCAGTGGTTCGCCTCCGCATGCACTTCATCATTCGCAAAGTGCTTGCCTCCAAGGTGCAACTTGAGTGCTGGAAAAAGATGGAAGTCGCTTGGGGTAAGATCCGGAGAATAAGGTGGATGTAGTGAAAAATTTCCCATCTGAAGTTTTCCAGAAACGTTTGGGTCGTTCGAGCTGCGTGAGGGCGAGCATTGTCATGGACGAGTAAAGCTTTCCGAGACAAAAGTCCAGGACGTTTCCGTTTTATTGAAGCTTTGATATTAGTGAGGATTTCGCATTACCTCGCAGTGTAAACCGTAGTGTTTGGGGGCAGGTAGTCAACCGATAAAACACCCTTACAGTCCCAAAAGACGATAGCCATAACTTTTCCTGCAGAGATTGTGACCTTAGCCTTTTTTTGGTGCACTTTCCTCAGGCTTCTTCCACACCATGCTTTGTCGTTTTGTTTCTGGAGTTGAATGATGCACTCAGCTTTCATCTCCAGTGACAATACGGGAAAATAGTTGATCTCTATCTCTTCGATGCACTTCCAGGAAAGCTCGGACTGCCTCCATCCGTTGTTGCTTTTGATTTTCCGAGAGCAAACGCGGGACCCATCTTGTGCAGACTTTGCGAAAATTCAAAACATCTGACATGATTGTTCCAATCGAAGAGCGTCCAATTTCGATTCCAGGAGGCAGTCGAATCATTATTTCGTCAATGATGACGCGGCGATCTGCTTCCACCACATTCCGAAAAGCAGCAGCGGCTGCATTGTCCGTAGCAGTAACGGGCCTGCCGCTTCGCTCGTCATCATGCACGTTTTGTCGTCCTTCCAAGAACCATGAGCGCCATCGGCGAACCATTTGGTTGCTCATACATCCTTCATCATACACAGACACTAAATTGCGATGAATATTGACCGCAGTTTCATTTTTCGCCATGAAAAAAAAAAAACGAATTACAGAACGGAGTTCGCATGTGGACACGTTCACCATTGGTAGCACCATGGAAACTGAAGCGTTACGGACTTGCGCGTACGAGTAGCGTGTTTTTGAAGGTCACGCGCTTCCAACGCATACTAGTTACCATTTCTTACATTACTAACTAATTTTCACAACGTTTCGTTCGCAGAAAAAAAATAGGGAAACTTATTTATTGGATGGCCCTCGAATATCTATATAGGTTATTTTTGTGGCATTCAATTTCCTTAGGTACGAATATGTTTTAGGAGATAGAAACCTAAAACCATTATTCTTTAGGAAATGAAACAATTTTGTAATACCCTTAGAGCAATGATAAAATATAGAGTAAAGGCAGTTGAAAAGTGTTTTATTTCAAAAAGAATCATACTCGTCAAAATATATTGAATTTCTTACAACAGATAGCCCGCTAAGGTATCATAATAAGTGTCAAACTGGGTAATATATCCGATTAGAGATGTACAATTTCATGAAACATTAAGATATAAAGTGGGTTCAGAATAGTAACTATTATTATCATTATTATATGATGTGATAATGATAAATTAGCGAGATATCTGTTATAAGAAATTGGAACAATTTTTGAAAGGGTATGGCATTTTTAAAAATAAAACAATTTTCTACTTCCTTTATTTCAATCATAAATTTCTTATAAAAATAATGTATACCAACAAACTATCTAATGCGATGTAAATGTTGTATTCATTGTTTCGACAACGCTAATAACTGATGATACGTATAGAGGATCAGTGAGATAGCTGAATAATTGATTTTAATAATCCTAACATTCCATAGAGCCTCAGAAATATTTATATACATTTGAAAAAGCCTAAATAAACCATCATTACCTATTACCTTTCAACTTAAAAGTGATCATAGTTAAAATATTTTATAATACAAGAATTAGGGAAAGAGATTGAAGCTACTTTATTACATTGTTCATATAAGGTTATATAAGGTTAAATACAAAATAAATATATATGTGAATATAATAATATATAAAGATAGATATATGAATGAATAATTAAATATATAAAATAATTTATAAAGATACATTTTTTTACTCTTTCAAAGATACATATATATAAATATATATACAAGTCGTCATTGGTGGCACCCACCGCGGAAAAGACTCCGCCACCGATGAACTGCAAGAGAGAGGAGAGAGAGAGAGAGATTTGAGATTTAAACTACTTTATTACAATGTCTATATAAAGTTATATAAGGTTAAATACATAATAAATATAAATATGAATAAATAAGATATAAATATAAGATGTTAAAGAGATACTTACCTTTTTATCGGAATATTTCTCGCCTTTTCTCTATTTAAATATAAACAAAATATCTCATAAACTTCTGGACTGTTCAATATTTCTAGATCTTATAGATTTCACATGAGATTTCGCCAGTTTGAAACGCGATTCCTGTCCTTATTTCTTTAAGCCATTTTCCGACACGAGAATTAACTACAAATTTTTACTAGCGCATTTTTATCTTTGATGTTTTTATCTCTGCGACATTCTTTTATTTGAAACGGTGGATCTTTATCCTCTTTATATCATTTCGTATGGTTAATTCGCTTTAAGGTTATGTGCTGATTGAGTCTTTGCATATACCAAATATATCTTCATTTAACCTTTGTATATTTATTCAGCCTCATTTGACTTGGTGCTATACTCATTCTCTCTTGACACGTTCTGAGTATTGAATTATTGTTCTAAATATCCAACAGATTCTAGGATTGCATTTTAAACTGAATCAATTCATCTTCAAGAAGCTATTAGAATTTGGAATCAGTATTCATGTTCTTCAGGAATATAATTTTAATATTATTGAGTTCACAATATGATTCGAATTTTAGATACATATATAGAAAAAATCATATAGAGTATAAACGTTAGCAATATGTTTCGTTATTGGTCCATATCTTGTATTCAGAATGAACAGATTTCAGCAAGTAAACGCATTCAGTTTCTTGAAACTTTGACATCAATAGGCCAGAGATCCCTTTCAATTTCTTGCTGAGGACCCTGATGATGGAGTGACATCCGTTGGTACGGAATCGAGTAATTTTTCCAAAGTGGATTATTCATTATTCTCCCAGAGAATGTATCCTTCACCGGATCTTTGAATCTAAGGAAAGGAACACCAATATTTTATAACAATATATCAATTATTTTTTAATCAATAAAAACGAGTTTTGAGCACTTAGACAAGGTTAAAAGAAGATCAATCAATCGATAAAAAAGGAGATTTTTTTTCGTTCAAACGAAGATGATTATTTACGAAAATAATTTTGGTTTTCAAAAAAAGGTTCTTTCTTTGTTCACTTGAATATAGATACAACTCATCGGTGAAATATATCTATAAATTAATATAAAGTAGTATCTTTCACGTTGAATTATCTTTCATCAAGTTCGAAATTTGGATTATTAGAATCAACATTGAAAATTGTCTTTTCAAATTCTATTTAGAGCTTTAGAGATCTAATAGTTTATATCAACCAGTGAGGTATAATTATATTTTGTATTTCAGAAAGATTTTAGAAATATAATTCTACATAAAGCAATCTGTGGATAGCTAAATATTATTTATATGAATTAAATATCTAGAATAAATCCAATTTCCTTATTAAATAGATAATCTATATAATGCCCCCCATTTATATAATGGAATAAACTTTCATTTTCTGTGAATATTTAGCCTCTTTGCAAAGTTTATTAAAAGCATATTTACTATATTCATTAGAAAACTCAAAACTCAGAAATTGAAATCAAATTTATAATTTTAAAAACTTAACCTCTAAAGGTTTTTTCACTTAGAAAAAAGTAGATAAAACACAATCTAAGCATTCATATGCATCTGTTTATATTGATATAGAGTCAAATGTAAACTGCAATAAGTTGTTTTTTTTATTTTTAGAATATCATATAAAAAGATAAAATAAACAGTGAAAAACTTATATTCTAAGAAAATTCCATAAGGTTTATACATAACCAAAATGAATATGAAGCTGAGTTTTATAAAAAAAAAATATTATTGATATTCTTTTCTAACTCTTTTGGCAGCTCCTCAAATTTTTTAGGTGAGAGGTAATCATGGTCTATTGATTGCTAAGTAAAAAATAAACCACCACAGATATTCACTAGATTCTTTTAATTTTTCAATTATATATATATTTGTGTGTGTTCTAATTCATTTCCAGTTCTGTGATTAATATCATACATAAATTATTAATTAAAAAGAGGCATTTATAATATATTTCTATATTTTTTCAATGTATTGACCTGTCATACGTTTATTCGCTCGAATTGGCTAATATATTTGGTTTTTCTTATCGATTACTTTCTTTTACCCCGATCTCTCTTTGATCAGTCTGCCATCAATCTTAAGTCTATAATACCTTATATGATTTCATCATAGGTGAGAATCATTGTGACTTTTAAATAATATTTTAAAATTGGCATACCATATCTTTATTTTATATTTGATATCGCCACAATATTTAATTTAAAAAATATATTTTTAATATTCCTTAAGATTATCTTACCATTATTTCCATAAAATTATAATTTAGCACTAGGCTTTCAGAATTCTTGGAACCAATATAATACAAGCCCTGTTCAGCTATACATTGGGTGACAGAGGAGAGAGAAAGAGACAATTAACATACATACGTAAATTACATAGTCCTCACTATGCATGAGAAATTAAAAATAATGTATATGGTGTTTATAATTTAAAAAATCAAATACAATGTCTATTATCAGAGCGCCTCAGCCACCAAGGCAGAACCTGAAGGAAGATCGCTAGAGAGAGACCCCCCATCTCCCCGGTTAGATTCAATGTGTTGAATGATTAAGGTTATTCACGGCAAATTCCAGCATGGAATAGGTTAAACCGGAATTTCAGTAGCTCTCTTGTGGCAATATATCCTTCAGGTTTGATTTATCTGCCGGAGATTCCTTAGACGTAAGCCGAAACTTTGAACATGATTGTACACTTGGTGTAACAATTCTTTCTGGTCGTCTAAGCTTGATTTAAGTTTCTTAAGGTTCTCCTCGAGACCATAAGTCGTATCTTCGAGATATTTATACTCTTTTGCATACCCTCCCTAGAGAGAGGAAGAGAAAGGGATAGCTAATTGTAGAATAGAAATAATTTCATATATATTAAAGAACATAAAAATATAATCAGAAAACCTATATATATTGTGATAATAAATAATTATTAATATTGTCACTTAATTAGCAAACTTCCTTATCCCCATTCTAAAAGATAATCCTACCACCACATCCATCACATCCATACCAAAAATTTATAGAAAATATACACAGCCCCCCCCTCTCCTAACAGCACCATGATATCTTTTGACGTAGTCAATATGTACCCCAAGCCTGCCACACCATCTAATAATAGATAACACAATATAATTTTTAGCATTAAACAATATTCCTCCAGATACTTCTTCTAAAATTATTTCATTAGTTAAACTCAGCCTAAAATACAACATATTCTCCTTCAATAGATATTTTTATAGACAAACCAAGGGCTCCCCCATGGGAAGTCCCCTCTCTTCACCTTTAGCAGAAATAGTAATGAGAAAAATAGATAAAACAATAACCAACCTTTTTCCCACAGATATCATCATCTGGCAGAGATACATAGACGACATCTTTTGTATAGCCAACTATGCCAAAATAGATACCATTTTTTATCCAACTAAAGTCCATACATAATGATATTGATTTTACCATAGAAACAGAAAACAATAAGACCTTACCATTTCTAGATGTACTTATACTAAAAACACAAAACCAATATACAACAGAAATATACCATAAGCCAAACTCCACTCCAGATTATATACACTTTTCCTCTTATTGCCCCCTCAGTCACAAAATCAACACTGTAAAAAACCCTCTCAAAACGAATATATACACATTGTTCCACCCCAACTCTCAAAATATACAGAAACCCAATTTTTGATCAATAAACTCACTTCTAGTGGATATCCGAAAAACTTTATATTAAGACATTTCCATAATCCCTCTCTTATAAGAAATAATCATGTTTATAAATCAATATGTATATTCCCCTATTCCCATAGTAGTACCAATATAGCCAGAATTTTAAGCAAACACGGTATAAGAACATACTATGAAAGCAACCCGAGTATAGCAACCATAATAAGAAACCCTATTACAAGAAACAGTATACCTATAACAAAACTATACAATAGCAAAGCAGTATATTCCATACCAAGCAACCAATGTAATAATGTATATGTAGGTGAAACAGGCAGACATATAAAAGATAGAATAGACGAACATAGAAGAAATATTAAAAACAAAGACCCCAAATCTCTAATAGTACAACATATTAGAAACACAGATCACGATTTCAACCTAGCAAACCCTAATATTCATTATACAAACATAAATAATAAATACAAAAGATTAATACTGGAAGCACTGATTTCATCAAAATATAATAGTATTAATAGACACATAGATATCCCGGAGACATATGATGGGCTGGTCCAAATACTAAAATAGAATTATCCGTTTTCTCTTCATCACACCACTTAACAATTTTTGCATATATTAATATAAACCAATTGAATAATTTACATAGCTATAATTTTTCTTTAATAATAAAAAATAAAACTACATAACTAATCCTAGATATGCAAAAAATAGCTTATATATATATGTATAGATAAATATAGGGCATATACTGGATATAAATTATTGGTCAACTAGTATTTCTAGGGGCAACACGCTTCTCTTCATCAAGGCTTTTCTTTGATTTAAACTAAATCACGTGGGTATGCGATCCACTCACGCTATAACAAGACCAAAGCGAGAACCATTTAAAGAAAATATTTATAACTGTAAATACAGTGTACTCCGCTTATAACAAAAGTCGGTTATAGCGAAATTCCGCATAATAGCGAATGAAATTGTCTGCACGAAATTAAAGAAGGGCTTAAAACCATTAAAAGAACTCTGGATATTGCGAAGTCGGATATAAAGAATTTTCGCTTATAACGAAGTGATTTGCATGTATAAATTTTTATTTTATCCGTTTATAACGAAGTTTTCTCATTTACCATTATAATTGACTAATATATTATGCATAATATATATCAAATTACAACGTGGTGAATGACACAAATTTAATGATACACAACAAATAAGTTAATAATATACAATTTTAAAATATGCAAACATATTATAAGTATTTTTTAAAAATTATTTAAACAAAATTAAATTGTTTAATAAACGCTTATATTTTATTAACGTTTACTATGGCAGGAGAACGAAAACAAACAAGAAACTCACTATCTCTGTCAGTCAAGCTGCAAATCCTACATGAAAGAACTTTTAAAAATACCGTTAGAGATGGATTTCGATTCTTATGCTGACGCTGACAATGACGTCGTTTACAATGCCATGTTATCCGATGGTAAGAAATTGTCGAGAGCATTCTTCAAGCAAAAGAAGAAGAAGCAAACGGACCAAGTTGATGAAGAAGTAGACCCAATTGTCCACATTCCGCATCCAAAAGAGGTCTTGGAGAGCATTCAAACTCTGCGATTGTTTCTTCAATGTCAGGATGAGTCCAAGTCTCTTCATAGGCATCTGTCAGACTTGGACAACATCGAAAAGAGTGTTCAGCACTTGTTACTGACTTCTAAATGTCAAAAGAAAATCACAAACTACTTCTCCAAAAACACTGATGAGGTTGTTTATTGTCTTTGTGTTGCTCTTTTGAGTTGAATAGTAAATAAAATTATTGGTACAAAACATTTTTTTTTTCCAACTGCGGATATAACAAACTTCGGATATAACAAAGTGATTGTCATGGATAATGCGACTTCGTTATAAGCGGAGTACACTGTACATGACTACTTAAAATTGTATCCATTATTCCTGTAGAAGGGCAGCTTACGCCCGAAAGCTCGAATTAATTTTCAAATAAAGAAAACTTATCCTTTTTGGATCTTTTCGTTATTATAACTGAATAATTATATTTGAATAATCTGTTGTCAGTTTATAATATTAAATATTTGTCTAGTCATTACCCCTTATCTTGCTTGTAGATTATCACTTGTAAAATTAATTGACACGGTTTTGCATTCTATGGATTTATTTAAAAATTATTTTTAATTAAACTTTTGAATACTTGTCTTCTCTACCGTGACAATATGAATTGCTCAATATCTTCAAAATAAAAAGATATTTGGATATGATGAATTAACATGCATATGTTATCATTGCAGTAAGGGCATTAGAAACTTGTTTAATTTTTAAAAGAATCATACGCGTCTGAAATAGTTTCAAAATTTCTTATATATATTTGGAAATTTCAATATAGGAATAAAGTCAAATATAAAAATACGATTATATATATAATATTCTTACCTTTAAATATATTTTCAAGATCAGAAGTATATTCTGAATTAGATCTATACTTGAGAGAGAAAATTTTATATTTTGAATTGATGGCAGACTCCCCGTCTGAGATGTATAGGGAAAATAAATAAAACCTAATATATTGACGTGCCCACCTACAGCAAATAAACACATGGCTGCACTAGACACCTTGATAAATATTGTGAGGCTTGTAGTTTATATTTATATATGGAAATAAAAAAAAACAACGCTTTTACGCCATAAAATATAGAGTTATTTTTATTACCTTTTAATATCTTTAATTATTAATTCTAAATTTATTTCAATGTACATTAAAATTTATATCAAAATAACAGTACTTTTTAATACTTTGCACACTGAAACTATAATTTAAACAAATTTTTGATAATTAACCTATTATAATATAATAAATAATTTAATTAAAAGTTAACTTGTGTTTACTTATTATTCGTAAAAATTAATATTTTAATGAATATATAATACAGTAGAACTTGGATAATTCGAACTTCTTTAATTCGAAAACCTCTTTAATTCGAATATTTATCTTGGTCCCTAGAATTTGAAATAAATAAAATTTCCGTTTTTAATTCGAATTTTTGGATAATTCGAATTTTTTTATGGTCCCTTGGGGTTCGAATTATCCAAGTTCGACTGTATATTTAGGTTGAAACGCGCTTTTTTAGTTTATAGAGATACACCAAAAATGTGTTGATATTCTTTGAAAAAAACACCAATTTGGAAATTTCAGACAATAAGCAATTCATAGACCATAATCAGTATTGAAACGTCTTAGACTTTTGAACACCCTATTAAATGGAAGTTTTAAAATGGTTCGAATCTCCTGATACCTATACTTTCCAAATATATTAGGAGTACAAATAAGTTTTGAGGTTTTTTTTTTTATAAATTCGAAGCTTTATGCAGAGAAATCAGTACAATATATTTCATTCAAAGTATTGTCCATCTTTAGCTACGACTTTTTCCCATCTTTCAGGCAGCATACGGATTCCGTGTCGAAAAAATTCCTCGTCTTTTGAGGCGATCCAAACATTGACCCAATTTTTCGCCTCTTCGTAAGAAGTGAAGTGCTGCTCGACCAGGCCATGTGTCATCGAACGGAACATGTGGTAGTCTGAAGGAGCTATGTCTGGTGAATACAGCGGGTGGGGTTGGACATCCCATTGAAGCGCCTCCAAAGTCTCCTTGACAACTTTTGCAACATGTGGTCGAGCGTTGTCGTGCTGATAGATCACCTTGTCATGTCTTTTGGCATATAGTGGGCGTTTAATCTTCAATGCTCGGCTTAATCGCATCAATTGTTGTTGGTAACGTTCTCCAGTGATGGTTTCGTTAGGCTGAAGTAGCTCATAGTAGATCACTCCGAGCTGATCCCACCAGATGCACAGCATTAACTTCTTGCCATGAATATTCGGTTTGGCCGTTGAAGTTGATGCATGACCGGGCTTAACCCACGATTTTCTGCCCTTTGGGTTGTCGTAGTGAATCCACTTTTCGTCCCCCGTCACGATTCGATGCAAAAAAAACTTCCGATTTTGTCTTTTGAGCACGTGCAAATATGGCGCTCGATGTTTCCTGGCTTGAGTTCATATGGAACCCAATTTCCTTGTTTTTGCACCATACCCATGACCTTGAGACGGTTCGAAATCGCTTGTTGAGTCACTCCTGTGGTTTCAGCGAGCTCCTCTTGAGTTTGGCTTGAATCTTCGTCCAATAAAGCCTCCAACTCAGCGTCTTCGCGACTTTGTCTCTGGTGTCAAAATCGCCACTTTTGAAACGCCGAAACCAGTACTCACATGATTTTATTGATAGAGCATGTTTACCATATGCCTCACACAGCAATCGATGTCCATCAGTTGCACTTTTCTTCAAATTAAAACAAAAAAGCAGCGCTTCCCGCAAATTGTGTTTTGTTGGCAAAAAGGTTGACATGGTTAGAGCACCAAAAAAAAAAAAGGTTCCTTACACTTGAGTGAAAAGACTTCTTCTGAATTTTTTGGGGAAATGATGAAGCCTTAAAATGAAACCTTACACTCCCAATAGAAAACCTTTCAGAAATTCAGGTATTGTCATTATTCCTTCTGGATATATAGATAACTGCCTTCTTATTATTTCTTAGCATATCATGGTATAAAGCTTGTTGAGCTAGAGATGGTGTATGCTGGGGGGAGGAGTAGAGCTCACCAAATGGTATTTAACATCCATAATTATTGGGTGAAGTAGAATGTGTCTTCTTTATCATTAAGACAGAAAGTACTACTTAGTAGCAGGCCGACTTAGCTCCAATATGAAATGGCCGCCTCTGACAAGAAGAACAGACACCATGTACAGCCGCTCCTAACATGGAATACAGACGCTGCTCATCCTGCACCCCTGGATCAGAAGCCATTATAGGGTATTTTCAATCGGGCCAGTTTAGCCCATGTTTTTTTCAGCGAGCTTGTAACTGCTCCCAACCTTATTTTTCACCGGGCTTGGGACCGGCAAAGGCGGAGTTGGATAACTGCCTAAACTATTTTAGTTAATATCCTTACGTATACTCATATACAAGGGTGGATCAATAAAAACGATAAAAGTTTAATAAAAAAACAAAGAAGGAAACAACTGTATATAAGAATCAACATTTAAATTGAACTCTTTTGTTGTATATTTAAAATATTGAAGAAAATAGACCATCTTGCAACATTTTTCTCCAATAAAAATGGCGACCAAGACAAACAGTTGTACCAAGTATGAAATGCGAGCAATAATACGTTTTCTTTATCATGAAGGAGTTAAACCATTTGGAATTTACTCCAGAATGAAATATGTTTAAGGTGATATATGCTTATCTCAAAATAGAAATTTTGAATGCGTTAGAAAATTCAAAAGCGGCATAGAAAGTTTGGATGACACACCGCGACCTGGCGCCCCGGTCAAGGTTAGTGATGATGCAACCACCTGGGCCATTGACGAGATGATACAGAACGATCTTCACATTAGCATTAGAGTTATTTCTGCCGAAATTAACCTGTTGTTATGGTAGTGTCCAAAAATCATTAAAAAACATTTAAAGTACAGAAAAAATTGGGTCCCTCGAGTGCTCAAAAAGGAAATGAAGGAAAAAACGTCTTAACGCTTGTGAAGAGCTTTTGGAACTTTATGAAATTGAGAGCAAGGGTTTTATTTCTAGAATAGTGATTGGAGATGAATCATAGGGACACGATAACATTCCAGACTCTAAAAGATGAAGTACAGAATGGCATCACAAGGGTTCATCAACTCCAAAGAAACCAAGAATATCAGCTTCTGCTGGAAAAGTACTCTTGACTATTTTTGGGACAGTAAAGGATGCATTCTAGAGGATTATCTTCCGAAATGTCAAACAGTTAATAGCATATATTCCGAGCTCCTTGAAAGGAAATATAGCCAAAAATTCGTTCCAAAAGTCGTAGTTTGCTGAGAAAAGTAGTTTGCTTACAGCATGATAATGATCGGCCCCACTTGGCAAATATAACCATTTAAAAGAGTAACGCTATTTGTAGAGGACTTAGGAGGAGCTTATGGATTTTGGAATAACTCGATTGAGAATATAATGAACAACATTGTTAATCAGATCAAAAGCGCAATGGTACAAAATGGTATGCAAATTGAAATAAAAGCGAATAACTCACTGTCGAAGCCTTGGTTTGATAATGAGTGCTACATAGCGAAAAAGATTATGAAATCAGCTCTGACAAAATATATTAAATCTGATAGGGATCTAGATCGTTTGGAATATGTTAAAACAAGGAACAAATATTTACATCGATTATTAACAATAAAAAGGAAAAATATTTCTGTGAAATACAAGAAAAATTAAATAATACATACGATTCAAGTGAATTCTGGAAAACAATAGCTCGCTTCAGAAAAGAAACTATACACAGGGCAATATCTCAATATCGGACTGGCAGCAATTTTACAATAAACTCCTGGATACAGAACCAATACCAGATTACGAACCCGTTACTATGACCCTCCTAAATACAGATAATGAGCTAACTAAATGCATAACTCATAATGAAATAAGCAAAGAAATTTCTCGAATTGACCATTTAAACCATCAATAAATTTAATTTTAAAGTTCTAATCCATCCCCTTACTCTCCGGATTTAGCCCAGAATGATTATTATTCATTTGGGTACTTAAAAAAGTTTTTAAGGGGCATGACTTTCAAGACTGATGATGAGGATAATAATGCGGTACATGGATGGCTTGCCCAACACACACAAGATTTTTTCTTAAAGGGAATTCACAAGCTACCTGACCTCTAGAAGAAGTGTATAGAAAAAGGAAGGGGTCATGTAGAGTATTAAAAAATAAAATTGTATTTTGGTTTGCACTCTTGAAAAAAAAGACTTTTATCGTTTTTCATTGCTCCACACTTGTACTTCATAAAGTAACCCTTTTAATACATGTATTCCCGTTCAACCCTGTAAATAAAACGCGCGCAATACCCTTAGTTAAAGTTACTTGTGATTAATATATTTCGCATCCAACTTAGCTTTTTTGAAAAATGTATTGTATTATTATCTATCAGAGCATATCGCTATTTGATGTGGAAGTTTCAAATAATTTTGTATTATTTGTTTTTTTATTGTATAAAAGATGAATTCTTAAAACACGCCTAACGAAATTTAGGAAAGACTTTGCTTATAAATATCAATATCAACGATTTCTCTGTTTTTAAATATTGATTACTACAATTTAGCATCGAGAATTAGAGTTACAAGCCAAGACCTGTCAAAAATAAAGTTAAGCCAGTTAAGCCCCGAAGGTGTTCTCTAAGCGGCCTTTATACTTTAGCCGTTTTTAAAGTCACCTCTATATTTATATATCAATTAAGGAGGATCAGAAGATGAGTACCAAGCTCTACTAAACACACAGTTTTAGAATGTTTGTTTTGGTGTCAAGATACAAAGAATATGATCTGAAAATACCTTAGCGTTACAAATTAAAACTTCAAAAACGCAATAAAAGATTAATTCGTCTGTTATTAATATAAATAATCAGGTTTATTTGTAACATCTATATTGGAAACGATTTATTTGTTGCTTATATATATGTAATATAATAATATTAAAATGACTATTTTGATTAGTTATATTTACATTTTTCCGTAACCTGTAAGAAGTCTTATTAGGTTCTGTTAAATATAGATAACAACAAACACCAAATTATTATTAAATTTATCGTTTGAATGAATCATATTAAATATAAATGTGTGTTGTTCTAAGTATTAAAATACTTTAAATATATTAGAGAGAGATATTCAATGATTATTTATACAAAAAATGAGGTATATGTAAAATTATACCTTATTTATGTTGATTTGTATAATACATATTAAATTTTATTAACCTTAATTAATTAATTAATTAACTTTATTAACATCATGAAACGCGATATCCCAAACTCAGGGATATTTGCGCCAATACATTTCACTGCATTACAGCAATTCGGCTATATACAATCTGTTCAATTCATTATTTTACATAAATTAATAAAGAAAATTGTCCAAGAGAAAAACAAACAACAAAGCAAAACACACAGAGCAAGCATCGCAGTTCTTTTTTTTTTTCTAAGATTCCTTCTCTTTTTTCCAATTCAAGAGAAAGTTGTATATGTATTTACAAAATTGATCAAAATTTTTATACTTTTCTTTTTTGTCTACAAATTCATCAAGCTGTCCAATACGACCAAATCTATTTTCCTAAAATCCCGGAAAATTGGCACTCCAGAAGTAGATGTCTCGCGTCTTGAATTTCACCTCCGCAGAAGCATCCTGGTTCCTTCACGGCGCCGATAGTTGCCAAAATTTCCCAAAATTGCCATGATCTGTAATGAATTGGATATTATAAAAATTTGGACGGAAAAATCTTGGAATTCCTAATACGAAAAAGAGCTTCTGAAAATTTCATTAGTGTTCTCAAAAATTTCATTCATTTTTGCGTGTAAGAATGATTTGACTATACTTGGAGCATGGGGTTCGTAAGTAATTAGATCTTCAATGGACATTTGAGCTAGATCAAATTTGATTATTCTGGATTCTATATAATCTGTTAGGAGTGGAATTTTTGCCAAGCTATGCACACAGTTTGATGAAGTGGTTTTGTATGCTCTAAGCCCATAAAATGATCTGGTACTGCATGGAGTTCAGTTTTTGTTTACAACGATTGTTTAAATATTTGAACCAAATTTCAGAACCGTATGTAAGTACAGGCCTAATGATTGTTTTGAATAAAGTTAACCTCTTTTCAGTGTCTAAACCCCACATATTGCCACTTAGTGAACATAATAATTTTTCATACGTCTGCCTTACACAGAATATCATTAACATGCGGTGTAAAGTTAACTTTGTTTTTCCATTGTGATTAGAAAATTTCATTCCCAGAATTTTTACTTGCTTGACCGGCATTATTTATTGTTATTAACCTTAATAGGTATTTTTTGTCTGTTATGTAGGTATAGCATATTAGTCTTCTCTGTACTGATCGTTAATTTATTTCTATTACACCATTGGATCACATAATTTAAGGTGTATTCACTTGCGGTTTTTAGTCCTTCAATAGTCTTATTCCAGCAAATTATTGTAACGTCGTCTGCATAACATATAATATCTGCATTCTTGAATCAAAATTTATCAACAATCATTTAGCAAAATATTCCATAGAAGTGGAGATAAAGGTCCACCCTGTGGACATCCTTTAGTTAGTTTCTTATAAAAAGTTTCTGATTCGTATGTAAATTTCACCTCCCTTTCATTATTCATAAGATTTTATGATCCGTATTAAATCTGAAGGAACATCATCATTATCCATTCTTTTTATAATAGCAGGCCACCATGCATTGTCCGAATGCACCCGCAATATCTATAGCTATCAAGGAAGTCATTCTTTTGTTTATGTTTCAATATGTTTCTATAATTTTATCCATTCCAGTAATTGTTGATCTAGATTTCATAAAACCATGCTGCCTTGAGCTCATTAATTATTCTCTAAATAATAGTTACTTAATTTATTTTTTTATTATATTTCAAATGTTTTAGATAGATTAGATGTCATGATATAGGTCTATAACTTTTATTCATTTCATAATTCGTTTTGCCTGGTTTTGGAATTATTTTTAAGAATGATTTTTTCCATTCATCCGGATAATTCCCATTTCTATACATTTATGAATATTTATGCAGAATTGGGATTTTTTTATTTTAGCCTGTCTAATCATATTGTTACTAATGTAATCAGGGCCCGGTGCTTTTTTAATATTTGTTTTTAAAATTGTTTCCTTATTTCCTTAGATTCGATATAAACACTACTTTTATTTTTATATTTAGGCGTATAATTTCTAATCAAAATATGATCATTTTATCCAAAACCTCCAATATCATCTGATATAGATCGTTCTTAACACTTTTTATTTTGTTCTTTTTTTTTCTTATTTTTTTTTTTTTTTTTTTTTTTTTATTTTTTTTTTTTTTTTTTTTTTCTTTTTTCTTTTTGGTAAATTATCTATTAGTGGTAATCCTAAATTTCTTTTTTTCGATCTCAATGACTTGAATATCCTATAAGCATTACCAAATGAGTTATTTGAATGACTTTCTTCTATAAAAATTCTCCAACTCGCTCTTTTTGCCTTTTTACTTTTGCTTAAATATTTATTTCTCATTGATTTATAGGTCTTTTCAAGGACCTTTCCATGTCGGTAATACAATTTTCTAATATAGTGGAAATCGTTTTTCATTTTCTCCAGCTTCCCATCCCACCAGTATGTATTTGTTTTATGATTTCCGCTTCTTGTCTTGACATTTAGTGACAGATAAGCTGCCTCTTTAATTATTTGTGTGAGAGTCTTTACAATGTTGTCAATATCTTTGATGTTTGACGCGTGGTTTATCATGGTGATAATATTATCTACGTCTTGTATTGCTATTTTTTCGGTAAATGTTTTCCAATCAGCATCTTTTTCTATAAATTTCCATGTTGAGTTTTGAACTGTCCTTTGCCTGTTAAAATTGTGATAAATGTCAAAGGTTATTGCTACGTGATCTGAAATGTGCGTCAATATAGTCGTCTTCCAGTTTTGTACCAAACCTATTGATTTTTTGTTTGAAATCGTAAGATCTATAAAGCTAGAATTTCGGCAGGTGGGTATCTTAAGATTATGAATAAATAGGTTATGTTCATCTATGATGGAGTGGAATTTGAAACCATTGGAGTTTGTTGTCGGATCAAACCAGACTGGGTGTCTAGAATTAAAGTCACCACATAGTATATAGGTTGTTGATTGTAGGTCTCCAGAAGCTCTTGGATAAATTTTCTATGAGTGTCATTAAATCTATGTGGATGTATATAAAAGTTTGCGATAATAGTATTTGATTTTGCTGAATTTAAAGAAGTGGTTGTACAAAAGGAGTTTGTGAATTTATTGATTTTATTAAATTTTAAACTCTTATTCATAAAGATCGTTGCAGTATAAATTTGTTCATCTGTCGTTGAATGCACTATTTGAGATTCCAAATCGAAAATTACATCTCTATCAATCAGATAAGGTTCCTGTATTAGGATGATATCTGGTGGGTTGTCTTTTATAGAAGCTTGAAGCTCATTCAGTGCCAAGATACTTTTTCTTACATTTTGTTGTAAACATTTAATTCCTTTTCCCTGCATGATATTCAAACTAAATAAACAAAAATCTTAGCTGCGAAATTTGCCTAATTGTCGGTTGGATCATATCTCGTTCGTTGGATAATTCTGTCTATCTGTATTTTGTATAGAGGACAGTCCGAGGAATTAGCTCTATGATTCGGCGAGTTTCTAAATTTAGGATGTTTTAGACAGTTATAACAATTGCAAATTTTTGAACAGTCATGAATTCCTTGCGCGCCGCATAATTTGCATATCTCGACGTTAGTACAATCGGCCAATTTATGGTTGGGATTAAATTGAAGGCATTTGCTGACATTTTTTTTTTTTTTTTTTTTTTTTTTATTAATCTTTGTAATTTAATTTATTTAATGAAATATAAAGAATTAATTAATTGAAATTGATAACTGTAGATGTTTCAATATGTGTGTGCCTATATATAAATATTAACAAATATTATTTTGTGCCACAAAATAGTACTAACACCTTCGACAACAAAATTCTATCATCATTATTATTTTTTTTTATTTGAAGATCATTTATTTTTGTTTTATATATTTATTTATGGATTGCTCTATTTTCAATACATATTATTATATAAATATTTCTCGTCAGTGTTTTTTTCTATTTCTTATGTTTTAGCTATGTAAAGAATTTCTATATGTGACAGTGGGTATATATTTATATTAATTTAAAAACTTAATATTTTACCTAAAGCAAAATATATTTTCAATTTTCGAATATTTAGTTATCCTTCCTTATATTCCTTATATCTAAAAAATGAAAGGCGAAATCGATGTTTGTTATCGCTTCACGCAAAATCTACTGACTCAATCATTATGGAATTTCGCATGTAGGTAGCTGAAGATTTCGTTTAACATATAGGCTATTCAAAAAACTAAAAAAGTTAATGTGTTTTTTTTTTTTTTATGAATAACCAAAAACGGTTAGTTCCAGTCTTTTACCGCTTGGGCGCAGCACTGGTCGCGACGATAAATGAATTTGATTGGTTAATAATTAACACGTGGTTTGTTTACACGATGAATGTTAGTTCGTTCACACGATGAATGTTTTTAAAAGGTAAGATTATCCAATCGCCGTGAAACTTTAGGAAGTTATTTGCTATACTACTGGGAAGATTTCTAGTTTGAATTTGACTTGAAATAAATATTATTTGCAATTTTATTTGCAAATTTTCTACTTTCACTCGCAAGCAGCGCCTCTAGCGGCGTCTGTTGAAATTATATTTATAAATTGTAACAATGCTTGAAATGTTTTCCAAGTATAATAAATTTATTTTTGAATTTAGTAATATAATATTCCAATGACGTAAAAAAACTTGGCATTTCAATATTAATATATATTTAAAGAAAAAATGGTAACGATTTTGTGTTAAATGTTAAAATGTAATGATAAATTATATTTTTACATTGTTAATTTAATTTGCTGTTATTTTAGAAAATGATGATGCTACTTTAATTGTTGTGAAAATATATTTATTTACGAGCTACTAACCATAATAAATGATTTTTGAGCCCCTAATTTTTGATGTTTATTATCGTTTGTTTATATAAAAAAATGTGTGATGATGATAACAAAAATGAAATTTAAAATAATATATCTGCCAGGCCTGCGGTCTCTTCTAGCCGTTCTAGTCTCTTCAGTATCTCCTTATAGGCGTTCGATTTCCCACCGCCTCCAGTGGTGCTTTGTTCCACAACTAATTCTGCACCAGGGACGGCCGTGGATGCCCCGATTCCCTTTTTATTTCACGGATAGACACAATGTTGTTGGGCGGGTTCACCACAGCCAACGGTTGCTCCATAACGTTGGCAGAATTTAGTTTTCCGGCTGTCTCTGGTCGGGCAGTCTGATGTGCACTGCCTCTTTAGATGACCATATCGTCCACAGCGGAAACAGGGCCCAGCCGATCGTCTGCCAGGCCTGCCAGTCTCTATTAGCTGTTCTAGTCTCTTCAGTATCTCCTTAAAGGCGTCTGATTCCCCACCGCCTCCAGTGGTGCTTTGCTCCGCAATTAATTCTGCACCACGGACCCGTGGGTGCCCCGATTCGCTCACTCGGTAGGCCGCCTCCACCTCCAGGGCGCGAACCAGCGCCTCTCTTGATTTATCGAAAGAAGCAAGTCGTAGCACTCTCTGGACTTCCACGTCTCGAATACCATCGATAAACGTCTGGGCGGCCAATTGGTCAAGGAAATCAATGGGAGCACCAGGGTAGGCCAAATGACAGAGCCTCTTGACATCAGCTTCAAACCCCTGCAAACTTTCCCCGACTTTTTGTCTTCTTAGCTTAAGTTGAGCTTGGTATACTTGCCTTAGATGTTGTTCTCCATATCTCAACTCAAGTTCTCCCATCAACATCGCATAACTCTGTTGATCTGCACGCGGAACCGCCTGAAGCAGATCTAAGGCCGGTCCCCGAAAAGCCACAATCAATTTGTCACTTTTCGGTCTCTCCCCAGCCATTGTTGAGAGTCACTGCTTCGAATTTTCGCCTAAAACCCTCGAGGGAAGTTTGTCCGTCAAAGTAGGCGGAGGTATGTTGCGGCCTGTAGGGGAGATCACAGCACCCTCTAGGACTCTTCATGCGCGCCAGCTCGATCTCCAGCCTCTTGCACTCTGTCCGGACTTCGCCAATATTATTCTCTAAGGCTGCCTGGACCCTCCCGATCTCACTCTGGAATCTAATCTCCAAATTTGTCACTTCCTGGTGGAACTCTTCCCTCTCCTGCTGTCGAAGAAGCCTTTCTTCCTCTTTCTCTTTTTCTCTAAAAAGCTTTTCATCCTCTTTCTCTTTTTCTCTGAGAAGCTTTTCTTCCTCTTTCTCTTTTTCTCTAAGAATCTTTTCTTTCTCTTTCTCTTCTTCTTTAAGAACTCTTCTTTTTTCTTTAAGAAGCTTTTCTTTCCTCTTTCTCTTTTTCTTTAAGAAGCTTTTCTTTCTCTTTCTCTTCCTTTTTAAGAACTCTTCTTTTTTCTTTAAGAAGCTTTTCTTTCTCTTTCTCTTCTTCTTTAAGAACTCTTCTTTTTCTTTAAGAAGCTTTTCTTCCTCTTTCTCTTCCCGAAGCCTTGAATCATCTGGGTGATTGTGGCCAGCAAGTTCTGCTCCGAGGCCATTTTTTGATCTCTAGTCTCGATGGGCATTCGTCAGCAACCAAAGAAATCTCAAAAGGAGCCTCCTAGTGACCTCCACGAGGAAGAAGCCCACCTCTGACACCAGTGTTACGCGTGATCCCTCCCGATCTCTTGGTACGATTCGCTCCTTCGGTCGCGGAGTAGCTCCTCCCTGCAGGCACCCTGACGACGTCCCGAGTTCCACCGCTCAAGTGGACACTCCCTTCCTCTGGCAGTATCTCTCGGCCTTACCACTGGTGGGGGGACACGAGAGACTTACCAGAAGAGTAGTAGCAGTAGCCCGGCGATGATGGCAAGAGTAATGACAGGAGGCAGCACGGAGACTTGAAGCACTTCTTTATTGTCATATATTACTAAACATTACATATAACTTGAATAATAAACAACGGGTATTTACATTACGCCACCTCCTGGGGCCAATATAAAAAGGTATTTACAGTCAGGAGAGGTGGCCTTCCCAGGAAAACGGGATCACAGCAGTCGGCGACCCCCGCATCAGTTGCAGATGCAAAAACAGGCGAACGCGCCATCTACTGGCGGAGGTTGCAAGTGCTCTTCTCGTAACAATATTGTATTATAAATATTGTCAATGTAAGGTACATAAAGTCTAATTTGCTCTGTTTCGATGATTTTTTGAAATTCAATACCAGTATTTTTGAGTTTTATCAGGTTTCATAAGGTTTTCATACAGATTAATTAAATCACTAATTAAATCTTTCAAACGAATATAAATATATAATCTTTGTTTTCTATCTCTATAAGTTTGTTGTTTTCACACTACGACCCCACGTATTTATTTTCTCCAATGTCTTTTCAATTGTAATCTTAAATAATTTGCATCTGTATTCAGCATATTAACGTTATATATTTTGAATAACCAATACTTTCGATATAATATTCCTGATAGTTTGTAAAATATCATTCATAATATTATTTCAAATTGTCAAAGAGTACTCCTTGCAGATTTCCTTTAGATAATTATTTAGAGATTTCATTCGAATAGTACCTAAATATCATATCATTCTGTTAGTGTACATTTTGTGTTATAACTCAAGATGAAAAAACAAGAGCTCATTTCAACTAGAGAACAGATTTAAATTGATGATATCAGGGTACTAAAATCTTTCAAATTTTCGAAGTTGTAGAACCAGATTGTAAACCAAATAAATTATTTGGAGAATATTTAAAGTGTGTATATGTGTATCCATTGATATTATTTATATTTTTGTTTTTCCATAAACCTCCTGATATTTACAATATATTCAATCTTATTTCTCTCAAGAGAGAGTATTCTGGCTGATATTCTAGAAAGAGATATCGAATAAATATTATAAAGTGGCAAGAAGCGACTCTAGGTCTATGTGGAGGCCATTTTTGTGTAATATAGGTAGCTCTTAAAAAATAGGCATTAATGCTCTTTTATTACCTTTCGTTTCACTATATCCTTAGAAAATCTTCATATTTTCTTTCAATCAGTTTCCTGTATCGAAAATTATTTGGCAAAAATTATTGTCGTTTAGATTTCCAATTAGAGAAATATATTAAGAGAAATATATCCCTATGTATAAATGTATTTTCATATTTAATATGTTTTTTTTTTTGTCGACCCTTACATTATATATAATATACTGATAACACATATGGATTGTTAAAATAAAAATAGTTTAATCAACTTTGAATGTATAACGGTGTCATCTTTCTGTTTTTAGACATTTATTAGTTTAGCGCGAATCTGTCTTTTTGAAATGGATCAATTTATATTACCATCTCTTACTGCGATGATGAAAATAACGAGAGGTCCTGTATTATTGTTGGTGAACTCTCCCAGCGGTTTCGCCGTACGGAATATCAAATACGGAACCGCCGGGAGAATTCACAGAGTCCTTCTCATTATTATGTATCATATATTTAGGGATAAGCTAGTAAAATTAATATATTTTATATAAAAAGAAACATTCGCGCTAAAATGGTATACATTTTCAAATACAATATTTTAGTTGATCTCCAATAGTGGCTTATAATAATTTAGAGGTATATAACTCAGAAATTCGTGTGTTTTTTTTTCATATGATTGATGTAAAAAAATCTTCCTTTTTAGAGATATGACGGTAGAAGTTATCAAAGGACTTCAGAGTTGCACGCAATGTATTGCTGAGAACTACTTCTATTGCCATTGACAGTTGGGAACTCTCCGGTCTCTCTCCCTGACAATTCAGGCATTCTATGGTCCCATGTTTGACAGGACTGCGAATTCCTGTGTCACATATTATATATTATATTATATTTGAGGTGGTTCAACTATTTTTAATTATATATTTTTTTAAGGATGGTATCATTCTGAACTTTATTCCACTGAGGTAATTACATATAAATATATGTACATATATTTATATAAATCGTGGAGGAATCCTAAAAAGAGTTATAAATGTTTAATTATATCATTTAAATAAATTATTATGTATGAATTTATATAATTTTGAATATTCAAGAGGTATTTAGTTTACATTTTTGTGTGTGTTAGAATAACAAAGCAATGGTGTGTATGTTACAATAATAGATATCTATAAGTTATTGCTACAGTGAGACAGCAACCACTCAATCAGAAGGATGGAAATGACATATCTTATCCGGGATAATTGGGACTGCGATAAGAAGGAAGAAGGACAGAGCTCCCTCGAACGCAGCTTGCGTGTCAAGATACCTTCCCAGAATGCCAGGCAGGCGCGGCGGATGGTGGTCGCCATAGCAACGGGTCAATAGCGGGCGGACCGAGGCTGGGTCCCCGTCGGGCTCTTCGATGCTCCTCCATCCCCGGACCCCGCCATGGACCGCTGACACCCAGGCATGGAGCTCATCCGGGTGCACATCCCGAGAGTGCGCCCTTTCGTCAGGTGCACGTTACGCAGGGCGTTGCGTCTCATGCCCTCCTTCCTGCTCTTGCTCTTCGTCTTCAGCCTCATCTTCGTGACGTTGATGCAGATAGCGGTCATCCACGTGCACCGCCGGGGGACACCTGGGGCTCCTCCCCGCACGGGCTCACGACGGCAACCTCAGCTCCTTCGTACCCCCCGTCGGGGCCCCGGCCCCCGCGCCCACCCGCCGGACCGAAACGTTCCGTGTGGAGGCTCTCATTGACAGGATGGCCCCCTCGGTCGAAGTCAACATCAGGAGGTTCCAGGCTCTCGCCAACACCGCAAGACTTAAAAGGATTCACCAGGTCCTGGATATGGGCCACGATTGCTCTTCCACGCCAACTCCCTCCCCACAGATGTGCCAAAACCTACCCCTATGTGATGCAATCCCTAAAATTTAGGTAAGTTTCTTTATATATTAACTCACCCCCCTTTAATATATATCTTATTTTCTAGCATGCCCTAATCAACATCTTTTATAGATGGTAAATATTACATCACTTTGTGACATGAGTCAGAAATATATGCCACATCTTAATTATTGAATTTAGAGACTGCTCTTAAAACTAATATTAGAATATTTTACACATAATTTCATATGTACATCTGTTCAATGAATATGTATCTTCAACTTGAAATATAAGGTTTTATACAATTACAAAATAGGAAAAAATAACACTCAAATTTATTATTATTAAAACAAACATTAGTTAAAAGAGATTATTCAGCAGAATGTTTATAAAATCCATACCCAATTTTAACTAATAGAGTGAATTCTCAGAGACAGTTTCACAACAATAGTAATTATCCTTCAATAAATCTATTTAATATATATATATATTGTTAAATATTATAAATTTAACAAAATATATATCTAAAGGAATATATATATATATATAGTTATATTATTCTAATGAACATAATATATATTACTTTGAGTATATATAATAGGTTTTTATTTATTTTTTTAACCAATAACAAGATATAACACAGAATTATTATAAATATTAAAACACCGTTAATAGTTCATATGCAATTCCAACGCTCTTTTGAAACCAAAACAACAAACCTAGCGGCACAAATAACTTCATATAAACTAATATATGAAACATTCGGCTGCTAGGTTACTAAATAATATGTAAGCCCCACAATATATTTATATTATATGATATATGTAAAACGATTCAATAAATACAGTATTTTATTATAGAGCCTTGACAGTATATAAATTACTAAACGGTAAAATCTTCCCAATTACATGCGTGGTAAGGATAAAATACTCAGGAGATAAGTTTCTTCTTATCTCCTTAATAAATCAATGAAGAAACTTATCTCCTGAGTATTTTATCCTTACCACGCGAGTATATAAATTAGTTACAAAATAGTGTGCATATAAAGTTTTTCGTAGGGGAGCTAAATAATGTCATGTATTTGAAATATTTCGTTTAAATATTTTGACTTCAGGACGATGCATTTATGCGCCTTGAAACCTATTAAAACTTGAGAGGTTGTAAATAATCAATACGGTATATATAGTATAAATTCGTATACCTAATATTGATTATATAGAACATGGCTGAGTAGTTACTATATCAATACATACTAATCAAGAACTACTAAAGCAAACCGATGATCCATCTTATCACTATATCATTTAGTAATGCTTAAATTCTGGAATATTCATCAAAATTATTAGGTTTAGATAAATAGCTTTAACAGTTAGCTAGAAAAGTTAATATATTCCATAAATAGTTACTTATGTTAAACTTCATACAGAGATATAATTGTTTAAGTTCTGTAAATATATTTTCGTAAAGATAGAGGCTGCCTGGCTGGCATTCATATTTCTTGAAAATAAAGATACTTCGGCCAGTAAATCTTTTTATTACCTCGACGTTTCGACAAAATTATTTTGTCTTCGTTAACATTATAACATTTGGCAACGCCCTTCGAACCTTAGAATAATATTTAACGCCTTGACAAATGTTTTAATTTTTGTTTCTCCTGACGAGGACAAAATATTTTTGTCGAAACGTCGTGGTAATAAAAAGATTTACTGGGTCCAGTATTTTCATTTTCAAGTAAATATATTTATCTACTTATATAATTGCCTTATTCTGTCTGTGTGAAGTTCACGGATAGATTTTGGTCAGAATGGATAAAATAAAAAAAGTGTCAAGGGATGGGAATCGAACCCACGACCTTCCGCTTACCGGGCAGATGCCATGACCACTAGGCCACATGACCACAATTTATAATTGTAACAAATAGTATTTGAATCAAAACATTCAATCGGGTAAAACACGGGCGTTGCCCGGGTCATTCGGCTAGTTATATATATATAACGGATGTGTACCCGGCTTCGCCCGGGTTTTATCCGAGTGAAAGTTTGCTTAACGAATATTATTGATAATATATTTATTATTGATAATTGATAATAATATTCCGGAACAACACACACACACAGAATATTATGATGATAATGATAATAATATTCGTTACGTTATATATTTATTAATATACTAGCGGATGTGCCCGGCTTCGCCCGGTTTTACCCGAGTGAATGTTTGTCTAACGAACATTTGTTAAAACAATTCTCTATAAACTTATAAAACGTACTCGGCTTCGCCCGGGGGTTTTTACCCGAGTAAAGGTTTGTCTAGCGAACATTTGTTAAAACAATTCTCTAAAAAACTTATTTAAAATATATATATATTTTTTGATAATTTGAAACTCGTAAATTTGAATCTCTCGATAAAGTGAACATTTTTCCCGGTCCCTGTGTGCCGTGTCATCCTGAATTTTGTCTTTTCTAATTTTCTACATTAGAAAATCATAGTTTTATCTAGTGAACATTTTTTCCCTGGTCCCTTGAAAAAATACTCGATAAGTTGAATAAAATCAATATTATTTGGTTCCCTCGGTAATTGGAAGTTAAAGGATAGTATCTTCGCCTTGGAATTGTATCATTATTCTTGTCTCAAATAAATTGCCGTGTCATCCTGAGATAATCTTACTTTTGATAAAATAATACATAAGATAACAAACTTAGTGATAAGAAAACTTGTTATCATCGTCACAATGGGGGCGCTGCTTGCGGAGTTAAATCTACAAATCTGCAAATAACTCTAAGGATATTCAAGACATTCATGAAATTATTTCCCAAAACTTTCCCGGTGATATATCTAATAATATCCCAAAATTTCACGGCGATTGGATGTATGGTTTTTGAATCTATAGAGTACAGACAGACAGACATTCAATTTTATATATATATAGATTTACTCTTCATTGTTGGCTTTTTATCTTACATTCACTCTTCATTGTTGGCTTTTTATATTATATTTACTCTTCATTGTTGGCTTTTATCTTACATTTATTCTTCATTGTTGGCTTTTTATATTACATTTACTCTTCATTGTGGCTTTTTATCTTACATTTATTCTTCATTGTTGGCTTTTTATCTTACATTCATTCTTCATTTTTGACTTTTTATATTACATTCACTCTTCATTGTTGGCATTTTATCTTACATTCATTCTTCATTGTTGGCTTTTTATATTACATTTACTCTTCATTGTTGGCTTTTTATCTAACATTCACTCTTCATTGTTGGCTTTTTATATTATATTTACTCTTCATTGTTGGCTTTATCTTACATTTATTCTTCATTGTTGGCTTTTTATATTACATTTACTCTTCATTGTTGGCTTTTTATCTTACATTCATTCTTCATTGTTGGCTTTTTATATCATATTTACTCTTCATTGTTGGCTTTTTATCTTACATTTATTCTTCATTGTTGACTTTTTATCTTACATTCATTCTTCATTTTTTGGCTTTTTATATTACATTCACTCTTCATTGTTTGGCATTTTATCTTACATTCATTCTTCATTGTTGGCTTTTTATATTACATTTACTCTTCATTGTTGGCTTTTTATCTTACATTCACTCTTCATTGTTGGCTTTTTATATTATATTTACTCTTCATTGTTGGCTTTTTATCTTACATTTATTCTTCATTGTTGGCTTTTTATATTACATTTACTCTTCATTGTTGGCTTTTTATCTTACATTCATTCTTCATTGTTGGCTTTTTTATATCATATTTACTCTTCATTGTTGGCTTTTTATATTATATTTACTCTTCATTGTTGGCTTTTTATCTTACATTTATTCTTCATTGTTGGCTTTTTATCTTACATTCATTCTTCATTTTTGGCTTTTTATATTACATTCACTCTTCATTGTTGGCATTTTATCTTACATTCATTCTTCATTGTTGGCTTTTTATATTACATTTACTCTTCATTGTTGGCTTTTTTCTTACATTCACTCTTCATTGTTGGCTTTTTATATTATATTTACTCTTCATTGTTGGCTTTTTATCTTACATTTATTCTTCATTGTTGGCTTTTTATATTACATTTACTCTTCATTGTTGGCTTTTTATCTTACATTCATTCTTCATTGTTGGCTTTTATATCATATTTACTCTTCATTGTTGGCTTTTTATATTATATTTACTCTTCATTGTTGGCTTTTTATCTTACATTTATTCTTCATTGTTGGCTTTTTATATTATATTTACTCTTCATTGTTGGCTTTTTATCTTACATTTATTCTTCATTGTTGGCTTTTTATATTACATTTACTCTTTATTGTTGGCTTTTTATCTTGCATTCATTCTTCATTGTTGGCTTTTTATATCATATTTACTCTTCATTGTTGGCTTTTTATCTTACATTCATTCTTCATTGTTGGCTTTTTATATTATATTCTGACCAAAATCTATCTGTGAACTTCACACAGTGAACTTCACACAGACAGAATAAGGCAATTATATAAGTAGATTTACTCTTCTTTGTTGGCTTTTTATCTTACATTCATTCTTCATTGTTGGCTTTTTATATTACATTTACTATTCATTGTTGGCTTTTTATCTTACATTCACTCTTCATTGTTGGCTTTTATCTTACATTCATTCTTCGTTGTTGGCTTTTTATATTACATTCACTCTTCATTGTTGGCTTTTTATATTATATTTTTAGATTGAGATTATTAGCTAGTATGTAAAAAAATTAACTCTGTTGAAATTTAATTTTGTATTTATATATAAATAAAATTAACTCTGTTGACTTTTTTGTATTTAAACGATAACAGCGAAGTTACGCATGTTAATGTTAGGAAATATATTTTGATGTTAAGCAAAACCTGCTCCATCTCGTTTTACATAAATGTTGAAAATTTGGTTGAAATTGATGCATTGTAACGAAAGTTTTTAGCGAACACCACTTATGAAATTTGCATTTTATTAATATAGATATCATTGTGTATATAGCGCTTATATAGGATCTTTAATATATATATAAACTAATTATTGTGTTGACTTTGCCTAGAAATATTAATGAAACCGATTCCAAGAATATTAATCAAACATCATATCTATTGATTTACAAGAGAGAGAACAAAATATAAAAGAGAAACTAATATTAAACAAAGGTACTTTTCTTTCTTACTGTTAGCGTCTAGTCACTTTGCGATCTTACGCACATACTCTGTGGGAATAATTAATCAATTAAAATACAGTTAAACATGTCTATAGAGCCCCCCCCCCCTTTGGACTCACCAAAATAGGGTGATTTAGAGAGGGGGTGCTATAGACATGTCACTTTTAATGTAAAATGATTACATTTTAATGTTTAAAATCGGGCGCTATAGAGAGGGGGTGCTATAGACAGGTCACTTTTAATGTAGAATATTTACGTTTTAATGTTTAATATCGTGCGCTATAGAGAGGGGGTGCTATAGACAGGTCACTTTTAATGTAGAATATTTACGTTTTAATGTTTAATATCGTGCGCTATAGAGAGGGGGTGCTATAGACAGGTCACTTTTAATGTAAAATGCTTACATTTAATGTTTAAAATCGGGGCGCTATAGAGAGGAAGGGCGCTATTTAGAGGGGGCGCTATAGACAGGTTTAACTGTATATATACAACACATTCCACTCTCTCCCTGTTTATATAAACACTATTAAAATTGGTATTTAAGCGAAATGATGAATATTAATTTTATCAAATGGATACACACTATTTAGAAATGATATTGATGTCTGTTTGGTTTCAAATATCCCAAGAGAGAGTTATTTGTTTGTATCACAAATCTATAGATTCACAGAAAAGTTTGCAATCTATTGTTATTTAAATATATTCAATTAAATATTTACTGTTCCAGACGACAAGACTGTTGACAGTGTCGAACAATAAATATTTGCTCAGACAATTTGACGACAAACTACACGACAATATCAATAAAATTCTTTGAGAGGAAAGTTGACTTTTAAAAATTATATAAGTTCAAAGTTTATTTTTCATTTTGTTTTTAGTCGTTTCTTCTTTACACACTTTAATTAATACGATCAATTAAGAGGGAAATAGGTTTTTAAAAATATTTTTAATATACCTTTAAGAAAACGGTATAACACATTTATAAAATAACATTCCTATACATATTTTAATATCGTTGTGATTATTTACAGGAGTATGAAGATATTTGGATGATTTCGGTTCTTTTTCTTATTGTGTTTTATGTGATATAAAAGTAATTATACTCAACAGTGGCTTTGAGACTTTAAAATTTTGTTTATTATTATTCCCTTTTGAGGGTACGAAATTATGTTGTTGTTGTTGCTTATTCCAAAGTCGTTTAAACGATCTCCATTAGGGCCCATTGTCTCAGCTTTTTTATTATAGTCCTGGGTTTTTCCACAGATATTTATTTTTTGGGGGGAATTTTATAAATTCAACAGATGTTCAGTACTGGAAGGCTGGGAATCGCATTTGGGGCATTTCGGGAATGTTTTGATTTTCCATTAAAATTGAGCATTCTGAGATGTCCTGTTCGTAATCTTGAAATCACCGTTTGTTCCTGCCTAGTAAGGGTGTGGAAAGAAGATTCGTTAGGAATGGAGGTGTACCAGGGGTGGTTTAGGGTGGATTTCCAGAGAGAGGTTATTTTTTGTTTGTGGATGGAATAAATTTCTGAATAGGTGAGTTGGGAGTTTTCAGGCTGGCCCTTACAGTCTTCTTTAGCCAACTGGTCAGACATCATGGAGAAATTATACACATCTCTATTATAACTGATTTAGAAGAATATCGCTTGTTTTTTTTTATGGCTCTGCCTTAGTTTTAAGTTTATTTTCTACCTCTGTTTCAGACCTTTTATTTCACAGTGTGATATTAATCATAGATAAATATATAAACTTATCCTTTCACTTGATACATTCTGATTAGCAGATGAGAAGTCTATTAGAATAACGTCATGATAATAATGCTTTCTACTCTCTGAAATTAATAAATTAAATAATATAAACAACCATAACAACTTGAAGTATGTTGAAAGTGACAATTCTAGGATATCTCTACGTTATATGTTTCTATAAATTTATATTTGTATGAAACTAGATTAATAATAATAATAATAAAAATACATTGGATTGTAAAAGTTATTTAATTACTAATATTTCAATTGGCTTAATTGGCTAAACGCCAACCTTTGTCCAGGTTTAAAAAAAAAACGTATTTTATATTGTATAATTATTAATTTACTTTAATATTAATGATATTTTTATCATTTTTATACCATCTATAAAATTAAATATATGGACTTATATCATTCAAATAAAATTATATATAGTTTATATTATTTAATTCGCACCTAGTAAAATGGAAAAGCGGGTTTATCACGGTAAAATTACAAATTATAATTTTATCAACAAGCACAGCTTTTAACATTGCTGTTAGACATTCTATTTGCATGGCAAATTATTCAAATGTGAAATTAGTGTAAAACACAAGAAAGAACTTATAAATGTCAATTAAAGAAATATTTCTATGGTAAAATCATATATTTCCTATTGAAATCAAGCTCTCTATAGTTTTTCGATTTATTTAATGTATTTTTCAATGATTGGAAACAGCCATTAAATATGTTCCTGTAATTACTTAATTGAAATTTTAATTGGCCTTACGAATCAACCATGAAATATTCAAATGTTTTGTAACTTTGAGTATTTAGTATAAATCTACTGGTTATCTGAAACGTAGTTAAATAAATTTATATTTAACTTACATAGCTAATTATAAATTATTTTACATATATACGAGGGCCATCCAATAAATAAGTTTCCCTATTTTTTAACAAATAAACCACATTATTTACAATTATGCAGTTATTTTATTTTCATTATACAACTCATAGACTACCTCTCTAAATAATCACCATTTCTGTCCAAGCATTTTTGGTACCGTTGTAGCAATTTTTTGATACCACTGTTGTACCAAGCCGTGTCCTGTCTTCGTAGCCAGTGGTTTTTTCCGCCTGCACTTCGTCATCATTCGCAAAGTGCTTGCCTCCAAGGTGCCACTTGAGTGCCGGAAAAAGATGGAAGTCGCTTGGGGCAAGTTCCGGAGAATAAGGTGGATGTGAGAAAATTTCCCATTTGAAGTTTTCCATAGCCATAACTTTGCCTGCAGAGATTGTGACCTTCGCCTTTTTTGGTGCACTTTCCTCAGACTTCTTCCACACCCTGCTTTGTCGTTTTGTTTCTGGAGTTGAATGATGCACCCAGCTTTCATCTCCAGTGACAATACGGGAAAACAGTTGATCTCCATCTCTTTGATGCATTTCCAGGAAAGCTCGGGCTGCCTCCATCCGTTGTTGCTTGTGATTTTCCAAGAGCAAACGTGGGACCCATTTTGCTCAGACTTTGCGAAAATTCAAAATGACTGACATGATTGTTCCAATCGAAGAGCGTCCAATTTCGATTCCAGGAGGCAGTCGAATCATCATTTCGTCAATCGTGACGCGGCGATCTGCTTCCACCACATTCCGAACAGCAGCAACGGCTGCATTGTCCGTAGCAGTAACGGGCCTGCCGCTTCGCTCGTCATCATGCACGTTTTGTCGTCCTTCTAAGAACCATGAACGCCATCGGCGAACCATTTGGATGCTCATACATTCTTCACCATACACTGACACTAAATTGCGATGAATATTGACCGCAGTTTCATTTTTCGCCGTGAAATAACGAATTACAGAACGGAGTTCGAAAGTGGACACGTTCACCAATGGTAGCTCCATGGAAACTGAAGCGCTACGGACTTGCGCGTACGAGTAGCGTGATTTTGATGGTCACCAGCTTCCAACGCATCCAAGTGACCATTTATTCCATACTAACTAATTTTTACAACGTTCCGTTTGCAGAAAAAAAAGGGAAACTTATTTATTGGATGGCCCTCGTATAATGGCTTTGAGCGCTGAAAGATAAATAATATGATGCATATGTAATATTAGAACAGTCTAAAGAACTAGTCGCTTGGATAGTTCTCTCAATATTTTTTTTATCGTGGAAAGAGGGTCAAAAAAAGGGGGGGAAATAGTTCGAAAGATCATATATGAAAGGTCCTGTTCATATATATTTATTAAATGCTGGTTAAACCCCATCCAGTAAAAGTCATTTCACATTGTATTCCATTCTAATGGAAATATACATTTTTACATTTTTTCCAACCAATGATTCAATATATAGTATATATTAAATAGAACACACCGTAGTTGTTGTGTGTGTGTTGAAGTTGCGAATCTCCATACAGTAATATATATATTTAACACACTGCATTCATTTCACATTGTATTCCCTTCTATGGTTATTCTATATATTTTCCAACCAATGAACCAATATAGTTTATATTAAATAGAACACTGTAGCTTGTGTGTGTGAGCTGAAGTTGCCGATCTTCATACAGTAATTTATATATATTTACAACTGCTAGTTATAAACACTATCCAGTAAAAGTCATTTCACATTGTATTCCATTCTATGGACTATTTTATATATTTCCCAACCAATTACACAATATAGTTTATATTAAATAGAACACTGTAGCTTGTGTGTGTTTGTGTGTATGTGTGAAGTTGCAAATCTTCATACAGTAATTTATATATATATAACAACTGCTAGTTATAAACTCTATCCAGTAAAAGTCATTTCACATTGTATTCTCCTCTATGATTATTTTACATATTTTTCAACCAATTACACAATATAGTTTATATTATATAAACACTGTAGCTTATGTTGTGTGCGTGTTTGTGTGTGTTGTATATGTGTGAAGTTGCGAATCTTCATACAGTAATTTATATATATTTAACACACTGCATTTATTCCACATTTTATTCCCTCTATGAGTATTTTGAATATTTCCAACCAATGACCCAATATAATATACATTAAATAGAACACTGTAGATTGAAAAGCTGTGAATCTTCATACATTAATTCGACTGATATATAAACACAGAGTAAACAGATCAATATTGAGCTTATCTGAACATGATACCTAGAGCCATATATCTGTGAAATAAGGGCAAACCATTATCATCATTATCAACTTTGAATATTCTGTGTTCTATCATTTTAAATAGACAGATTAATGGTGACACAGCTTTCAGGTTTGACAGGTAATTAGTCATTTCTCCACCTATTTAGATCCTTCTCTGTAGTGGGGTTGAAATACTTTATTTTCTGAAAAATAAACGAAATAATCAGCTCTGATAATTAGAATAAATTCGATATTTTTCACATTTTCAATTTAACCATTACACCTTTACGTGCAATTAGTCCAAATCTTATTGAAAGTTTTTCCTATGACAATGATTGAAAATATTTGATATCAAATTATTCCATCCACTTAACAGATTTAAAATTATTTTAATTTTATAAATGACAGCACAACGCTTATGTCAAAATATGCTAGTATCTTTCCTTCTTATTCGATAGGAAATCCATTCTCAATAAGATACCCGCCTCTCCTATTAAGGTAACCATAGAAATTCACTTTGAATTTTCAAGAAAGGGCTTGAATATGTGGTCCAATATTTCAGAATGAAAATAAAGATTTAGCAGAATATTTTTTCCCGATATATGGAGAAAATAACCAGCAGCATTCAACTGCACGACAGAGAGATGTCTTTTTTTTTCAATTCAAAATAAAATTATATTTTTAATTTGAAGTTTCTAAAATTATTTACAGTTATTTCTTATAAATACATATTTCAAAATTTTAAAAAATATATCTTTGATTAAATGTATAAACTATTTCTTTTATGGTCACATTCATTTATCAAACAAAATTAAAGTCTGTATGTGCACGGAAAATAAGAAGAAATATTATAGAAATGGTCATGTGTTGATATTAAGAATAAAAGTGGCATATCCTGACCCTTTACATGGGAGTTTAGATGGCATATACACCAAGCTGTCGAGGGACAACAGCGTTGACAGTTAGCTTTTCTTGATTTATCAATAAAAAGGTTGTGGTGTCAAATATTATAGAACAAGCCTTAAACAACGTTTAGTTTATTTGTTCCACTAGATGGCGCTCTATCATCTAAAATGTCATTGAACGATCGGAATATACCTCTTTTGTATTTAAAATTAACATCTGACCTTTTTTTTCTTATTTTTTACACATAACACACACACGCACATTTATATAATTTAATTATAAAAAAGTAATTTGAATTTATCCCCACATTACCAGTAACCCTCAAATTAATTGAAAGTAAATAATGAATTAATTAAAGTTTTTTTTAATTAATAAGAATATCTGATTATTTTTTTTACATACACACAGTTGTTCGACTTTTACTAATTTATTCATGAACGATATCCACAGAGGTTATGCAGAGCGACAAAAAAAAAATTATAGAATATTTTTGTGTCATTATATAAAAGTAAAATATTTAATTTTATATTAAAATAAATGTATAGTGTGTTCTTACTTATCAGTGAAAAAATATTGAGAGATCAGGTATTATTAGAGGCAAACCTTCCCAGCGGTTTTGCAGGTTTAATCTAACATACCACTTTATACTATGTTATATAACTATTTCGTTTGTATAAAGTTGAATTCTACTATCTAAACATTTTTTCCAGCAGTCAAAAAAGATTTTTTAAATGGGTTTCATAGTCCATTCTCGTGGTTTATTTACATTGTTCACCTGATATTTCAGCCCTCGCATTTTCAAAAACCTATTTAATGTAAATGACGCAAAGCGTCTTCCTTTTAACGCAAGTTTGAGCTTATGAAAATTAAAGGGATCACAGAGGACGAGGTCTGGAAATAAGGAGGATGTGATAAAACAGTCATAGAGTGCTCAACTAAATAATCTATAACCAAGGAGACTTTATGGGAAGGGACGATGTCGTGAAGCAACTTCCATTGCTGTGACCTCGGAAAGAGCTGGTTCCCTTTCCTTCGTATTGAATCTCTAAGGCGCACAAGTATTTATTTATATGTGTTTTATTGATGGAATTTACTTCTGTAATATAAAATGTTAATGTAAAACTCTTTGTTGTAATAAAAACAAAGCAAAAACATAACTTTTCCCTTTGAATGGTCAAGACGAACCTTTTTCTTCGTGAAGAACTCCGAGTTTGCCATTCACGTGAATCTTTTTTTTTGTTTGCGGATGATACATATACTACAAGTTAAATCTCCAGTTATTATTGTTTTTAAAATTAATTTCACTCTTTCAAAAAAAATCATTAAAATTTTCCAATAAGCTCGGGTTTTGTTGTACAGTTAGATGTTGCAAACACAAAGATTGTTAATGTTTAAATGTTGATGAACATTGCTTTGGTAGCTACTATATAATATTCCAAATAGTTCCGCTATCGTTTCAATAGTTATTTTTCTATCAGCATAAATACAATCACTAACCTGCTGGATGTTGTGCTCCTTCGTCAAAGTTAAGGGACGCCCTGACCTTGGATCATCCTCGATATACTCTGACGGCCATCTTTAAATCTATTGTACCAGAAATGTACTTGGATTTTTGTAATTCTTTCATCTCCATATATATACACTTTCTTTAATAATTTTGTCTTAGTAAAATTCATTTAATTTAAAACAAAATTTTATGTGAGCTCTTCCTTTTCAAAAAGCAGACATTACAAAGTCCGACATGACCTTTATCTTCAAACAATGGGATTTCCCCAGGCGTTATTAGCAGTCTTATTTGTTGCTAAGGCTTTATTCCAAAATAATTTTAAATTTCCCTCTTGGTTTTAAAAGTTCGATGGATATTTTGATCGTAGCTTTTGTATATTCTGCTTACATTGAGAGTTTTGGATATGTTATTCAAAGAATTATGGCTACAAACTTTGAGGACATTATAATATATATAAAAAACTTGCGTCGGGCAATTCTCTACCTCAAATAATTCACAAAGCTTGTTATATTTTAAAACTAAAATATATAGTGCGTTCATAGTCGTACTTGCTCAATGAGTGTTTAATTCTGTTACAAGTCTCTTTTTCACTTCAAATATATATAACTAATGTATCCGTTTTTGTCCGCGTTTTGTCTTTTTATATTTTTCTATGTTTAGAAATATCTCCGAGAAAGAAAGAAAACAAATATTTATTTATATTCCAATATACGTATATACTTTCAATATATACTCTAATACTTGTGTTTGTGACCAATATACACGTTAAGATCAAAAAGTTCCTGAACTTTTAAAAATTAAAATATAAAACAACTATTGAAACATGTAAAATAAATTTTACTGTAAAGAAAAAAACCTAAACTATTATTTAATTTAGCAACTCCAGTAAATGCACATGCGTAGTTTCCATTTTAGGCATATTTTTGTTATAACTATTTAGCTCGCGTCGGTTTCTGCAATGTCATCATTTGAGCAAAGGGCAAAAATTAAATATAATGAAAAAAATTAAAAAGGTATTTTACAGATACATTAGCATTAATGAATAATGAAGCTTATGAGTACTAAAATTGTCACGAACGCAAGCTTATTTCTGGTATAAACGCTTTAAAGATGACCGTGAGAGCATCGCAGTTGATTCAAGCAGTTGAAAAATTACTATTGATAATATATCAGATATACTTGGAATTTCGTATGGTAAATCCCAAAAAATTATTGGTGAACATTTAAACATGAAAACACTTTGTGGTTATTTTGTCCCACTAAATTTAACAAACCAACAAAGAGAAACAAGGTTATCAATTTTCAAAGATTTAATTGAAACTGAAAATAATGATTCTAATTTTTTTAAAAACAATAATAACTGGTGATGAAACATGGTGCTTTATTTTTGATCCAAACACTATAAAACAATCACTCAAATGGCACACACCAAGTCCTTCTAGGAAGAATAAAGTTCATCTTGACAAGTCCAAAAGAAAAGTAATGCTTGTAGTGTTTTCGATTATCAAGGACTTGTATATTATGAATTGATTAAAGAGGGAGTTGCAATTAATAAACAGGCATAAAAAGAAATACTTCGATTGAAAAACCCTGTACAATTTATAAATGAATAAAACAAAGCTTCAATAAAAGAAACGCAGCCCTTGAAGCTTTGTTTTATTCATTTATAAAGAAATACTTGTGCGCCTTTTTGATGCGATAAGAAGAAAAGGAAACCAACTCTTCAAATCAAAAAGTGAAAATTGCTATATGATAATGCCCTTGCTCATAGAGTCATTATTGTTCAAGACTATTTAGCCAAACACTCTGTATCTGTCTTGCCGCATCCTCCTTACTCTCCTAATATCGCCCCATGTGATTTCTTCTTCTTTCCAAAACTTAAAATGACGTTAACAGGAAGGTGCTTTTCATCGTCATCAGAAGTAATTGAAAATGCGACGGTGGAGCTGAACAAGCTTAGAAAAAATGACTTTGAACTAGCATTACAACATATTTTCTCACGCTGTAAAAAAAGTGTAGATAACCAAGGCTCCTATTTTGAAAATCTCGATGTTTAAATTACTATACTATGAATAAATAATTAATTTTAAAAGGTTCGGGAACGTTTTGATCCTATCTTGTATATTGTATAAGAGTATTTCTGAAAGATATTCTAAAATAAATATACAAGTAATATATTGTTTAAAACCAAGCTTTTTAAAAATCAAATATGATGTTTAAGAATAATCAAAATTTCAACATTAAAAATAAGTCCTCTTTTTTACAGCACATCTTATTTTCGCACACTTCAGGTAATAAAGCTATGTTGCAGAAAAATATTATTAAATTATATATATAAAATTATAAAACCTTATCTGAAAATAATAATATATTCAACACAGTGAGGTGAAATGTAGAGTAAATTAAATGGACGAAGGTGTGAAAGACAATCTAAGCTATAAGTAGGAAATCTTGTGTAGCAAGAGTGCCAAGTGAATATTTCAGTAAGGTACTTGTCTCTCTGATTAACATTACTCTGGGGAAATTCCATTCACAGAGCTTATTTAATTTTTGACCTAGAACCATATATATCTTTCTTAAATATATAATAGAATATAACTCATAGTAACAATTCTCCTCAATATAACTTTATTCATTACTATATATATATTCATTATTATGTATCATTATTATATATTCATATAAATCAAACCATATTTTTTTATTACAAATGGGTTCAATATTTTGGTGAGAATATTATGGTGAAAATATTGGATCAAAATATCATTGATTTTAACATTTTTACGTTCAGCCAACTGAAATATTGGTAAAATAAAAAATATTTGACCTAATATATGCCTTTTTAATTAAATAAATATATATTTTTGCGTTTAAAAATGCTAATTGAGTTTTAATAAGTTCTTTTCACAAAATTATTGTCACAAATATATTGAACCCATTTGTAATCAACTAATATGATTTAAAACTTATGAATATATTATTTAATAATTTCTTCAGAAGAGTTATGAAAAAAAGGATCTAATAAATTAGTGTTTCCATTATAATAATGATAATTAATCTTCAAAACTTTTTTTCTTTTTTTCTTCTTTTGTTAGACCATGCTTTTTACTGCATTTCATGTAATATTGTACATATAAAACCCCACTTATTTTTATCATTATTGTATACACTCTGGAGAATCAGTGTAAGACAAATGGAGTCTTAATAAAGGCTTTGTGTGTGTGAATATGTAATTTTGTGCGTAAAATATTTGAAATAATATATTAAAAATTAAATATTCTAATTAAATTTAAAGGGGAAAATATATTCTCATGAATTATATGGTATATTGGTTCTTATAAAAACATTTTTTTGAAAAAATTTAATTTCCTATAATATTTCAAATATTAATTCAATTTTTCAAACTCATGACCATATGAAATTTATAAAGAATGAAGAGTTAATAATAATAATAATAATGATTTTAAAATATAGATACGATAAATATCTATTTGCCAGGGAGGAAAAATTCAAAGAGGAAAATTTTATTATAAGATAGAATAAAATTGCAAAAAGAGTCAAATATATCAATTTGTATTTTTATATTGTTTTTTATATCTAACAAATTTGCCTTCTAAATATTTAATATTATCAGCATGTGTTCTATAGGTAAAATAACAATATTTGAAATTTTTCTAATATAAATCATCTAGAGAATGTTTTTTTTTTAATTATCCCTAGTACACGTGGTACAGTCCTTGATACCTCTGGTGGGTAGTTAGCTATTGCTTTTACTGTAAGTTTGCCACATGCCTATACATGTGAAAAGCAGTTAGACCTTTGCACTTACAAATATGCCAAAGCCCCCTTTGGTTACTTGCACTCGCTAGTGGGGTTAGACTTTTGCAAGAATCGGGGGCCATTGAAGCATTTTTTTATTAGAAAAAAAGTGGCCCAATGAAGGATTCGATTCCGAACGTAGCGGTCGAAAATCAACGGTTTAAACCATCCTTCTTCCGACGCCCCAGAGAATGGTTGGCATATATAAATTAAATGGCCTTCAGAAACCCTTCTTTAGTTCTGGGTTGATGCGGGTTTCCAATATTTTACTATATTCTCACTCGCAATAAGTTAACTACCTATTGAGGTGTGTTTGGGTGCTATGAAATCACTTCAAATTCTAAACTCTTTTCATAAACCTTTTCAAAAGCACTAAATATATCTAAAAACTAGCGGACGTACCCGGCTTCGCCCGAGGTTTTACCCGAGTAAAGGTTTGTCTAACGAACATTTGTTAAAACAATTCTCTATAAACTTATAAAAAAAAAAAGATATATTTTGATAATTTGAAACTCGTAAATTTGAATCTCTCGATAAAGTGAACATTTTTCCCCGGTCCCTGTGTGCCGTGTCATCCTGAATTTTGTCTTTCATAATTTTCTACATTACAAAATCATCGTTTTATCTAGTGAACATATTTTCCCGGTCCCTTGAAAAATACTCGATAAGTTGAATAAAATCATGGTCGTGAATCTCTCGATAAAGTGATTATTTTTTCCCGGTCCCTGTGTGCCGTGTCATCCTGAATTTTGTCTTTCCTAATTTTCTACATTACAAAATCATCGTTTTATCTACATATTTTCCCGGTCCCTTGAAAAATACTCGATAAGTTGAATAAAATCATGGTCGTTTATGGAAGATGGACGTAGTTCCCGGAGGTCACCCGCCCCCCGCTTGCGAGTTAAAGCTACAAATCTGCAAATAACTCTAAGGATATTTAACCCTTAACTGGACGGGTGATTTTTTCTTACGTAACTGGACGGGGTGGGTAGATTCAACCCACTTATGTACCTTTACGAAATAAGCGCTAAATAATGAATTAAATCAATATTTGAAAGATTATTTAATGATTACAAATGTTAATATACAGATTTTGACTTCTAAAAATTCTAAATATAATCTATTTACAGTTTTCACAAATAATTAAGAAATGTTTTTTACAGACGCTTAGTTGACATACAGAGCATAAGGTTTTCACTTTTCCCGCATTTTTTGATGGACATTTGTAGCACCTTTTTGGAGTATCAGATTCTTGTGGCATCGTAGATCCTCTTGATGTACTTGAACCATCATTATTTTTGAATTTTTTTATTGTCGTCTGTAATTCCAGCGGGAGGGAATTTAGATTACGTGTGGCCAGGTGTTCATCAATCAAGGATCTCCCAAGATCAACAATAAAGTTACTTCTTTCTTTTTGATCCTTTTTATCAATCTGATAGTTGAAGATGATGTAAGAATTCAGAGCTGTGATATCTAAAAGGGCATAAAAAAGTGCCAAAGGCCATCTTCTGGATCGACAAGAGGTAGAAAAATTAGAGACCATTTGGTCAATGGTATCTACACTTCCTTTTGTTAGATTATAATCCATTATAATGTCAGGTTTTCCTGTTGTTTTATCACATTTATTGTCATGATGCATCGAAGATATAAGGATTACTGATTTTCTTTTTTTGGGAACATAGGAGACTAAAGTTTTTGTTCCAGAGAAACCAAAAATAGATGTTCCTGATTCTCTTTTAGGATGCGGTTGGAATTGTGGTGGAATCTGAGGTTTGTTTTTCTCATCGTTCCTAAATATGTAAGGCCATGTTCTTTCAACTTATCAACTAATTCTATTGAAGTCAACAGTAAGGTATTCAGCAGGTGTATAACAACTTTGAAATTTTTCAATAATGGTTTGGAAAATATCTCTTATGGGTGAGAGTCTATCTACTTTGCATCTTGTCTTGAAATTATCAAATCTAATACAAAGTAATAGAAAAAGGAAACGCTTCACACTCATTACAGAGCGAAAAATGTCACGGCCTGTTCCATCAGAGGCAAACAAAGATTCTACATTTTCATGACCTGATTTGTAAACTCCAGCTAGATACAACAAACCTAAGAATGCTCTTATTTTTATTTCACTTGTAAAATTTGAGTAAGTACTTTTGGTCAAATCTGAAATTATTTGGCGAAATTCTTCAATTTTTGCATTTGTAAATTCAGATATTTGTTTTATAATTGCGGCAGTAAAAAGTGCCAAAGGCCATCTTCTGGATCGACAAGAGGTAGAAAAATTAGAGACCATTTGGTCAATGGTATCTACACTTCCTTTTGTTAGATTATAATCCATTATAATGTCAGGTTTTCCTGTTGTTTTATCACATTTATTGTCATGATGCATCGAAGATATAAGGATTACTGATTTTCTTTTTTTGGGAACATAGGAGACTAAAGTTTTTGTTCCAGAGAAACCAAAAATAGATGTTCCTGATTTTTGCATTTGTAAATTCAGATATTTGTTTTATAATTGCGGCAGTAAAAATAAGTTGAATATATCTATGCTACAATTTGGCTTCGGTTTAGCAGGGCCTTTCAGACCAGGTAAGTGTGTAATTATGTTATGAGAACGGGTTCTTCCAATTATTGCATGATTCTTGTTCCACTTATAGCCATTTTTCCCAATGAAACAATTACTTGAAGACATTTGAACAGTGGTAAGAATTGAATCACATTCCTCATCTGTACTGACATCTGAAGATTCGTTCAATGAATAATTTTCAGTTTCAGAATCATCGTCAAAATTCTTATTCAAAATTTCGTCTTCCATTATAGAATTTCAAAAATAAAAAGTCTTACCTTGATAAAAAAAATTAAGGAAGTTGTTTTTTTTTTTAATCTAAAAGAATAAATTCTACTTAGCCAAAGAAAGAAGTCTTATTTTATGAATGGAAGCTAAAAAATAGCGGAAGAAAGCGACTCGAGAATGAGCAATCAGCTATAACCCTAACATGAAAAATTCTCACGCTTCTGGACGGCATGGGCGGAATCCGCCCACACATGCAAATTTAACCGCCCTCCCAAAACTTATATTTTTAAACGATGAATGGAAATTGTTTGTATCACTGTAAAATTAGAATACACCAAAGCTGTTAGCTCTCAGTAAACGAAAAATATATTTTTTTCCTATATTAAGTTTTATGCATGGGCGGAATCTACCCAACCCGTCCAGTTAAGGGTTAAGATATTCAAGAAATTATTTTCGTACACCTTTCCGGGGATATGCCTAATAATATCCCAAATTTTCACGGCGATTGGATGTATGGTTTTTGAATCCATAGAGGACACACACACAGACACACAGACATTCAATTTATATATATAGATTACTTTATAATAAAAAAGATACATTTGTAACAGTGGTAATTCTCATTTTAAAACCTTTTCGACAAAATAATTCAGATACATAGTAGCATTTACACCTGGAATAAAACTAGACATATACAATTTTGAAATATGCTAAAATTGCAAGCTAGAGAATATATACGTACAAGGGTAAGTTGAGATTGATAAGTTTTAAATAAGATGCAAGATAATTTTGGGATATATCATGCTATGTATTTCTCCTAAGATACATATGACCATGTTTCACTCAGTTGATAAAATTATGCTTATTAGAAGATATTATTAATATTTAAAAACAGATTATCCCCTTGAATTAAATCATTCTCCTTTTAGAAATATGAAAAGTATTAAGATATACTCAAATTTATAATTAATTATATTTTAGGTCTCAAATATATAAATGTATAACCTTATCTGGAACTTCAATTGCATCCGTCATACTAAAATATTAATTACTCTATATTAGATTTTGTTCGATATAATTTTTAGATAAATTATTTTGATAAAAAAAATATTTCTAACTTATAATACAAAGGGGGATCAATAAATAAGGTGAATTATCTTATTTCTTAAAAATTAAAAAAGCAAAAATAATTTAAACCACAGAATATTAAAATATAACATCGAGAGACTATTTAAGGTGTTCTGTTCTTTTTTCCACGCCCGGCGCGAGACTTATAAATAAACTAAAATAGAAGCTCCCTTGAAGGATTGCACCACGCTTGAACAACGTGCAGTTATTCGTTTTTTGAATACAGAAGGTATTCAAACATCTCAAATATGCCAAAGAATGAAAAATATCTATGGTGAGTCTTGTTTGTCTCAAAAAACATTTATAAATGGGTTAACGAGTTCAAAAATGGACGAATTACATGTTCCTCAGGTCTCAACGTTCGGCCGGTAAAGTTTTGTTAGCAATTTTTTGGGATTTATTGTGACATTATTGTAAATAAGCTAAAGCCCCGTATAAGAAACAAAAGAAGAGGGAAGCTTAGTAAAGGTGTTCTCTTCCTTCATGATAATGCAAGGCCGCATACATCATGTAAAACTGGATCTACAATCATTAAATTAGGTTTTGAAGTTTTAGAATATCCTGCATATAGTCCAGACCTAGCCCCCTCTGACTATTTACTTTTTGAACTACTAAAGAAGGAGTTAAAGGGAAAGCAATTTGACTCGGATGAAGATGTCCAGAAAGTGGTGCAAGATTATTTTCACACGCTTCCTAAGAGTGCCTATAAAGAGGGTATTTACAAGTTGCCAGAACGATGGAGACGATGTATAGAAAGCCAAGGTGATTATTTCGAATAAATCAAGTCCTAATTATTAATATCGTTCTTATTTTTTTAAATAAATTATAATGGCGCTCTGCCATCTAGAAAGGCTCATGTGAGCCTGGTCAGGATATGCCTTCTTTGTTTTTAATATCAACACCTGACCTTTTTCAAATTTTTATTTTTTATTGTTTTTTAAAATATAATTATATAAACAAATATTTCACACTATAAACATCAATTTCAACAGATTAAATATAAACATTCACACATAATAATTTATATAGAATAGGATAGAAAAATAAATTAAATCTAAAAGAGGTATTAAAATAAGTTTTTACTTTTTGAAATAACAAATTACAAAATTTCAACAAATATATAAAGGCTTAAAATTCAATTTAATATTTTTCCATATCGAATCTATACAAAGACGTGTTTCAACCATTAAATTTAATCCCTTATATAATTGGTTTTCAGAATTAGTTATCTTTTTTTTTTCCTTGTATATATTTGTAAAGAATTATTATTGTAAAATGATATATTATTATTCTCAAAATATAATTATGATCGTACCTATTGCGATTGTTTCTGACAATCAATATAAGATTGTACTTTGTAGATTGGAATTCATTTTTTTCGCTTATCCCTAGTACACGTGGTACAGGTCATGATAATAATGTTGGTTAGAAGTAGGCGACTGCTTTTACTGTAAGTGCACCACATGTCTACACATGTAAAGCAGTTCGACTTTTCACTTATAAAATGCCAGAGCCCCTTTTGGGTACTTGCACTCGCTTGTGGGGTTGGAATTTTTCAAGAATAAGGAGCCATTGGAGCAGAAAAAAATGCCCATTGCGGGAAACGAACCCGCGTCGTAGCGGTCGAAAACCAACGGTTTAGACCATCATTTCACTGACTTCCTCGGGATCCATATTTATAGATTGAATATTATATGTGTGGTATATATTATGGAGTTAAAATTAGCATTTGAGATTCATGGCAAAATTATCATATATATCGTTACAATTCAATATTTGGACGGCTATTTCCCTACGAGTACATTTTATAAGATAGACCTATAAACTGTCGAAACATTAACCTGTAAATTATTTGTTTTTGTTTCAATCCGAAAAAAAAGATATGTGTAGAATAATTTATTAAAATTACCTATGGATTGCGTACTATTTAATATATAATATACTATAATTGAAAAGGCATATATATATGTTGTAATATATTTCATTATATAATTTGTAGCGGCTCCCAAATATTAACTTTTCCTATTTTCATTATAAGTTTTAATTTGTCTAATAACTATCCAATTCAAATATTAAAATTATTCATCTTATACATATATAATGCTTATAAAATAATTATACATCATTCTAAATATAAATCATAAATAATATGAAATGTAAATATTTATCTATAATATATCAAGCACATATGTCTAACATTATATAATCTAGAATTGATATTTGACCACACACATATAAACAAAAAATAACTTCAACATGTAGTATACACCAATTTAACCCTTCTGATAATTTTAATAAATAAATGTAATTAAAAGTTGATTTTACAATAAATAATTTGTTATCTGACTCCGCCTAGAATTCCATGCCACCCACAAAATGGTGAGCCGGTAAACTTTAACGAACATTTGCAAGCAATCAAACAAGAATTTCAATTCGATCAAAAGTGAAAAATAAAAATACTCATAATATCAAATTATAAATATTTAAGAAATACATATTAAATATTTATATTTAAAACAAAAATTATAACATATTTCGCAATATTTAAAAAACTACGAAAACGTACATCGTTTGGTATTTAATTCAAGGCAAATTTTCAACTTAAAAACAAATCAGATATCAAATATAATTTTAAGAAATAAATATATATATATATTAAAAAAATTCAAATACACATTAAATTGGCAATTAAAAAAATAATATATAACTTACAATTTAAAAATTATAACTTGATAATATATTCAAATATTTTTTCTTATCAAATAAAAATCAAATATAAAATTTTAATTCTGAATTTTAATAATTATAATAATCAGAATTTTAATATCTCTTAAGGACATATAATTTTTTAAATACAATATATTCTCAAAATGGATTCAATTAAAGCACCCGAATTTTGGCCAAACGATCCAGAATTGTGGTTCATAACATTGGAATCACAATTTTTATTGAACAAGCCAAGTCCAATTACAAATGATGACACCAAATTTTCTTATCTAATTTCACTTTTACCTCCATCAACTGCCATAGAGGTACGTGAATTCATTATATCACCTCCACCAGACAATAAATACGACGCGCTAAAGAAGGCCATAATTAAATGTACCGCTGACAGCGAATTTAAAAAACTACAGCAATTGTTGACTCAAGAAGAACTTGGAGACAGACTGCCTAGCCAATTATTACGCCACTTAAGACAATTGATTGGGGAAAGCAAAGCCGTCAGTGACACAACATTAAAAAATGCTCTGGATGCAACGTTTACCTAAAAACATCCAAATAATTCTGACAACGCAAGAGCAAGCATCACTAAACTCTCTAGCAGATTTAGCTGATAGAGTGACGGAGATTACTTCTTCACCATCTTCAAGTACTTCGACTTTAGAAAAGGAACTGGCATCTTTGCGTGCGGAAATTTCAGCATTGAAAATTGACCTTAACAAGAAGGAAGAAAGAATACCTCATTCAAGATCCAGAAGCTCATCTTCATCTCGAAAATCTTCCCAAACAGTTATAGAAAGTACAATCCAAATGGCTCTTGGTGCTGGTATCATTTTCGATTCAAGCACCATGCAAGAAAATGCATCTCACCTTGTACTTTCAACAAAAAAGCAAAGAACCAGCAGGGAAACTCCAACAACAATCAGTAAGCCCGGTGGTTACTGATTGTAGCAATATAAAAGCCACCGTCTATTTATCACTGACTACCGCAACAAAATTAGTTTTCTCCTTGACACAGGTGCAGAGATCAGTGTCCTGCCTCCTCGTCCTGAAGATAGACGGCGTGGTCCAACAAAATTTACTCTCACAGCAGCAAACAATTCACCTATCAAGACTTATGGCGAAAGATTCCTTAATCTTGATCTAGGTCTTCGTAGAGATTTCAAATGGAAATTCATAATAGCAGACACAAACAAAGCCATTCTAGGAGCTGATTTTATGGAACACTTTGGAATAATTCCAGATATCAAAGGAAAGTTTATAATTGATTCTTTAACGAAGCTACGCAAGCGTGCATCAATTACAAATTTCAACTCACTTTCTCCAAAGTGCTCAATAAACAGCTATGAAGACAAATTTTTGAACATTCTCTCTCATTATCCCTCTCTAACTAAGCCTCCATCATATTCCACACCAGTCAAGCATTCAGTCACTCATCATATTACTACAAAGGGGCAACCAACATTCTCCAAACCAAGACGGCTGAATCCAGAAAAATTTAAAATTGCCAAATCAGAATTTGAGCACATGATGGAACTAGGTTTTATGCAAGAGAGGAGACGAGCATGGGCATCACCTTTACATCTAGTCCCTAAGAAAAATTCTATAGACTGGAGACCATGTGGCGACTACAGAAGACTAAATGCTGTGACCCAACCTGATTGTTACCCCATTCCGCACATTCAGGATTTCACCCAAAGCCTTCATGGCAGTACAATTTTCAGCAAAATAGATCTCGTGAAGGCGTACCACCATATTCCAATTAACCAAGAAGACATACCCAAAACGGCAATAACTACGCCATTTGGTCTATTTGAATTCACACGCATGAACTTAGGTTTAAAAAACGCAAGCCAAACATTCAAAGATTCATGGATGAAGTAACAAAAGGTCTAGATTTTGTCTTCGTTTACATTGATGACGTGTTGATCGCCAGTAAAAATGAAAATGATCACATTCAACATCTACATACAATCTTCAAAAGAATTTCCGATCATGGATTAACAGTCAATATATCTAAAAGCGTTTTCGGAAAACCTTCACTAGAATTTCTTGGACACATCATTGACAACAAAGGAATAAAACCTCTTCCTGAGAAAATAAGAATCGTTAAAGATTTTCCTCAACCTAATTCGACCCGTCAACTCCAAAGATTTATTGGTCTTGTAAATTTTTATCACAGGTTCATAAAAAATTCAAGTCATATTTTAGCTCCGCTTTATTCACTTTTAAAAACTAAATCTCCCAATGCATCATTAAATTGGACTTCAGACACATTAGAAGCTTTTCAAAACATCAAAAAATGCTCTTGCAGAAAACACACTTTTAAACTTACCCTCAACCCAATTCTACATTAAGTGTACTGGTTGATGCCTCCAACGTTGCTGTTGGTGGTGTCCTCCAACAACTGAATGACACTGCATGGGAACCAATTTCATTTTTTTCAAAAAAGCTATCCCCAGCAGAAACGAAATACTCAGCATTCGACCGGGAACTCCTAGCTGCATTCCTTTCTGTTAAGCATTTCTCATACTTTCTTGATGGAAAAACATTCATGCTTTTTACAGACCACAAGCCTCTAACGTATGCCTTCACATCAAAATCTGAACGTTCACCTCGTCAAGAACGTCATCTCAACTATCTTTCACAATTCTCCATGGACATACGCTATGTTAAGGGAAGTGAAAACATTGTAGCTGATACCCTTTCAAGAATTGAAATCGAAACTTTCAATCACACGAAGGTTAATCTAGATCTTAATGCATTCCCTGAAATTCAAGAAAAGGACAAAGAACTAAAAACTCTCTTTGATAATTCAAATTCTTCACAAACAATCAAATTAATAAAACAACAAGTTCCTTTTTGCAATAAATTAATTTACTGCGATGTTTCTACGGGGAATCCCAGACCTTTCGTGCCTGAAAATTTCCGACGACAAATTTTTAATTCTCTCCATAATTTGTCTCATCCAGAATTCGTGCAACAAGAAAACTAATAACTCAAAAATACTTTTGGCCCAAGATGAATCAAACAATAAATCATTGTCAAAGTCCTGTTTAGATTGTCAGAAAAGCAAATTCACAGCATACAATTACAAAACACGGAATTTTTCCTCTCCCATCAACTCGCTTGAACACGTTTCATCTTGATTTAATAGGCCCCTTACCCCATTCTGAAAATTGTACCCACATTTTGACTGCTATAGACAGATATTCAAAATGGCCTGAAGCCTTTCCGATTTCGGACAAAACTGCAATAAGCGTAGCAAAAGCTTTTTTCGCGGTTGGATTTCTAGATACGGAGTTCCAGCAACAATAACTACTGACCAAGGTCGTGAATTTGAATCACATCTTTTCAAGGATCTCACTTCACTCATTGGCACCAACAGAATACGAACAACGGCATACAACCCTGCAGCAAACGGTCTCGTTCGAAAGCTTGCATCGTCAAATTAAAGCTGCAATCATGTCAAGCGGAAATACTATTAATTGGATAGATGCTTTTGCCTCTAGTACTGCTAGGCATCAGAACATCCTACAAAGAAGACCTGAAATGCACTGCTGCAGAAATGGTTTTCGGGACAACTTTAAATCTTCCAGCTGATTTACTAACCAATTCAGAATTTAAAAAACCCCGATCCATCAAATTTTGCCACTCAATTAAAGAATTATATGAGTAGAATTCGACCTCAACCAACAAGACAAACAAAGCAAAATAATATTTTTTCTCATAAAGACTTAGACTCCTGCTCACAACGTCTTTGTAAGAAAAGATTTTGTAAAAAGAGCGTTATTCTCCACCATACGAAGGTCCATTTCCAGTGGTATCAAGATCTTCGAAGACATTTACAGTTAAAATCAATGACCAAAACAAAGTCATTCTGTCAACAGACTAAAGCCTGCATTCATAGAAAACACCCCTCAAAGTTTCCACGATTCTTCAATTCTGCCACCTATGCCCGACGGTGCTGAGGAAACTACACCGAAGACAGGTAGCTACACCACTCGCTATGGACGCCACGTACGTTTTCGACTTTAAGTCTTCACTGGCGGGGGAGTGATGTAGCGGCTCCCAAATATTAACTTTTCCTATTTTCATTATAAGTTTTAATTTGTCAAATAACTATCCAATTCAAATATTAAAATTATTCATCTTATACATATATAATGCTTATAAAATAATTATACATCATTCTAAATATAAATCATAAATAATATGAAATGTAAATATTTATCTATAATATATCAAGCACATATGTCTAACATTATATAATCTAGAATTGATATTTGACCACACACATATAAACAAAAAATAACTTCAACATGTAGTATACACCAATTTAACCCTTCTGATAATTTTTATAAATAAATGTAATTAAAAGTTGATTTTACAATAAATAATTTGTTATCTGACTCCGCCTAGAATTCCATGCCACCCACAAATTAATATCCCCATATGTAATATAGTGTAACAACCAAAACTGTCGACACAATCCAACACGCCAGTTTGACCATCGTGTTTACAAAACGAAATAATAAAATTATATTGAGTGATAGACGTCGTCAGACAGGAGGAAAGTCTCCGATTACACCGTCTGTCTGAAAAACATAGTCGGATTCCCAGATGTGCCCCCTCTTGCTCAGAAATAGACCAGTCTCTCTCGGAAACGATAATAGACAGACCTGCTTTGACCGGCGTCCGGCTGCCATCTCTCTGAGGACATCCAACATGCCTCGTCCTTTTGTGCAATTCATTCACGCCTGAAACCGCTCTGATCATTGTGGCCACCACGACTGCATCTAACCAACCACACCACAGTCATCCGACAGGATAAACACATCACCACATATATATTGAATCAATCTAATAATTTATTTACCAATATTTCAGTTGGCTGAACGCCAAATTCTTTTTCAAGGTATAATAACGTATCCATGTCAATAACAAACTCAGTGCCACATAACGTCAATAGAATTAAGTAAAAAATAATAGTTTTGTTTATTATCAATGGAGATGGGAAAAATTAAATCTACTTATATATTTGCCTTATTCTGTCTGTTTGTCTGAAGCTCACGGATAGAATGCGCGCCCATTGGCTGCCAGCAAACACGTGACCTCCCTGCCCGCCCCCCTCTAGACAATCCTGTTATCAGCTGTGTGATACATACACCTGTCTATAGCGGCCATTCTAGACAACCCTGTTATCAGCAGTGTGTTACATCCACCTGTCTATACAGACCACCCTGTCTATAGCGGTCACCTTAGACAACCCTGTTATCAGCTGTGTGATACATACACCTGTCAATACAGACCACCCTCTCTATAGCGGCCACTCTAGGCAACCCTATTATCAGCTGTGTGATACATCCACCTGTCTACACAGACCACCCTGTCTATAGCGGCCACTCTGGGCAACCCTGTTATCAGCTGTGTGATACATCCACCTGTCTACACAGACCACCCTGTCTATAGCGGCCACTCTGGGCAACCCTGTTATCAGCTGTGTGATACATCCACCTGTCTATACAGACCACCCTGTCTATAGCGGCCACTCTGGGCAACCCTGTTATCAGCTGTGTGATACATCCACCTGTCTATACAGACCACCCTGTCTATAGCGGCCACTCTGGGCAACCCTGTTATCAGCTGTGTGATACATCCACCTGTCTACACAGACCACCCTGTCTAAAGCGGCCACTCTAGGCAACCCTGTTATCAGCTGTGTGATAAATCCACCTGTCTACACAGACCACCCTGTCTATAGCGGACACTCTAGGCAACCCTGTTATCAGCTGTGTGATACATCCACCTGTCTACACAGACCACCCTGTCTATAGCGACCACTCTAGACAACCCTGTTATCAGCTGTGTGATGCATCCACCTGTCTATACAGACCACCCTGTCTATAGCGACCACTCAAGACAACCCTGTTATCAGCTGTGTGATACATCCACCTGTCTATACAGACCACCCTGTCTATAGCGAACACTCTAGACAACCCTGTTATCAGCTGTGTGATACATCCACCTGTCTATACAGACCACCCTGTCAATAGCGACCACCACCCTGTCTATAGCGACCACTCTAGACAACCCTGTTATCAGCTGTGTGATACATCCACCTGTCTATACAGACCACCCTGTCAATAGCGACCACCACCCTGTCTATAGCGACCACTCTAGACAACCCTGTTATCAGCTGTGTGATACATCCACCTGTCTATACAGACCGCCCTGTCAATAGCGACCACCACCTGTCTATAGCGACCACTCTAGACAACCCTGTTATCAGCTGTGTGATGCATCCACCTGTCTATACAGACCGCCCTGTCTATAGCGACCACTCTAGACAACCCTGTTATCAGCTGTGTGATACATCCACCTGTCTATACAGACCACCCTGTCTATAGCGACCACTCTAGACAACCCTGTTATCAGCTCTGTGATACATCCACCTGTCTATACAGACCAACCTGTCTATAGCGGCCACTCTGGGCAACCCTGTTATCAGCTGTGTGATACATCCACCTGTCTACACAGACCACCCTGTCTAAAGCGGCCACTCTAGGCAACCCTGTTATCAGCTGTGTGATACATCCACCTGTCTATACAGACCACCCTGTCTATAGCGGTCACTTTAGGCAACCCTGTTATCATCAGTGTGTTTCATTCACCTGTCTATACAGACCACCCTGTCTATAGCGGCCACTCTAGGCAACCCTGTTGTCAGCTGTGTGATACATCCACCTGTCTACACAGACCACCCTGTCTATAGCGGACACTCTAGGCAACCCTGTTATCAGCTGTGTGATACATCCACCTGTCTACACAGACCACCCTGTCTATAGCGACCACTCTAGACAACCCTGTTATCAGCTGTGTGATGCATCCGCCTGTCTATACAGACCACCCTGTCTATAGCGACCACTCTAGACAACCCTGTTATCAGCTGTGTGATACATCCACCTGTCTATACAGACCACCCTGTCTATAGCGACCACTCTAGACAACCCTGTTATCAGCTGTGTGATACATCCACCTGTCTATACAGACCACCCTGTCAATAGCGACCACCCAAGACAACGTTTTTAAAATATATTCGCACTCGGGTAAACCCCGGGCGTTGCCCGGGCCATTCGTCTAGTTATATATATTTTACATACACTTTTGTAAAACAATGCAAAATTTTGTAAAATAAGGATATACATATTATACATATACTATAATTATTGTTCACTATCTGTAAAGAAATTAAACATCTATTTATGGATTTCTCTATTTAAAATACTATACTATATATATGTGTGTGTGTGAAAAAAAATCTATATATATCAATGGCCACATTCCAGACTTTGAACAAACATCAATAATATACCAAGATATAAAAGAAAAGCACAGCAGGCTATTCTTGGAGAGTTGGAGTTCTTTGGAAGACAGAAATAGCATAAACCGAAAGATCGATATACCGGACATGTACACACAATTTAGATGCTCCTAAAATAGGAACCTCTATGCATATATGAACTTCAGTGAAATGTCTTCATTCATAATGCAATAGCCGAATATTTATTTTGTATACATAGATATTTACTTTTACTCTATTTATTCATTTATTTTGATTAGTATTGTGCGATATTTGTTTGCATGCATTACATTTTTATTTGAATGATTTTCGCCCGGGGAGATTGTGAGACGCCCGTGTCTCGAGTGTAACGCGCAACTGGCCACAAAAAGAGATGAGATCCTAGAAAAAGATGGTCGTTTAGTCCATCGAAATATCGGAAATAAAAAGATTATTTATTGAATCCAAGATGTGCCCTTTATGAACATATATAAATCAATGTTTGTATGTTTGTATGTCCGGTATACAAATTCGCAGTAGTTCACTAATTCAAACAAAAAATTCCATACATAGGTAAAAAAAATACGGGGAAGACGATAGGCTATTTAAAAAAATATATAAATCAATTATTAAAACATATATTTAAATTATTCTACTTAGCTCACGAACAGCGCCCTCTATCAAAGATTAGATTAAATTATGCTGATGCAAACAAATATATAATGCTAATAACAAACAATTATAAAAGAAATCTTATCTAAATATATATCACTCGGGTAGATATGCACACGGGTCAATCCCGGGGCGAAGCCCGGGTCACCCTCTAGTATATATATAAAAGGTCAGGTATTGATATTAAAAATAAAAAAGGCATATCCTGACTGTGCTCACATAGATATATTTATTTAATTATACCTCCAGATAGCACTTTTTGCGCCAATTATTGGTAAATGGTCAAATGATTTATTTTCATATTTCAATTATCCACTGAGACACTATAAGAAATATTATATATATATTAATTATTACAAAATTAACTTTTCCATAGCCTATTTAATTATTTCTATAAACGTACATTATATAAAAAAAAAACATTTTACATGATAAAAGAAAAAAAAGTTAAATACGCATAAGATGCTTTCAATTATTCAAATATAAATTGTTAAAAAAAGTTTTGTGAAATTTAATTAAAAATATTCCTTTTTATTATTCATTATATACAAAGAGATATTTTCTCACACGTCAAATTAATATAATACATCTTAGGTTGTTTTCCTGAAGATTAAAATCTATCCTTCACAAAAAAAAATTGTTAGAATTTAATATTTTATATATTGTTTGCTTAAAAAATGAATATTCTTTCTAATTTTTAGCGTTTATATTCGCTTTTATTAATTACATTTTTTATTTCAATATGTTAATTTGCCTCGAATCGAGTTTTATTTTTTTGGCAAATTATTTCTGATGAATATATATTTATATATTACATTTATTACACTGTGAATATATTATTAATATATATCAATATGCAATTATATATATAGAGTAAAAATGATTTTTGATGAGTAATTCAATCATCTGGATTTTAAAAATATATAAGGGATCATGATATGACAGTAATTTGATAAAAGTATATACAACGCATTAATATTCATTTTTCATGAATTATCCTGCAATTGATACTATTTTTAATACCTCGAGAATTCTCTATAAACATATTTAGAAAACTTGAAACGAATTTATAAAAATATATTTGTGTCAATAAAACAAACCATTGTTTTTGTATACATGCTTTAATATAAAAAGATTTGGCTCACTAGCCCTAAATAATTAGAAATATACACTAAACATGAATGAGAAAGTTGTAAATCATAAAACATTAGTATACATATATATATTTATATTGAAAAACTGAATCGAGCATAAATGTTTCTTTTATACACGAAAATATTTTTACTGTACTTACTGCGATTCTACTGTCCTATAAGCTTATGTCCATAGTTTGCTTGAATACCATCTCTAAGTTTCCGCCCTACAGTGTAGCATATATAAGCAGAATAGTCCAATACTGTATCATAGCTGTAAGAAACGGTCTGGTAGATTAAATTGGTGAAACCGCTGTTAAGTATCACGACTATTTAGCCAACATCTTCCAATATTTTTTCATCGCAGTAAATACAGTAGGAATTTAATTTTTATATAAAAGAAACATTCTCGCTTAAATAATATAATTTCCTATATATATATAGTTTGCGCGTTATTGCTTTATATTAAAACATATATATATTTATACAGGGTCCATTATGAAAGTAATGAGCATAATGTTATTGTGACGCGACGATAGATGGCAGCACGGTGAAACCGTAGAAAATGTGGTGGAGGGATATGCCCTTTCAATCCATCCGGTCGTCAATTGGGTTCGAGCAGTGTGAGGGGAGATACATGCCTCCGCTTGAAGTGTGTTTTCAACTTTTGTAACATAGCGCGATGGAGCGTTCGCTTGAACAACCATACGCCATAAAGTTTTCCGTGAGGCTTGGAAAAAATGCAACCGAAACATTCCAGATGCTGCAAAAAGCCTTCAAAGACGATTGCATTTCAAGATGAGAGTCTGGGAAATGGCACAAGGCGTTCAAGGAGGGCCGGGAGGAGGTCGCCGACGAACCCCGTTCAGGACGCCCAACAACGGCCAGAACTGACGAGAACGTGGATCGTGTGCTCGAAGTTTTGCGTACCGACCGTCGATTAAGCATCCAGCAAATTGCTGACACATTACACATGTCCACATTTGTGGTACATGGGATAGTGACCGAGGATCTGCAAATGCGTAAGGTCTGTGCGAAGCTTGTGCCGAAAGTGTTAACGCAAGACCAGAAAAAACTTAGAGTTTTGCGCTCTCAAGAATTGTTGGATTTGTTTAAAAATGAACCCGACTTTCTGAACTCTGTAGTAACCGGAGACGAATCCTGGATATTTGAATACGACCCAAAGTCGAAAAGGCAGAGCTGTGCATGGCACACAAAATCATCCCCACGCCCCAAGAAAGCGCGAATGAGCAAGTCGCGCATCAAAATGATGATCATTGTCTTCTTTAACATCCGAGGAATAGTCCATTGTGAGTTTGTTCCGCAGGGACAAACTGTAAACTCAGCCTTTTACCTGGAGGTGCTCAGGAGATTGAAACGCCGGATCGCACGCGTGAGGACTGACATTAAAGACACGGTCAAGCTCCACCATGACAATGCCACCAGCCACACAGCCTTCATCATTACCAACTTCCTGGCCCGGAGCAACACCTCGGTGATTCCTCTCTTTTTGTTTCCGCGACTCAAGAAAGAGATGAAAGGAAAACATTGGGAAACCGTGGAAAACATGCAACACCATGTTACAACGTTCCTGAGAAGCATTCCTGTCGAGGAGTTTCAGGGTGCCTTTCAGGCGTGGCAAACGCGTCTTCGCAAGTGTATTGATGCAGGAGGAATGTATTTTGAAGAATATCGAACATTTGCACAAATTACGATCAATAAATGTATTTTGCCAGTAAATGATCATTTCTTTCATAATGGACCCTGTATTTTGGAGAAACATATTTCCATCCAAATTTTGGCAATGATATTGGCAACGCCAAGTGACAAGAATGAATCAATGTATGCCTACTGCAATTTTCAAATTGTTTTCCAAATGCGATCACTAAGATCTTTTAGATATCTTTAGAGCTATTTCAAATTTCAAACTTGTTTCTATATAGGAAAGGAGTCCTTTTAAATATCTTAATAAAATACGTTTGTAGCGTTGATTCAAAACTATAGCATGGATGAGAGGAAGATGATCCAATAATACTCAAAAATTCCAATCTGAATCATTTGTGACGAATGTTTCATCTTAAATTCCAGGAAGTTAGGGTATTTTTATTTAAAATAATTAAACAGGTTTGGGAGATAAGTTTATTTTCATTTCATAAAATCAGTCTTAAACTTTCGGACATCCCTGCCCTTCTACACTATATAGTTTGGCGGCGTTTTATTCGTTTATTTATGTTCTCCTGTAGAAGAGGAGATATTTCTGAAAGCTTGAAACTGATTTAATAAAATGAAAAGAAACCCATATCCAGAAACCTGTATAATTGTTTGATTTGGGCCAGGAGATTTAAATCAATTAGTATTTTATATCTAATTATATAAATTGTTGTTCATTGTCATTACGAATTCATAAATATCTTTCCTTGTCAATAGTTGAATTTAATTCGAAGAAATGCCCTTTTTAGTAGGAAAACCTTTTGTCATAACGATTATTTTATTTGTTCTTTTTCTACACTCTGGCTAGCGTTATAAAACGATAATTTTGAATCTGTTGTAATAAATGAATATAACAAAATTTATGACTCAATTCTAAAAATGGTTTTTATCCGATAAATACCGAAGCTTTTTGTTTATTAAGCTAAATATGTATCGGTATATATTCAAGAAGGAAATTTTCAATTTTGATTAGAGGAATTTGTATACTCATTTTGAACAAATCCCCAAACCTCTATTTAACTAGTATTAATAGGCGACTTATCATTTTATCCTATATCAGAATTGAGGATACTGAATTTCAAATGTCAGTCAAATAATTATTGTCTTCAATCATCTTCTATATTATTTATTTAAGTGTTTTTGTCTTATAAAAGAGAGGTACTTCATCTATTTAATGAAATTACTGATAGTGTTAAAATTGTTTTGATTGAACCCCCCTATCATAGAATGCAATTTGTCCCTAAAGTATTAAATCAATTCTAGGCGCCCAACCTCTATTTTAAATATTTTTAGAATAATTCCTGTCTCTCTCTTTCGAATATTGATTTTTAGACAAAATATGAAAAAGAATATATAAAGCACGCCCAACATCTTTTATAGATAGTTCCTTGTATGGGTGAAACAAACTGGTGAATATATGAATTTATTTAAAACACAAGACCCTTGTTTATCAGTGCTC
>CP092867.1:61232263-61281899 GCA_030710605.1 Cordylochernes scorpioides
CAACTTATAGCGAGAGTCGACGAGGTTCTACAAGAGTCAACCAGAACTTCAACACATTATTACAGAGAGTCGACAGGATCTCAACGCATTATTACAGAGAGTCGACAGGATTCTACAACAGGCTTACCAAACCCCAACATATTATTACAGAGAGTCGACAGGATAACCACAACGAAGGAGACCACAACGAAGAAGGTAAAAAGACTGTCCAGATAGATAGAAGAGCCAAGAAGCAAAGATGGAGGAACAAGCACGCCATTCCAACGAACCGACCAAGCAATCTTCCCCCCCAACGACACAGCCGAACATCCCGCAAAATAAGCCGGTGAGAAGTTACCCACCTTCGGCCTTACAACGCAACCATCCAGACGACATGCCACCATCGCCAAACAGAAGTCACAAGCTTCTACAAGCTCTACATGGGACGCTTTCCACGTCATCAGGACAACCACCAAAGACCAAGTCTCCTGACTGAACAATCATAAAAACTGTGAGTTTTTAAAAAAATCTACTTAACTCTCTCTTCATGCTAACAACTTGATTTTCCATAAATATAATGTTTATTTTTACTGTAATTATTTTTAAATCAAATTTTACCATTTTTATAGCATTTCAATTCAAATTTTAAATATTGTACACCCTCATTTATCAATTTTTACTTTATTTTAAGCAACTTTCAATTTTAATTCATTACTTGCAATCTTACAGTTTTAAAAAATCATATTATATTTAAATTATTCGAATCATAATTCTAAACTTATTTGTGTTTTTTTTAATACCTTATTTTTATACCAAAAAACACCAATGTCTTAATTAAATACACAAAACTTTGCAAAAAATAATTGTTATGTTCACTATTTTATGCACACGCCCCATTCAAATTATAAGTCACTATCATGCCATTGCCCTTTTACAAGTATAATTTTCGCACTAACATAAGCAACGATTTAAAAAATATATTAAAATTTTAATAAACATAGATGAAACGCATTTAAAAAAAAAATACAAAAATCGAAAGATACAATATCTTCAAAAGCACAACTAGAAATGTAACTGTCCTTCCCCAAAACAAGTCAAAAATTCCAGCATAGCTACACTCCCTCGTCCTTTTCTTTTTACATGCATAATTATTAATAATTCACACATCTCTCGGAACGAACTTCAACGCACTCCCCCATCACTTTCTCCAATTGGCCACATCTATTAACGCGCGATTTAACAAAACGTCCAATTTCGAGCCACACGAGCTCCATATCGTCGCGAACACAAAGATTTCACGATAAACATGCCACCTCTATAACAATCTGAAAATTCTCGATGTGTTTCGTACAACAACCACCCATGACTAATAAATTTGTTATTCATTCGGAAACTAGTTAGATGCTGTACCAAAAACGAAGACTTCACGTGACACCTTTCCATACAATTCACCCACTAGTGTTACACAGCGCACCACAACAATTTTCTCACTTAACAGGCCACAAAGACGCCTTCATGCCTGTGACACTTATCATCCCAAAGCGTGTCCCGTCGAAAGTCGCACTTTTACACACATCTAAACCTGACATCATTGAATAACATTTTTTAATAAGTCCGCTACATCGTCGAAACACAACACTTACGAACACCAAGAAAACTATATTTTCAAATAAGCAAGAGAAGACAACTCAACTCGGGACGTAGGCCAGACATGACATCAGGTGTCAGTCGACAACAAAGGGTCAGCAACAAAGGCCCGCCAACATCAATAAACAACCCAGCTATGCCGGTCGGCATCAAAGGATATGGACACCGATTTCGGCCGCCATGTTGACATCTCCAGTTTCAGTTTACCACAGCCGACTAGCCCAGTCCGCCTGTACTTGAAACTCGTGGTCCAGCTCGCAGAATGGATAGATTGTAGCACCTATAATTAATTGACTTACCAATCATTACCCAATTTAACATATTACCATGAACATGTCAGATCACGTATTCCCAGTTTCAGAGAGACATAGAAAAACCAATGTGTACCAAAAGGGAAATGACCTAGTTACACACCACAGTTGTAACTTTTCTTCAAAAGAGACAATTTTTGTTCCATTTTTCACTACTTAACATTTATCTAATCATTAATAACCTTTAATTATATTATAACTTTGTATAAAATCTTGAATAATTATTTTTATTTTTATTTTTTTTTACTTTTCAATTATATAATAAAATTTTTATTCCAACATTATTTTAACAACTTTATTTTAACAATTTTATTCTTCATGATATTATTTTAGTATGACAAAACATTTAATTCTTTCAATAATCATTTTTTTAAATTCATTATTATATCTTTTATATTTTACTAATTCATTATTATATCTTTTATATTTTACTAATACATTATTATATCTTTTTTATATTACATGTTTGATCTTATCCACTTATACTGTTGTTATCCACAATCATATTTTTATCTTTTTATTCACTATATATTTTTTAAATAACTTTATTATATGACAATGTTTATTTATCAGCAACTACCGGGCATACAACAATCGTTTTTCAATAATCCTACTTACTAATCACTTCCCTATACTTTTTTCACTACCTATTTCAGCCATTGCTAGAAACGACAGCACTGCTTGACAATTTTTCTTTTGATTTCGTAATTCAACAAACTCTTTGAAAACACCGTTCCCCAGAAGTACAAGTCTCGACTTTTGGTCTGAACACGTTTCAAAAGTTTATTTCAATCATCCGCAGAGCACATCACCAACGCATGCACAAGGCGTTCACATTTTTCAATTTTCAATTTTTTTCAGCTTTAGTGGACCACAATCAACCTTTGATTTCAAGTCAAGTCAGACCACCTACTGTCGCTACAACAATTCTACGTATCGCATGGCTCTACCATCCCTTTCAATCATATTAAGTCTTTTTCTTCAACAACTTTTCAACCCAATAACCCTACAATTGTGACAAAGCACTGTAACCTTATACAGGATCGCAGGTGAAACATTGCCTAGGAAGACGCACAAGTCTATATCCTCGCTTTGCACCTGGATCTCAGTATTTGATTGTCTGTGCAACACTTACAATTGCATATTCTTCAACCCCTAACCCTTTCCAACGCCCGCCAACAATCTTTTAGAACATCATTTTTATCATCATTATTTTTTTTAGCAAACAAAGGTTTTATCTACAGTTCTCTTTTATAATGAATATCATAACTTTTAAATTAAACATAAGTTTTATTTTTATAATTTTCAGATATAGCCAAATAAACATCTTGTTATAGCCCTTTACCCTCACAGTTTTAATTAATTAAAAGAAATTTTAATTACTTACCTGTGTTAGAGAGGCTTTACCCGCTTAAACCCGGATAAACCCTTTCACTCACGGGGCCCATCTATGATAATTTAAACCAATAACCCTATATTATGTAATACGTATAACAAAATTGTCATGTTGTATATAGAACTAATTATAAACTATAACTAATTATACGCATAATTGACATGTTTCCTTGCATCACCCTATGTAATGTACTGAGGATAAATAAATAAAACTATATAATAGATTAAAAACTAAGTTAAAAGCAAGATTGAGAGATTTACAAAGTAACTTCTAAAGATAGATTGGAAGCGACAGACTGTCGCCAGTGTCCGGTGTCCCTCGACACGTGTGACACGTGCATGACCCAATTCTTGTAGTATAAATAAGACCGGCCTTAGCAACAGAGTTAGTCAGTTCTAGTCAGTTCCGGTCAGCGTCACCCCTTATCGCCGGTTGTCACCAACTCATCGACCATGTAAAACAGTAAGAAACCTTCTCGATCTCCATCTTTGCTTTTGGCTCGACTTTTTATCTATTCAAGAAATTTTCCTTCGACAACTGTGTCGCTTCGTTTTCTGTGTGTGTGGACATTCCCAAGCTTTTCCACTCTGCCTCGACCACGACTGCCTGTACTTTGTGAGAACTGTTAAAGGTCCTACAAGGTGCAGAGAGGTACTGGAAAACTCTCCACCCCCTGACTGTCCCTCTCGGTTACTACAGGTTTGACCCTCGGTTGCCACAACTTATAGCGAGAGTCGACGAGGTTCTACAAGAGTCAACCAGAACTTCAACACATTATTACAGAGAGTCGACAGGATCTCAACGCATTATTACAGAGAGTCGACAGGATTCTACAACAGGCTTACCAAACCCCAACGTATTATTACATATATATATAAGTAAATAGCATAAAATAGAGAAAAAAACGAAAAACTCCAGCATGGCTTCAGCCGTTACACGTCATAGGCTGGGTAAAAAATATTCAGAAAGAAAAAAAAAACGTATTCTATACGACTGAAGTAATACGTAAATAAGAATCAGGAATATGAAGGAATACCAACACTGGACGGGAATTGATTCGGTCGTCCTGGACGTAATTTGTATCAGGGCGACATTCCCACTTCACATGGGCCATAAACCATTCGCATTTACGGTTATGGCCGACCAGCACGGTCCAACATAAAATTTTTATTGATGCTTAACATTTTAAACTTCAACATATTACCGTCTTGTACATTTACTGGTTTCTATTCTATTTATTCGCGAGATTGTGTTTTCTCGCAATTGATGGCACATTCTGGAATGTTTTCTTTCAACCTAAGCCTTTTTTTTTTAAATATAAACTTCTTTTAAGATCAGTGTATATGAACAGTATTTTAGTATCTTAATAAAGAAATAACAGTTTGTATTATATATAAAAGGAACATTCGTGCTCAAATCCTTTCATTTTATTTAATATAGAGGGCGATTATTGCTTGGTGTTAAAGAAGAAACAATTAAAAAGGGTTATGCAAATTGAAAGCAAATTAGAAAAGTCTAAATAAATTTGAAATTTACTACTTTCTTTTGTAATTAGCATCAATTGCCTTCAAAATTCAATACCTAGAATAGGTTTTACATTATTTTCAATCAGAGTGAACATTATGTAGAATTATAATTGTTTTTCTTCTAACAATATATTATGCAAAACCTCAACCCATAAGATATATAGTTCGTAAAAAAGGATTTTGGTGATTTTAAGCTGTGTGCGTATGGAAATGAATCTATAAAATATAGGACCTCAGTAAATTCCGGCTAAAACAAACCGTGTATATAGTGAACCTTCCTTATAGTGTTAACCTATAATAATCCCCTTTATTTTATAAATTAAGGAAACGTGGTTATTGCGTAATCATGGTTACATGAAATGAAAAAGTCTGTTCCAATGAATGTTGTTATAACGAGATTTTACTCTACATTGTTTGCACGATTGAATAAAAAACATAATATAAAGATGAAATTTGAAACAAGGCTTAAACTTGTCGATTCTTCTATTAACATCTTAAACCTCGTTCAACAAAAACATTAAATTCCCTTCCTCAAAAATAAACAGGTAACGTATTTAGGGTCATTGAATTCATATGCTACACACATATATAAGCTGATTGAGACATATTTCATAGCTATGCATCAATAACTACCTGGCAGAAATATATATGTAGGAAATACGTGCTACGGTAATTTGAAATTCTTATGAATCATTTGAGATGATAAATGAAGTGTGTAGGACTTTGTAATATATGATTCACAACAAATGTTTGCATAAGTTTTACATTATATAGGCCAATATAATACACGACAGAGATTGAATTATATATACTATCTGTTATCTACACCAATGAGATCTCAATAAAACGTCTGGAGTATATGACAGATATGTGGTTGATGTATTGCACGTGATCCATTAAGATCCTAAATAAGATGCACTAAGTTTATGACAGAAATATGATTATTGCACGTGATATTCACCAATAAGACCCCAAATGCGATGTATTATGTTGATAAAAACAATGTGGTGGTTTGTACTTAACGTAATATATACTGATGATATCCAAATGAGATGGACTGTGTGACAGTTCGGCAACGAGACGTTCAACAAGGGCGTGCTGATGAACGCCGGAGTGAAGGAGGCCCTGAAAGAACACGACTTCCAGTGCTTCGTCTTCCACGACGTCGACCTGCTGCCCGAGGACGATAGAAATTCCTATTCGTGTACCGACAGCCCGCGTCACATGTCCGTGGCCGTGGACAAGTTCAATTACACGTCCGTATACTCTCTTTCTCTCTGACTTTATATTTTAGATGAACCTTTTTTTTTCCGACTTAGAGCGCTATTTCCCATAGGGACACTTGAACTTCATAGGTAAAATAAACATTGAAAGGAAAGAAAGATATTTGAAATATGTACAAGAATTAGTATGAAAGTTTTAGTTATATGAAAAGAGAAAAATATCAACATAATTGAAATATGTACAAGAATTATTTGCAAGTTTTAGGTAGATGAAACGAGAGTTTGACTGAACCCTATTCATTATATATGATATGGACTAACATATCCTTAGATAATAATAGATCAATAACACACACACTAGACATAAAAATTATCACTTGTGCTTAGCACTTGTCTTATTTATACTTCCAAGTGTACTCATCTAAAAACCATTAATATAATATTCTCTCGATTTTACCAACCAATTTTGACTTACTGGATTATATGCTTTTACCAAGTGGCCAGTGTATGTTTTACCATGCCGCCGTGATTGTATACATTTAGACAATATTTTTACCACCAAGATGTCGGGCCAGTCTCTTTCTAGAACAAGGAGAGATAACTCTAGACCATTCTATAAATAACAATATTATAGAATATAATTTCCTTGTAAGTGTATACTATATTTGAGTGAAATATATTGACTGCTTTCTCAATTTTATAGTGTAAAACGAATTTCTAATTAGCAATTGCAATAGTGATATTGCTATTCAACTTTTCATTTTATTTTTATAATATAATGTCATGATATCACTCGTATAGATGCATCTTATATAAATATTTAAATGAAGGAAACCCCTTGTGTGGAAGAGAGTATGAGGGGATGGAAGTGAAAATTTCCTAGTCATAACCCTAATGAGTAGAGTTTGAAAGCACCTGGATTTGATGATCAGGAGACAGTTCTCGCCAAGGTGATCTCCACCCTGGTTGTTCTCATGGTGGTCTTCGCGCCTTCACTTTTCCATCTCTTACTAACATACTCCAATATAAGGGTTATCTCTATTTAAATATTTTTATAAGGTACGTACACCTACTTTTAATATTATGCTGATATATGTTTACTATATATATAAATATCAATATTTTCCTGGGTTTCCAGCCTGCTGATGTATACATTTTTAAAAAAATCTGGAACCAGAGATAGAATCCCTCACACACATATTTTGAACATAGTCTCACTGGAGAAAATTATTTTTAATTGACTCCATTTCTTGCCAATATTCTAAGTCAACAAGTTGAATGTAGGCAACCAAATGCAAAATTTTAAATTTGGCACTTCATGTGTAGAGGTATCTAAAATTTGGGCATCATAAACTTATTTCCCTTCATTGCTGGAAAAGAAGAAAAATGAATTTAAACGCTTTTTTGTTTCATAATAAAAAACTAATACTAAGTATAATATATTCTAGAAAATACTATAATATTTAATGGGAAGGCATGACTCAGTAGTTTTAGCTATTTTAATTTTTTTTCAAAATGTTATACTATTGAATTAAGTTCTTTTTTTTTGTCTTATATGATATCTCATTTTCATTGTTTCTTAAACACACTTTCCGTGATTTTTAATATTTAGTTTTGTCCGATTTAAGGTGTTTGTCGTGACTCAGGTTATGAGAGAGAAGATGATGAAATTTAAAATTAATTACTTATCTGGTGTGGTGTTAAAGAGGTTTGGTATAAAAGATGAGTTTTAAAGTAGGAAATATATATATATGCGTTTATTATAAGTATTATTTCAAAAATGATCATATGGTTCCCTATTTTTGCAAAAGTCTAAACCCTAACAGCAAGTGCAAGTAACCAAACGGGGCTCTGGCATATTTGTAAGTGCGAAGTCGAACTGCCTTTCACATGTGTAGACATGTAGTACACTTACAGTAAAAGCAGTCGCCTACTTCTACCCACCGTGATTATCATGGCCTGTACCACGTGTACTATGTATATGCAAAAACGGTAATCTCTGATAAATAGAAATAAGATTGTGTTGATAAAATGAATTGAAAATTTTGCTAAGCTATAACAAACAGAAAGATTGATAAATCATTACAGTTTCCTATCAGAGGTTTTCTATGGATGTTCGCCGGCCCATAAAAAGATAAGATTAGGCGATTGGTTCTCACCCGGGCCATAATGTGGGTAACCCACAAATTGGATTAGCCATTTTTTTCGTGATGAGGATTTGATAGCTTTGCCTCACAAGCCTTGGTAAAGCTTAGGATAAGGGAAATAGGCGCGTTGTATTATCGAAGCAGTTTAACTTTTATTAATAGCTCTCTAAGGTTTAGCACATTAGCCTCTCAAAGTGATTTTCTCATCTTCTATACGTTATCTCGTTTTTTTTTACTCAAATACGCTTTTCTTGGGTGAATCGAAATTTTGAAAATACGTTAGCTCATCCATTTAGAAAGCGTGTACATTTCTAAGATGAATTTTCATCTCTTATTATTTTTATTTAGAGTTGTGTAGTGTTATTTTATGCAATATTAAGCGTTTTCTTTGTCCTCTTCTGCAATTGAAAATGTTTTTGATTATCGAGAATAGATTTAAAGGTTACCGGGCCGAATCTATAAGTAGACGTGCTCTCGTATTGAATTCTATTGATTATATAACAGTAGACATATGTTACTGTACTCGATGAATGTATTCAAGTAAATTCTGGAACTGAAGTTGGCAAAAATATAACAAAAAATATATGTATAAATATTATGTTTAGAATACACGACGTATGGTTACCACATAAATTACATTTACACACTATTTATACATTATCCTAACCTACTAAAAATAATTTACAAACACTTAATAAATAGAGATATTTGTTATACATCTTTTTTGCTTATCCCAGTACACGTGGAACATGCCATAATAAACATGGTGGGTAGAAGTTGGCGACTGCTTTTACTGTAAGTGCACATGTCTACACATGGAAAAAGCAGTTCGACTTTGCACTTACAAATGTGCGAGAGCCCCGTTTGGTTACTTTTACTCGATGGTGGGGTTAGAACTTTGCAAGAATCGAGGGCCATTGGAGCATTTTTTAAAACAGAAAAAAGTGCCCAATGCGGGAAATCGAACCCGGGTTGTAGCGGCCGAAAACCAACGGTTTAGACCTTCCTTAACCGAATCCCTTTGTTATACATTCTCTCTATAACAAATAAACCGACGCACAAAGGAGTTGTTAAATTAATATGAAAATACATAAACAAAAATATTCGACCAAACATGCAGATGATTAAAATTTGGTAGCTAATTTGAGCAAAGCAATACTTCTAGTGCATCTGAACTACGCAACCAGCACGTGTACCTCAGACTCAATATTCGGCATGGCGCGATATGATACTCAAAATATCGACCTAATATTCTTTGAGGACCATACAAAATTTCTTAGAAATAGAAAATGAGTGTAAGATGTTCAATTCTCTAAAGAGATAATTGAATTTCAAAGAAAGATTCAACTGTGGGCATTAACAGAATATACGTCCTGCAACTTCAATCGTTAATTAGATCAAGTTTTATTATTAAATTTTCAAATAAAATCGAAGGTCCAATTAAATTTTGCGATCTTCAATCTCTTTTAGTGGACCACCTAGGTCTCTAGCTAATATTCGTTTTTAGTATTAAAATCATATTTTACTCATTTATTTACCTTTTTTCTTATATGAGTTATATGATGTATAATAGCTATCTTTTGTCTATAAAGAAATGCTGGCTTATAAAGAATGGATTTTTCTAATTCCACATCTTAGCTCTTCATATTTATATCAAATAAATTACCAAACGGTTGATTTGGTTAAATTTCGTTAGCTCGCACTAGAAAGAGAATTAATTAATTGCTACAAATTGGCGAAATATTTAACAGTAAACCTCTGCATTGTATCTTTGAATAAATAACATTACAAATCACATTGTAAAGTCTTTTAATTAAAATTAAATTGTTCGCACAAATGTGTTTACATTTAGTATCACATTTGAAATGTAATTTTAAAAATAAAACTTTCAACTTGAGTTATACGTGCCTGGATCGATAGGTTATACATTTTTATAAAGGACAAATACATTTGGGTGAGTGTGTAATTCTCGTTTTCTTGAAAATATTTTACTTTCAAGCTACACAGCTAAATATATATCAATTACAATAACAATAATTCTTGTCCATACGCTATATAAATATATACCTAAAAAAACATTATTACTTTGGTTTGAGTGCTCAGTAAGAATTTACCATAAGTCGAATCAGGAGAATAAATTTGTTCAGAGATCGAGCTTAAAAGCAATTTGTAATTTACAAAAACAAATGCAACTTTCAGCCCAAATGGTGTAGCACTGTTATGGTAGAAAAGGACCATTTTGTTTGTGAAAACATGGTCGTTTGGTACGCCGCCTCTATGCCCATCCATTTGAATATGTTAAGAAAGAAAAATCACAATAAAAAAGGAATCCAAAGAAGATAAAGAATTTTTATCATCTCTTGTACAGGTTTTTTCCACCTATACAAGTGATGATAATCATGGTGAGGAGTGGTTAGCGCCTGATTTTAATACAAGTGCACCGCATGCTTAGACATTTGGAGAAAAGTTTGATTATTGCACTCAAAATTTTGCCAGTGCCCCATTTGGTGTTAGCCCTCAATGCTATGGCTTACCTTTGCATTTCGAATATAAAAAAACCGTTTTCTGATGGGGGATTCGATCCCAGGTTGTGACTGTCGATATTCGACGGTTTATCAACTCTTCTTTTACACCCTAAGTCCCCAACCCACATATCCTTAAGTAGAAAATAATGTGGCTTTTTTTTCGATATATATATAATTATTTTTCACAGTATTCACAAATATTGATTTGTTCTAGATCTTATAAATCTTTAGAATACAAAATATGCCTTCCGTCGTTGCTATGTTATTGTTAACTTCATCCTATAAAAACCTTTATCCAACTTTGAATTCTGTTGACTTTATATCGAATATTTTTCAAATGTTGATATTCATGTAGCAGATCTATTTGGGGGAAATTAATATAATTTGTTTCATTATTGTTAAGGGTGTTCTATCCAATGATTATTTCCGTGTTAGAATGCAGATTTAGTTATGAAAGGGCTTTCTTTTAGTAAAGAATTTGATCTCTATTTTTGGCTATATCAGTTAGGACTATAGGTTTTATGGTATAATAAAATTTTATAAGGAATATATATCATCATGGCCTATGTGCATATCATTTAAGTGTATTAATATTATTTTGGAAGTTTGAATTTTTTATGGCGTTTATAGGATTGGCATAGGATAATTTTAATATGATTATTATATATTTGTATACGATCAGTAATATAATTCAAATGTTAAAAGATTCGTAGGTCTTGAATGATAACCAACCTCTAATGAATTAATTATTATTTTCATATCGATATTTTCATTTTCATTGAACCCTATATCTAGGTTGTTAAAATATTTTAAAGTTAATTTCACGAATTAATTGTTTATTTCTTAGAGATCTGTATACATGTTTGGTTCTGTGAATTATTACATAATTATAACATAAAAAATATCGAGCATGAAAAATAAAGAGAAAGAAGAACACATTTCTGTTATTTCCTGAAATAACTCTTAGCAATTGACCTTAAATCAGGGTAATGGGAGGGAAAGTTGAAATTGAGGATCAGGGCAAAAGTAAAACAGTCTTTGCAACATACCACAGTTTATACGAATTTAATGTTATGCCTTTCGGTCTGTGTAATGCTCCAGCCATAATCGAATATCTTATTGATGATGTTCCCAAATGTCTTAAATGAGAAATATGTCTATACTATCATAGACGTCATATTATACATCAAACGTTTTCAAATATATCTTGAAAGACTGGAGGCAGTTTCAGATGTATCTGTGAATCAAACTTCGATTTGAATGCGTAAAATTGCAGACTTGCCTTTCAATAACTGGACATATAAGCCATATAGCAAGCCAACATGGAGTAAAGTCATCAGATCGGATTATCGAGTTATCCAACTGCTATCACACAAATGTGTCGGACGACAGACTAGGTACAGTTTTATTACGAACAATTTTTGGGGAAAGAAATATATTAGGTCCCATATCAGTAGAACCACAACCAAAAAATAACTCAATTATTTAACAACAGATTAATAATATGCAGCAATAATTAAAGCAAAATCTAAATTACGGCCTTTAAGGTGATCGGTTTGGCGTGATAACGGAAGACCATGTTCTATGAGAATTAAAAACCTATAATTCATAAAGTCTTAGAGTATGACCCTTTGAGTCGTAGAAGAAAAAAGAAACAACCTTACTTATGATTTCTTCAGTCTATATATAGGATGCTTCTGAATAGTAATTAGATATGCACTGTGTAAAATTTCCGAAGGTTTTAGTCACACTGTTATTATTATATAATAGTGCAGCTATTTTCTAATACCAAAAACAATATATCTACATACGCCTCAAATCGCATTTTACAGACGGTATGAGATTTTAAAATGAAAGACAATAAACACAAGGCAAGAAACGTTCAGAAAGACCAAAGGATGTTTGCACTCCAGATCTGGTTGAAAAATTTTAAAAATTATTTATCTTGCCAGAAGGCTGGGCCTCAGAGATATCTCTAATGAATTGGAAGTAGGCAAGGATTCAATTCATTCCATTCGGACAAAATATATTTTAAAAATAAATAGATATTGTTGAATAGTTCCTAAAATTTTGAGCAAAGATAAATGCTGAAAATAATAAAAAATGTCGGGATGCTTTGTACTTGTTCATCGATAGAAGCGATTTTATTGAACTTATAATATTAAAAATGAAATAATAACGTTAATTATCTATGCTTATACTTCGACCTTTCAATAAACAACAGGATTCATTCCATTCTTTCTTTTATATGGTAGAGAGCCAGTGTCTCCCTTAGATAACAATCATGTCGAAATCAGGAATAAGCCGGTCAATACGATGGATACGTAAAGGACCTACTGAGGAAAGTTCATAATTGCAGATAATTAGGCATTTAAACACAAAAAAGTGCAAGAATGAATGAAGAATAATCATTACAATGAAAACCAACCATTTAAATAAAACAGAAGATTTGGTGCCAAATGAACACTAATAAGGAAAAGCGAAAGCTTCCTAGAATATATGTTTGGTCATACACGATATCAAGAAAACTCTCAGAGGTGAACACTTAAAGATGAACCCAACACACCCACACCTCGTTCAAATATAGAGAATGAAACCCTACTTGCAAAATAATTCAGAAATACTACAAGGACGTGGCGGAGCCTGAAACAAAAGATAATGTAAAGTAATATTCTGCAATGTTCTACTTGGTGAACTTGACATCAGCGCTTTATCAATACATATTTGTTTTTATCTCTTTCTGTCCGTTTTCAATATCTTGCAGAATCTCTCGTTAAAAATATTTTGAAAATTCGAAACTATAATAGACGCGTATGATTATTTTGAAAATTAAACAATTTCTACTGTTCAATACTACTTTCTATTAATTTTAATAATAATCAAACGCGTCTATAATAATTTCGAATTTTCAAAACAGATGGCGCTCTAATGCATCAAAAAAGTTTTTTTTTTATGATAACTCGTTCTGATTCGTCTATAATATATATATATTTGCCAATCCAATATCGATGTAATCGACGATGCAACAATGGTTCCTATTTCTAACATAGGTCTGAATATAATGTCTAGCCTTGCTATCTCTCTCTGTTGTCTCATTGGTTCAGAATCTTATTTCATATCAGAGTAGATACTAAAACAGATTACAATATTTATATTATCATATATATAGTTATTAAAATTAAAGAAACTTCGGCCAGTATAAATATTTTTATCATCTCCATGTTTCGACAAAAATATTTTGTTCTCGTCAGGAGCAAATAAAAATTAAAACATTTAGCAAGGCGTTAAAATTATTCTCAATTTTAATCATTTTAATCACCTTGCCAAATGATTTAATTTTTATTGGCTCCTGACGAGAACAAAATATTTTTGTCGAAACGTCGAGATAATTAAAAGATTTATACTGGCCGAAATATCTTGAATTTTAATAACTATGAATGTCGGCCAGGCAGCGTCATTCTTCACGATCATATATATATAATATATAACAGATAAAATGTGTAATTTCATGTTCTAATATAAAAAAAATATTGATTATAATACACACCCCAAATAAATATTAGCTTTATTCAATCAAAGAAAAAAAAACATTTGATTGATTCAGAATTTTTTGTCCCTTTATTAAAACCTACCTATATCAAATACTATATTGAATTATTTCTGCAATACAATACATGTTTCAATTAATTCTCTTTTTATATATATAATCTCTTGAGCCATTCTAATATTTTCTTATATCTGTACTTCTAGCTTCACAAGAATAAATATAGCAAGCAAAAAAATTAAGACAAATCTACTTAGCAAGATTTTCTTGATGCTATTTTTTATCATTCTCTCTTTTCACACCCTAACTCACCAAATTAATTTGATTCAGGATTCTTAAGAATATATATATATAAAGAAATGAAAAAAAAAATAATTGTGAAAATAAAATATATAACAAAATTAATCATAAAATATGAAACTTTTAATTTTTAAATAAAACAAACCTTTCAACAAGTTGGTCAAGAGTCTATTTGAAAAATAAGGAATGAACTTATATTCCAGAAGAACAGGCGATCCTCACCATTTGATAATTCCATTCTTATTCAGGTTCTCTGAATTTTGAATCTTTCCTTTCTCTTTGTTCGTCTTAATTCTCACAAATATGGTCTCAATCTGCAAATAAGAATATCATCAGCTTTGAACTGAAAGAGACTGAAATTTTTTATTTGCTTACCCCTAGTACACGTGGTACAGGGCATGATAATTATGGTGGGTAGAAGTTGACGACTGCTTTTACGGTAAGTGCTCCACATGTCTACACATGTGAAAAGCAGTTTGACTTTGTACTTACAAATGTGCCAGAGCTCCGTTTGATTACTTGTATTTACTGATTGGGTTGGACTTTAGCAAGAAAGGGGATCATTGGAGCATTTTTTTTTTCTTTATAAAAAAAGTGCCCAATGGGGGAATCGAACCCGGGGCGTAACGGATAAAAACCAACGGTTTAGACTATCCTTCCACCGACCCCCGATACTTAGATAAATTAGTATTATGCCTGGATAACATTAACCGATAGAACTACTGTTACTCCAGGAAACCCACATGACAATAATTCGTCTATACATATATTTTAAATGATAACCCCATCAGGTGAGTACACTCGCATTGTGATAATATGTGTTTTCATGGTGGAGTTTACAAACCCTATCTCAATAATAATCATTATTATTATGGGAATTTGATTAGCTTTCTATTAAAGAGCTTTTCAATCATTATTAAAGACTTCTTTAACATTTGGCTTTGAAAATCATTATAGTAGGGAAAATTGGCATTTAAGAGCGCAATCTATCCTAGCGCTATCAAAATCAACATTAGTTTTATATTTATTCCTCTAATTGATGCTCTGCCATTTTAAATGCTCATTGTAGCTAACAGGCCATGCCCAATTTAACTGAATACCATTATCCTGAATAGAAAACAAATGGTAACACAAACCAATAATAGTCATTAAGACATAGCACCTTGACGAGAACCCACGCCCCAAAAAACCTACGAAATAAATTTTCTTGTTTATACACAAATAAGAATATTTGGCCTATTTTTGGAAATGAAAATATCAACGTTCAAAGTTCATATATTTTTCATAAGATCACGTTCATCACCAGAAAAATTTAGTTAAATGATCAAGAGATTCACTTTCATTATGATAACAAAATGCTATTATTCTACATTCGAGAAGTTTTAAATTAAATTCAACTATTTCATTATATATTTATATGACAGATTCTCTCAATAGTTATAGGTATATATAGAATTAAAGACTAAGTCAGATATCCAAACTATGTAAGTCAGAAGGTAAAAAGAATTAAAAGTTATGTTTCTTTAAATAAAGAGCTAGTTCGCGCCAATTCATTATATGTATATATATAGGTTTATATTAAAAATAAAAATGGAATATCCTGACCAGTTGCACATGTGCTTTACAGAAGGCAGAGCACCATTCTGTAAAGCACATGTGCTCCTGGTCAGAATATGCCATTTAAATTTCTAATATCAACACCTGACCTTTTTATTTTTTTCTGTTATTTTTCACATATATATAAATACTAGCGGATGTGCCCAGCTTCGCCCGGGTTTTACCCGAGTGAATGTTTGTCTAACGAACATTTGTTAAAACAATTCTCTATAAACTTATATAAAAAAAAGATATATTTTGATAATTTGAAACTCGTAAATTAGAATCTCTCGATAAAGTGAACATTTTTTTCCCGGTCCCTGTGTGTCGTGTCATCCTGAATTTTGTCTTCCATAATTTTCTACATTACAAAATCGTCGTTTTATCTAGTGAACATTTTTTCCCGGTCCCTTGAAAGATATTCGATAAGTTGAATAAATTCATGGTCGTGAATCTCTCGATAAAGTGATTATTTTTTCCCGGTCCCTGTGTGCCGTGTCATCCTGAATTTTGTCTTTCCTAATTTTCTACATTACAAAATCATCGTTTTATCTACATATTTTCCCGGTCCCTTGAAAATTACTCGATAAGTTGAATAGAATCATGGTCGTTTATGGAAGATGGACGTAGTTCCCGGAGGTTACCCGCCCCCCAGCGCCAGGACCTCTTGATCCCTCTGATTGGCCGGCGGCCGGACGGGGGTGGGGGGGAGGGGGGGGAGGGGGGGATCTTGATCCCTCTGATTGGTCGGTGGGAACTTGGACTGTCCAATGGCCGGCGGCCGGACGGGGGGGCAGACCTAAGCCTAAGGTGGCGTTGCTTGCGAGTTAAAGCTACAAATCTGCAAATAACTCTAAGGATATTAAAGATATTCAAGAAATTATTTTTCGTAAACCTTTCCGGGGATACACCTAATAATATCCCAAAATTTCACGGCGATTGGATGTATGGTTTTCGAATCCATAGAGGACACACAAACACACACACACACACACAGACACACAGACATTCAATTTTATATATATAGACTAGCGGATGTGTACCCGGCTTCGCCCGGGTATTATCCGAGTGAAAGTTTGCCTAACGAATATTATTGATAGTAACATTCCGAAACACACAAAATACTATGATAATAATGTTAATAATATTCGTTACATTCAAAATTAATATAATATATAAAATATATTTTTCGAGCAAACATATCCACTCTCTCTACTGGATAGATTTTTATAAAGATATATATAAATTTAAAAAAATCTAGAGATATATTACATGATCTTAGCCAAAAGGCTGAGAAACGATATTTTATACATAGAGATGACCTGACTTCGTGTATCTTCTGCTCGAGTGAATGTTTCGCTGGTAGAATTTTGTTCCTGCCTGCTAAAAATTATTATCTGACTTTTCCCGTGGTCTGCTTTAGTGAATATTCCCCTAAAGAATTTTGTTTTTGTCAATCAAGCATGATACAGCAATATTGTCATAATCATTTCTGACTAAAAAATTATTGTTGCTCAGTACTTAGTTAATTTTAATTTTTCTTGGTTAAAAGTGCGACAAAAACCTCTTCCAGATTTAACTCTCTTTCCTGTTCAAATTTCAGCGAGATTAGTTACATATAGAGGGCGTGCATAGCAGACAAACATGTACATATATATATGTTCCCGGCTTCGCCCGGTTTTTACCCTAGTAAAAGTTTGCCAAACGAACATTTGTTAAAACGATTCTAGCAAACATCCAGTCCCTACTGATTCTATACTTGTCTATACTCTCAATAATTTGAAATTTTTCCCGATCTCTTGAAAATATATTAGTATTCATAGTGTAAACAAACTACTAGTAAAATTATTAACCAATCAAATTCATTTATCGTCGCGACTAGTACGGTGCTAAGCGGTAAAGGGCTGGAACTAACGCTTTTTGATTTTACATTTAAAAAAAAAGCACATTAACCTTTTTATTTTTTTTTTTAAAGCCTATATGTTAAACGAAATATTCAGCTACATACATGCGAAATTTCATAATAATTGATTCTGTAGATTTTTCGCAACGCGATAATAAACATCGATTTTGGATTTCATTTTTATAGATATAAGGATATGTATGATAAAATATTGAATGTCTCAAGTTCATATACAACACGGGAAATAAGCTAAATGGTCAAACTATGTGAATCAGAAGGTAAAAGGGCTTATAATAATTATGTGTCATTGAAGAATATAGCCAATTACCTCTTCTATTATATATATAATATGTTATATGAAAATGTCATTTTATTCTATAAAATTATAATTTATAGAATAAACTTCTCTGTAACCTCAATCGCCAGAGCCTTTTCCCTTTATAAACACATTGTTGTTGTTTCCCGTTGGCCGGCCCAAATATTTCTGTATATATGTAAATACGTATTTTGGTTTTTGTCTTCAAGTCAGGCTTTTCTTCTTCAATTATTTTCACAACTCAATTGAAGAAAATTGTGATTCCAAACTGTTTTCATTATTTTTTCCACGACTGCATACCAATTGGCACAATGGTCATGTATACTCAAAGTAAGCAACAGTTAAATATTCTGACACATAAAAAAATATTCAATATAATATATATATTTATAGGATAGAATAGCCAACCTATTAGGTTTATATACAATATAAGAGTAAAGAGAAATGGTCAAATTATGTGAGGCAGAAAGCAGAGGTAATTATAAGTGTTATTAAAGATGAGCTAATTAGTCCTTATATATATTCAAAGTACAATAACATTCACCGTAGGTACAAAATGAAAGAATAAGATAGATGGTCCAACTATGTGAGGCAGAAAAATAATTAAAAGTGGTATGTCATTAAAGAAGAGCTAGTTTTAAACTCCAATGGGAGGGCCATTATGTGAGATTAGAAAGGATCAACTGCTAAAATAGATAACACACCGAGCTCAACGGCCATCACCCCAGACTTTACAGCTCGCACGATTCTAACTAAAGTCTGATTTTTGAATATCTACAATATATCTGTTAATAAAAACAACAGAATATATAATTATTATATATAGAATATATTTATGAAATAATATATCAATATTTCACTACTCAATACCTCAGTAGATATCTATTTTTGGAAGTCGGTGGAAGGTCGATTCCCGCATTGGGCACTTTTTTTTTCTGATTTATAAAAATATAATAATAAATGCTCCAATGGCCTCCGATTCTTGCAAAAGTCCAACCCCACCAGCGAGTGCAAGAAACCAAACGGGGCTCTGGTACATTTGTAAGTGCAAAGTCGAACACTGTTTTCCACATTTGTAGACATGTGGTGCACTTACAGGAATGTAGTCGCCTAGTTCTACCCTCTATGATTATCATGGCCTGTACCATGTGTACTAGGGATACGCAAAAAAAAGGAAGATATCTATTTTAGCTGTATACGTGATGTTTTAATGTGGCAGCATTATAGTGGGAGTAGATTCTCGTTAATTTTGGTAATTCCTGTATTGAATGATATATTATATTGTACTTACAATGTGTTCTACTATAATATATAAATATAACTAGACGAATGACCCGGCTTCGCCCGAGATATTCCCGAGTGCATTTTCCTTCATACTGAAAGTACATCAATAATAAATAGTAGAAGTGCCATAGAATAGCAATACAGAAGTAACACATATACCTCAGGAAAGAAGTGCGTGTGATGGCAAAAATTGTATTATATTAGTATTTAGGTATTTGATTTATTTTTTGAAATCCATTTAGTTGTTTAAAAAAATCAATATAGTTTAAATATATGGCAGCTTTTCTACCCAACCCCCGAAGTACCCGCCCGATCGCATTAACCCTTAAAATTGCCTGAGTTGAGTGAGTAACTGCGATGGATCTTGACTGCGATGCCCATTTTCTCAGAGTAAGAAAAAATAGGTTTATAAAAAAAAATTATCCAAAATACTGGCATGTAAATATTTTTCTGTAAAAATAAAAGAGCACATAGAAATTAGACTAACATATGTGTTTGCTAATTACTGCGACTGCATTTAAAACGATTTTTTAAAATAGAAAAAATAACAAAGGCAGAACAAAAAATAATAAAAAATAACAAAGCCATTATTTACATACAGTAACGCTAATTTTGTAAAGTTTTTTTTTTAAATTGCATTGTGTGCACTTACCGTAACTTAGTTAGTAATATAATTTTTTCTATCAATACTCAATATTTTGTAAAAAAAAAGTTATACTCGTATAAAAAGATATTTGAAAATTTTCCTCAGGTTTATAAAAAGCGATATGCAAAAATTGGTACCAATGGTTCAGTAGGTTTTGAGTTTATCGCGAAACAGACAACAGACATAGACTTTTATATAAAAGAAGATTATTTTTAAAGAGAGAAAATATAAAACGATTAGGATTAACAAAGCGGGTTTTTTTAGCATAAAGCAAATTTTTGGACACATGTATCCTCCATAGTTCCTCCATTGGCTTGTCTTATGTGTTGAAGGATAACTTGCGAAAAGAAAATGGCTTTTATACAATAAAGAAACCCACTGTAGATTTCTTATCGATTAAAATTTCTATACTTTTGACAATTTCTCTGTGCTTCATTACCTATTTAGAATAACCATCATAGAGAATAATTTTGTAATTTTTCTTGAAGAAGATATATATAGGTGCGATAAAGATATTTTAGTTCACAAAATGCATTAAAATTCCCATTGTAGCAGATACCTCAACGATCAGGAATAATTTTAGTTTCATAAATGATAGTTTTAATATTCTAACCGGTTCTGAGAGGATTTTAATTGATAGTTAGCTTATTAACCGGCTAGGGGTATGCTACTATCTTTGACGAAGACCCATGTCTCGTGTATAACAACATTATTCCATTTTTCACCTGAAGGTTTAGCGTACCTTGATATAGAGCGACTTGAAAATATCAACTCTAGTTGTTTAACGCTTATTTTAACCGATGTTTACTCATAAAATAGTTCACGGTAGAAAGTGTTACCCTGATTATTGCTGAAATGTTTCTTTGAGAAGTTAAATGCTCTTTCTGTGACAGCTATTTCCTTTATCTTTCTTTCGCGGTTGGAGTTAAATATTTCTTCATATAACTGATTTTATATATGAATTTACGCTTAATATTATGAATATTAAAATTGTGTTCATTTTTATTTATTATTAAACTCATTGTTGACTCACTAAGAGCAATATGTTTTATTACATTATATCAATAAATTTTAAGTGATCAAGAATTTCTCGAATATTTTGAGAAAGAAACCATTCACAAAATTGTTATTAATACTTGTGGAATTTCGAATATACATATGAAAGTTATTATAATCTCTCCATTATATAAAAGTTAATGTCTGTCTGTTTCGCGATAAACTCAAAAACTACTGAACCAATTGGTACCAAATTTTGCATGTCGCTTTTTATAAACCTGAGGAAAAATTTCGGCTACATTTTGATTAGTATTTTTGGCTATTACTTTTTTTCATTTGAATAACTTTATTTTTACGCGGAGTAAATACGAGACGAAGTAACAACACGAGGCCAATTAAGCGACCAATGAGCGTTCTGCATTTCTTTTCAAGTTGCTTGCGTACTTTTTTTAAAATATCTTTTTATACGAGTGTCACTTTTTTTTACAAAAGTATTGAGAGAGAAATTTATATTACAAAGTTACGGTAAGTGCACATAATGCAATTTAAAAAAAAACTTTAAAAAATTAGCGTTACTGTATGTAAACAATGGCTTTCGTATTTTTTTATTAATTTTTGTTCTGGCCTTCGTTTTTTTTTTTATATAATAAATAAAAGTTACAGTCAATATGATAATTCTTAAAATTAAACAAACAATAGTCAATATGCAAAAATTACAAACTAACTTAATAAAATATTCTAATATCAAGCAATATGCAAAATCTCTCCTAATATTTAAATGTACATATTATTAGCATCTTAACGGCGTTTATTCGTTTTTATGTACTCCTGCAGGAAGGCAGAAATACTCGAAAGTTCGATAATTTGCATAACTAGAAAAATCAATGGCTGACGAATTGAGAATACCTAAACTAGAGAATACCTAATTATTATTCCTGGGCTATAATAGCTAAATCGATTTTGATTCAGAAGGACATATGGGATGCAATTGAACCTGGCTTTCATGGTGAAATTTCAGAAAAACAAAAGCGGAAAGATAACTTGGCATTATCTGTCATATCAGTAGCAGTTGAAGATTCATTCCTAGATGACATCTGTGATTGTAAGCGAGCGATCGATGCATGGCAGATACTGGAGGACATCCACACAAAGTATGGCTTACTGCATATATTACAGTTACTGAGAGAATTTTTCAACATTATAAAAAGAAATGACGAAGATATGAAAGAATATTTCGCGAGAATAATGGAATGTCATAGAAAATTGGCAAAGTGTCACCATGGATTTGGGAATGGCGAATTGGCGTTAATTATGCTATTGGGGTTGCCAAAGAGCTACGAGCCGCTAATTCTCAGTTTAGAACAGCAGGAAGAGAGGCTATCAACTAGTGTGGTTAAATCCAAGTTACTTTTAGAAGAAAAACGACAGAAACAGCGTCAAATTCCTCAAGAAGATCCTAATAGCGCCTTTGCGGTAAGAAAAGAGGATGCATGCAAATCACCATGGCAAGAACGAAATAAATATAAATATGACCAACCAAGGAATTATGAGAATACGTGGACGGAAGGGAAAAGGGAAAACTATAATTACTCCAGGCAGATAAGATGTTTCAGTTGTGGCAAATTGGGACACATAGCTAGGAATTGCAGATTTTCCAACTCCTCAAGGAGAATTAGCGAAGGTATGCTGAAACAAAGTACGTTAGACCTTACTCATAAAGTCCTATTTACAAATAACTTTAAAACAATAACTCGCAGAATATCTGGTTTCTGGATAGTGGAGCTACTGAACACATGACGTCGAACAGACTGAAATTGACGAACACAAAAAGTAATTCAACTTCAGTTGAAATGGCAAACAATGAGAAAATAAAAGTATCAGAGATGGGTGATATAACCATCAAACTCGGTCACGAATATGGAGGTGAGACCTTGTTCTTGGAAAACGTATTATACGTTCCTGAATTAGACGGAAATATTTTGTCTGTTGGAAGGATTGAGGAAAGAGGAAACAAGGTTTTATTCCAGAATGGCAAGGCCTCTGTTTTTGGAAGTGATGGCGAGTTGATTTTGAAATCTAATAGAAGAGGAAGAATCTATACAGTGGAAGAACTGAAGATGGCTAAAGTGAAGTCACCTAGTGCAGATATCTGGCACAGAAGGCTAGGACACATTTACTAAAGGGATCTCCAAAATGTGAGTGACACAGCAGAGTGCGAGGTGTGCCTTGAAGGTAAAATGAGAAGACTCTCATTTCCTTCCAAACCTGTCGAAAGTAAGAAAACTTCATCACCTTTGGAGCTCATCCATTCGGATGTAGTAGGTCCCATTAGCCCAATGTCGAAGGGAGGGGAACAATTATTTTGTGACGTTCATAGATGATTTCACTCATTACACTACAGTATATTTTATGAGGTCTAAATCAGAGGTACTTGAGAGATTTAAGGAATATAAGAACAGTGTTGAGAATTACCACAGCAGAAAAATCAAAGTACTAAGAAGTGATAATGTTACGGAATATGTTAACCACGAATTTAATAAATTCCTTAATGAAGGTGGCATCAAGCGACAGCTTACAGTTCCTAGAACACCTCAGCAAAATGGAACTGCGGAAAGAATGATTCAGACATTGCTAAAACACAGCCAGATGCATTTTACTTGAATCAGGGATTCCCAAGTCGTTCTGGGCGGATGCCGTAAATACAGCTTGTTACTTAAGAAACAAATGTTCTAGCAAGGCAATAGGTAACAAAATACCAGAATAAATGTGGACCGAACGGCCAGTGAAGATTGAGCATATCCGAGTTTTCGGTTGTCAGACCTGGGCATACAACGACCAGCGTCGATCCAAATTTGATTCAAGAAGCCGAGAATGTGTTTTAATTGGTTATCCGGAAGGAGTCAAAGGATACAAGGTTTGGGATATCAGAGACAATAAGGTCTTCGTAACCAGAAATGTCAGATTTAGAGAAGATGTTTTCCCAACTAAGAAAGTCGATAAACAAATATCACATGAAACTGATTTTTTCCAGGTTTTAAATAATAATTTTGAAGAAGACTATGAATCTGTAAATGAGGAAGATACGAAATTGGTGGAAAGGAATCAGAAAGACGAACTTAAGAAGGAAGACGAGGAAGGTCAAAATGAAGCTGCGATCCCAAGAGGATATTCAGGGACTGATGAAGAAACAATATCGGTAGAGAAAAATCTGAATAACTTAGAACGAAAAGAGAATGAAGAGCAGCCCTGTGAAGACGAAGAACTGAGGAGAGAAGACGAAGAGGAAGGCCAAAATGAAACTATAATCCCAAGAAGATCTTCAAGAATTGCGGCTAGGCAAAAGAAGGAGGATTGTAGATCAGCCTTCCAACATGGGATAATTGAACATGGGAACCATCAAGATGAAATACCGTCATCATACGAGGAAGCGCTTAATATGCCCAAAGTACAGAATCGGCTGAAATCTATAGAATGTGAAATGGCATCACTTCAGGGGCACAGAGTATGGGATGTTGACTTGCCAAATGGTGTTTAAACGAAAACCTAACCAGGATCTTGACCACCCTAGGCCTCCGATGAGCGTATGAAAACAACTTTAAAATGGGGGGCATTTTTATAAGTTGTTTTTCATAGATTTATATATTTATATTTTGACCAAATGACCGGACGACTTTACATGTATATATTTGGTTATAAATGATGTAAATTAGTTAGTTATGAAAGGAAATTAAAAAAATATTAATTTTCTTAGAGGTGTTGGTGTTCACTCTGCTCGATTGTAGACTAGGAAAGAATTAGCTCCTAACATAAACCTTTATTGTCCTCTGACGTTTCAGTGACCCATTGTTGCCCTTTCCAAAAAAAATATGGAATTAAAAGACTTAATTTATAAAATAGACTTCTCTTCGCTTATAATATTATTTTATAAAGGATGTCTCCAAATTCACACTAGAGTTGTGATTATAATTTAAAAAAAAAACACTTTAATAATGTTGAATATCTATATTTGTAATCGATTAATAAGGTAAACCTTGCATAGTATTTTTTAAGAAAAAAGGCATTTCCAGATCGTACAACTTTAAGTTGCACTCTTAATATTGAGAGGAAAAAAATATTGTTCTTTGTTAAGGGCTTTCTTAGTAACGAATTCAAATTAGGTGAGTTTCTGCAAAAGGTTTTGATTACAAATTTCTTCATATGACGGGTTATAAAAGGGATACTGGTGAATAGAAAATACTGCTAATAGATTTATAGATTGGGGAATCCGATTTTCAGAGGGGCTATGAGAATAAATGATAAAGAATATTGTCAAGTCTTTAGATTTCTTAAGATATTCTGAGTATCTTCTGTTTTAAAGACTTACTATTTAACCTATGCCTCGAAACAAATATCCTAACATATGATTCCAAAACTTACGAACAGATAAAAGTCTCTCATGGGGAGCTCTCTTTCGACCTCAGTTGCCGAAATTGCCATGCGTCGCATTGACAGTTGGATACTATTCCTATTCCCGTTAGATATAGTTTTATGGCCTCGTTATATAGACGACATATTTTGTATTTGTCCCGAAATTCAAACCAAGAAAATTCTAGAAAGACTCAATAGCTACTATCTCAACCTAAATTTAACTTTTGAAAAACAAACAAACAATAACCTGCTTTTTGTAGATATATAGCATCAATTCCAAAAAACTGTTTATTATAAGCCATCCTTTAACCCCGACTATATCCGTTTTCCTTCTAATGCCCTCTCAACCATAAAATCAATACCGTAAAGACCTTAACTAAACGTATCCATAGCCATTCCTCACTTCAAACATTTAAAACAAAGAAACTCAGAATATTATAAGATATCTAAAGACTTGTCAATATCCATTATCATTTATACTAAGACATTTCTATAGCCCCTCTGAAATTCGGAATTCCCCAATATATAAATCAAATAGCAGTATTTCCTCTTCACCAGTATCCGTTTCTAAAGCCCGTTATCTGAAGAAATTTGGAATAAAAACCTTTGTTAGCAACTCACCTAATTTGAACTCGTTACTAAGAAACCCCATCGCAAAGAACAATAGCATTGATTATCCTACCAATATTAAGAATGCCATATACTCCATAAAATGCAACGAATGCAAAACCAAATATATAGGCCAAACTAGCAGACATTTAAATATAAGAATATCAGAACATGATTTAAATATCGACAATCAAGACAGTAGATCTTTAGTATACCATCATATAAGAGAAACAGGCCATTCCTTCTCTCTATCAGAACCAAAGACTCATTACTCCAACATCCCCAATAAAGACAGAGATTTATTATGGAATCCATCATATCCAGAAAGCCTAATAGCATTAACAGAAGAATAGACATTCCAGAAATTTAAAATATATTATTCCCTGAACCCACCCCATAACCTCCAAATGAAGATATCGCCTCTAAATAGCAAAGTCGATAATCACGCTCAATGGAGGCCTGTGCTGATCCTGCATTCAAATAACTGTAAACATCCAAAGCATTTTATTTGATTTTAGTTCTTATTCTATTGACGGTTCAAAGTAAATATTTTCTCCTGTAGAAGGGCTTTCATGCCCGAAAGCTAGAGATATTTATAAATAAATGATTTGTAAAAAGGAAACGTTTCCCTGGAGGCCTAATGTTTGTATTTTAACATAACACTTTACTATATACCTTACTTTTTAAATCAGCAATCAATACATTAGGTTTAAACGTGTGTTTGTATAATATTAGAAAATACAGAGAGGTCTTCTAGCTCCACTTCTATAATACTTTTTAAATTCGGAAAATAATTAAATGCCCTTCTTGAGGAAAAGACGTACACAGAAACATGTATTCCTTTCAAACCACCACCATCCTTAAAAATTACATGGCTTCAACACCAGGATCAACAGATTATTCATTACTATGATAAAATGATGCATCGTGCCATAAAGTGATGGCCCGATGTGATAAGAAATTTAAACCATTTGTGACGCGTACGTTTCTTTTTAAAATAAAGCTATTTTATACTTCCCTTGCTGCAAAGATATAATAATAGAAGAACCGACTTCATCAGTAGTGAATCTTCTCGGCGGTTACACCAGTTTAATATGCCATACCAATATTGTATCGAGCTTTAGTTACCCATGTGGTAGAGAAATGCTTTAAATATGCATAAATGTATATATCCATAGAAGCATAGGTCGCCTCTCCCGTCAAATTAAACGTCAAAAACCTGACGCCATCTATTGACCGTCGCCGCAACTATCGGCCTCGGGTCTGTGACAAAGCCACAACACCAGCTTTGGCAAACTGAGAAGCGTCCACCTAGAGACCATGGTTTCGGGCTAATGGCTCTGGTCAGTTTAGGGCGGACTTTAATCCATGAGATCCACACCGGATCTAATGGAATCTTCATAATCTAGAGGTGTTTTGCTGGCAAGGTGGCTGAGCCGTGGATCTATGGCTAGAATATAAATGGAAAATTTGACGGGAGAGGCGCCCCTATGCTTCTATGGATCAATTTCCTCCCGGCATATTTTCCATCTATATTCTAGCCATAGATTTGGCCTGGACACCTTCCCAGCAAAACACCTATTTGATAGATTGTGAAGATTCCATTAGATCCCGCGTGGATTTTATGGAATAAAGTCCGCCCTAGACTAACGGGGGCCATTAGCCCGAAACCATGGTCTCTAGGTGGAAGCTTCTCAGTTTGCCAAAGCTGGTGTTGTGGCTTGTCACCGACCCGAGGCCGCTATTTGCGGCGACAGTCAATAAATGGCGTCAGTTTTTTGACGTTTATTTTGACGGGAGAGGCGCCCTAGGTTTCTATGGAATAATTTCCTCCGGAAAATTTTCTATCTATATATATTTATAATTAGCTGTATTTCTACTGTCACACCAATTCTTATATCCATACCTTGTTCTAATACCTTTTCCAAGAGTTTACATTCTGTATCGGTATATAATCAATACAGTTCAATGCAATATTACAGCGGTATAAGGATCAAACTGACGAAGCCGCTGGATGTACAAGTCAGAAAGATTTGAATTTATTATTGATAAGTATGTGTTTAAGATATCAAATTAGAAGAGTCCTAATGAGAAACATTCCCAATCATTCACACACATCAAGTTCATTTTTCAAGAAAAATATTACAAAATATAGGTGAATATATCTTATTCCCTGAACCAAATAACCACTTTATATGTTGAGTATAGGTATAATTTATTTTTCTGAATATTCTCTGAAATTTGGCCAACGAAAGAGAAATGTAAGCATTGAAATTTGTATTTAATCATTTATATTTTTAGCCGTTGTTTATTTTAAAAAAATCGAAAATAATTTTAAAAATTATTGAGAGTTTTCCAAACAACTATATCACGTTGTTCTAACGGAGAAAGATCTGAGAGCAACATTACCAGACACTTTTCCCGTATTTATTACTTATCGGCCTAATGGGATATTGATTTATCCGGCTTTGCGCGATTCATGGATTCAAACTGTTATTCCAAACTTGCATGAACACACACACTCTGCATAATAGAAAAATAACAATACTATGAATTTTGAACAGGTTTATCTTCAAATCCCACATTTGGTAAAGCATGGGTATCTAAATTTTATCGTATTTTCGAGTGTTTGGGCCTTAGTTATTCAGATTTAGCCATCTTCTTAGGGATTTACTCAGGTGGTTACTCTTATTTAGGAAATATAGAGGGTAAGAACATGAAATGAATTTTGAATTTTCAGTTTAGAGTCTACTCATATTATATATATGTAACATAATGTTGCAGGAGGTTGACATTAATGTACCAAAAGTGGCACCTTTTCCTTTAAAATACATTGAAACAAAGAAGCAATGCATTTTTGGGTTATATTCCTGTACAGAAATTAGAGTTGGTAATAACGAATGAGCCACAACCCAATTTTTGGAAATTTCAGATAAAATATAGATTTGACTAGACAAGAAGATACTGGGGATGAGTTTCTTTCAAAATGACAATCTTAGAAAATGTAAGCTTCGAGCATCTCTGTCTCTCAAAAAGAGCAAAAAGTATAACCACATAATGGTATATTATACACATATATGGTTTTTTATATATTCCCCAAAATATACATAACACCTATTTATAATATATACACCCAATAATGTATATAGACGCAAGTATCCCAAGCTGGTATATCGCGTTCGATAGGTCAAAAAAAAAATATGACTACTTTAATTTGATTTTTAAAAGAATGTTAGCAATTGAATACTAATTCTATATTTTTTCGTTTACAACAATTTCATGTGTGAGGCCATAAGAATTTCAGAATTGTCATATAAATTTGAAATTGGCAACATTCACGGGAGATGACAAATCTGCCCCAGGGTGACAAAGCAACACCAATAGGTGACAGCTGTCGCGACATCCAGTTTTCTCACCCACGCTGAGTGAAACTATTGTTGAACTTTTAATAGCTTTGCATTACTTTATATTTATAGCGGCTAAATTTTCGAAAATGAATTTTAAATACGAGATCTAAAAATATATTTTAGAAATATATATATATACTTATTTCATTCACAGAGTTTATTTTTTATAATAAAAATACATACACACATAGGATTAAATAAAAATATTTACTCACCAATATATAAGTTAGCAAAACACCAACCTTTGTCAAGGCATAACAATATATTGTGGCAAATAAATCTTGTTATTCAATCCAATATATATCTTCTTATTATACGAAAGAAAGTATGGATTGGTCCATTTCAAAAATAGTTTATTTTGTAGATCACGATGTGTGACATTGTGTGGAGATATAGTAATGTCACAATCTCCTCAAAGATTGGTGAATATATCGATGTCTTATTCAAGTTTTAACACATACCGTTCCATAATATATGACCTATTTATACATAAGAGCTCCTTGATTTCTAAATCTTCCCACTTTCTGTACTCCTGGAGAAGTTCGGACATTCTATTAAAAGGCGAAGGTAATCCTGTTTCCTCTTTCCACAAAGACACCTTGGATCGTCGAATGCCCCTATACCGTACAATAAGTCTCCAAAATTTCCGTAGTTTGTAAAAAATTGAACATTGAAGAGTCAGGGCGAAAATATTTAGGGATACCTGAATAAATTGAAGAAAGGAATATTGGTATTTATAATTCTAGTATTTTTTATTATTGTTGGGAAATGTAGTCTGGATGTTTGTTCCAATAAAATTCTCAGATAATTGATCCAAGTCATATTTGATTGTGTCGATGTAATCAGATAAGCGAGAAAGCTCCGCCAGACAATTAACCCAAATGGCCAATAGAATGATTTGATATTGGATGGATTTTAATTTTTGTTTGCAGCTATAAAAAATATGAATGAACTAGATTTCAGCTTCATAGATCACTATAAGTCTAAATAAAGTTGTATTTATTTTTCTTTGAGAGTTGATTCCTCTTATTTTACCACTGAGGGAAAAATGTTTTTTTTTTTTGTGTTGTTAATGTGCGGTTAAATTTTTTTTTTAGTTTTTGAATATATGGTTTCAAAATTATATTTCTGAAATTTAAATTCCATATACTGGTTTAATTAAAATATTTTGATATTCTCCAATCGATTCTTCTTGCGCCTATTTAGTAAATGCAACAAATAGTTTTGTCCGGACTTATCTTTAGTTATTTTGTTTTAAACATTTGAGTAACATATTTCTGGGCTATAAAAAGGTTTCCTCTCCCGGCAAATTATATTTCAATTTCCTCCCGGAAAATATTCAATTTATATTTCTGGGCGTTCACTAACTCACCTCTCATTTCTTCCGAATTGTTGTGCCAACACATTATAGAGATGTCGTCCTCATAACATGTTTTCTCAGCGTTTGAGGACTTGAAGTTCACTAATAAATCATTCAGCAATATATTCCACAACAATGGCTACAATGATCCACTTCGAGTACATTCTTTAGTTAGGTTTTTGTAACAGTTTCATCACTATGAGACAAATATAGCTTCCTTTTATTATTTGAATATGATTGGATCATTTGTAAAAAGAAAGGTAACATTATCTAAATCAATTATTTTAATGATTATGGCCAACATGTGTTATCAAAAGCTCCCGATATGTCCACCGCTATCAGCACTGTCATTTCCCTTGCTTCTATTTACAGGATAATTTCAATTAACTCTTACATTGTACTAATTATTGTTTTGTGTTTGGTGAAACGCAGTGTTGTCTAAACTCATCAAATACTTTTTCCATCATAATAAGTCATAAGTTCATTTTTTATTATATTGTCGAATACTTTTGAAATATTAGACCTCAATGTGATATTGGTCTGTAACTTTTGCTATTGTCTTAATTTGTTTTGTCTGGTTTTGGAATTGTTTTCACACAGTGAGTTTTCTAATAGTCAGGGAAATATCCTAGACTTACACATTTATTGAATATTTGTAGGGGGATTTGTGATATTTTATCCCTTTATTGCTAATATAAGGGCCGGGTACTGTCTTATTATACGTCGAAATAATTATTTCTTCGATATATTTTATATTCATATTAACTTGATGGATCAAATTGATAGTTAATTAGAAAATACCTTGTTTGTTCTACTATTCTATCAATTTGTATTTTTCTAGGAAATACATTTTTAGAAATTTACTCAGTGTAGATCTAGTTTGTAACTGTATTTCGCATGTTGCGAAAAATAGTAACATTTTGGGATTCCGGAACGTACATAGCATCCCCCTGAGTGCGCAAGTCCTACAAATTGAGGTGTCGGGCAACCTGCTTGTTGTTTCTTTGGGTTATATTTGAAGCATTTTTTGTACTGTTAACCAGAATTTTGTCGACCACCGCGTAACGTTCACAACCCGTGTAAATTCTGTTACCCATATTTCTAACCATTTAATACACCTTTGGAATAAAACTAATAAAACGATATTATGTTTAGAAGTGTTGAATAATACCTTTATTTCACTCTCTATATATTTTTCATTAATTTGGCAGATTATTCTCACGAAACAGTTCACTTCCCTAATTTTGCTCGCGCACATAAATATTCTACCCTATAGTCGGATCTCTCTTTATCGGCACAAATGTTTTGCATATATTTGTTAGTACGGTATTTTAGTGAATCCGTGTCTTTCTCATTTGGCGTTTGGCTGATAGCAGTGTTTCTGGTTATTATTATCCTGCTAAACTTGATATTTTTACTCTTTTCCATTATCTCTTCAATTTTATCTATAATTACTCCCTGTGCACATTAGTAGTGTTTTCATCGTTGATTGGTAGAGTAATCTTGAAATCTTTGTCTTGCTAACCCACCCTATTGATAATTTCTTGTGTAGAATGTCCTCGTAGAGCCTCTGAGATGTAGGGTCTCATTGTCCGGAATTTGTATTCCTCATAGTTTATAGTCCTTAGTCAACATGAGACACATTTGCATACACATTTGTGTTAAAAGAAGGTCAAGTGTTAATTTCTTTCAAAGCTCTATTTTCATTCTTAGTCTATTCAACCCTTAGTTACTCGCGCCTATTTTACTGACGTTAGTACTTGCGCGGGGTCTCGTAGACCCCAATAATCTACAATGGATAAAATCCTTGAAAAATAATATATAGATATAATTTTTGTTTGCTTTAAAAGAACAGTCTCTAGTTTACATATATATCAATTTATTATAAAAACTTACATTATTAATTAGTTTTATTTGATAAAATTGGTAATATGGCCAAAAATATATAAACTATCAATATATACAAAAAGTTTCCTTCAAAATATAAATAAAAATCTGAATTATTCTTGTTCACACTTCTTGAAAGGTGTAGTTGAGTGTTCAGTATAAATTTTATAAGCGCATTTAGTACATATAATTTTGAAATTTCAGACTTTAGAGCACAATCACAAAATTCCGTTTCGCTGACGATGATCCTGGCTGATTTTCTTTCAGAAGAAACATTGTAACTTTATATTTGTAAATTTATTATAACATTTTAGAAATTTGATTGTTGTGGCTATCTGTAGAAGCAAGTGTGGATATGTATTTGATATCTTTTAGCAATAAATATTTATTTTATCGTTATTGTAGGTTTGGGTCAATTAGCTCAATTGCAATCTCTTCAATAAACAATTATCTTTTTAACATTTACAAATTTGTGTTTCTTATATAAATAACCTTTATTGACACATTGATGAGATCAAAAAAGAGGCACAATGGCCATCTCCTTGTCCTCCTACTTACTGTGTAATTTTTACACAATTGATCAACTACATCAACACCTGATTTTGTTTCATACATAATTTTATTATCTCTAGTCTATATTTTCCACTGTATTCAGAATATATTTGTTTTGTGAAGTACATAATTAAAATTAAAATAAATTATCTGGGTTTCTCTGGTACATATGAAACCGGTATACTCTCTCTTTTTTTGAATCCAAAGATGAAATAGTTGATTCGAGAACGTGGCTTTTGTAACAAAAGAATTGGTGGAATTTCAGTTTTATTTTTATTCATTGTTCCTACAAAACTAATTTAAAGTCATAGATAAAGGATATAAAGTGTTGCCGAGCTATATGGCAGCTTACCTATTTCCCCATGCTTGAGAATTAAAGTTACGCTATTACTCGCGCTGGGTCCAATGGACCCCAACTCCATTTTATTGTATATTATAGGGCAACAGAATTAAGGAGAATATAGGTTTGCATATTCATTGTCATATAAAATTAAGCTACTAAAGTTTTGATATCCAAATGTTTTATAGAATTCTAGATATTTAATGAAATAAGTGTGTCTGGGATCTATCAGACCCCGCGCGAGTACTTAAGGGTTAAGCACTGTAGATAAAAAAGAACAATCGTTTTTGTAGTTTTTGTTTTATTGAATCTTTTTTATCAAAGTATTAAATATTTTTCTAATTATATTTAGTTAATAACCGCGTATAAGTAGATCTATCTTACACAAGTTCCATTAAAACATATCAGTTTGAGATTATTAATAAATAGTTTATATAGAGCAGCAAATTTGAATAGGTATTGAATAATAAATGTAAATTTTACTATAGTAATATCAACAAAATAAAATATATTTACCGGAGCCGAAGCAACACGAGTCCAATCAGCCTGGCCACCTGGTGGCGAATTTATTGATATCTATATAAATATATCACATGCTATTCTTTTTTTTAAAATCAATTTTAATTACCTAAAACAATATAAATAGATTGACTTATCAATTTACTGTATAAAGGACCAATTGGTCTATTTATAAAATGTTCATTTTAGTATTCACTTTATTAACTAGTGATTCACAGCGTCTTCTGCAGACGCAATGCGCACCTCAATTCTTTTTCTGTTGTCGTTGCGTGCGCACAGGAGAAGAAAGGTCTCACAGACTCGGTCGGCTAGGATTATTTTTATTTTCAAAATGTTATTTGAAATATAGACGTTTGGTGTATCGATTTGAAGTATAATAAATATACGTATATATGTAAAATAGGAAGAATAGTCTGATATTTAAATTATAATAAAACGAAGCCCCTCCAATGATGGGTTTCTTACGTTTACTAAACGTTATCTCAAGCTTTCGGGTACTGTAACCATTCTACAGGAGCATGCATCTGTAGAAGGGTTCACAGTACTCGAAAACTTGAGATAAAGTTCAATAAAAGTAAGAAACCCATCCTCGGAGGCTGCGTTTTATTGTACATATATTTATAGAGAGGGTCTATCGATATTTAAATTACCCTAGTAAAACCTTACTGATGGTGATTAAGAATGGGACACAACACCATTTCTGGTAGAGGGATAGGTGCCCCTATAGGTACATAGATATCTTCCCCACGGTATTTCACATATTGTCTACATACTAGCCGAGTGACTCGGACAATGCCCCGGGTTTACTGGGAAGGCCTATTAAGAGTGTAGATGGTGGCTTGAAAATTGCAATGAGTATATTTTGATTTCTTAGAAGCAGAAATTTGAGTAAAGTTACTCATAAGGGGAATAAAAAATACTTTATAAGCAAAGTATATACATTCGGGCAGATACGACCACGGATAAATCCCTGGTATCCAGAGTAGATCTCCAAGGAAAATATTCACAGAGAATAAATTATTATTATAGGCAAAAGGAAATTAACAATTAGAAAAATGAAATATCAACCATTAGAAATTAATAAAATCCAATATTACAAACGTAATTGTTTTTATTGGGAGTACAAATAAGTTTTGAGGGATTTGCAAAAGAAGCCACAACAAATATTATATAAATAGCATCGGACCTTGTGTGTAAGGTTTTCATGTTAAGGCTTCATCATTTCCCCAAAAAAATCAGAAGAAGTTTTTTCACTCAAGTGTAAGGAACTTTTTTTTTTGGTGCTCTAACCATGTCAACCTTTTTGCCAACAAAACACAATTTGCGGGAAGCGCTGCTTTTTTGTTTTAATTTGAAGAAAAGTGCAACTCATGGACATCGATTGCTGTGTGAGGCATATGGTAAACTGCTCTATCAATAAAATCATGTGAGTACAGGTTTCGGCGTTTCAAAAGTGGCGATTTTGACACCAGAGACAAAGAACGCGGAGGGAGTCCAATAAAGTTCGAAGACGCTGAGTTGGAGGCTTTATTGGACGAATATTCAAGCCAAACTCAAGAGGAGCTCGCTGAAACCTTGGGATTGACTCAACAAGCGATTTCGAACCGTCTCAAGGTCATGGGTATGGTGCAAAAACAAGGAAATTGGGTTCCATATGAACTCAAGCCAGGAAACATCGAGCGCCGTATTTGCACGTGCGAACTACTGCTCAAAAGACAAAATCGGAAGGGTATTTTGCATCGAATCGTGACGGGGGACGAAAAGTGGATTCACTACGACAACCCAAAGAGCAGAAAATCGTGGGTTAAGCACGGTCATGCATCAACTTCAACGGCCAAACCGAATATTCATGGCAAGAAGCTAATGCTGTGCATCTGGTGGGATCAGCTCGGATTGATCTACTATGAGCTACTTCAGCCTAACGAAACCATCACTGGAGAACGTTACCAACAACAATTGATGCGATTAAGCCTAGCATTGAAGATTAAGCGCCCACTATATGCCAAAAGACATGACAAGGTGATCTATCAGCACGACAACGCTCGGCCACATGTTGCAAAAGTTGTCAAGGAGACTTTGGAGGCGCTTCAATGGGATGTCCTACCCCACCCGCTGTATTCACCAGACATTGCTCCTTCAGACTTCCACATGTTCCGTTCGATGACACATGGCCTGGCCGAGCAGCACTTCACTTCTTACGAAGAGTCGAAAAATTGGGTCAATGTTTGGATCGCCTCAAAAGACGAGGAATTTTTTCGACACGGAATCCGTATGCTGCCTGAAAGATGGGAAAAAGTCGTAGGTAAAGATGGACAATACTTTAAATGGAATATATTGTACTGATTTCTCTGAATAAAGCTTCGAATTTATAAAAAAATCCCTCAAAACTTATTTGTACTCCTAATAAAACAAAGCAATTTGGTGATAATTAATATATAAAGTTAAATTTGAAGCAAAAAATCTTCGATTGGTATTATTGTGTAGCGACTCCCAAATATTAACTTTTCATATTTTCAATATAGGTTTTAATTTGTTTAATAACTATATAATTCAAATGTTAAATTAAAATTTATTTTATATATATAATGCTCATAAAATATACTTTATTAAAATTATATGAATTAACATTAATATCAAATTATTTGTTGTCATATTAATATAATAAAATAATTATACATCATACTAAATATAAATCATAAATCATTCAAAATGTAAATATTTAACTATAATATATCAAACACATATATCTAACATTTTATAATCTAGAAATGATATTTGACCACAAACACAGATACAAAAAGAACTTCAACATGTAGTATACAACAATTTAACCCATTCTGATAATTTGTATTAAATAAATGTTATTAAAAGTTGATTTTACAATAAATAATTTGTTATCTGACTCCGCCTAGAATTCCATGCCGCCCACAATTGAATAAATTGAAATATATATATATATATATATATATATATATTTTTTTTTTTTTAAGATTTGGCAATCCATAATTAAAATTATTTAAAAAAGATGCATATATTGGATTTCTAATTATTTTTATTGTTCCAATATTTCGAGGGGCAACTCGCCTCTCTTTATCGAGGATGTTTGTGTTTTTCACTAGAACACGCGCGCACGCGTACACCACTCTCGTTCTCCAAGGCCAATGAAAGAACTGTATCTTTGACTCAACTATTGCCTTCAGTTTATATACAGCAAATAATTATATTTATATTTAATATTATAGATTATTATTTTTTCTATGGAAGATATAGAGATTTATATACAACACAGTGTAATTGTAAAAAATTGTGTTCACATATTAATTCTAAATTTAAAAAATTTTAAAGCAAAATAAATTATTAAATAAAAGGTATATACATAGTTATTTATAAATAATTAAGATATGAATTCTTTATAAATTTCTGGAAAATCAATTTTTCTGTTTATACTCTGTTTATCTTCGGCAGAAGCCCAACTTTCTAAAAACAGTCTACTATGCTTTTCTGTTATGTTTTTGTATATAATTGTGGTCTGTTTGAAATCTGGTATATGGCTTTTGTTTAGGGAGTGGTCTACTAGTAGGGATAATGGTTTGTAGTTTTTTAAAGCTGCTTTATGTTGATTGATACGATCTTTAAGTGATTTACCTGTTTCTCCAATGTATGTAGCTTGACATGTCTGGCAGGGAATTTTGTAAATTACATTGATTGTATTTTCTTGGTTTGAAATATTTTTTGTATCTGAGTGGCGTAAGATTTGTCTTAGATTTTGTGCAGATTGATATGTTGTAATTATATTATATCTCTTTAAAATTCGGGCAATTCTTTCCGAACCGTAGCTATATGGAATAGAGCAATATCTTTTTTGAGACTGATCACGACTATTATTTGAAGCTATATCTCTCTGTTTATAAAAATGTTTTTCAATAATTTTTTTTGGATAATTATTATTTATTAATTCTTTGAAAATTCTATTTCTTTCTTCTGTTGCACTATTTCTATTTGAATGGTGTGTTTCTATTCTTTTAGAAAGAGATTTCACTACGGCTATTTTGTTATGTATGGGACCAAAGGAGCTAAAATTCAAATAGTTTCCGGTGTGAGTGGGTTTCCTGTAAATGCAAGTTTCGATGTTATATTGATTCCTTTTAAGCTGGATGTCCAAAAAGGCTAGGGAATTATTGCTTTCTTTTTCATATGTGAACTTTAAAAAAGGTTTGAGACTATTGAGAAAACGTATGAAGCTGTCAATGTCTATTTCTGTTAGACAAAAAATGTCCATAATAATTATCCAAAAAAATTTATTGAAAAACATTTTTATAAACAGAGAGATATACCTTCAAATAATAGTCGTGATCAGTCTCAAAAAAGATATTGCTCTATTCCATATAGCTACGGTTCGGAGAAAATTGCCCGAATTTTAAAGAGATATAATATAATTACAACATATCAATCTGCACAAAATCTAAGACAAATCTTACGCCACTCAGATACAAAAAATATTTCAAACCAAGAAAATACAACCAATGTAATTTACAAAATTCCCTGCCAGACATGTCAAGCTACATACATTGGAGAAACAGGTAAATCACTTAAAGATCGTATCAATCAACATAAAGCAGCTTTAAAAAACTACAAACCATTATCCCTACTAGTAGACCACTCCCTAAACAATAGTCATATACCAGATTTCAAACAGACCACAATTATATACAAAAACATAACAGAAAAGCATAGTAGACTGTTTTTAGAAAGTTGGGCTTCTGCCGAAGATAAACAGAGTATAAACAGAAAAATTGATTTTCCAGAAATTTATAAAGAATTCATATCTTAATTATTTATAAATAACTATGTATATACCTTTTATTTAATAATTTATTTTGCTTTAAAAATTTTTTAAATTTAGAATTAATATGTAAACACAATTTTTTACAATTACACTGTGTTGTATATAAATCTCTATATCTTCCATAGACAAAATAATAATCTATAATATTAAATATAAATATAATTATTTGCTGTATATAAACTGAAGGCAATAGTTGAGTCAAAGATACAGTTCTTTCATTGGCCTTGTAGAACGAGAGTGGTGTACGCGTGCGCGCGTGTCCTAGTAAAAAACACAAACATCCTCGATAAAGAGAGGCGAGTTGCCCCTCGAAATATTGGAACAATAAAAATAATTAGAAATCCAATATATGCATCTTTTTTAAATATATATATATACATATATATATATATATAACAATTAATATTTGGAGAATAAAAATGAATTTTCGAGTATATATATTTCTATTAATGAGATTGAATTCTGATTACTGAATAAAATAAATAAACTGAATAAATAAATTAAAATATTTATTAAATTTTTGAAGCTTTATGGCTATAAAGATATTTGAAAAAAAGCAATTTGATAACCTAAAATTTGAAAGAAAAATAAATACGATTGTAAATTTGAATAAATTAAAAACAAATATAACTACCTTGAGATTTGGAGAATAAAAATAAGTATGATACACATGAAGTGAAAAACTATGAAATGTTGGTATATGGATAGCTATGTATTGTTCAGTATCTCTGTAGGAGATTGCTTAAAACTTTACAACTGAAATTTATGTTAGTGTATTATCTAGAATCATATGGGTGATATTAATATCCGATTAATGAAATATAACAGATATATTAAAATATATTTTTTTGGGTCGTAAAAGAAGAGTGTGGTCGTGCAGACCACCTGGTGAAGCAGAATAACGCCTTTCCTATTTACCGAACTGGGCATTTTTTCTAACAATTTTAGATGCATGGCTTGCAAATCTTGACAATACACTTCTGAATTTATCGTTTCGTCCCTATTTAAAAATCTGTAATGTAATAATCCAGCATACGACCACCAAACAATCAGCATTATCCGTTTGGGATGCAAGCTTGGTTTCGGGAAGGATTTTGGCTCCTCACCTTCGTCTAACTACTGCCTTGATCTATTATCCTGTTGTCAAAAATAACTCACTTTTCATTACACGTAGCAATTATTTTTAAAAAGGAGTCAAATTGTTGCGAGCCAGAAAATAACTTCAAATTTCCAGACGTCGCTAACCCATTGTGGCATTTTTTTTTTATTCTTTTGCCAATTTGGTTAAGATGTCTATCAATGGTTAATTTTGAAGCATTATGCTCTGCACTTACCTCACGCATTGTTTGGGTATTAGTGGATTCAATATGAGACTTTAGATATTCATTTTTGAAGGTTGACCGACGACCACGATCATCTTGATCTTCAAGTACAAAATCGTCAACTTTAAATTTCTGAAACCATCTTCTTGTATTTCTTTCGGAAGAAGAAGATTCTTCCCAGGCCTCAATAATGTTTTTGGTTGCCTGCGCGGCCCAACGTCCAAGTTCAAATTCGTGAAGCAAAATAATGTGCAAATTCCTAGGTACTATTGCTCAATATTTTATATTATCGATTTTTATCATTCGTCATATTTCCGAAGGAATAACTGAACTTGAATGCGCATGGTGTACGCTCTAGAACAATATATAATTTGCTTGTGTTGTCAAAATATTTATGTTTATTTTCCATTTCAAAAATGTGTTTCCAAAAACGGCCAATAACGGGACAACCTGATACATCGCTATGTATAGTTTAGTATCTTTAGAGGAGATTGTTTGAAACTTTACATCTGAAAATTCTGTTATTGTTTTATCTATATGAATATACACACCTAAAACCCCTGTTTGTTATATTCGACCGATTTTTAACTCCTCTTGTAAGGTGTTATGAAATCGGAACCGCCTCAGTACTGATGAGAGCCAAAACCCGAAACCATTGTATAAAGATTGCTATTTTGTTTGAACTTGTCAAAACTGGTGGTTTGGCTTATTTTTTATCAGCATTAGTAAGGTTTCTTCTAGGGTGATGAACAGTGCATCGTTCAAATGATAATTAATAGGAGTGATGCCTCTTTTGGTACATACATATATAAAGGTATTCATATATATACAATATAACAGTTGTATTATTTTTACACACACATATATGTATATATATATAGTTAGAAAGCTATTTCTTAAATGATAAATAATTGAAAAGGAGAGAGTCTGGTTCACTAGTAGTAAACCCACCCAGCGATTTCGCCAGTTCAATCTCAAGACCGCTCAATTATTGTATAAGACTAAATTTCTTATATATACCCTACATTCTTTACGTACAGAGTAATGGATATTTCATACGATAACTATAGACATTTATTTCTAGTAGGGTGGAGGGGTTGTAGAAATATATACCTAAATATTAACATTATTATCTCATTCATATGTTGTGTTTGTCCTCAAATATTGCCATATGTTTATTTCACTCCTTTCGAATTCATCTATTTACCTGAAATTTTGAAGGAGTCTGAAACCAGGATGAAAATAAGAATGTTTTCTTTATAATAAATATAATTCCTATTAACCAGAGAAATATTTCAAAATATGAAAATATTGTCAACCTCTGTTTTTTTTTCGGGAGCTCTATTTATTTATTTCAATAAACAAAAGGCGATATCCCGGCTAGGGATAATTGCGTCGATTTACATTTTTAAACAGAAGCTATTATAAACATATATATTAAGAAAATTTGCCTTTTTCTTAATTTATGCACCTTATCCCAGTACAATATTACATTTGTACTAAATTTTCAAACATATATATATATATTATACAACAAATAAATAAATAAGAGAAATAATAAGATATATTAGTAACTTGATCCTTCCAGGTTAGAAAGATAATCATAAATATTTTTACAAAAATGGTAAAATCTGTGATACTTATCTCTAGTATTTACAAATTCATACAGATATACAACATTGTTTAGTGTTTGTTGCCTAGCGCTAAAGAAGAGTGGACATTCCAGCAGTAGGTGTCTCGAGTCTATTTGAAGTTTGTTATTTTACTCCATTCATATGCTATTTTAAATGATATTTTGTAAATTTAAATATGTATTTTGATTGCGCAAAAAGGAATAGTATTTTGGCACAAATTAATATTTGGGAATAACTGTACAAATGTTTGAAATAATAAATCACGAAATTTTATGTCAAAATCTTGTTTATTTAATTCTATTAATATGTAAGATTCTATCTGAAAATTGAAATACGAGGGAGAATGTTGCCGGCGAATTTCTCAAGCCAGACCATCCCGTGAACTAACTAAACAAAGTTAGAGCTCAAATTTCACATCACGCTGAGCGGGCGGCAGTTTCACAACTGGGCAACTAGCGGCCGTACTGAAAGGATTCAATTTTTATAGCACGTGGATTATAGTCGCTTCTCGCACCAACATACAAAATCTTCGAAGCAACTATTGTCGCGTTCTGCACCGAAATGGTTAAAGTGAGTCCTTTTAATGTTTGTTGTGTTATTAAAATGAGTTATTGAAAGAAAAGGTGTATTTCCATAAGTGAAAAAAGCGTGTGAACTGTGGAGGATGGAGAATTAAAATAAGATGCCGCTAAACCGTTTGGCATTTTACCATTTAGCCACTATAATCATGATTCTTAATAAGGCCTGGAAAAATGTCAACAACACCACTATTTATAACTGACTTGGAAAGTGCGGGTTTAAGCACACCAAAAGCGTACAACAGTCATCGAAGCCGCCAAAAATTACAAATTCTGACTCTGGGTGGGAACGTCTACCTAACTATGGAGAATTAACATTTGAGGATTATTCTCATATCTAGCATTACATCAGTGTTCACGGTGCCCTAACCGATGCTGAAATATTGGATTTGGCCCATCTGGATGAGGACGAGAAAGAAGACGAAGAAGAGCAACCGCCAATTCCAGTCACATTGAGCGAGGCAAGGAGATCTCTTACTATCCTACGCTTCTACGCCCTCAGAACCGACACAAGTGAAGATTTCTTCGCAGCTCTCACTGCTATCGAAAATTCATTAGACAATGATAGAATGAAGTCGCTCACTTGACAAAAAATTCTGGACTTCTATTTAAAATTAATATTTATGAATATTTGTACAAATTTTTAAAATAATAAATCAAGAATTTGATATCAAACTATTGTTTGATAAAAGGCAAGACCCGAAAGCTCCCAATAAATGTATCACTTTAAAAATTGGCGATAAGTCACTTATTTAATCTTGTATCAACATAGTATGTATATCATAAGGTGGAATCCTCTGGTGTATAATAAGCAGCAAACATAAATAAATTCCGAGGATAAGTTTCTTTTATTTCAAAAATAATAGTACTTCGAGCTTTCGGGCGTAAATAGCCCTTCTTCAAGAATATAGGAAGTAATTTCAAATAAAATTTTGAATTTCAAATAGAAATGTTTGTAAAAAATTAGATGGTATTTTTCTTTGGTCCAATTTGGTTATATTAAATTTTACCAATATATTAGTAATATAAAAAATATATATACCAGAAGGCTAAAAATAGAATAAAAATGTTTCAAGATATTTTGTCGAACTAACTGTTAATTTTCTAGATGAATAATCAGGCAGTAGATCTTGTTTTAAATTTAATTGAAATGCCAAATGATTAAAGAAAGCAATTTCCTCTTTCTAAATTGCATTAGAGACATTGGAATTATTTTTCAATTCAATTTATAGAGTTAGTAAATATAAATATTCTAAATTTGCTTTTTTTCTAAAATATATATTTCTTATTATAGAAATTTATCTTTTCTATTGATTTTGAAATTGAGAGAACTTTCAAAATATAATTTGTATATATTTATAAATAATAATTCTAGATAATTTATTTTCCTTGAGTAAAGAAAATTATAAAAATATCAAAAACCTTTTGAAATAAGTTTCTTTATTAAAAACAGCGCCTGTTTTTTAATAAATAAACTTATTGCGAAATATTTTGGATATTTTATAAAAGTAAATCGTAATTTTCATATATTTGAGAAAAGAAAATACTTCATAAAAACTTGTATATCTATAAATACATAAATATATATTTAATAGATTTCTTCGAATATATTTTAGACATTCACACAAATTTCCCATTTAAATATTAAAATTATATCAGATGAAGAGAGATACATTATAATACAAATGTTGATATCCAAAACAGAAAAAAGATCATTTTATAATATATTTTCAAATATAGGATTGTTATACTTGCTTTGGAAACCTTTTATCACCCGTATGATTCTTTTGAATAAACCAATTTATCTACCTTTTCCTTACTACAATCTCCCATTATTTATATCATTGTAGTAAGGCATTAGATGCCTGTTTTATTTAGAGAATCATATATAACGCGTCATAGATAGTTATAATTTATAAAAACAATTGTGAGGGAGGGCGCTAATATATTGTGTTTAATAATTGTTATATTTATATGTTTGATTGTATTTCAAAGATAAACGAATTCGGCCTCGAGAAATACTATATTCTTTATTCATAAAGAGGTGTTTGGCCTCTCATTGAAGGGTCGATTAGATAGGGTACGAGTGGGTAAAACCTTCGATTCCCGACAGCCATGAACCGGGATCGAATCCCGCGTTGGACACTTTGTTTTAATATGTAAATAACCCTCACATGTCATTCATTGTTGCATATACCATAAACTAGGTTGCCCTTTTTGAGCGGTACCAAATAAAATGATTTTGGAATAGGAAGTCGATTAGATCCGTCTGCGCCACGATAAAAGCTTACATGGCTGGCCTTTCTTGATGATTTAAAAAAGGATATTTTTCCCTTACTAACGGATGAAATTAAATCAACGTTTTGTTCAATATATTTTGATAACTGATGCGCTGTTATCTTTAAATACTCATCTTAGTAGTCAGTTTTCAGTAAATTCAATTTTCAACCTAAAAAAAGGGTATACATATATATGTGGTATTGTTAGGTTGTAGAGTAAATACTGGTAGTTTGTCTGAGGTGGTAGGTATAAGAATCAAGATACAATTGGAAGAATAAAAAAGGACAAGGATGAATAAATTTCAGACAGCCATGAAGCAATCACGGCAAACCTAAGCCAAATAACTTGTGTCTAATGAGGTCCCTCTTAACAACTTCCACAGCAACTTCCCCAAGAACCAGTGTGTTTTGTTATTCTCAAAATGTAAAACTTTCTGAATGGATTTTATTTAATTAATTATTTTATGGAAACAACCAGATAATAAGTTAGCTAATGCCCATCCATATAGATTCCAACACATTTTTGGGAAAACAAATGTTACATTACAGTAATATCAGTAAATATTTGAAAATTTGGTAGCCACAGTTTTATTGCTATAGATATTCAATATTATAATATTAAAATTCATATTACTGTATATATGTAGTAATATATTTCAATAGGGGGGGGGGGGGGGGGGGGTATTGGATTTTTATATTTAACATAATTATAGTGTGAGAGTCACACAATGTGAATACATTCCAACTCGCCAGTTTGGCCATCATATAATACAAAACAGGATAATAAAGTTTGATTGAAAGTCCGCCGGAGCCAAGACTGGATAAAGGTTCTACGTTGACACAGCCGGTAGTTTGTTTCATCCCCCACCTCCCGACCAACTAACAGTTCATCTCTGCCTTTCGTGTAGATCACACTCTACTGAGGGGGTCGGTGGAAGGCTGGTTAAACCGTTTGGTTTTCGACCACTAGGACCCGGGTTCGAGTCCCGCATTGGACACTTTTTCTGTTTAAAAAGAATGCTCCAATGGCCCCTGATTCTTGCAAAAGTCCAACCCCACCAGCGAGTACAAGTAACCAAACGGGGCTCTGGCACATTTGTGCAAGTGCAAAGTCGAACTGCTTTTAACATGTGTAGACATGTGGTGCGCTTACAGTAAAAAAAAAAGCAGTCGCTAACTACCCACCATGATTATCATGACCTGTACCACATGTACTAAGGATAAGCAAAAAAAAAACACTCTACTGGACGGCGCTGGCCTCCCTCTGAGGTGACCTCTAACCTGCCTCGTCTTTTTGTGTTACCTATTGACTTCTGAAACCACTGTAACCTAACCACGACTGCATCAACCTGCCTACTACAACAGTAGACAATAACAACTTACCACAATATATATAAGATAAAATAGTACAAATATGAAATTGTACTGGAATAAAGTAGATAAATTAAGAAAATCCGTTTGATTATAAATTTTCAATAGATTGCTCAATCGTAAAATTACGAAAATATTTACTTTTTCTAGAAAGAGCAGCCGACCAATATACTGCTAGAACTCTCTCTCTCTCTAAATGTTTCTGAACTCAATAAATGTATTCCTAGAAGACGTGAACGTCAATTTTAGGGGGCAGTCCCTGGGATGAATCTCTGATATAGAGTAATATAGAACAAATTCATTTACTAAATTTTATCTTCAAGACAAAAGTGATGTTCATTTTATAAGATTTAATTAAGAAAAAAATTCTAAACGTAATGGGTTCAAAATATCCCCTCCTGAAAGAATAGAGACAATAGGAAATGAAACGGTGTGGAATATCTGTAAAAAAATCGATAAAAGGGAAATTCGGATTGGGATTGTAGGCGGCTGAGAAATAGAATGGGGAAATTGAAAAATAGGTTGGGAGAAAATAGAAATCTTACGGTTTTCCTATTTTTACCTTAGCCTTTCCTTGAGCCGAGGTTTTTCTATAGTTTTTCACTGAGAGAAAAGGATTTTCAGAAAGTTTTATCACTGGCACCTTTGACAAATAAAGTCAAAATATAATAAAAGTTTAGGTTTTTAGTTTTAAAAGAGCTATATATACTTTTGAAATGTATATATTATAGATATCCTAATATGATAATGAGAATATGAAATAATGGATTTTAGTAATACAATTCAAATAGCTATGAATAGTGAATACTGATTTTACTCTTTTGGAATGTCTCATTTGAGAAAAATAATAAATAATTAAATGAAAACTATAAAAGCGAGTGTTAAAGAATCTTGATAGTTCACTAGAAACGCCTTCATATCAGCCATAAATATCTAATTAAAAATAGTAATTTATTTGAATAATTCGATAAAATACATGTTATTTTATTTCATGAACTTATAACATTTATACAATTTTATTTTTAAAATGAATATAATATTTAAAACAATAATTTTCTTTTATATATATATATTACAAATAATCCCTTAATTCTCTAGAGTTTCCTCATTATAAAGTTCATTTATATGGCATATAAAACTCAATTATATATCACATATGTATTCACATATTCATATCTCAAGAATAGCAAAAGAATCAGATTATCAATAGTAGATGATTATGTATATATCAATTTTAAAATAGAGAAATCCATATTTAAATATGGATATAGGATATATCCATATATTATATAAGTATATTTATTTACCAATATATCCGTTTACCTTATATAAAAACATCATTTACTGAGTTTATTATACAAAATGTGATGCTTGACAAAGGTTGTTATATTTTCATCCGAAATATTGACAAACAAATACTTTTATTGAACCCATTATATGTTTTTTATTACCTAAAGAATAAATATATGCTTTATATTTATAAATACTTAATTCATCACACTATTATTCACGAATATATATATTCCCAATAGAGTTGTGTTTACATAGTACGTTATACAATATACCATTCCTAACACACATATTGGGACCTCAGGATTCTCGGAAGGATGTCCAATAAAAGAGCTAGATGGGCAATTACGCCTTGAGGCATATCACCCAAGTCATCGTTGTTTGTCCCTCGGTTGACACTTCCAGGATCGTGTCATCTCTCTCAGAAATACCTCAGTTTACAGTGGAATCTTGGCGCCTACATCTTCATTGCTCAATACTCAAGAAAAATACCCTTTTTATACTTTTAATACGTCTCTTAATATGTTTATGTTGTGTAAACATATATACTATTAATAGTATTACTAACTGAGGCTTTTATTGAATTATTAATGCATTTTCCCTAATTGCTATATACTATAGTGACATCTATAATATAAGAACATATTTTATCTTAGGAAAATATTAATCATTGAGTTATTTAGAAAGATTCATGAAATGAAATCTGAAAATATCAGAACAGCCTGAAAATATCGAGGTTCATAATACAAACTATCTTTAAGTGAATTTATATTTAAAAGGATCATACTTTCCATATATGCTAAATTGATGAGAAAAATATTTAATGATTTTTTCTAAGTTTATTATAGAGAATTTATATTACATGTGTAGGGGGGGAAAGGGTTTTGCTATATATAAATCTAATTACAATGTAAATTCCAGTTTTAATAGCAACACATTATATTATATATCAATAATTTAAAACCAATTAATATAAGAGTTCCTGAATTAAACTAGAGAAATGGCTTTGAAGGTGTGACCCACTAATACAACAGACGTTGATCGTCTCTTTATATCTAAATAATGTTCGTATTTCGAAGACATTAAGGAATATTGAGAGAGGTTTCAACACTTTCAAATTCCATCTAATGTATTTGACTAGATGATATGACGATAGGTTGTTTAGATATGAAGAATGTGTTGTGCGCAGACTGCCTTATTCCCTGCTGATTGGCGGAGTCTTCTCCATCCGCACCGAGCAGCTGCTGTTGGTGAACGGCTACTCCAACCTCTACTGGGGCTGGGGCGGGGAGGATGACGACATGGCCTATAGGTAGTCTACTTACTGTTACTGTCTCACTTACTGTTGTTCTCTGTCTATTTTCTACGGTAGTTAGATTGAAGGTTTATTTCTGTGGTAGCTTGAATACAGGTCAGTCCATCTTGCTGTACTTACTACTAGTTTGTCTATCTATCTACGTAGTTAGCCTATTCATAAGTAGTTTTATCTGTGTAGATTTACTACAGGTCAGCCCATCCCGATGTAGATACTATTTGTTTTTCTGTCTATCTACGGTAGTAGACTTGCTTACTGGTGAGTGTATCTGAGGTAGCTTGGCTACAGGTCAGTCCATCCGCCGTACATACCATTCTTTTCTGTCTATCTATCTACGGTATTTAGCTTGTTACAGGTATCTGTATCCGTGGTAGCTTGACTACAGGTCTGTCCAACCTGATGAAGATACTACAGACTAGTTTATCTATAGTAGTTATGCTTGTTTACAAATAGGGTTTTCTGCGAAAGTATTCCTTCGTGTTATTCATCATCCTTAGACACTAAAGGTTTGCCTAACTCTGCCAGTTATCACGTCTAGAGTTAGGTGTATATGCGGTAGCTTGCTGCTAACACATCCTTCT
>CP092867.1:61281999-61386933 GCA_030710605.1 Cordylochernes scorpioides
GGGTTTTGCTATATATAAATCTAATTACAATGTAAAATCCAGTTTTAATAGCAACACATTATATTATAATATCAATAATTTAAAACCAATTAATATACGAGTTCCTGAATTAAACTAGAGAAATGGCTTTGAAGGTGTGACCCACTAATACAACAGACGTTGATCGTCTCTTTATATCTAAATAATGTTCGTATTTCGAAGACATTAAAGGAATATTGAGAGAGGTTTCAACACTTTCAAATTCCATCTAATGTATTTGACTAGATGATATGACGATAGGTTGTTTAGATATGAAGAATGTGTTGTGCGCAGACTGCCTTATTCCCTGCTGATTGGCGGAGTCTTCTCCATCCGCACCGAGCAGCTGCTGTTGGTGAACGGCTACTCCAACCTCTACTGGGGCTGGGGCGGGGAGGATGACGACATGGCCTATAGGTCAGTCTATACTTACTGTTGTACTGTCTCACTTACTGTTGTTCTCTGTCTATTTTCTACGGTAGTTAGATTGAAGGTTTATTTCTGTGGTAGCTTGAATACAGGTCAGTCCATCTTGCCGTGTACTTACTGTTGTTCTCTGTCTATGTTCTATGGGAGTTAGCTTGTTTACAAGTAGGTTTATCTGTGGCAGATTTACTACAGGTCAGTCTCTCCTGCCGTATTTAATAATAGTCTCTGTCTATCTATATACCGAAGTTGGCTTATTTCGAAGTAGGTGTATCTATGATAGCTTGACTACAGGTCAATCCATCTTGCTGTACTTACTACTAGTTTGTCTATCTATCTAAGGTAGTTAGCCTATTCATAAGTAGGTTTATCTGTGGTAGATTTACTACAGGTCAGCCCATCCAGATGTAGATACTATTGTTCTCTGTCTATCTACGATAGTAGACTTGCTTACAGGTGAGTGTATCTGTGGTAGCTTGTCTACAGGTCAGTCCATCCGGCCGTGCATACCATTCTTTCCTGTCTATCTATCTACGGTATTTAGCTTGTTTACAGTTAGCTGTATCCGTGATAGCTTGACTACAGGTCTGTCCAACCTGATGAAGATACTACAGACTAGTTTATCTATAGTAGTATGCTTGTTTACGAATAAGTTTTTCCGCGATAGTTTTCCTTCGTGTTATTCATCATCCTTAGATACTACAGGTTTGCGTAACTCTGCCAGTTATCACGTCTAGAGTTAGGTGTATATGCGGTAGTTTGCTGCTAACACATCCTTCTGTCTGTCCTAAATTTCTGTCTTCTCTCCGGGTCAGCAAACATAAGGTTGTAACAAATATATTTACTGTCGATGTGTTTCTTTTAAATAGTATCATCAAATATTATTTCTACAGACCTTACTGCAATGATATAAGGTATTAAAAGAGAGGGCATGGCTCATCAGAGAGTAAACCCTCTCAGTGGTTTCGCCAAATTAATCTCTAGACCGCTCTACTATTGTATTTGGATTGGTTTGAGATATACCCTACATTTTCTATTGAAGTCAGATTAGGGGTGTTTAGTGAATCTATCGACATGAACTTATAGGTCTGTAGAGGTACATACAAATATAATTTTTCAAGGTTTCGCATCGAGCAAAGCTCTTCTGCAAAATATGGTTTTATAACAAATATATATTAGTAAATTAAAAACATTAGGTTGTCATTTGAATATATACTGGAATACTGGAAGCATGGTACAGAGGTGAAAAGCAAGCAATGAGGTTTTTTATTCCAATATTTTGGCTAGAGCCCACTGATCAATCAAATAACTGCTACTTTTGCATCATGGTATTGCTTTGGAATATCTTTGCTCATCAGTGGTTTTGCCAATTTAATTCACAAGATCGATATTAGAGCTTTACTGCTGTATTGGACGTTTCTGCTTATATATATGGCGTTGTCACCGACCCGAGGCCGCTAATTTGCGGCGACGGTCAATAGATGGCGTCAGTTTTTGACATTTATTTTGACGGGAGAAGCGCCCTATGCTTCTATGGATCAATTTCCTCCTGGCAATATTTCCATCTATATAAATATATATGTATGAGACTTGAGACTATGTATGAAGATTTGAATCGTGGTTATTTGATATGGTTGAGACTTGCTTCAGCTATCTGATTCACTGCACTAAACTCTCTCAGAATTTACATATATACTTACTAGTTATTTACTATTTGTTTTCAAAATTAGTTTATTTGTAGATGGCCGCTTCTTATAAATAATGAGTTGATAGAACACTTCTTTTTTTAAGTGTAAGTCAAACCGCTATTCTATCTGTTGGTACAATTTTGTTTAAAAGGTAATTTATAGACTGTCTATAATAAAGGTCAGTTCAGCTGTAATACTATCTTCCTATAAGTAAGATTACTCAAGATAGTCGCAGCTTATCAACCACACAAAGAGTGTTTATTAGAAAAATTACTACACAGTGTATATATCATAATAGACAGTTCACTATATAAACAAGATGCATTAGAGTGCCATATGTTATAGGAAATTCAGCCTATATAACACGTAGATTCTTTTGAATAAAACGATATTTTTCTATTTTTCCTTTTACTGCAATGATATAATATATTTAAATATAAACAGTGGCTCACTTTCCTAGTAAGGTGTATAGGTAATTTGTATGTTAATCAGGAGATATCCTTAAAATAAATGTCAAATAGTAATTTCCTACGACAAACTTGTAAGCCAGTTTGTGTAAAAATAGATTAGACAAAATATTTTATATTCCTTATAAACGAGGAAATTCATTTTTGAGCTATGCTTGCATATAACATATAACTATATATTTATATAATATATATATATTAGGAAATTATAAATTTCTAATTAATATAGAGTATAATGTATACTCCATTAGATTATCACAGATTACCATATTCTCTGTCGTCACTAATTGAGTTATAATACCTTATTACGATACCTATTAAACATTACATTAGGCATATTTCTGTTGCAAATATTGCCTAGTAATAAAATATTGAAAATTCAATAAATCTGGTTGTTTGGGTCTAGCGATCATGAAAATAACTCTTATCGTGAAAAATAATTTCAAGGAGAATGATAATATCTAAAATGTAAAAGATTAGAAGGATTCTAATTAAAATTGCCCTGAAAGTTCTCCCTCTCTATCAATGTATTTGTTCCATCTTTATTTTTTCAATGTCGAAACACCTCTGATAATTCTGTTCATTCAAACTTCTCAAAATATTCTTCGCCTTCCCCTTTATTGTTAGTGAATCGAATCATAATGTCCTCTAAGTATTTTTTAAATTTATGGTATAGAAAAAACCACAGAGAAAAATATCAGGAGAATGGGGCGGATTAGGTAGTAAAGCAAATGCGTGTTCATCCAAATAAATTTCGACCGTGACGTGTCATATGTGGCCGTGTGTTGTAATGACATATGAGATAATATTTGAAGCTTATGTATCGGGTCTTTTCTGAAGAACTGCTGTCATCAAACGTAAAAATAAATCAAATATTAATGTGATTTAATGTTCTGAAATTCGGGCACGAAAAATAAATTCATAGCACACCAATTTATTTCCTTCAGCTTACCTCACTTTTTTGAATGTTGGTTTCCAGGCTCTAGCCACTTGCTTGATTGTCATGTTTCATCCCACTTGTTATCTATTTTTACCCAATGATAATCAAACATTTCGAGGGTATGTAATACGTATCCTTTCATTGCACTTTTGGCTTATCTGTTATAAGTTATTAAACAAATTTAGCTGAAGATGGTTTAAGATGCGGATCATTCTTTTTTTTTTTTTGCTATTTTGAAACTTTTCAAAATAAATATATGAGTGTTTTTATATATTTCTTATAAAATTTTATTCTTTGGTTTTCTTCAATATTTGACTTGATATTGAGAACACTTTCGAGGTTTCTAATTGATAATGGGCTTCCAGTGTATAGATCATCTTTGACTCTTGTTCGACCAGCTTTAAATCATTTAAGGCATTCTGTTGTTTATGATTAAGATAGGGCTTCTTTTCAAAATCTTGTTCCAACATTCTGGAGATTTTTCTAAAGTGTTTTTTCGCTAATCTAAACTTTATGCAGATTTGTAGTTTTTCAATACTGTGGTCTATAGTGAAATGCTTATTATACTCCAGCATATGAATTCGAAAAGATGTAAGCGCGTGCCTCAGTACGATAAATATTTTCTACCTGTGGTGATCTATAAGGTGTCCTATTCATTATTTGGAATATTTCACGTGATTCGGTATCATATTCCAGGAAATTAGAGCTTATTTGTTGTATTTGGGCGAATTCCTAATTATACTGCTACTACTATTATCATTTTACTTGATCTCTTAAAAAACGACAATTTATTGTTTGGATGGCGTATATCTATTTATTGCTACTAGTTTTTAACTAATAATTGTAGTAACCCTTTTTCAAAAGACTATATTGTTCAGAAAAAAATGCATTACGACAGAACAAGAATCAATCCATGTAGATATATAAATATCCAAATTCATCTTCAAATATTAAAATCTTTCTTAGAATTTTATAGTACATTTTTAATGAAACATTTTAATCTCATTAGCTTCTAAAATATTTACGTCAATAATGGGAGTTTGGTAATTTGGTAAGGGAATCGTTAACCACAGCTATTTATGTGCAAGGAAAAATTAACATAATGTCATGGATATTTCTGAATTTTTAAATAATCTCTTAATAGCGAATTTTCCTTCATTACAATATTATACTTCTTCATTTATCGCATATATATAAACGGATACTCTAAAGTAATATTAATTATATGGTTTTAAAAATATTCTGAATTGTTCGTAACCATAATATTTTGATAATATGTTACCAAAAGGTAACTCATTTATTTTAAAAATATTTATGAATAAAAAGTATTAAAATATGTAATTGTATAAAACACGATATGCTAGACAACACTCGCACCATTTTTTGAATTTATTGATCAACAATGCGCGATATTGAAGTTTTTTCACCTATTACATAGGGAACAAACAAAACAACAAGCAAATTGTCTCAGGAATAAATATTTACAAGTTTACATAATCGACATATTTCACAAAATTTATATAGACAAAGTGGCAGATGTAAGAAAGATAAATCATTTATTTCTGCTAACAATCGATCTCTCACTTCTGCAAAATTCGAACAATCATAGATTAGGTGAAAAGCAGTTTTTTTGAATTCTAGGCAGGAACAATTTGGTGTTTATGATAGAACTATTTTATGTAAGTAGTGCTGTATTTTCCATGTGATGTTATAAATTGAGGAACTATAAATTTGGATGGAACTTTAAAGGAATTCCGTTTGAAAAAATACCCAGAACTGTATAGATATAATTTTAAAAATAATTTAAAAACATTTTTTTTTAAATAGCTTTTTCTTCGCCAATTTTTGTAAATATTTCTCTTGGTAAAAATCGTTTTTACAGTTCATATTTCATTGTTTATATTTGAGATAGGCTTTTATAAAAGGTGTATGCAAAAGGAGGTGTGAGCATTCGTATGATATGGTTCGATAGTGTTGCATCAATTTTAATGCGCCCTACATTTATTAAAAATATTCTATGATATTTAATATTTATTCAAAACAGATTATTCTGATTATCATAATTATTTTTTATAGTTTCATTCCTTTTGTATTATTTTATTGTACACTAGACGGGTGACCCGGGCTTCGCCCCAGGATTGACCCGTGTGCATATCTACCCGAGTGATATATATTTAGATAAGATTTTTTTTATAATTGTTTGTTATTAGCATTATCTATTTGTTTGCATCAGCATAATTTAATCTAATCTTTGATAAAGGGCGCTGTTCGTGAGCTAAGTAGAATAATTTGAATATATAGTTTTAATAATTGATTTATATATTTTCTAAAATAGCCTATCGTCTTCCCCGTATTATTCTACCTATGTATGTAAATTTTGGTTTGAAATAGTGAACTACTGCGAATTTGTATACCGGACACACAAACAAACAAACATACAAACAAACATATAAAAATTGATTTTTATATATATATAGATGTGTAAAATTTTAACGATAGAGGTCAATAAAATTTAATTTAATATATAGATATATATTGATTGCTTATTGGAGCGAGAGAGGACCGAGAGGAAGACTGCGGATCACGACCTACGAGGAAGACGACGAATAAATAAACATAATAACTTTAAAAGGTAATTTATTTTTATTTACCTTTATTTATTTGCTTTGAATATGCAAACCCGCTCGGGAAACGTGTATAACACCAAGAAGGAAGAAACCAAGGTCGACGACCCTGCAAAGCTGCAACTTGGTGTAAAAATATCCATGTATCATTGAGATAATAATACCATGTTGCAGTGGGGGAAATTTCTGTAAAGAACGTTGAGAAATATATGAATAAACCATATTCTTATAGTCAACACCCTAAGAATTTTTGAAAATTAAAAAAATCATGTTATTTATTTTGTAACAATTGAGCTACGCTATCCTCTATGTGACTTGAAAACTTGATCTTGCGTTTGTTTCTTTTGTTAACGTAGAAAAAGACTCCGAATATCTTGATTTGATTGATAATTTTCAGGATAGCTCCTTTGTGCTTTATCCTTAAATGAGGTTACTTATGAAAATATTTAACCATGAACATTCTAGAAAGACTCAACAGTTACCATCCTAACCTAAATTTCAATTTTGAAAAAGAAACAAATAATAGCCTGCCTTTTATAGATATAAAAATAATTCGCAGACAGCATCAATTCCAAACAACTGTTCACTATAAGCCATCCTTCAACCCCGACTATATCCGTTTTTCCTTCACTTCCCTTTCAGCCATAAATTCAATACAGTAAAGACCTTAACTAAATGTATCCATAGACATTTCTCACTTCAAACCTTTAAAACAGAAAACCTCAGAATATCTTAAGAAATCTAAAGCTTTGTTGATATGCTTTATCATTTATTCTAAGACATTTCTATAGCCCCTCTGAAATTCGGAATTCCCCAATCTCTATAAATCTGTAGGATGGTTGTTCGTGATGTGTTGGTGTGGCTTGTGGAAAGGCTGCTGATAAAATTATAATTAAAATTAATTTATTTAAAGCCAGAAATATAAAAAGAGAAAAGAAACAACGGTTGAAGTAACGGCCGTTGGAGCAAGCCTAGATGTTTACCGCTGAGTGGCCAGAGTCTCTGATGACTTCCCGCGCGCATGCGTAGTCAGGTTCACGCTCGCGGTTGCCGATGCCGTCCACTGCCCCCTGTGTGTAGTGGAGCTTTGTCAAAGTGTAGTCGCCACAAATCTATTAGCAGTATTCCCTATTCACCTGTATCTGTTTCTTTAGCCCGTCATCTGAAGAAATTTGGAATCAGAACCTTTTTCAGCAACTCACCTAATTTAAATTAGTTACTTAGAGACCCCATAGCAAAGAAGAATAGCATTGATTATCCTACCAGTAGTAAGAATGCCATATACTCCATAGAATGCCACGAATGCAAAACCAAATATATAGGTGAAACAGGCAGACATTTAAATATAAGATTATTAGAACAAACGAAATATCGACTACCAAGACAATGGATCTTTAGTATATCATCAAATAAGAGAAACAGGCCATTCCTTCTTCCTACCAGAACCGAAGACCCATTACTCCATCTCCAATAGACCACTGAGTCTACTATATATTTAAATATCATAATAATATAATTTAAAATAAATATAAATTATTTTTTATATTACTACCACACTATATATATGTCGCTATTTCGTTACTTGTTTTCAGGTTTTCTGTTAATAAAATTATTTTTTTATATATATATATATTTTTTTTTTCAAATTTTTGAATTATCTTTTTACATGTTGATAGAATATAGTTGATATTTTGAAAAATTAATTTGCCTTGTCAACTTAAGGCTTATATTTCCCAAAAATGTATATGTCCCTGGTGATTTTTATATGTTTATTAAATATTATATGGTATTATTATTTTTTGTTACGTTATTAATCTATTTATAGATACAATTTTAAGTTAAAATAAAATATTTCTTATAAAATTTTGAAATATGCGTAAATATAAAATATTATTCCTTCTTCATTCAGAAAATAAAGCATGCAATTGCCACGTGGAAAATTAGGGAAGACGAACTTCAGGATGAGACAGCAATTTATTTAAGTCAAGAATAAACTATAATTGATCAGAAAAAGATAAGGATTGAGGGAAATTTACAGAGTAAATATCGAAATTGATAATCTGTTTTTAAAATTGAAAAAAAAACTTCGCTACAATATTTAAATGATTCGAGACGAATGACCCGGCATCGCCCGAGAATCCACCCGGCTGCAATTTCCTCCATACTAAAAGTACATCAATAATAAATAGTAGAAGTGCCATAGAATAGCAAAACAGAAGTAACACATAAACCAGAGCAAAAAGCGTGTGTGATGGCAAACATTGTATCATATAAGTGTTTAGGTATTGATTTAATTATTTTTTGCAATCTCCATTTAGTTGTTTCAAAATCAATATATTTTAAATAGATGGCAGTTTTTTCACCCAAGCCCCGAGGTACCCGCCCCAGCGCATTAACCCTTGAAATCGCCTGAGTTGAGTGAGTGACTGCGATGGATCTTGACTGCGATTTCCATCTTCTCAGTAAGAATAAGAAAAAATAGGTTTATAAAAAATTAATCGAAAAAACTGGCATGTAATTATTTTTCTGTAAAATATAAAAGAGCACATGAAAATTAGGCAAACCTATGTATTTGCTTATGACTGCGAATGCATTTTAAACGATTTTTTTAAGAGAAAAAAAAAAACAAAGGCCAGATTTTTTTTTTTAATACGAAAGCCATTATTTACATACATAAACACTAATTTTGTAAAGTTTTTTTTTTTTTTAATTGCATTGTGTGCACTTACCGTAACTAAGTAATATTAATTTCTATCTAAATACTCAATACTTTTGTAAAAAAAAGTAACACACGTATAAAAATATATTTTTAAAAAAAGTACGCAACAACATAAAAAAAAAAATGCCGAACTCTCATTGGTCGCTTAATTGGCCCAGTGTTGTTACTTCGCCTCGTATTAACTCCGCGTTAAAAAAAAGTTCTTCAAATGAAAGAATAAATAGCCAAAAATAATAACCAAAATGTAACCGAAAATATTCCACAGGTTTATGAAAGCGACATGCTAAATTTGGTATCAATTGGTTCATTAGTCTTTGATTTATCGCGAAACAGATATCAGACATTGACTTTTATACAGAAGAAGAAATATGAAACAATTCTAAAAGAATATTGTTTTATATCTGAAATATGGAATTGAAATGGATGTGAGAAGTGTTGACCCAGAAAATATCGTCGAGATATCAATTCATCATCATTTAGCGTTTGTCACTGCAGTTTATCTTGATTTAGGTTGTTTAATGTGAGTTCATTGGGCGGATTGTTGATTCCCACCTAGCTAATATCTCCTAAATATTGACCACCCGATAGCTTATTATTGCCAATAACATTCGCCTTTGATGAAGATTGATAAATATACTAACATGTTCTATATTGATGGAGAAAATTGATCGATAAAAGTAAAGGTCACCTCTCCTGTTAAGATAAACATCAAAACTAGACTCCATTTATTGACAATTCCCGCAAATAGCGGCGTCAGGTCGGTGACAAACTTCTTTTGGAAGTTCATATGTGATTGGTAGCGGATCTTGTAAACTTGAGTTTGATAGCCAATCAGGACCATTCCACCAAAGTGATTGGTTTACTAGTTCTGAAGAAGTTATACCTCTGGAGGCGCAATCTGCAGGATTATCCTTGGTAGACACATAGTACCAAGAAGATTGCAGAGTTAGTCGCTGAATTTCTGCAATCCGGTTACCAACAAAAGGTTTCCAATGTTTTGATTCAGATTTTATCCAACATAAAACAATCTGGGAATCTGTCCACAAACTTACTCGGTCAATCTGCAACAGCAATGAGCTGCAAATGGAATCATATAAATTTGAAAGGAGAAGAGCAGCACAAAGCTCCAGACGAGGTATTGACGTTGCCTTCAAGGGAGCGACTTTATCTTGGCAGCAATCAATGTGACTTGAACATGACCAGATTTAAAACGAGATTTCATATAAACAACTGATGAATATGCAGATTCGGAAGCATCACAAAATCCATGGAGTTCGAAAGAATGTATAAGTCCCTTGCAGGAAATATATCTAGGAATTTTAATATGATTTAGCATGCAAAATCCATTTTCACTCTCCTCCAATGAGAACACAACGATTCAGACAAGGGATCATCCCAATCCAAATCCTGTTTCCACAAAGTTCGGAGCAGAATCTTGAAGCTAATGATCACCGGTGATAACCATCCCAAAGGGTCATAAATTCGAGAAATGCCCGATAACAATTGTCTTTTAGAATATACGTCTTTTAGTGAATTGACTGTAATTGTGAAATTATCCGTGGATGGATTCCAATTTATCCCAAGAATCTTAACAGATGAATTATCTCCGATTTCCTATGAATCATGTGCTTTCAGCGCTTCTGGTACCTCTGAAAGAACCTCAGGGACATTTGACATCCATTTTCTTATGCAAAAGCCACCAGAAAAAAATGATTTTCCGGATATCATCAATGAGAACTTTTGCTTCTTCGATTGTTGTTGCGCCAGAAAGTAGGTCGTCTACATAAAAATCAGTTTTTTTGATTTTATATGCCTCTGGGAACAGGAGTTCTTTGTCGGTGGCAAGTTGCATCAAGGTACGGATTGCAAGATATGGTGCACACGACATTCCATAAGTTACTGTGAGCAATCTATACTCCAATAAAGATTCTAATGGACTATTTCTCCAGAAGATTCTCTGAAAGTCGAGATCAGAAGAGTTCACTTTTATCTGTCTGTACATTTTCTCAATATCTCCCTTAAAAGCTATAGGATTAGTACGAAACTTCACAAGAATATTGAAAATATCATGCTGCAATTTTGGTCCAGTATGAAGAAATTCATTTAAGGAGTAATTGTAGCTCGTTTTGCACGATGCATCAAACACTAGTCTTAATTTAGTAGTGCTGCTCTGCTCACGCAGAACGCAATGGTGAGGTATATAATAGCATTTGTCTGATGGTTTGTCACGTTCGTTTTTCGGAATGAGCTCCATGTGGTTGAGAGAAAGGTATTCCATCATGAAATCCTCATATTGCTGAAGAAGATTCGAAGATTTGTGCAATTTTCTCTCAAGAGCAAGAAATCTTTCCATGGCATTCTGACGTGAGTCTCCGAGATAGGCACAGATTTGAACGATAGACCAACAGAATATCTTCCATCTGTTGATATGCAAAAGTTCTTGTCATAAATGTCCCCGCAACTCTTCTCCTCTTTAGTCAATGGAAGAGCGGCAGGAACCGATTCCAATTCAAAAACCATTCGCAAATTATCATCTCCTTGGGATGTTGAGCATAATGAGATATAGTTGTTTCCAGTCTCAGAACTGGAAACATTTCCTGAAAGTATCCATCCTAACTTGGAACTACAGGCAGTGGGTCCTGGATGATTTTGGAATCGTAGTTTTCCTGTATATAAAAATGGGGCTAGGTCTGCACCAATTACTAAATCAATGGGACTTGTTTTATAAAAATTGGGATCTGCTAATAAAGTATTCTTAAGATGAGGCCAATTTTCTTTATTTATCAGAAAATTAGGTAAATCAACAGTGATTTGATCGAGTATTATGGATGAAATTTTGAATATTCTATCAGAAAAATGAGGCTTAAATTGAAGAAAAGTCTCACTAGCAGACTGTTGTATTGGTTGGTTACCAATTCCAAAAACTGTGAGTTGGCTCTTTTTAACAGGAAGATTCAACCTTTCACGACAATTTTCTGTTATTAGACTTCTTTGAGAACCAGTATCAATCAAAGCTCTGCATGGATGAAACGATCCATTTTCTGCTCTCACTCTCACGATAGCAGTAGATAATAAGATTGTTCGGGTTGGAAGGAATGCAAAAGAGTGTGATGTTTTTTGTTGCATGATTTACAATGCATAGTGATTTTACATGACGTTACTCTGTGGTTGGATCGCAAACAATTGAAACAAAGATTATTGGTTTTGACTATGTTCCATCTTTCAAGGAGAGAACCTTTATGGAACTTGTCACATTTGAATAAAGGATGTGAAATTTTGGATAATAGGCATTTATCATCACCTTTTAAAATATAATTATATACATGTGTTTGTTTCACTACAGATTTATCCTCTTTAGCATAACCTTTTATCGATTGCAAACTTTTTGCTTGTTTTTCAAGAAACATAATAACATTTTCGTAGGATGGAAAGCCATCATCTATCAACGCCAATTCCCATTGCCTTTTCAAATCATCACCTATTCTTCTTTGTAGGAAATGTATTAGAAAGATATCAACAAGTGTATTTCTTTCCAAACCCAGTGATTTCAAATTTCTCATGGCTTCATTACATATATCTAGTAGTTCGAAAATGGCCTTGGAATTTATTAGTTTTAAAGGTTTTAAAGTGAATAATTTTGTACATTGTGAAAAGGTAAGTTCTTTTTTTGTTATCATATCTGGAGACCAATGTGGCCCAAGCATGGGCATAGTTTTCATCAATAACAGGAAATCCCCTAATAAGTCGTTCAGCGTCTCCAGTAACAGCTGATTGTAAATATTGCAGCTTTTATGAATCGGTTAGAGCGGTATTAGAATCAATAGACAGAGAAAACAATTGCTTGAAACTAAGCCATTCGTTAACATCACCAGAAAAGGAAGGTAAATTAAATTTAGGAAGTTCTATTTTACTTGTAGTTGATTGATTTAGATCGTCAATTTTGCTTGAAATGGATGTACAAGATACTTTAATGATATTCGCCACTAAATTTCTAAGATTATCATTGTATTGCATAACTCTAGAAAAGTAAACTTCATCATCAAATTCAGAAAATGTTAAAAGATTACAATAAGTTTTTTCAATGTTAGATTTTATATCTAAAATATCTTGTTTAAATGTCTGTAAATTTGCATCATCCTTCGATTCAATTATCTTGAGCGAAATTTGTTCAAAATAATCCACTTGTTTGAAATGAAATTCAAGAATATTTAAAGTAGCTTTGATTTTGGCAGCCATTTTGGCAGCCATCTTTAATTTTTGCTATTATTAATTTTAATAATATATTTCAAAAATGAATTATAATTATTTATATTTAAATAATTATTTAATAGATTTATTCCCGGGTTTCGGCACCAATGTTTTGTTTCCCACTTGGCAAATACGCAAGGAGGAAAAGCAGAATGATTGTTTACAAAACAATTTGTTCTCGTTAGGCCTTAATTGAATAGAATGTTTTATAATAGCTTAAAGAAACAAATGTACTTATCTTTGGTCAGGCAATTATCCCAAGCTTTACAAATGAATTTATTTTAATTTTCTTCACAATAAATATTTAAAGAATTTACAATAGATTTAAAGCCGCAGCTTAAAGGCATTGTTCTTTAGTGGCGAGCGTCCTAAGAATCTTCAAGAAGGTGGCGAGCTCCCTCTGGTGGCGCAGCCAGATGGCCTCCCATTGGTCAGCGATGACGTAGCTCTTCTTTCTCTCTCCGCCGCGCGCTGCCTTCTGCCACCTATGTTCAGAATAAAACTAAACAGACATTATAAATAAATAATATTCATACAAGAGATAAGATTTTGATTTTTTAACATGTTATGTTATTGATGGTTTTAATTTATGAATAATGATAATATGATTCCTCTCTTAGAATTCTTAGAATAATAGCAATTATAAATATTACAATTACAATTTTAAAAAAGAAAATCATGAGGTTAGAAATTTAAAATATTGAGACTACTAAGTATAAAATTAGTAGATGAATCTTCAACATGACCTAATGTTTTGATTAATAATCTAGAATTATCCAAGTGGAATCTTCTATACATAAGTCTTTTTTAAAGGAATAATAGAGATTTTTAAATAAAAATCAAGAACACATTGTTAGGAAGAGCTTTTAGAAGTACAGAAATTATAAAATATCTTACCTGGGTAAATAGCTTTATTTTATTATAAATAGGTGGTCTTTCTAGAATTTCTTTTAGTTGGCTAATCACTATGGAAATGTATCTGTTTTAAGCAATTTTGATAATATGTCAGATCTTTCAGGAGTATGGAGGCCAACTTGTGGAATACTGGGTGCTTGTTATAGATATAATTTGCTGGGGAGATAGTTTGAAGGTGGCTTCTGTTGGTAGTCTGAAGGCAAGTTGTGTTTACAGCATCTCGATATTTGATGTGTTGCTATTGTTTACTGTTGATATCTTTTTGCTTTTGGAAAATAATAATAAAAGTTTTCTTTTTCAAATATTTCTAATTATATTTCTGTAGCGATTTAATATAAAATGAAAGAAGAGAAGTTTCTTTAATTATTCGACGACGCAAGCTTTCGGGCAAAAACCCTTCAACAGGCAATAAAGTATAAATACGACACTATCTATCTATCACTAGATAGTGTCGTTTTTATACTTTAGCTTGCCTGTTGAAGGGTTTTTGCCCGAAAGCTTGCGTCGTCGAATAATTAAAGAAACTTGTCTTCTTTCATTTTAATAAATCGCTACATAGTTTATTAATAAGAATCTTCTATTTCTAATTATATTTTTATTAATATTGGTTTAGGATTCCATACTTATGGATTTTGAATGTCTAAGGTTGCTCTAAATATGGATTTATAGTAGATTCGTGAGGCTAATTTAGCTTCAAGGACTAGTTCAATATTTATATGTAAATAAATAGATATTATAAAAATTATTTTTTTCTACATTACCTCAAATAAAGGATTATCAGAAATTATTTCAAATCTAGGTATCAATTGTGATATACATCGTTCCAATTGTCTTCTATAAATAAAATATTTAAATAGATAGAAAGAGGTTCATTTTCCAAATAATCTGATATAAGATTTATATTCCTTTGATCAGTTAATTGGTATTCCAGACATTTTATCTCGGATGAATGAATTCATAAATAAATTGGGAATTAGACGATATGTTTTACCATTCAGGAAATATAGGATTTGGATAATTTCATAAATAAATACGGTTTCTTCTGCTTTTCCTTTCTCTGATAAACAACACTCATAATTTATTTTATAAAATTGGTTAAAATATATATTCACTACAGATATATCCTGTTGTTTGTATTCTTATTTAACAAATTAATTGAAATTTCGCTTTGAACTAATGAATATTCTACATATGACCATATACGTATTTAAGAATTCATAAAGGCTGGTAACTACTTATATGAAACGCACACTCAACACAACTTCGGTAACAATGAAAATATGACATCTCTAAATAATAATGTGTTGGTCAAATTTAATACCTATATATAATTGAATGAATTTATATAAAAATATTCATAATTATAATAAATAATTCATAATATATAATATATGTTATGTGTTAATATTGTTGAGATAAGATATATTTTTTGCTTATTTCGGAATACATGCATATTATGGTATTATTGCAGTCGTGAATTAAAAAAAAAAAACCATAAAATCAATTTAAATCACAATTTGCTTTAATTATGCTAATGAAGTATAGAATACCTAAAGGTGCAAGTGTCCCTAGGGAAACATAGCGCTCTAAGTTGAAATAATAAAAAAATATATATAAAATATATAATTTGAGAAAGTACTACCTGACTTAAGACGAGTAGAATAAATAAAACAAAAGACGTATTTACATAATTACAAAATATTTGAGCCGGCCAGCGGGAAATAGAGACTATGGGTTTACGGGAAACTAACCAAGTGTGTGTTTTTTGAGCCTAAAACGTCCAACGGAAACAACAACAATGGATTTATATAGGAAAAGCCTTGACATTTTGCGGTCGATTTTGAAGAGTAGTGTTTGTGTTCTAGGAAATATATTTCTAAAATTAAAATAATATTTATATAAAAATATATACATTATGAAATTTAGAAAATATTTTAAACACGTAAGATTCTTTTTGAAATTAAACAGCTTCTACTACCCTTACTGCAATGAAAAAATTAATGGGAGGGCCTGGCTCATCAGTGTTGAACCCTCCCAATGGTTTCGCCAGTTTAATCTACCATACCGTTGTTATATTGCATTTTCGATCTTCTTTTTATAGTGATACTGTTGCTAGACTCTTAGAATGGGTATTTTAGATGAACTATGGACGTAAGTTTTGATGACAGTATAATTACATACAATTATAAATATATAATAGGCTTCTAGCAATCGCCCTTCCGCAAATATCAAATTGAGTCTTTTATTAGAACATTTATATTACGATGCATTAGCGCGCCATCTACTATGAAAATTAGAACCTATTTTAGACGTGTACGATTCTTATATATATATATATATATAATTATATGTAATTCTACTGTTTTCAAAGCTTATGTCCATAGTTCATCTAGAATATCAATTCCAAGGGTCTAGCAACAGTATCAATATAAAATAAAGATAGAAAAATATGGTAGATTAAACTGGCGAAACCGCTGGGAGGGTTCACCACTGATAAGCCAGGCCCTACCATTAAATTTTCCATTGCAGTAAGGGTAGTAGAAGTTGTTTAATTTCAAAAATAATCTTACGCGTTTAAAATAGTTTATAATTTTTATAATAGATGGCGCGCTAGTGCATCCAAATATATATTACTTGAGCTAGAACGAAATATTTAACATAATGTGTTTGATTCTATACCATGCAAGTAACTTAACTTGTAATTTTAAATGTCGAAGACTAATAAATATTCATTCTACAAATTTCCCTCCATAAACCAAGAATTCTGTGTTTAGCTATGGGGGAAATATAATTATTGTTTTAAAATATGCAAATTTATCATGTCAATATAAAGTAATATATCGACTCAAATATTAATTATCAAATTATTTTGAAGCACATCTTCTATTCAACAATTGAAACTGAATGAGCGCAATAGGCACTTTGTTGTGTAGGTTCTAAATTCATAATTATATATTATTATATATTAAAAATTATATAAATAGAATATTTTGTTATATATATATATATATATATATATATATAATTAATAATTGAACCTATAATTTTCATTTTATAGACAAAAATTTCACTTTATTGACAATATTTTACAATTCAATTCTAACATTTTACCCCATAATAGCAAAAATTTCATTTCTATTCGAATTTTTACGATTTGATGTAAAATTTAACAACTTTACTAAAGGCACTACTAGTTTTAATATATAAAAATATATATATCTGATTGAAATTTTTATATTTTAAACATATCATTTACATTTTCAAAATAAAAAAGGCATTTGCCGACCACGTTCATATGAACCTTTTGATGTCAGAGCACCATCTAGTGGAACAGAAATCAACTAAACGTTGATTTAACCTGCTCCCTTATATTTGGTCAACCCATTTTCTTTATAAATCGAGAAAAATCAACCCCGAACGCGTTTCGGGCTGTTGGCCCTCTTCAGCGTGGTAAAGACATAGATAGAGATACAGTCTGCACCACCATGACGAGGGCCAACAGCCCGAAACGCGTTCGTGGTTGACCTTTCTTGATTTATCAAGAAAATGGGTTGACCAAATATCAGAGAACAGGCTAAATCAACGTTTATTTGATTTCTGTTCATCCAGATGGCGCTCTGCCTTTAAAAGGTTCATGTGAACGTGGCCAGGAAATGCCTTTTTTATTTTAATAACAAACACCTGAACATTTTTAAATATTTTATTTTATTTTATTCTTTCACATTTATTTTTTATCAGGCAATAGAATGAATGCATTTGAAATTTCATGCAAAGCTAATTACTGTTTAATATGGCGTTTATTCCCCCTATATTCCCGCTTGTAAATTCTCTCTCTTCCCCAGCTTGAACACTATCTCTATATATTTTCATAATTATTATTTAGCATAAATATTTTATTGAAAAGTAAATATTCCACAAGTTATCATTTTGGCTTAGATATTTCTTTATTGCATATGTTTGCCAAGCTAATGTTCTTGTTATAATATTGTAGCGAAGTTTATTATGTTAATTTACATAATTCCAAGTTTCATATTTTATTAGGTTTATTTGCATATATTGGTTTGGATTGTGATTGATATATAAATTTGTGTTACTTCAATTTTAGGGCAATAGATTTTTCGCTAGTACCAAAAAATAAAGCTTTTTTTCTAATTCCCTATATTGGCAACCATTTTTCTAACGCGAAAATATCATTCAAAAATAAATTCATAGAGAGAAAGTTTCAAATGATAAAATTAGTTCCTATTACAGAAGGAAATTTCGAAGCACTAAAGATACATTTAAAAAGATTATAACGTCATATTAAACAGTGATTAAATCTTTTGATAAACATTTCTAACGTATAATTTTATCACTTAATAAAAAAATATTATTATTAAATAAATGAAGCTTCCAGGGTTAAGTTTCTTGTGCAACCTTTCATTTTCAAGCTTTCGGACTTGTCAGTCCTTCAACAGGATTATAACGTTGAAAACTTAATAATAAATTCATTTTTATATATACATTATTATATACATATTCTAAATATTTATATTGTTACGTCGTATCCAGATGCTATACATGTACTTTGTCTACTCAGAATACCACAAAGATACACACTTGAGTTCGAAGGAATTGCAGCTAAAGTTAGCGCTTTATTATATCTCATTTAACAGAAGGAATACAACAGTGGGACTTGCCTTCGATCTCCCCGTCAGAAGAATCCTTGACGCCGTGGACGTCCTCTTGTGAAGCGTTTCGTTCCACACTATATACATGCAGCCTTGCACACCGCCTTGTAGGTCGCTCCGATATCAGGCTCTCCTGGTACCGCCTTGCAGGATTATTAATACGCCCCGAGGCAAGTCGCCACGTCTTATCCTTCCCGCAGACTCTGTTCTCCCCTACACAGGAATGCTGTTTTTGGCGCCTGCCACATGGCAGCTGGTGCAGCTGGAGTCCACCCCTCTTTACACAACTTGAGAAATCTTGGCCTTGTCATCCATGTAACAATATATTGAGAGAAAAATATATTGCATTATTTCTGTTTGAAAATCAAAATTTTTGAAAATATACGTGCGTGGTGGATGATACGTGCTGGTTGAATAATACCTCGAGACTTCAAATTGAATTTAATTAATTCATAAACCATTGTGTTATATATAGAAGAGTGCCAACATCTATGGGATAGTATTTGTCCATATTTTTTCGTATGTTTCATATATTTCAATGCATCTGTTTATGCTTTTTTGCTTTTTGGTTATCATAGATTCTATTGGTATTTACTATGGATATTGTCATAATACACTATCGGTCGAAATAAGATTTATTTTATGAACTATTAAAGATCTTGGATCGCTCTCTCTCTCTCTCTATTGATAATATTCCTATTATGTTCGGCTATTCTATTATGGACTTTCTCCCAGTCTCCCCTACATATTTAGAACTACAGTTATTGCAAGATATGGAGTAGATGGCTTCTTTTCTATTAGGTGTTAAATATTGAATTGATTCTTTGTTAATGGGTTTCTAATCATATTACCTAAATTTGGAGAATTATTGTACATAGTTTTGATACCATATTTTCTAAGTGTTCTAGCTATGGATACTGATTGAAGGGAATATGAAATGATGCATAATGCTTTATAAATTTCTTACTTTTGGGTTATTGAATTGGTATTTTCTGCAGTCTGATAAAAATGTCGTAGTATGAAGGATTTTGGGTAACCTGATGAAAATAGGTTTTTAATAATATTTTGCGTTTCTTCTGTTTTCAATTGAGGTAAAGAACAATGTGTGAATACTCTTTTAGATAATGTTTTTATAGTATTAATCTAATGGCTAAGAGGACAGAATGAAGAATATTTAATGTACTTTGGGATGAATGATGGCTTTTAATATACACTTGTATTTAATTTATCTTCTATATTCTCATGATTTCAATATCTATAAAGGGGAGGAAACCATTATTCTCTTTTTCTACTGTGAAATTAATATTTGGATGATAACTATGCAAGGAGGCTAGGATATGGAAAAGTTGGCTGTCTGTACATATGCAAAATAATATCGTCTATATATCTTCTATATATGATAATGTCTTCAGGGTATAGATATGTAATTCACGTGTCTATAGCATTTCAGCTATAGGGGAAGATAACGGGTTTCCCATGGGGGGAACCTTGAACCTGTTTATATGTTTTTGGATTGATAATAAAAAATTAAAAAGATTATATAAATGTGCAAAATATATACCAATTTAAATTAAAGTTATTTCGATAAAAAGTAAAAAGTATCTCTAACACAATTGTTTTTTCATTATTTATTAAAAGCCAAAAGAACAGAGATAACAAAAATGAAAATGCTAATTTTAAAGTGCAAATTGCTATAATATATTTTTTTTTAATGAAAATTGTTGTCATAACACATTAATTGTGAAATGTATTTTAGGAATGAAAAATGTTGACATTAAGTGTAGAATGTTGTAATGAAAGTGCAATACCTATATAAGATTATTAGCACACTTCACAAATGCTACACCATATCTGAGCTAAAATAGTGAAAATTTAGTATGCTTCTTAAAAAAATAGAGAAAGAGAGAAGGGAGAATTATTTTTGGAAACTAGAGAAATATATTCATAAAGATTTTTAAAAACTTTGTGACGTAAATTATAATGATAAGAGAAAATAGGTTTATCTTAAATTAAATCTCTAATTTATTCATTTATAAAATTTGATTTACAATGATAACTTTTGAATGGTTTTCCTTGATTTTATATGTGAAATTAACTGAGGAAACCTATAAAAAGAAGCTTCGGAAATAATATCAATTCATATATTTGCTTTCTTCTCTATCTAGACATAAAATATTGAATATGAATTTCTCCCCTCAAACTAACTCATATATATCATCTTCATTTTCTTTATATTTGAGCAGGTGCTATTGGTGCCATACTCTCGATGGACAGATTCGTCTTTTGCTCACTTACTCGAGTTTATATAAGACGTCATTTATTGATTTGATCCCAATAAATAAATTATTTATACGTAGAAAAACTTACGTGGTTATACGAAGAACATACGTGGTTATACGAAGATTATACGTGGTTAAACAAAGTATATACGTGGTTATACGAAGATTATACGTGGTTAAAAAAGTATATACGTGGTTAAACAAAGTATATACGTGGTTATACGAGGAATATACGTGGTTATATGAAGATTATACGTGGTTATACGAAGAATATACGTGGTTATACGAAGATAATACGTGTTATACGTGAAACATTATACTCGTGGTTATACGAAGATAAGACGTGGTTATACGTGGAAGATTATACGTGGTTATACAAAGATTATACAATATTTATACGTGGAAGAAGTATTGGCGTCAATTTGAAATTTTATATTATAAACGAGGAAATGTAAACATACCGTTTTTCTACAATTATTATTGATCATATTGGCATACATACATTAATAATATAGACCAATACATAGAGAATGGGAAGTATACCTATATGTAGAAGGTGTTGTTATTTCAATATGATTATTAATATTCTTTTAATCACCAAGACGACTCAATTACTACTTTGATTAATTTTCTTTTATAGCCAGCGCTTGAACAGAGATACGTAAATGCATTTCATAAGATGGTAAATTTGAACACAATTTTATGCTTGAGGCACATTTATGTAGCATAATAGTAATGCAAAGAGGTAAAATGTCATTTAGGAATCATCAGAGAGGCATAACATATAGTATTAGAGATCACTATAATATAAGATTATTTTTTTTATATGTGTAATATTTTATATCTTGTACATATACAATGTTGTACATAGGAATGTTTTGTATAGAAACAGCAAGCCTGATGTAACTTAAAATTGCAATAAAGATATGCCGGAAAAAGAATGGCGCGACACTAAAGAAACGTCAATAACAGGAAATTATATGGAAAGAAATCTCCTTTTTTATATTTGAAAACTACTTTTATAAACCTCATACTAACAAAATGTATTAGCGCGCCATCTTTATATGGAATTTGAAATATATATGACGCATTGGATTTTTAAAATGAAAAAACTTTCCACTGTTTTTTTTTTACTTCAATGATAAAAATGATGTGAAGGCCTGGCTCATAAGTAGGAAACCCTCCTATCAGTTAAAAGAATCTGATGCGTCATAAATAGAACATATACTCATTAATGATTATATCTTTTAATGGGAAGGCAGGATTCACCAGAGTGAAATATCCAATGGTTATTAAAAGATTTGCGTGAAAATATAGTTTGCATTTATTTGAATAGATGGCGCTGAAATTAGGAAAATAATATTTAATTATAATAATTGGAAACGATAGTATTTATAGACATTGGAACCTTTTTAATTTCCATAGAGAGATTATTTATTTGATTTAGTGGAATTTACGAAGAACAAATCATCGCTTTCTTAGGCTGCTCAGCGATCTCACAAAGTAATATACTCTGATTCTTCCTATCCATTTCACTTTGTTTGGCATTGCATTTTATTATAACATTGATTCCCTTCTATTTGGTATAAACTATTATTGTTTCAATACAAACCATTAATAATTAACCATTTTACTATAGTAAAATTCTGCGCTTTATTTATATGTCATACTAGACGAATGACCCGGCTTCTCCCGAGAATTCCCCCGAGTGCAATTTTCTTCATTCTGAAAAAACATCAATAATAAATATTAGAAGTGCCATAGAATAGCAATACAGAGGTAACGCATAAACTATAGGCAAAAAGTGTGTAATGGTAAAAATTGTATTGTATTTAGTTGTTTCAAAATCAATATAGTTTAAATAGATGGCAGCTTTACCACCCAACCACCGAGGTACCCGCCCCAGCGCATTAACCCTTTAAATTGCCTGAGTTGAGTGAGTAACTGTGATGGATCTTGAATGCAATGCCCATATTCTCAGTAAGAATAAATAAAAATATTTTATAAAAAAAAATAATCCAAAATACTGGCATGTAAATATGTTTCTGTAAAAATAAAATAGCACATGGAAATTAGGCAACCATTGTGTTTGCTAAAGACTGCGATGTATTTTAAACGATTTTTAAAAAAGAGATTTAAAAAAAACAAAGACTAGAACAAAAATTAATAAAAAATACGAAAACCATTATGTGCACTTACCGTAACTTAGTTAGTAATATTATATATAATAAATATATAAAAATATAACGCTCATTGGTCGCTTAATTGGCCTGGTGTTGTTACTTCGCCTCGTATTAATTCCGCGTAAAAAAAGTTCTTCAAATGAAAAAAATAAAGAGCCAAAAATACTAATAAAAATGAAGCCGAAATTTCCTCAGATTTATAAAAATCGACATGCAAAATTTGGTACCAATTGGTTCAGTAGTTTTTGAGTTTATCGAGAAACAGACATTGACTTTTATATATAAGAAGATATAGATAATTGAGAATATATAGGGAGATAAACATTTTCTAACTATCAAGTTTACTATGTTCTAGTGTTGTGATGTAGGTATTGATCGTATTTGACACGATAGCTCTGTACATGGTTACTTTTTAATTAGTTTAAGTTCGACATTGTTAAACTCTGGGCTATCACAATTTTCATCTGTCCATCTTTAGCTCATCTTCGTGTTAGATGGATATAGCTCTAATTCTGAAAAATGTAAATTTTATAATGGAGAGATTCTATTATACACAGTGTTCTATGAGAGCCTTAAATCCGAAACAAATACTTTATTTGATTCAGGTTTAATATATATTAACCTTAGAAAATGTTATTATAAAAAAAAGAATCCCATGTCCCGGTATCAATATTAAATACAGAATATTGAACATTTACACACAAGCTCATATTTAAAATATAACAAAAACAAATACAAACAGAGGATTTTAAACAGTGAATTACAAATTTATTATAGATATATATATTTACCAAGTTTTTTGAAGACATGCAATATACGCACAAATGTAATTGGAAACATCTTATATATAACTTACGCTTTATTAAATAAGGATTAAAACAGATGCGCGCAAAATATTTTTTAATTCGAATTTTTATATATAATTAATATTTAATTATCTACGATAACTAAATAAAAGTTCGAAATTTTTAAAATGTACTTGCCTCATCACTCATTTGTCTTTTGTATAATCAGTGTACACAATATTTTGTGAATATTGATAAATTTCTTACTGAATTTAATGGCAATTATGTTTTCATTGCAAATTTATCTGAGAAATTTAATATATAGATTATATTTGGCTTTAGATAGTAATCAATATATCTCTTTTTTCTCAACTTTAATATTTGATGAAAACACCTCTATTTAGTGGGATCTTCGATTTTTTTAATGACAATAATTTTTATACGGACATAAGCGTATAAGTTTGTAATTACAAGTAAATTCATCAAACAATGTTGTTCCGTAAATATTATTTTATATTGCCACGTGGAAAATTAGGGAAGACAAAAACTTCAGGAGGAAACAACAATTTATTTCAGGCAAGGACAAACTATGAATGGTAAACAAAAGATAAGCCACGAGGGAAATTTACAGAGTCGCAAAATATAAAACATAAAAATGACAACTCTGTTAAATAAAAAATAATAAAATTAAGAAATACTATGTTACATAAATAAAATTAATAAATACTATGTTACATAGCTTCTTCCCTATGGGAGCTGTGACCCACAGCTAGCAATTATTGTAGATACTGACATGGATCTGACCTGCTTCTGCCAAGGATTCCATCGAAGTCTTGGAACTTTGTCCTTAGTACCTTTGCGTCCATTTTCTTGCGGCGTGAAGAGCGGCTTTGTCGTCGTATCGTCTATAGGGACATCGTCATCTTCGAGGGAAGTATTGGCTTTAGCACGGCGGTGGAATCCTGATGTCAGTCTCCGAAAATGTAGTCACAGCACCCATGGCTTCAAGGTCTTCTCGGCGATCTTCAGTTTGTCTTCCCTAACTTACCCAGCATCTCCACCAAAATGCCACGTGGAAAATTAGGTAAGACAAAATATTCAGGAGGAAACAACAATTCATTTCAGGCAAGGACAAACTATGAAAGGTAAACAAAAGATAAGCCACGAGGGAAATTTACAGAGTCGCAAGATATAAAACATAAAAATGACAACGCTGTTAAATAAAAAATAATAAAATTAAGAAATACTATGTTACATAAATAAAAATAATAAATACTATGTTACACAATATTAAAACTGCAATAAACAAATTAAATAGCTCTCACAGTAGCTATAGTATTAATCCGTGGCACATCTGACGTTTATAATCGAGTATATTTAAGCAAAATACTTATATTTTTTATATTTTTGATTTTGAAATAGGCGTCACGCATTCATAATAACAGTAATTCAAGCGAGGTCGCGCAGCATTGTGTTATTGAGCTTGCGCATGCGCGCAACCGACCAATTAGCAAGTATAAAAAATTAAAACGGAGAAACACCTCTTCAATCTCCGTTTTATTTTTCTACTTTAACCCGAAGAGTTTATTTTAGTCAATTAGCAAGTATATTTGTGCGACCACAACTCCCGCCCGCATGAAAGTGGAAAAAAGCAAATAACTTCGCAGGAGTCCCTTAAATAGCGCTTAAAGCGATGTAAAATCGAGAACAGGGATACCATATAAATATAAGTTGTAATGTGTTGAACCGACATGGTCGCAGTAGGCTGCTCATCCAACTTGAAGTAATGGGCCAGAGTGAGAGCGCCCTAGCCTGAAGAGAAATGAAGACCACGTGCATAGGATCATGGTTACGTAGGGTTAGAGGGGCAATACCCGGGAAGGTGAGAAGGATTGAGGGGAATAATACTTTCCACATATAAATATACTTTCCATTCTATATATATATATTGATCTATATTATAAAATGTGCATGCCTATATGATCACTTATTATTGTATCAAAACGGTATAATTACTTTTCTTCATTTATAATATAAGATTTCAACATGACGTCTTAAATTGAACAAACAGTTGAGAGACCTCACAGCTTATCAGCTAAGCTCTCCCAAATATCCACGTAATAGAAACAACGAATTGTATTTTTATTTTTATGATAAACATACGGTGAAAATAATACATTTTATATTTTATATCAAACAACAATAGAGATATGCTTGGGATGAATTCATCCTCTTATCTTCGAGGTTTTCACAAACAAGAACTCCACTAGATGACTCTAAAAGCCACAAAAGATAATATTTTGAACAAAGATCTTCTATTGCCACAGGGGCGGAAATTGCGTCCTTGCCGTAATCTCAAACTTTTCCATAATGTCCTACCTAGATCGATATATCGCCTGGAAACTTTATGAAGACCACCTGCTTTCCTCATTTCGAACGATTTCTCCTATCCCTAAATATTTCTACACACATTCATATTGGAATATTATCATTTATTGTTCTTAAAATTAAAGATACTTCGGCCAAAAAATCATTTTATTTGATTGAGGGAATAAAAGTCTGGGGTCGGTATATAGATGATATTTTCGAAGTGTGATATGATACAAAAATTTACTGGCCGAGGTATCTTTAATTTTAAGAATTATGAATGCCAGCCAGGCAGCCTTTATCTTTATGAATGTCATTTATTTGTTTTCTTCTCATATAGTCTGTAATGAACTTAATGACACACTTTAATTAACAAATATTTAAAATTGAAATTGAGATCAATAAAAATATATATTATACTAATGCTTTTATAATGTATGAATAAAATGGTTGCTTGTTTTAAACTTGCATTTTTAATCTCTATTTTTAACATCCGAAAGAGAGAAATAAGGATACCCCAGGCCCATGGAGGACATTCGAAATAATATTTACGATTTAATAAAATTCAAAATATAGGTATCAGTTAGTATCTTTGTTTATTATAAAAATGATATAACCTAATATTCCAATCTTGTTATTTTATCAATAAGGTTGTTAGCACATTTCAAATGAGACGCTAATATGTACAGCCTACTCCATGCCGACAAACACAACAGGGCGAAACGCGTTCGTGGATGGCTTTTCTTGATTTATCAAGATATTGGGTTGGCCAAACCAAATCAATCAATTGGCTAAATCAAAGTTTAGTTGATTTCTGTTCCACCAGATGGCGCTCTGCCTTCTATAAAGCACATATGCTCCTAGTCAGTATATGCCTACTTTGTTTTATATATATTTATGTTATAAAAAATATTTTGTTTGATTTTTATTATCTTGAGGATTATGTTATGGTAATGCAGTAGTGGCCAAAATCTTGAAAATATAATACTAAAAATAGTTTTGATAAGAGATTTTTTTAATTGAGCTAAAGGAATATATAAAGAACATAATTAAATAAAAGTAAAGCCTGACTTAAGGCGTAAGAATCTAAAAAATGAAAACTTATTTACATAATGTTTTAATGTACATAAAGATTTGAGCCGGCCATCGGAAAACAACAACAACAACATCCGCTCAAAATATGGACGGGTTACACTTACATCGCCCGCTCAAGTCCATCTGGGGATTTTTCCGGGCTCATCTTATGAAGGTTCAGTGAAAAGGTGGGTCTGGTAAGGAGGCAAGTAAAGAGGTGAGTCCCGGATATGTACAGGTTATAGATACTATAGTGAACAGATAGTTAAAGAAAGGTTATGAAACTATAAATTGTAAGGGTACATTAGTGTTATAATACAGTTCATGGGCAGCCAGGGGAATGATGAGGGGATTTAAGTATTTTATTTATTTATTTATCATTGTTTTATTTTTTTAATAATATCTTTATGGTTTTAAAATTATCACCATATTGCCTTCAGAGTTTTTTTTTTTCAATTCATTTTATTTCAGAAATTTATTTATTTATTTATATTTTACTTATTTTTTTATTTTATTTTATTTTTTATTTTTATTTTCCAAGGGCTGAAAATGGAGAGGATAGCAGAGAAGACTATATACAGTTAGGGAAGGCATCATTATGTTAAAAGGGAGAAAGTGATTTGATGGAGGAACATATGCGGTTGCAGTGGACAAAGCAAAATGATCTAAATTAGGTTGAACTCGAAGCTGTTATATTAGAAGGGACAAATCTATCGCTGACATGTGCAAATCTCTTAGAATTAATTTCCAAAGTTTGTCCTCCTAAAAAAGGTCCTTCAAGGTTAGAGGTATGTCCCAATGGTCCTGAGGCAGGCTGTATACAGTTGTGATCGTTCAGGATCAAGATTGGGATACTCGAAGAAAATATGTGAAATTGTTTCTGGGGAGGAGAGACAGTGGTTGCATGTTGGGGCATGTATATGTTTGGTTTTGTCAAAGGACCCTATCCATGTGTGTCCAGTAACGATACCTGTGGTTATTGCACAATCAGGTATGATGTGTTTGTGTGGTGAAGATAAAGTACGAGGAGAGATACCCAGGTTCTTGTAGATTGTAGGGTTGGCGGTGATGAATTCCTTCTCCCATGTGTCCCAGAAGGATTTGCTAAGATGGTTAAAAAGGATGCGGCGTGAGGCTAGTTTGTATTGGGCGGGAGAGGACGTGTTCGCAGAGGCAGACCTCGCAAGAACGTCCGCACGGCAGTTACCAAAGTTTCCAGAATGACCCTTGACCCAGTGGAGTGTGACTCTACGTGAAGCAAGAAGTTTGTAAAGGCTAGTTTGGCATCTGTGGATTAGGGGATGACGACAATGTAAGTCGGGCAAAGATAGAAGAAGTGAGAAGCAGTCCGAGAAGATTGCCTCGGAGAGATGTGGTGGAAGAGAAAAAATGTCTTTCAAGGCTGAGAGAAGTGCGAAACTCTCCGTTTGTAGGACTGAACAACCGGGAAACAACAACGAGTTTTTATAGGGAAATCGTTATCTCTGGCGGTCGATTTTACAGTATTTAAATCGATGAAATATAATTTTAAATAAAATAATATTTTAATATAACATTTCCCCCCTGTGAAGAAAATAATATGGGTACAGAGAAAAGTGATAAAAAAATATAGGTAAAAAAAAAAGATAAAATGATAGATAGAAAGAAAATAACACATGAGAGGGGGTATTCACTTATCATATTGGTTTTTGGATGGTAACCAATATACAGGAATGTACAAAATGATTAATAATGTGAATGATGAAAAATATTGTTAGGGAGTGAAATAAAATGCATGATTATCAGAAGGTGAGAAATAAAAAGGTGATATTTCTTGATAATATTGGATTGTTGTGAGCCAATAGATTGGAAAAGACAAAAGAAAAATGGCACATTATAATAAGGACGAAGAAGGAAAATAAAATGCACGATTATTACAAGTGAGAAATAAAAGGGTGATATTCCTTGATCATATTGGCTTGTTGTGAGCCAATAGATTGGAAAAGACATGGGAAAATGATACACATATATAATATTAAAAATGAGGAAAGAAAATAGAATGCATTAATATTATAAAAGTATATAAATGAAAATATGAAGGTGGGATAACATAGAATAAACAATATGAAAATAATTAAATTGGCAAAAGATAGGTGGTAACATTAAGACATTAGATTTTAAGAAAAGGGCATTTATGAAAAAAAGCAATAAAAACTTGTAGGCAAAGGATAATTGGGTACAAAGGCAATTTATGTAAAAATAAAATAAACATGTTATGAATGAAAATTATTAATTAGAATAAAGAATGATTATTTGAAAAAAAGAATCAAGGTGAACAAAACAAAAGTTGAAATTTACATATGTTTACTACGCTAAATTTACATATTTGTTAGGCGAAATGAGAAACATGATTGAAAATTATGGCATATAAAAATAAATTTAAAAGGGGGCAAAAATGCAAATAAAAAAATATATATATACTAGCGAACCCGGCCACGCGTTGCTGTGGCTAAATTGTAATATGTTAAATTAACATTATACTAAACTATTCAGTAAAGTAAAGTTAATATTCACTTATAGAGATAAAATGTTTTAGCCGATCTAAAGCCCTACGGGATTGAGAAAGGAACGTTACGTTAAAATTTGAAAGTGATTTTTATATATATAGATAATATAGCCCTTCATTGTAATCATTGATTATATTCACTGCATTAATAAATGTCAGTGAACGCGTTTATTTGTATTGTTTTTTGTGTTCGAGATATTCGAATAGAACGTTCTCACATTTTCTGTAAAATATTTATATATGCACAAACACAGAATATAATCACTATGTCCTAATTGCGCTATAATTATTGTTATAAATATTATTCTAAAATAATTCGCCAGAAATCGTCCTGATAGTATACCAAACAACCTCCCAAAGTTTCATGGCAAACATCTAAAATAAAATAATACTTTCAATTCTTTGCTACAATATTAAAAAGAGGGGTGCTTAGGTGTTTAAAAATGTAAAAATGTGCTCTAAATAGTATTACATAGAGCCTTCATAACAAACATTTTTAAAATAAACCAATAAAAATATAATAATGCTGTAAAAACAGACCTTGCTACAATATTATAAAAGAAATGAAAATAAAAAAAGACACCCACGCTGAGCCTCGAACCTAGGTTTGTTACAAATATTATTAAAAAATTGTTTATGTTAATTTTTATTTTAAAAAGCCTACATTTTAAATAAAATAATATTTTTAATAATATAAAAGAATACAATAATATAAAAGAAATGAAAAAAAAAAAAACACCCACGCTGAGCCTCGAACCTAGGTTGCGGGGGTACGAAGCTGTGTACCTAACCTATAGGCTAAGCTTGACGTTACAAATAAGCTCATGCGAGGCTATTTCAGGCCAAACGTCTACCGCGAGGGGGCGTTGATTGCGAGTGAATTTACGTTTTTCGTAAATAAAAATGCAACGTATTAAAAAATTGTTTATGTTAATTTTTATTTTAAAAAGCCTACATTTTAAATAAAATAATATTTTTAATAATATAAAAGAATACAATAATATAAAAGAAATGAAAAAAAAAAAAACACCCACGCTGAGCCTCGAACCTAGGTTGCGGGGGTACGAAGCTGTGTACCTAACCTATAGGCTAAGCTTGACGTTACAAATAAGCTCATGCGAGGCTATTTCAGGCCAAACGTCTACCGCGAGGGGGCGTTGATTGCGAATGAATTTACGTTTTTCGTAAATAAAAATGCAACGTATTAAAAAATTGTTTATGTTAATTTTTATTTTAAAAAGCCTACATTTTAAATAAAATAATATTTTTAATAATATAAAAGAATACAATAATATAAAAGAAATGAAAAAAAAAAAAACACCCACGCTGAGCCTCGAACCTAGGTTGCGGGGGTACGAAGCTGTGTACCTAACCTATAGGCTAAGCTTGACGTTACAAATAAGCTCATGCGAGGCTATTTCAGGCCAAACGTCTACCGCGAGGGGGCGTTGATTGCGAGTGAATTTACGTTTTTCGTAAATAAAAATGCAACGTATTAAAAAATTGTTTATGTTAATTTTTATTTTAAAAAGCCTACATTTTAAATAAAATAATATTTTTAATAATATAAAAGAATACAATAATATAAAAGAAATGAAAAAAAAAAACACCCACGCTGAGCCTCGAACCTAGGTTGCGGGGGTACGAAGCTGTGTACCTAACCTATAGGCTAAGCTTGACGTTACAAATAAGCTCATGCGAGGCTATTTCAGGCCAAACGTCTACCGCGAGGGGGCGTTGATTGCGAGTGAATTTACGTTTTTCGTAAATAAAAATGCAACGTATTAAAAAATTGTTTATGTTAATTTTTATTTTAAAAAGCCTACATTTTAAATAAAATAATATTTTTAATAATATAAAAGAATACAATAATATAAAAGAAATGAAAAAAAAAAAAAACACCCACGCTGAGCCTCGAACCTAGGTTGCGGGGGTACGAAGCTGTGTACCTAACCTATAGGCTAAGCTTGACGTTACAAATAAGCTCATGCGAGGCTATTTCAGGCCAAACGTCTACCGCGAGGGGGCGTTGATTGCGAGTGAATTTACGTTTTTCGTAAATAAAAATGCAACGTATTAAAAAATTGTTTATGTTAATTTTTATTTTAAAAAGCCTACATTTTAAATAAAATAATATTTTTAATAATATAAAAGAATACAATAATATAAAAGAAATGAAAAAAAAAAAAAACACCCACGCTGAGCCTCGAACCTAGGTTGCGGGGGTACGAAGCTGTGTACCTAACCTATAGGCTAAGCTTGACGTTACAAATAAGCTCATGCGAGGCTATTTCAGGCCAAACGTCTACCGCGAGGGGGCGTTGATTGCGAGTGAATTTACGTTTTTCGTAAATAAAAATGCAACGAAAGGTTATTTCTAAAGAGTAATTAGCCAGAAACCATCCCGGTAGTATACTAAACATCTTCCCAAAGTTTCATCACGATTGGTTGAGCGATGTAGAAGATTATCACGAACGGACGGACGGACGGACGGACGGACGGACCAACGGACCAACGGACCAACAAACATCCATTTTTATATATATAGATTAAGAAAGGAGATTAAATAAGAATTTTAAATATGAGATAGAAATGTGATGCTATAGGGTATTGTGGTTATTAACGAGAATAATATAGTGTAAATATGATTTTTAAAAATGTCAAAGATAGTTTAATACAGTATTGAAGATTTGATAAATAGGTAATATTTTGTCATTGTTCTCCCTGGCCGACTGTTTTACATTTGGTGTTAAAAATTGCTATGGCATGTGTAGATGGTCTAACTTGATTGCAGATATTTAAAGGTAATATGGAAGGCGAGATATATTATATTTAGGTACAAATTATGCGAAGCAAAATAAGGTGTAAAATGATTAAAAGTTGTACTATTTAAAAGGCAAAAAGAGCTATGACAAATTTGATATCTAAGAATGATTTAAACAAAAAGGGAAATAACTATAAAAAGCGATTGAAACTATTGTAAATCATGAATGAGGATCAAAAAGTTAAAAAGAGATAAGTAAAAGGTAGATACAAAGTACCTTGGAAAGGATGATTCTTCTTGAAGTTGATTTCCGGATATGGCTGGATGGGAGAAGGCTGTTTGTAGCTTGAAACTGCTGGATATGGTAGGAGATGAGATATCCGGAGTTGGTAGGCGTTAGCTGGTTGCGTTGGAGCGGATAATGACTAGAGAGGGCTATGTCCTCTTGAAGTTGGCTATGTTTGGTTGAAGACTTTTTTTAAAGTATATGCATATTTGATATTGAATAATATTGCTTTTCCCATTTTAAACAGGTAAATATCCTGTCGCCTATTGTTGTAAAACAAAAGAGATTTTCTGCTGATTTTGATTATTTTTATAGAATTATTAGCTGTTGCTTGATTTATGTATACATGAGTATTTTACGATATTGTTTTGCAGTCGTGGTAATTATTAATATTAATAAAAATAGTTATCAAAAATAGCTTTAATTGAGCTTATGGGATATATAAAAAAAATATTTGATAGAAGTAATGCCTGGCTTAAGGCGTAAGAATCTATAAAATGAAAAACTTATTCACATATACAGTGCGGCAAATAATTTTTAAGACTCGCGCTAGATAAAGGCCAATAGCAGAGCCAGTTATGAAATTGCGCATGCGTATATATATTCGAAGCCTTATCTAGCGCGTGGCTTTGTTTCAGCCATTTTGGTTAACTCTTTAAAAACATACAGGCGATTTTTGAAAAGTAAAAATTTTTGTTCGTCGGAATTCTGAGATGGAACAGAGAGCGGTCATTAAATTTAATGCAAAACTTGGTAGAAGTGCATCGGAAACATATATTTTGATGAAGCAAGTTTATGGTACGTTATGTTTGAGTAAATCAAATGTTTTCATTTGGCACAAACGTTTTTCGGATGGAAGAAATACGCTAGAAGATGATAAGCATACTGGACGACCAAGTTCTTCAAAGACACCAGAAAGTATAGAAAAAGTGCGAGAATTTGTTGAAAACAATGATGGCAGAGGTTTTACACATCAACAAAGAAACGATTCGAAACATTCTGCATGAAGATTTAGGTAAAACTAAAGTCTGTACTAAATTTGTTCCACACACTTTAACGGGCGAGCAGAAATCAGTGTGAATTGCACATTGCAGGGACATCATTTCTGCCTATGAAAATAATTCAAACTTCCTGAAATCAATTGTTACGGGTGATGAAACACGGTGTTTTCAGTATGACCCAAAGACAAAGCGCCAAAGTGCCGAATAGAAGTCAAAAAACTCTCCACAAGCCAAAAAAACGCGAAAAGTGCCATCAAAAATCAAAACAATGCTGATTACCTTTTTCGATAGTAGAGGTATTATCCACAAAGAATTTGTTCCCGCTGGACAAACCATTACTGGAGAGTATTATTTAAACGTTTTGAAACGTTTGATTGCTAGAAATCGTCGCATTCGTGCAGAATATCGCGATGAAGACAGTTGGTGTTTGCTACATGATAATGCACCGAGTCACTCATCACTCACTGTTCGTCGCTTTTTGGCCAAAAATAACGTCTGTGTGTTGAATCATCCTCCGTACTCGCCTGATTTAGCACAATGTGACTTTTATTTATTCCCAAAAATAAAATTGAAGTTAAAAGGTTGCTTTTTTATGATATCCCGACCATCCAGACAGCTGCGACGAGCACTTTGGAGGCAATTCCTCAAAGTGGCCTGCAAGTGGCATTTAATTCCTTATTTGAATAAAAAAATAGTAGAAATTGAATTAGCTTGTTTCTTTTTTATTTTACAAACCCATTCTTAAAAATTATTTGCCACACTGTATAATGTACAAAGGATTTTATCCAGCCATCGGGAAATAACAACAATGAGTTTTTATAGGGGAAGCGTGACCTATGGCGGTCGATTTAACTGAATATTTGAATCGATGAAATATAATTTTAAATAAAATAATATCTTAATATAACATGTATATATTTAAAACAAAAAGGGCATACCCTGACCGCTCAAATGAGCGCCATCTTTACGATAATTTTGAAACTAATGTTAACGCGATTTTCTAAAAAATATTTCGCACTAAAAATAGTGTCAAAGTTCGTATTTACATATTTTTATTTATAAATATCCTCTCTTCTCTAACAAATATTCATAATGAAATAAACATTGTTCTACACTTCTTACAATGGGGCTTGGTGAAGCTTGCTAGGAATAAAATAAAGTCTGAAATAAAGAGAAAGGATGAAAGCAGGTTAATGACAAGACTCCAGCTGTCGCATGGAAAATAAGACTTAATGGCTAGAAATATGGCAGGGCTTAAACTTAACTCGTAACATTGGGAGGGGGAAATTTTAATAAGATGCAGAGACGTCATTTACTCCCGGGAAAACTAATCAAAGTTAAACAAAAAGAGAGAATAAAAGTTGCGAAATAATTTATGACTAGGGAAATAAAAAATATGAGAAATACCTTTTGTTTGTTCTGATTGTAGCCTCGGGGTTTTTACCGCGGTGGAAGACACAGGAATCTTCAGCACGAGAATGGTGGAACACTAGGCTCTATTTCTTATAGAACTGAAACATAAATGTTAACACATGATTTCTATAACGATATAAATGTGAATATTATTGTATCGATTATCTATCTTGTAATGTTTATCAAATTGAATTAGAAATTTAGTTTTTTTTTTAATAGAAAATGTGTAATAGTCTTCTTAGGAAAGTGTGTTTATTATGATATACTATCAAATAAAGTTTCTACAAACTTCACTGCAATAAGTAAAATTAAGGCAATGAGAATGTTTTACTCATGCTTGAAACATAAATGTTACCACATGATTTCTATAACGAAATAAATATAAAAATTATTGTATTGATTATTTATCTAGTAATAGTAATCAATATAAAAATAAATTTAGTTTTTTTCAATGTAATGGTATTCTTAGGAAAGTTTGTTTATTATGATATACAGATCAAATTAAGTATTTTCAAATTTTACTGCAATTGTTGAAGTTATTAAATGAGAAGCTTGACTCATCAGTAGTAAACCTCCTCAGTAGTGCCGCCAAATTAATATACAGACCGCTATACATTTCTATTGAATTGTTTCTCTTATATGCCCTACGTTTTATAAGGAAGGTAACTTAGGGGTGTTTAGAGAACCTATGGACATAAGCTTATAGGACTATGTAGAAGGGAATACATATAATTAAGAGAAATTGCACTGAGAAATGTACTCCCATAATTATTATTCAATATTAAATCTATTATATTATCAAATAAAGATCATAAATTCATGGTAGTATGGTCTGTAAAGACATTATTTGATAATATATAATAAGAAACTTGTTGCCAAGCAATTATTAAAATGATTTATTTATAGATGCCATTTGAATGTATAGTTTTTTAAAAAGGTATATATATAATAATTATATATTTTAATGAAGACACAATTATAAAATTTAATCTTGAAATTAGTCGTAGATATCCTTGTATGGACATAGATATATAAAGTCTATCTCTCTCGTCAAAAGAGACGCTAAAACAAACACCATCTATTGACCGTCTCCGTAAACTAGTGAACTCAGATCGGTGACAAAGTCACAACACCTGCTTTGGAAAACTAAGAATGGTCGACCTGGAGACTGTGGTTTCGGGCTAATGGCCATTTTCAGTCCATGGCGGACTTTATTTCTTTAGATTCACAAAGGACAAATGCAATCTTCACAATCTGCCAAAGTAGTGTTTACCTGGCAATGTGGCTAGGCCAAATCTTAGGCCAAAATATTGATGGAAATTTTGTCTAGCCATTCTGCCATTTAAACACCTCTTTTGCGGATTGTCTGGATATAATATTAAATACAGTTATCAGCGTCATGCGTTCTGTCACCGTTTGCTGCCCCACCACGTGGCGCGACGGTGACCTTGAGTGACGTAATGACAGGGTAGGAACAAGAAATCACTTGCTATCATTATCATATCATTTTATGTATATATCAGATTTAAAATATATTCATATACAAAAAATCTAAATAATACAATTTTCAAATATCGTTTTGAAAATTTACATTTTTATTTTTGTATTTTAAAAACACAAAGATTGAAGCGGGACGTTTCAAAAGAGTGCCATCCACGACGCTAATTTATAATTGTAAAGAATAGTATTTTAATAAAACATTTAATCGGGTAAAACCCGGGCGTTGCCCGGGTCATTCGGCTAGTAATTAAATAAAATCCGATTTTTAAAACTGAAGATGGCAATATCTTGAAACTATGTTCTTCAGGTGAACGCTTCTCAGGTTGGCAAAAATGGTGTTGGAACTTTGTTACCGATCTAAATACGCTAGGTTTAGAGACGGTCAATAGATGGCACTTAATTTCAGAGTTTAATTTTAATTGAAGAGACTTTTTAAAAATTCGTAAAAGGCTCTGAATGCTATTGGAATCTGAAATAGAAGCTGCAGTTTATATCCATAAAAAAACAGAGATTTTTTCCGATTGGAATTAATAATTATAATGAAGGTTTCTAGGTTATCCACATACATTTATTTTCCCGAAATTTCTGCAACTTTATACCAACTTCAATAACTACATATTTCTTTATATAAATTATATCGTTTGCACAGACTCCTATATGAGCATCAGCTCTTTTTTGATCAAAAGAAAATAAGACTCTGATTGGCATTGAAGTTGAGATGTAGGGGAACTAAATATAGCAGATATGTACCGTTGATATATTAACATACGCTTACATATGTTACCTACATAGGCTTTTGTATTTGTTTCTTTGTCTTTTTAAACAATATTTTTCGTTAAATATCTACAATTAAGAAGCATTTTTTATAGTTTTACCAAAACCTATCACCCAAAAAAACCTCCAAGTACAAAATTTAAAGTGATGGAACAAGAGTTGTAGCCATTCAGTAGATAAATAGATATCGTTTGGAAGGTTTATTGATGAGGCAAGTTTTCTCAATTTCTTTGTAATCTTCAGTTCATCAATTATAGAAATTCGTATTGAATAGTTGAATTTAGTTGAATAGTTCCACCACTCCTCATGTTTTACCTATCAACAGACATCCAGTAATCTACACATCATCATGGAGGTGAAGAGACTGAGTTAAGGCGGCACATATGGCGCTAGCAATCATCCAATATCGAGCTGGTCGCATCTCCCCCAGGAACCAATTATCATAAATCAAATGGCGCCACCACCGCCATACTTAAAAGGAGATAATTTTATAAAAACGGTCGTTAGTTATAATTATAGGCCCTGGATAATTAGGATTAGTTTAAATCTTGCAGCCCATAATTAGGTCCTCGCGATGGTGCTGTTTAACCCCGCTAACTAGCACTTTATGACAGATGGTTCTATAGAGATTCATTAAGATAACCTTAACTAACTATCAATAGCTATTATAAAAATCTCTCTCATTTAGGATCGAATAACATCTTTATTTAGAATGTTTCAAATCGATATATATCTCGAAATTATTTAACATGTAGATTTAGGTATTTCCCTTCAATTTTCTTTTTGATATTGTCGTGTTTTCTATATATTTGTTGCCAAAAATATCAAACACTATAAAATATAAAATGAAAGGATTTAAAATCACGAATGTTTCTTTTATACATAATACAAACTTCTACTGCCCTTACTGCGATGAAAAAAAAATATATTGGGAGGGCTTGGCTCATCAGTGGTGAACCCTCCCAGCGGTTTCACCAATTTAATCACCAGACCGCTTCTCAGAGCTCTAATACTGTATTGGACGATTCTGCTTATATACGCAGCACTGAAGGATGGAATCTCAGAAAAGGTTTTCAAGAAAACTATGGACATAAGCTTATAGGACAGTAGAATTACATTCAAATATTTGCATCGAGCAATGCTCTTCCGCAAACAATAAAGACAAAGCCAGTTAGGCATGAATTAACACAAAGCAATAACGCGCCATCTATACATAAGCTATAAAATATAAGCTTTTATTTTGACAAATTCTCTCAACAGCACCACCAACACCATATATATCTATACTTTTATATTTATTATAAAGTAAATATAGCTTCCAGGGCTAAGTTTCTTGTTCAAATTTTATTATCTAGCTTTCGTCAGTCCTTCTACGGGAGTCTCACGATTTATATTTAAAAAATTCTCTTTTCTCTCATGCAAAAGCACCTCCTATTAATTTTTCGTTGCAGTAAGGGCAGTAGATAATTTTTCAATTTTAAAATAAGCACACGCGTCTATAATAGTTTAGAATTCTCTTAATAGATGGCGCGCTAATGTATCATATTATATATTTACATATTTACTGCATTTTTCGTCTAAAAAAAGACAAATCTGCATATAGAACAGCTACAGATCCATATTCGAAATGAATACTATACAAATAACAAATAGAAGTTCTCTTTATAGGGCACAGAGGGTCTTTCAAAATTAACCCAAATTATGTAAAATTTATTTCGAAAATAATTTAATAAAATATTTGAAAATTATTCTCTTAAAAAGAAACAATTATAAAATACTTTACAACTATTTTTATATATATTGATGTTATTCTTTTATGTCTAAGATTAAACTATCAAAAAACCAATAATGAAAAGATAAAAATTGTAAATATATTTTGATACCTTTTCAATTTTTTAATGTAGATAGAGAATTTGAAATCTTTTCTATTATAATACAGAGGGTGTTTCCTTTCAAATGAAACGATTTCAAACGTCCGTTAGAACTTTATTTTTCGAACGTGAATTTTTTTCATGTGTTCTATGTGCTTCCCCTTCTTCTTGGCTATCTCCCTGCATCGGACTTTCCAAGCTGCGAACACTTCCTTGATTTTGGAGAGCGAAACATTCGACCACTCCTCTTGTGCGGCTTTCCAAAGTCCGGCCTCAGTTTTGGGACGTCGGTTGAAGAGCCGTTGTTTCAACATACCGAACCCGTAAAAATCCAGTGGGCTGGCGTCGGGAGACTTCACTGGAATGTCCGAGTTCCTGATAAAATTTAGGCCTAGGGTGTCCTTCATTTCTTGTAGGAACTGTTGGGTTTTGTTGGAGGTATGGGAAGAGGCTTTGTCGTGATGAAGGAACACTTTGTCCATTTCCCCTGGGTAAAGGTCCTTCAGTTGTTCGATGACAGGTTTCAGAACGCATTCTATATAGAATTCTGAGTTCACCTTCACCTTCGATGGAACCTTTATGAGCGGAAGGACTCCACGGCCAGTCATTACCCCGACAACCATGAAACCTTTAGGGAAAGTTTCGGAGCATTGGTGAACCCAATTATCCGGGACCTGATTGCCTCTTTTGATGTAACAGATCTTCCGGATTCCATTGCAATACGTCACATACATCCATGCTTCGTCCAATGTTGCAGTATATTCCGATCTGGAACCGGCCAGGTGTTCCTCGTAGAGCTTCCGGGCATTCGTTGCACGGTTTTTCATGTGGAAAGGGGTGAGCTTGTGAACCTTGCCTTTTCGTCGGGTATCCAGTTCCAAATCTTTGTGAATGATGTTATTTATCGTTTTTAGCGATGTTCCACACATTCTGGAAAGTTGGCGCTGAGATGGTGGATTTTCAGTAGTTGCTAGCCGCTTTACGTTGGAAACCGTGGCGGGGGTCCGCACCGGACGTGGTCGATCGACTTGAAATTTTTGCCCATTGGATTCAGCTTCCCTTTTCTTTCCGATGCCATTTACTACCCTACATATTGTAGCTTTGCCAACATCTAGTCCTTCTGCTTTTAGCTTTTTCACTATGACGCTATAACTGTTTCCTTCTTTGGAAAGGGTCCGAATTGTTTGTTCGACTTGGAGCGTTAGTCTCTCTCCCCCCATGTTGTAAAAATCATGATACCTGATGAAAATGAATTCTCCAGAAGATTCTAGATCTATTGGAACCAGTGTCGTGTGCAGCATGCCTGCACGTGCAAAACGCGAGCGCTCGAAAATCGTTTCATTTGAAAGGAAACACCCTCCGTATATTAAATACCTTACATATGAGCTTTCCGAATTCTATATAAACTCAGTTGTAAATTTATCTCGAAAAGCTATAACATGTAACGTATTTAACATTTAATTTATGTAATGTTTTCAAAGGCTAGATAATAATACATAAAGTCGCCTCTCCCGTCAAAATAGACGGTAAAAAATAGGCGTCAACTATAGACGTTCTTCGCCAACTAGCGGACTCGTTTCGGGGACAACGCCACACGCCAGTTTGGAAAAACTGAAAAGCAGCACCCATAATTAGACCATGCTTTCGAGTTGAGGGCCCTAGTGAGTCCAGAGCTGACATTAATTTAATGAGATCCACAATGGATTAAATTAAATATTCACAATTTGCCAAAAAGGGTGCTTAGCTGGTAAAGAGGCTAGGCCATCTCTATGGGCAAAATATAGAAGGAACTTTGCCGGAAAATATTGATTTATTAAAAATGCTCGCCCCTCAGGTAAAGATAGACGCCAAAACTAACAACCAATTCTAGCGTATATTTTTTAAAAACACTCTAGATCTTTTATATAGAAATACGTATAAAACGTATTGTAAAAAATACTGCCCCAAACGAATAAAATAATAAATCACTATATGAAATGAACTCTGGGGCTCCAGAAAAATTGATTACTAAATGTAAAAGTATGTACTTATTGTTGATGTTTATTATTTAAAATATTCATTTTCATTCTATGATTTGATTAATCTGTGATCTAATTTATTCTGTGGTGTTGTGTGTATATAAATATATATATTTCTTTGAGTGGATGTGGGAGATAGTATATGAGGAGACTTTCAGGTGTAAGAGTATTTAGTTTTATTATAGTCATTGTTATTTGTGCCTTCAATAAAGAAGTTGTAAGTTTTAATAGAGAGTAATTTATTAAGATTTCCCATCAATTGGTAGCAGAGAGCGGTTGAATTTAAATTGATGCAAATCAAGATTAATTGAATATTTTTTAGAAAAAAGAAAAGATGCAAAATTTTAACTTATCTCCAATAGAAAAACTATCAGACAAAAACTACTTGATCTGGGCAAATAGAATTGAAAGTGAATTAAGAGGATTGAAATTATGGAGACGAATTATAGAAGGAAAAGAGATAGAAAAGCCTCAGGAAACCAAAGAAGAAAATTTCGAGCAAAAGTTGAAAATCTGGGAAGACTGGGATGATGACAATGCAATTGCAAGAAATGTGATGAACAGAACAATGAATGACACTCAAATTTTAAAATATTCAAGTGAAAGAAGTGCCAAGAGATTATGGAATATAATTGGGGAAGAAATGGCATCTAAAAATGAAGACTTACAGATGAAAAATAGAATAGAATTATCAAAATTGAAAATGAAGGAAGATGAAACGGTTGATGACTACTTGAATAGAGCAGTAATTATAAAGAGCAGAAGCATTCAAGCAGGAGATGAGATAAAAGATAGAGAGTTGATTTGCTTCGTTTTGGAAGGTTTGAGAGTTGAATTTGATTTTGACGTAAAAATTATAAAATCTGACAGGCAAAATAATATGAACATAATAAGACAAATCCTGAAGGAAACAAAAGAAAAATTAAAACATAGAAAAGAAGAAAAACGGCAAACAGAAATTGCATCAAAAGCTAAAGAGGGCTGGACGGAAAGAAGAAAATTTATTAAATGTTATAACTGTGGAGTGATGGGACATATTTCTAAAGAGTGTAGAAATAAGATAAAATGTTTTAAATGTGGAGGATTTGGGCATAAATCGGCAATATGTAGAAAGAATAGAAATGAATGTCATGCAAAGTATAATAATAATGGGCCTAAGAGAGGGATAAATAAGAAAAATTATAGAGAATCCACAAATCATGTGATAGAGACAAGTGTAGTTAATTACGAAGAAGATCAAGGGGTAGACAAGATAAGATGGAATATGGATTCTGGAGCCTCTAGCCATATGGTTAGTAAGAAAGAGATATTTATAGAATATAAAGAGGAAGAAAGAATAATAGCGACAGCTGAGAAAGGTGCAATAATGAAATCATCAGGAATTGGATCTATAAGAATGAAGTCAAATGTAAATGAAAGATTCATAAAATTTGAAAATGTTTTACATATACCTAATTTGAGAGAAAATTTATTATCAGTTACAAAAATTATAGATCATGATTTTAATGTATTGTTTACAAAGAACAAAGCTGAAGTAATAGACAAAAATGGTGAGATTTTATATGAAGCAAAAAGAAATGGTTATAAATTTGAAGTAAAGGGACTCCTAAATATGGAAATAGCAAGAAAGGCAGAAGTAGATGATATGCTATGGCATCAAAGACTTGCTCATGTAAATTTTCAGAAATTGAAAGAAATGTATGATAATTCAACGGTATTCGGATTGAAAAATTTACATAATATCAAAGGGAATTGCGAGTCTTGTACATTGGGAAAATTACATAGAAAATCTTACAAAAGTATTCAATATAAACAATCTGAAAATATTTTGGATCTATGGCATACCGACATAGTTGGACCTTTGAATGAATCTTTTGGATATAAGTATTTCATTACCATTGTTGATGACTATAGTAATTTTACTTTCATTATACCAATTGCTAATAAATCTCAAACAGCAGATTCCATAATAAACTTGATTATGCAAGAAGAAAGACAGACTGGAAAGAAAGTAAAGAGAATTCGAAATGATAATGGAGGAGAATATGTTTCAAATTATTTGAGGCGATGGTTATCTAGTAATGGCATCAAACAAGAATTCACCACTGCTTATACTCCTGAAAGTAATGGAAAAGCCGAAAGATTTAATAGAACCATAGTTGAGTCAGCAAGAACCATGCTAATTGATTCTAAATTACCTTCAATATTTTGGAGTAAAAGTGTTAAAGTGACTGTTCATATAAATAACAGAATTAAAATCAAAGAAATGATAACAACTCCTTTCGAGATATACAAGGGATGGAAACCAAACATTGTTTACTTAAAAAGGTTCGGAAGCGAAGCTTATGTTCATATAAGAAAAGAAAAGAGAAAGAAGATGGAACCAAAAGCTCATAAAGGGATCATGATGGGATACAGTATGATAAGAAAAGGCTATAGAATATATTTACCAGAAATGGATGAAATACATGAAGTATCAGATGTTAATTTTAATGAATCTAGACTAGGATATTATTTAATGAATAATAGTGGTAGAAATCTTGATGAAAATGAACTTTTCTTTTTTAGTAGAAAAGACCAAAATTTGATTTCTCACGGGAATGAAGACTCTGGTGGTGATATTTATAATAGAGAAGACCAGGTAGAAAACTTTAACATCGATGATGAGCATATTCCTCAAGATGATAATGATGTAGATTTGAGTGAAATAGAAGAAATACCTCCTGATGAAATAATTACTCCACATAGAAGAGGACCAGAACCAGGAATGACGAGAGAAATGAGAGAAGAACGAGATCTTCATTTGAGAGAAACCGAGGAAGAAGAACTTATAAAAAGGGGAGTGAGAAGATCTGAAAGATTAAGACTAATGAAAAATAAGGAAAATGTTTCTGATAGAACTTATGAAATTAAACGTCCGAAAGATTACCAAGAAGCACTGAATTCAGAAGAAATGAAAGCGGACCATCTCACCAAGACTGTGGATGCTGTCAAGCTTAAGAACTGCATAAGTGGTGGAGTTATTTTTGAGGAATGAAAATTGAAAATTTGAAGGGGAGATTTGTTGATGTTTATTATTTAAAATATTCATTTTCATTCTATGATTTAATTAATCTGTGATCTAATTTATTCTGTGGTGTTGTGTGTATATAAATATATGTATTTCTTTGAGTGGATGTGGGAGATAGTATATGAGGAGACGTTCAGGTGTAAGAGTATTTAGTTTTATTATAGTCATTGTTATTTGTGCCTTCAATAAAGAAGTTGCAAGTTTTAATAGAGAGTAATTTATTAAGATTCTCCCAACACTTATAATATAAATAGTATTATAATACTGATAACTACTATATAAATATAATAAAATAAATAGTACTTGTACATTAAAAAGGCCTAATGCCGTCCGTATTATTTTACTGCTGATTGGTTCTCTTCTGCCACTGATAACGCATGCGTGGTCCATTTAGTTACTATAAACAAAAAGCTAGCAATTGTAGAAAATGAGCCATCGGTAACGAACGAAGCATTACCAGATCCCCTGTTGGAAAGATAAAATATCTTCCTATGAAGCAGAATTGGGGATGATAAAGAAGAGCGAACAAAAATGCTATCTAGGTGAAATAAATAGCAAGTCAATTCTTAAGTCAAATATAATTTTCTGATATCTTTTAAAGATAGTTATAGGCAAATTTTAGTATTTTATTTTAAGTATATTCTCTAATTTACCTTCGCATATCGAGGGGTAATTGGTATAATTCACGCTACACTCTGTTATATATTTACGGTGTCCGTTTCATTATATTTCTCACTGTCCTTCTCGGTCCCCAGAGAATCAATGTAGTGACGCAGAAACAGTTCATTCCGTTTCTGTTGCCATTCCAAACATCAGAGAATCGTGAGATTAAAGATTAGATCCTAATATCAAACGACAGCGGTCGACAAAGCAACCTCTCTGCCTCTGATTGGTCAGCCCAACGCATGCGCAACCTCTCCGCCTGAATAATTGTGAAAATTATCGAATAATCAAGATGATGTATTTATTAAAGATATTTCGAAATTTTTTCAATAAACTTCTAATATTCTACTGCTCTAGTTTTTCAAAATATATTTTTACCGCTTATATATATTTACATTTATTGATTTTAATTTTTAAAAAAATAGCTCTCAACCTTTTTAACTATTTGCATTTTAGAATATTAATGTATGTATTTTAATAGTTAAACATCAAATTATATTATTAATTAGTTGTATATTAATCATTTACAGTGTTAATTAACAATTTAATTCTCACCCGCCTTATTTGAAATCTTTGACATCTTGTTAAAAGTTTGCGCAAATTTATCCTTCTTGGAATTAAATGTGATTAAAAATTTAATCTTCTTAGAGAACTCCTTCCACTCTTCAACTACTATTTGAATAAATACACAGAGAGTTATATTTTAGATTTAAATAAATAATCACTAAATTAGAACAAGATTGTGCATATAGGAAAAATAAATAATAAAATATTTTACCTTTAACACGATATAAAGACTATCGAGGTAAATTCTTCCTAATATTATTTCTATGTGTATTTTCACTTTTATATTAGAAAAAGGAAAAGAGTATATTATTATATTAAAATATTCAAAGATACAATTGATATTGATTACAAATTTATATTCTATATAAAAATATTATATATGTATTCTATGAAATTTATAAAATGATTTGATTTTTTTTTTCAGGAAGGTTTCTGTCTCTACCTTAACTATGTGCAGTCTTTTTGTGATAAGAAGTTTATAGATGATTATCTAAAATAATTTATTTCTATAACTCTCGATTAAAATATACAATAAAATACTATATTTAATTTATAATTTGTTATTGATGTAAATGGATTTATAATAATAATTAAATTTTGTATATATTTATTTATTGGGTTTTGACTAGGAGTAGAGTAAACACATTCTGTCGAGAGATACGTAAATTTTGATTGTTTAATTATTGGATTAAATTTGTTTTGTCAAATTTCTTTTATGTAAATATTTTTAAAGAAGGTAAATAAACTACTTTTATTTTATAAGTTCTGATATCTATTATTTTGTTTAAAATAAATGTTTATACTATTTCTAATAAATTATTTAATATAGAAATTGACACTGGTGCGGCTTTAACAACTATGTCAAAAGATCAATTTTAAAAATATTTTGAACATATTAAATTGTTTCCTTTTAAATGTTATTTAACTGATTATCAAGGAAAGGGCATTACCTCTATTGGAGAATGTAAAGTAGAGGTAAGATTTAAAAATAAAATAGGCCATTTAAAATTAATAGTAACAGATATTAAAAATAATAAATTTCTCATAGGAAAAGAGCGGATAGTATTTTTTGATATGGCACAAATTAATGTCCAACAAAATAATAATTTTGATACTAATTTAATTTTTAATAAACTAGCCGAGTGACCCGGGCAACGCCCCGGGTTTACTCGAAGGGCCCGCAGGTGAGAAACTATAGGCATTGGTTCCTATGCCTAAAAAATTATTTAAACTGAAAAAAGAAGAAAAATACTAACAAATCAGAAAATAAAAGTGCAAACAACACATCTACACTACTTCAAGAACATGAGAGCACATGCACTGTGTAACCATACGTGTACCATTCGTAAAGACCCTGCTTAGGATTAAAATATCTCCGAAGCATAACAATACAACCAACTCATGTTTGCTAAGCAATTTCAGGAAAGAAACTATAGGCATTAGTTGAAGAGTTTAAATAAATATATTTTGAGTGAAAAAATGACACAAATCAGCAAATAAAATTGCAAAAAATGCTACTATATCGCAGATAAGACAACATATAAAAGGAATGAAAATATTTAAAGGACCTCATTAAAACTACATTTCTAGTTTTATATATACAATATAACCTCGATAATTCGACCATGTTTTGTTGTCTTGACCTACAGCCTATCATATAACAAAGTGTAATTCAACACTATCGATAATTCAACCATTTTAAATTTCAACAATTGTTTGTTGCTCAAATATAACTTCACTGCTAAAAAGGTATTACAGAGAAAATGGCTGGCATTGTAAATGTACAAAATGTATGTATAGAGCAGGGGAATAATAAATAAAGACCAAAATCAAATTAATTGATAATAAATAGATTATTGCCAAAAAAAAAATACAAAAAATATTTTTTTCTCCTTTCTTATCTTCACTCAATCATATTAGAGTGTCAAGCTTGTAAAGCTTGAAATTAACAACCATCACGATTGGGTGAAGTAGAATGCGTCTGCCTTTGTCATCAAGACTGGGAGCACTACTCAGTGGCAGGGCACTGACTTAGCTCCAAAAGAATGTATCCCTGGATTAGCAGCCCTTACAAGGTACTATCAGCCGGGCCAGCTGAGCCCAGGTTTTTTTAGTGAGCTTGTTACTGCTCCCCCTCCTCCTTTTTCATCCTGGCTTGGGACCGGCAAAGGCGGAGTTTTTTTTCTTTCAGGTGAGAAACTTTAGGCATTGGTGAAAAGTGTAAATATATATTCTGGAAATGAAAAAAAAAGGATAAAATAAATCAGAATATAAATTCACAAACTATATTTCAGAGGAGACGATTTATAATAGGAATTCATTTAAATGACCTCATTAAAAACTACATTTTATATATACTTGGGTTCAACTTTACATGTATGCTATCCAAAGTTCGCACACTTGAAAAAGTCACATAAAGTCGTCTGTGCGTAAACACAGGCTCTTGTAGCAAAGGTTTGGCCTTGAGCCCTCTTTATAGTCATATATTTCAGACATTATACAGTGTGTTCAACTTTGGGTACTGTTGTGCTTCAAGGACATGAGAGCACATGCTCTAGAACACCATACCTGTTCCATCGCAAAGATCCTATAGGCATTGGTGAAAGTGTAAATAAATATTTTGGAAATGAAAAAAAATTGCAGATATGACAACATATTAAAGGAATAAATTCATTTAAAAGACCTCATTAAAAGCAACAATTCTATATTTTTATATATACAATATAATCTAATTAATTCAACACACGATAATTCGACCATTTTTGGATGTCTCGACCTACGGCCTATCATATGACAAACTAATTCGACACTTTCGATAATTCAACTATTTTGGAAAATCAAATTTCAACAGTTGATATTTGTCTAAAACCCCTATTATTAACAACATATTAGACTGCAGAGTGCAAAAATGTAGAAAAGTGTATGTATATAATTGTATGCATATATTTGTATGTAAATAATTGTATGCAAATAATTGTATGTATAGATCAATGAGTAAAAAAAATTTTTTTTTGCTTATCCCTAGTACACGTGGTACAGGCCTTGATAATCATGGTGGGTAGAGTAGGCGACTGCTTTAACTGTAAGTACACCACATGTCTAAACATGTGAAAAGCAGTTCGACTTTGCATTTACAAATGTGCCAGAGCCCCGTTTGATTACTTGCGCTTGCTGGTGGGGTTGGACTTTTGCAAGAATCGGAAGCCATTGGAGCATTTTTTTAAATTATTTTTCAGAAAAAAGTGCCCAATGCGGGAATCGAACCCGGGTCGTAGCGGTCGAAAACCAACGGCTTAGACCATCCTTCCACCAACCCCCAGTAAAATAAGTAAGTAAAAAGAAGACCAAAAATAAGTGATAATTTATTGAATAACAAATAAAATAAAAAACCTTTCAGGTGAAAAATTATAGTCATTGGTAAAAAAGTAAACAAGAGAAATAGCAATTGGGGTTTTGAGTCTGCGGCGAGTCATATTAGCACGCCTAGCTGTTAGGGGAGTGAGTCTTCCACGGCCTTTTCGAGGCATGACAGAAGACGCTGAAAAAAAAAAGGTAAAATAAGAACCAAGCAGAGGAAAACTATAAAACTGAAAGCCAGGACAGGCATAAAAAGAAAATTCCAAGCATGTGAGGAAACAATTGATGAAAAAAAAAAGGATTCCAAAAAAATACTGCAAAAAAAAAACCAGACACAAAAAGCAACAATTGAGTACACAAATACAGCATCAGCCTATTTATGAGAAGAAATAAAAAACGACAGACACAAAAATGGAGCTAAATTTAAATGAAAAACTATGACAGATCAAGTAATCAAATCAGGCATTATGAAAGATACTGTAAAAAAGAAAATCAGACACAAAAATCAGACAAAAGAATAAATTAGATTTTATTCTTTAGTTCATTTATTAAATAAGACACAAAAATGGAGCTAAATTCAAATGAAAAATTATAACAAATTAATAAAAAAAATAAGACCTAATCCAAATGTCACCATCATCAGACAAAAGAAAAAATGAGATTTAATTCTTTAGTTCATTTATTCTTTTGTCTGATGCTGTTGCTGAAACGTCACACACTATTAAATTATTTGGATTAGGTCTTATTATTAAGAAAAAAAAAGATGCCAAAGAGAGATGAAAAGATGCCAAAAAAGATAACCAGATACAAAAATTGTGCTAAATTCAAATGAAAAACTATAACAAACACTTATAAAAGATAATTATTATAGAATAAAAGTAATAATTCAATCTACAATTCGAAAAATAATATAACCTCAGCCTATTTATGAGAAAAAAAAACGTTGCCAAAGACATTAGGAAAGATACTGCAAATAGAAAACATACACAAAAATTGAGCTCTATTTAAATGAAAAACTATAACAAAGTATTTACAAATTATAATCATAATCAAATGAATCAGAAATATATATTATAAATAGCGAACCCGACCACGAGTTGCTGTGGCTAAATTGTAATATGTTAAATTAACATTATACTAAACTATTCAGTACAGTAAAGTTAATATTCACTTATAAAGATAAAAATGTTTTAGCCGATCTAAAGCCCTACGGGATTGAGAATGGAACGTTACGTTAAAATTTGAAAGATATTTTTTATATATATCGATAATATAGCCCTTCATTGTAATCATTGATTATAATCACTGCATTAATAAATGTCAGTGAACTCGTTTATATGTATTGTTTTTTGTTTTCGAGATATTCTAATAGAACGTTCTAACATTTTCTGTTAAATATTAATATATGCACAAACACAGAATATAATAACTATGTCTTAATTTCGCTATAATTATTGTTATAAATATTATTCTAAAATAATTCGCCAGAAATCGTCCTGATAGTGTACTAAACTTCCCAAAGTTTCATGGCAAACATCTAAAATAAAATAATACTTTTAATACTTTGCTACAATATTAAAAAGAGGGGGGCTTAGGTGTTTAAAATGTAAAATGTGCTCTAAATAGTATTACATAGAGCCTTCATAACAAACATATTTAAAATAAACCAATCAAAATATAAAAATGCTGTAAAAACAGACCTTTCTACAATAATATAAAAGAAACGAAAATAAAAAAAGACACCCACGCTGAGCCTCGAACCTAGGTTTGTTACAAATATTATTAAAAAATTGTGTATGTTAATTTTCATTTTAAAAAGCCTACATTTTAAATAAAATAATATTTTTAATAATTTGCTACAATAATATAAAAGAAACTAGCCGAGTGACCCGGGCAACGCCCAGGGTTTACCCAAAGGGCCTGCAGAGACTTTAAAAGTATAGATGGTGGCTTAAAAATCGCAATGGGTATATTCAGATTTCCTAGAAGCAGCATTTCAAGTAAGGATAAGTAAAAATACTTTCTAAGTATAAATTCGTTAATTCGACCATGTTTTGATTTCCAGAACCTATGAAATTACAAACAGTAATTCGACAATACCGATAATTCGACCCCTTGCGATAATTCGACCTTGATTTGATTTCCCAATCTCTGGCCTATCAAATAACAAACGGTAATTCGACAATATTAATTATTCACCACTTCTGATAATTCAACCATTTTAAAATGCAAATTTCGACGTTTGATGTTTACTTACAACTTTACTAAAAAAAAGGTATTATAGATGCGAGCAACGAAACATTTTGAACCCATATAATGCAAATTCATATCCTCACTTATAGGGTGTCAAGCCTAAAGGATGCGAATTCATGTCCCTGATTTCTAAAAATTAACATAAAATTGTAGGCTACCAACGCGAATTCGCGTCTACTGGGATCTTTTCCCATACCTTCTTGCCTATTTATCAGTGGGTTGGGTTGGGGGGGAATGTCAGCTGTCCCAATGTACCTGTAAAATGTCACATGCGACCGAGTTCAAGCAGCCATTATTTTTATTTATTTCAAGCTATATAGATTACACTAAAAGAAAATATCATTTTTTAAACATGTTATTATATGAACAACTCGATTTTCATACGGCCCACTGGACCATGTAACTCTGGAATCATAAGTGCAAAAACAGACATCCCTAAAGGACTCCTTTAAAATATCTTTATGATTCTTTTTTAATAATATTCTTAAACATTTTTAATTTTTTTTTTCATATTTATTAACTTTTCAATATAGAAAATAAGATAACATAAAAGGGATAAATTCATTTAATGGACCTCACTAAAAACTGCATTTCTAGCCGAGTGACCTGGGCAAAGCCCCAGGTTTACCCTAAAGGCCTGTGAATGGGCAGGATAACCATATGTGTGCCATTGCAAAGATCCTAAATCAATGTATAGAGCACTGGGGAAAATAGGTTTTTTTTTTTTTTTTTTTTGCTTATCCCTAGTACACGTGGTACAGGCCATGATAATCATGGTGGGTAGTTAGCGACTGCTTTTACTCTAAGCGCACCACATGTCTACACATGTGAAAAGCAGTTTGACTTTGCACTTACAAATGCCAGAGCCCCGTTCGGTTACTTGCACTCGCTGGTGGGGTTGGACTTTTGCAAGAATCGGGGGCCATTGGAGCATTTTTTTTTTTTAAACAGAAAAAAGTGCCCATGCGGGAATCGAACCCGGGTCCTAGTGGTCGAAAACCAAACGGTTTACCCAGCCTTCCACCGACCAAAAGTCAAAATAATAATAAATATTTTATGAATGAACAAATAATACAAAAAATTGCTTTCAGGTGAGAAACTATAGGCATTGGTGAAAACTTTAAAAAATTATATTGAAAAAAAAAAAAAGAAAACAAATATTAAAAGAAAATTCAATACAACACAACTATATAGCAAATACAGCCATTATTTCTAGCCGAGTGACCCGGCAACGCCCCGGGTTTAGCCTAAAAACATGTGAAGCGCTAGATAACCATATGTGAGACATTGCATAGATCCTGAATCAATGTATAGAGCACTGGGGAAAGTAGGTAAATAAAGACCAAAAATCAAAATATTTAATTATAAATATTTTATTAGTGAACAACTAATACAAAAAAATCCTTTCAGGTGAGAAACTATGTTGTTGATGTTTCTTATCCCCTTGTGTAAAGATTACACGAATTCCATGATCTCATGGAATGGGGTATAGGGGTGCAGCTTTCGTTGATCATGGCACCATGATCCAGGCACACTTTGGTGAAAGTCTGACTTTGCCTGTGATTTAAGGCCATTCCAAATATGGAAGCCTTTGTTTCTGACTCTAACATGAGCACAGACGCAGCTCCTCCGTATCCCTGGAGTGGAACCATTGCTGAGGTCCATCAACTGGGTCAGTTGAACTCAGGATTTTTAAAGAGGGAGTGTCCCTCCTGGTTACAGCATCAAGTCTACCAGAACAAGACTTGATACAATCGTGTAGAGAGTTTACTCTACCTCCCAACAATGTCCACTGCACCACAGGCCAGTTACAGAGGGGTAAGCATGGGAGGTGTGAGAAACTATAGGCATTGGTTGATGAGGCACAATTTGGATTGTAGATTATAAACAAAAGGTAATAAGACCAAATCCAAATATATAAATAGTGTGTGACGTTTCGGTAACAGCGTTGTTACCATCTTCAGACAAAAGTACTGAATGGAAAAAAGGAGCCTACAGCACCCGGTGTTCCCAGGTGGTCACCCTCCCAAGTACTGACCGAGCCCGACGTTGCTTAACTTCGGTGATCGGACGAGAACCGGTGTTTTCAACGTGGTATGGCCGTAGGCCATAGTACTTTTGTCTGAAGATGGTAACAACGCTGTTACCGAAACGTCACACACTATTTATTTATTTGGATTTGGTCTTATTACCTTTTGTTTATAGGCATTGGTGAAACTTTAAACAAATTTTTTGGAAATGAAACAAAAAGTAAAAGAAAACAAATCTTAAAAGAAAATTAAATACAACACAACAATAAACCAAATTAGACAACATAAAAGGCATACATTCATTTATTTGAAATGAAAAAAAAAATTAAAAGAAAACAAATCTGAAAATAAAATTGAATACAACACAACTATATAGCAGATAAGACAACATAAAAAGGGAAAATTCATTTAAAGGACCTCATTAAAAACTATATTTCTAGTTTTATAAATACGTGGGTTCAACTTTACCCGTATGCTATTCAAAGTTCGCACACGTGAAAAAGCCACATAGAGCTGTCCATGAGTAAACACGGGCTCATGTAGCAAGAGACCCACTCTAGCAAAGGTTTGGCCTTGAGCCTTATTAATAGTCATGGCAAAAGCCAACCTTAGTGGAAACTGACGCCTCTTCAGAATGAAGGGAAGGTTGGTATCTGAAGGAGCCAAAGATATTTTTGGCACCAATACAGTTTGTCCAACTTTGGTCCCTGTCAGTATTTGTGCTTCTAGGACATGAGAGCGCATGCGCTGGATAACCATACGTGTGCCATTGCAGAGACCCTGCTTAGGATTCAAATTTCTAAGGAGCATAACAATAGCACCAATCTTAAGGTTTAACCGGTGTGGAGGCATTCCTGTGGGAGTAAGGCTATTAAGGAATTCAGTAGGGTAGTTATTTTGTTCCTCCACATTCTCACACTCGACACTGTCAACACTGAGAAAACACTGACTCCTGTTTGGTAAGCGATCCAAAACTTTTTCATTAATCTCTAATGAATCTGTGTTTTTTGGCGTTAAAATCACAGACTGGCTAAGGGCGGTAATATCACCATAGGAAGAACCAAATATTTCCTGCACCAGGTCAACCCCATGAAAGATACAGCTTTCTGGAAGAGAAATGAGGCCCTGTTGGTCTGTAGGTAGATCACCATCACCAACTTTAAGTAACCATTGAGAGAAGCTCTGTGCATCAATACCTGCTCGCATATTCTGAGTAAGGCGCAAGATCACAAACAATGGCCATAGCTTGCTTTGCTTAATGCAAGCAGCAACAATTTCAGCTCTTGAAGCTCGAGGTACCACAGGTAGCACTTGGCGAAAGTCACCTCCAAGAACAACAACCTTTCCGCCAAAAGCAAGGTCACAATGCATAATGTCCTTTAGGAGACGATCCACAATTTCAAGTGCTCTGTAGTGGGCCATAGGAGCCTCATCCCAAATAATTAAGGATGATCTACGAATAAGCTCAGCCTCAGAACTATTGGCCGAGATCGCAGCTACAGAATTCTCAAGCAAGGGAATCGGCAGCTTAAACCTGGAATGGACAGTCTGGCCACCTGACAAAAGGGTAGCCGCTATTCCAGTGGAGGCCAGCGGAATGACAATTTTTCCAACGGCTCTAACACAATGAATTAGGGTGTTATAAACATAAGTCTTGCCCGTACCACCAGGCCCATCAATAAAAAAGCAACGTGGATTTACATTGAGGGAATCAACAATTGTGTCAACAATTGACTTTTGATCTGGTGTAAGGGACCTATACATTGCTGTCCCAATTTGCAGCTCTGCATTAACATCAAGGTGATCCTCTCCTGAATCAAGAAGTGGGGTTAGGGGTGCAGGAAGTCCATAATGGTGGCAACTGAGGCGATTTTCTCTCAGCTGGATTTCAAGCTCTCTGAGAGTCATCTGTTCAGCAGCTGCGTCAGATGTTGCACTAGAAAAGTCCTCACTAAGATACCCCTTGTATTTGGTCCACAGTGATACAGGGTCGGTAGGATTATTGTAGATGAGAATTGTCGCAAAGAGCTGCCGCAGTTGACAAGGCATTTGGAACAAAGCCGCCTCAGCTAAGCATGCATCCCATTCAGAATCATCAGCCAATAATCCACGGCGCTGGGCAGCCTCTTTAAAAGTGGAGCAAACAATATCATCCACAGTTCGCAAATCTTCAAAACTCTGAGCACCTGCAACATGTAATAGTAGAAGCCGGAGGTGGTAACGCTCAGAATCTTTAGGATTCACTGAACACATACGTCCAATGCACAAAGCCCCACCCCGAACTGATGGACATATGGTATGCGAGTGAGCATGCAAGCGATATTCAAACATTCGCCACATTGCCTCAGGAGCACTTACATACCGAGCGTCAAGAAAGTTTTTGATTTCATGATGTGCCCTGCTTTCCATATCTAATTCTCCAACAGACACTTCCACCTCAGCCCTGTCGTGTCCCTTATATACATACTTGAAAAGATATTTGACACTTTTCACAGAGGCACAGACCTCCACATTAATGTGAGCAGTGAACCTAACCAGCAGATAGGGGTTATAGGGAACAACCCAGCGGTTATCCACCTCGTGAGTGCCCACAACAAATGTCTGGCCGTCATCTCGACGTCTGTAGCGAGGATAGCCATTATTGTTAGCCTCAGTCAGCTGCAGGAATGATTTAGGGAAGTCTTTAGTACACTTGCCATCAGACATGCATGGTGAGTGAAGATTGAAGTTTCCACAAGGACCATGGATCATATGTTTACGAACCATGTCATACAGCTGAACCTGCATAGTAGGGCTAGGAATTTCTGCACAAACCAATCTGTCAATGGCATCCCTGTCTCTAGGCTTGTCTTCTTCTCTAAGCATAAACAGCATGTGGGCATGCGGTAAACCGCGTTTTTGGAACTCAACAACATGCACCCGAGCAATGACCACTCCCAATACATGCTGACTAACAATCTCGTGCAGTAATTGTTGTAACTTGAGATTGAAAACTCTAGCCACCAGATCCGGTCTATCAGAAGGATTCTGGTTAGGAAGAAGATTTTCAACAATGTCAGTCCAACGTGGGTTACAGGTAAATGTCACGAATAGGTCAGGTCTTCCAAACTTTCTAACAATGGCCATTGCATCCTGATAGTTTTGTTGCATGGCCCGGGAACTCCCAGGAAAGGAAGATGGAAGAATAAAAATACGGCCTATTCGCACACCCCGAGAATGTCCTTGCTCATGGATATAATCCATCAGACCTTGATATAACTCCACCCTAAGCAGGGACTGATTTTGGCGAATATAGTTCAGGCGATTGCCCTCTGTTTTAACATAGGCATCAACAACATACTGCTGAAATAGTCTCCTGCCATAGTGAATGGGCGAAAAGCCAGGTCTGATGGCCAACCTATAACTATAGAACTGAAGCATGGTAACATGGTTTCTAGTGCTTGTGCGCATGTTTTCTTCATGTAAGATTCCTATTGCCCAACCAGGATCACCGGCAGGAAATAAAAGAGGGTATGTCATTGGGTCACAGTTAGGATTAAGTGGAGAAATACGCACTAAACCACAATCATGCGGAAAAACAGCAATATCTCTGTTAGAAGGTACATGGCCATCTTGATCAACAAAAATGGCCGCAACTTCACTTACACTTGGGGCATTATATCGGCGAAGATCTCTACAATGATTTTGCCGGATGAGCATCTGAACCTGACACATTTGCCGGTTTTCAATGCGAGCCCGGTGTTCCTCAGCTAGTTCCACCTGGTGCATCTGCCTATAAGCAGAAGTATACGGATTCACACGCCTAAGCACAGAATCCAAAAGAGTCAATATACCAGGATGGCATTCCAAAGGCCTAGATGCTGCAATGCGTGTATTATTCGCAGCCTCAGAATCCAAAATATAAAGTTGGGCATAAGACGGGGCTCTGTTTCCATGAGGATGAAGGGGCCCAGTCAAATGATAGATCTGTCCATGGATTCTATAACAAAAAGGCCCCTGTCCAGAAAAGACATCAACCTGCGCACCCATGGAGGCAAATGCCAAAGAGCTGTTGTAGCTCCGAATGTTGGTCTGGAAGTACATCTGGAAGTCATCAATTCCATCATTTCATATGGAAAGGAGGACAAAGTAGGAAGAATAACTTTCCCTTTGTGGCAGCAGGAGCTACCAACAGTTTCGCCAGGGAAATGAAGGGCTGAGCAGTAAGGGCAGACTATATCGAGGCCCCCAATAATATATTCAGTGGGAACAGGAGAAATAGGATTAGGGGCGTTGTTCCCGCGGCGAGTACTATAAGCGAGTCTTCCACGGCCTCTGCGAGGCATGATACAGAAGCCGCTGAAAAAAAAAGGTAAACTAAAAACCAAGTTGAGCAAATACATGTCAAAATAAATTTAATGTAAAAGATCTCAATATAAACAACAGATTAAATTGCACAGTGCAAAAATGTAGAAAATTGTATGTATCATATAACATTTTATCATATAACAAATTAAGTAATCAACAATTGATTATACAAATAAATAATTAGCCTCTTATTGAGAAAAATAAAGATGCCAAAGACATTATGAAAGATACTGCAAAAAAGAATTATGAAAGATACGGCAAAAAAGAAAACCAGACACAAAAAATTGAGCAAAATGTAAAATTAAAAACTATAACAAAGAACCCACAAATTAATTTAATCAGAAATACAAAAAAGACGCTGAAAAAAAAGGTAAAATAAGAACCAAGCAGAGGAAAACTATAAAACTGAAAGCCAGGACAGGCATAAAAAGAAAATTCCAAGCATGTGAGGAAACAATTGATGAAAAAAAAAATGTGCAAATAATATGTATATAAAAAAGCAAAGCCCAATTCTAAACCCAAATATTTTTTTTATGAGAAGAACATCAACATATTGCATGATTATGGCAGTCCTTAGCTTCCCTGACAAAAATTCACCAAAAAAGTTAAATATTCCAAAATAAGTAAGGCACTTTTTCAGCCCCCCTGACAAAAATTCACTAAAAGAGTTAAGTAGCCAAAAAAATATTTTGGTATATATATTGCTAAATGTGTAACAAACATGTATATGAAAAAGCAAAGCTTAATTCTAAGTTTTAATATTTTTTTCAATATACAGAAGAAATAAGACACAAAAATGGAGCTAAATTCAAATGAAAAACTATAACAAACAATTATAAAAGATAATTATTATAGAATAAAGTAATAATTCAATCTACAAATCGAAAAATGTATATATTTAAATGAAAAACTAAGTTTCAATATTTTTTTTTAATATACAGAAGAAAAAAGACACAAAAATGGAGCTAAATTCAAATGAAAAACTATAACAAACAGTTATAAAAGATAATTATTATAGAATAAAGTAATAATTCAATCTACAAATCGAAAAATGTATATATTTAAATGAAAAACTATAACAAAGTACTTACATAATCAAATTAATCAGATATATATATTATTTCAAAACACATTTCTACGGAATTTCTACGGAATATCAAAACAAATGATTGATGATGATAAATGCAAAAAATCTACGATTGTAAAATAGATTAAATTGAAAAATAAAAATAACTGTTAACATTAGGAAAATAAAAACAGGCCTATGACACGAAGAAAAAAATAACGAAAATTTTGGTATATAGATTGTTATGTGTAGTTCAGAATCTTCGGAGGAGATAGCTCAGGACTTTACAATGGAAAACTCTGTTACGGTATTATCTATATAGATGAAAAAAAAAACACCCACGCTGAGCCTCGAACCTAGGTTGCGGGGGTACGAAGCTGCGTACCTAACGTATAGGGTAAGCTTGACGTTACAAATAAGATCATGCGAGGCTATTTAAGGCCATTAGTCTGCCGCGAGGGGGCGCTGATTGCGAGTGAATCTACGTTTTATCGTAAATAAAAATGCAACGAAAGGTTATTTCTAAAGAGTAATTAGCCAGAAACCATCCCGGTAGTATACTAAACATCTTCCCAAAGTTTCATCACGATTGGTTGTAGTAATAAGACAAAAGAACGCATTTCAAAACAAAAAAATTGATGATGATAAATGCAAAAAATCTACGATTGTAAAATAGATTAAATTAAAAAATAAAAATAACTGTTAACATTAGGAAAATAAAAACAGGCCTATCATATGAAGAAAAAAAATAACGAAAATTTTGGTATATAGATCGTTATGTGTAGTTCAGAATCTTCGGAGGAGATAGCTCAGGACTTTACAATGGAAAACTCTGTTACAGTATTATCTATATAGATATTTTAAACTTTTCGAAGATATAGTCTTTCCAATAAGATATATTTCCGTACACATTAATTGGAAAAAATAATTTTGCGCCAAAATCTTATAAATTTAGACCTGCTTCCTTTGCTATTATAGGAATTTAATTGAAGAAGAACTATTAATTTTATTGAATAATGATATTATTGAAAATGTAGTGGATAGCCCAATAGCTTCACCGCTAGTATGTGTCCCTAACAAAAACGGCAAAATTAGAATTTGTGCAGACTTTAAGAGAACCTCAATCCATTTATCGAAGATGTTAAATATCCGATACCGAACATCGATAATGTTTTACATTCTTTTTTTGGTAAAAGTATATTTAGTAAAATTGATCTTTCAAGCGCATACCATCAGATACTTCTAGACGAGGAATCTCAAAAATTGACAGTTATTTCTACTCATAAAGGCATTTTTAAATATAAAAGGCTGCCCTTCGGTATCAAGTCAGGAGCGACTATTTTCCAAAGAACTATGGACAATATTTTTTCCGGTCTTAAAAATGTAATAATATATTTAGACGATATTCTTATAACATCGTCTGATGTAAATGAGCATAATTCAGATATTGAGACAGTCATGAATAAATTATCTAATTTTAATTTTTCAATTAATAAAGAAAAATCTCTGTTTTTTGTTGATGAAATCAATTATTTGGGACATAAATAAAAATGGAATCTATCCCCTTGAGGATAAATTGGACAGTATAAAAAAATGTCCTAAACCCAGTAACATTTCAGAATTGAAATCTTTCTTGGGTATGTTGTCATTTTACAGTAAATTTGTTAAAAATTTATCCATAGATGCAAATCCTTTATTCTCTTTATTGAAAATAAGTTATAATTGATGAACATGATCAGACTTTCGAAAAATGTAAAATTTTGATTAATAAAAAAACTTGTTTGACGCATTATTCGCAAGATTTACTTCTTTATGTTACTTGTGAAGCATCACTCTATGGTATAGTAGGATATATTTCCCATATTGTTAACGACATTGAGAAACCAATTACTTTTGTTTCGAGAACACTAAATAACGCAGAAAAGAAATATTCCCAGATAGAGAAAGAAGGTTTATCAATATTCTTTACCTTAAACAGGCTAAAACAATTTCTTTACGGAAGAAAATTTACTATTAATACAGATCACAAACCATTCCTAGCCATTTTTGGCGATAAAAATAATTTACCAGCCTTAGTGGCAAATAGATTACATAGATGGTCACTCTCAATATCAAATTTTAATTTTGAAATTAAATATACTAAGGGAACTGAAATACCTCTTGCAGATTTTCTTTCAAGATTTCCAAATCCTGAAAAGGGGGAGAAGGAAGAGGAAATGGGAGAAATATTATTAATAGAAAATTTAATATTAGATTACGTCTTGGTATCGGACAAAACCCAAGAAGATCCAACTCTTAGAAAACTATATAAATTAATCAAGTATGAAAAGTATGATATTGACTCAAATTTAGATATAAAACCTTAGAATTAAAAACGAGATAACAATAGTAAGAAATTGCCAATTTTTCGGAAATAGAATGATAACCTCCGATTCCTTAAGAGCATATGTTTTGAATATCATTCATGAAAATCATATTGGAATAAATAAAATAACGACTCTGGCCAGAAGTTCTGTCTATTGGCCAGGAATGGATGAACAAATTGAAAAAATTGTCTAAAAGCTGTAGCATTTGAATGGAAAACACATCAAAGCTGCCAAACCAGGAATTTACTGAGTGGACTCCACCAAACAAAGTTTGGAAGAGGATTCATCTTGACTATTTCTATTTTGCGGGAAAAACCTTTTTGATATTAGTGGATGCGCATTCTAATTGGATAGAATGTCAAATGGTTCCAAATACATCGGCGGGATTCTGCATAGACTTTCTGAGAGAATGTTTAGCGAGATATGAAATCCCAGAAGTGGCGGTAATGGATAATGGGCCCCCGTTTAGAAGTTATGAAATGAAGACATTTTTCGAAAGAAACGGCATACATGCAAAGTTTAGCTCCGCCTACCATCCATAGAACAACGGACTAGCGGAAGTATCTGTAAGAGAGATAAAAAAAAAGAAGAATTATTTCGCAGGAAAGAGAATTACCCCTTGAGTTTGCTTTGATAAAGGCATTATATGCATATAGATTGAGTCCTTTGACTAGAACGGAAAAATCCCCTGCTGGAATATTTTTAAATCGCGAGATTAGAACGAAGATTTCCATGTTGAGCAAGAAATCAGTAAAAGTAGGCAGATTGAAAAAAAAAAAAAAAAAACAGAGCAATAGCTACAAAATAAATGATAGAGTAAGATACAGATGGATGGAAAGAGGAAAACCGAAATGGATGTTTGGGATTGTAAAGAGAATAGTAGGAAGCGCAACAGCTGTATGATAGAAACTGATGGAATTGAAAAGAGAGTACACACTAACTATATGAGGAGAAGTATGGAGAGAAAGGATGTTTCGTCATCAGAAGAAGGAATAAGCTACCCAAGGCCTCAGACGTCAAGTCCCCTGACTCCTGCTACAATAGTATCAGAATCTACACCTGGACCACCGGCTGAATCTACACCTTCCCGGAGATATCCACTACGAGAGAGGAGACCACCGGATAGATATGTACCTTAATAAGTGTTGCTATCTTAAAAAAGGGGGAGTATATGTAAATTGACTTATAAAAATAATTAAATTCTGTATATATTTATTTATTGGGTTTTACTAGGAGTAGAACAAACACATTCTGTCGAGAGATACGTAAATTTTGATTGTTTAATTTTTGGATTAAATTTGTTTTGTTAAATTTCTTTTATGTAAATATTTTTAAAGAAGGTAAATAAACTACTTTTATTTTATAAGTTCTGATATCTATTATTTTGTTTAAAATAAATGTGTTTATACTATTTCTAATAAATTATTTAATAAGCAAAATAACAGTTATGTCTATCCTTTATTGTTTTGAAATATATGTAAATTAATGACGATTTTATTTACATTCAAGGTTTTTTTTTGTTTTCAAAAACTAAATAAATCAACACACACTTGTATATAATACACTGCGGCCTGTAATTGTAAAACGACACTTGAAGTTACACCGCATGAGTTTCTTTTTTACGAGTGGACATGGCATCTGCCCGGTAAGCGGAACATTGTGGGTTCGATTCCCATCCCTGGACTTTTATTTTTCCGTTCGTCATTACTCTTTATAATTCATCCTTTCATACCTCATCCAAAAGGTTAAAAATAGTCGATATTTCACCTTAAAATTAAATTTTAATTTGTCGTTGAAAAGAAACTAATGCGGTGTAACTTCAAGTGTCGTTTTACAATTACAGGCCGCAGTGTATTATAAGTTACTTTAAGTATCATTTACGAACGTAAAAATACGTCCAGGGTAGCCTAGTGGACATGGCATCTGCCCGGTAAGCGGAACATTGTGGGCTCGATTCCCATCCCTGGACACTTTTATTTTTCCGTTCGTGATTACTCTTCATAATTCATCCTTTCATACCTCATCCAAAAGGTTAGAAATAGTCGATATTTCACCTTAAAATAATATTTTAATTTGTCGTTGAAAAGAAACTTATGCGGTGTAACTTCAAGTGTCGTTTTACACACTTGTATCAAATTATAAAACTATTTTAGAGGCGTAATATTATTTTTAAAATAAAACAATTTCTACTGTCCTTACTGCGATGGAAAAATTAAAGGGAGGGCCTGGCTCATCAGTGGTGAACCATCCCAGCGGTTTCGCCAGTTTAATTTTTCCATCGCAGTAAGGACAGTAGAAATTGATTTATTTTAAAAATAATATTACGCCTCTAAAATAGTTTTATAATTTGATAACAGATGGCGCTCTAGTACATCGTAACACACTTGTATATTTTTAATATTCATTTATTTAAAAATAATTTATAATTTTAATATGATATATCAATATTGATAATATATTATAACTAGCCGAGTGACCCGGGCAACGCCCCGGGTTTACTCGAAGGGCCCGCAGGTGAGAAACTATAGGCATTGGTTCCTATGCCTAAAAAATTATTTAAACTGAAAAAAGAAGAAAAATACTAACAAATCAGAAAATAAAAGTGCAAACAACACATCTACACTACTTCAAGAACATGAGAGCACATGCACTGTGTAACCATACGTGTACCATTCGTAAAGACCCTGCTTAGGATTAAAATATCTCCGAAGCATAACAATACAACCAACTCATGTTTGCTAAGCAATTTCAGGAAAGAAACTATAGGCATTAGTTGAAGAGTTTAAATAAATATATTTTGAGTGAAAAAATGACACAAATCAGCAAATAAAATTGCAAAAAATGCTACTATATCGCAGATAAGACAACATATAAAAGGAATGAAAATATTTAAAGGACCTCATTAAAACTACATTTCTAGTTTTATATATACAATATAACCTCGATAATTCGAACATGTTTTGTTGTCTTGACCTACAGCCTATCATATAACAAAGTGTAATTCAACACTATCGATAATTCGACCATTTTAAATTTCAACAATTGTTTGTTGTTCAAATATAACTTCACTGCTAAAAAGGCATTACAGAGAAAATGGCTGACATTGTAAATGTACAAAATGTATGTATAGAGCAGGGGAATAATAAATAAAGACCAAAATCAAATTAATTGATAATAAATAGATTATTGCCAAAAAAAAAAATACAAAAAATATTTTTTTCTCCTTTCTTATCTTCACTCAATCATATTAGAGTGTCAAGCTTGTAAATCTTGAAATTAACAACCATCAAGATTGGGTAGAAGTAGAATGCGTCTGCCTTTGTCATCAAGACTGGGAGCACTACTCAGTGGCAGGCCACTGACTTAGCTCCAAAAGAATGTATCCCTGGATTAGGAGCCCTTACAAGGTACTATCAGCCGGGCCAGCTGAGCCCAGGTTTTTTTAGTGAGCTTGTTACTGCTCCCCCTCCTCATTTTTCATCCTGGCTTGGGACCGGCAAAGGCGGAGTTTTTTTTCTTTCAGGTGAGAAACTTTAGGCATTGGTGAAAAGTGTAAATATATATTCTGGAAATGAAAAAAAAAGGATAAAATAAATCAGAATATAAATTTACAAACTATATTTCAGAGGAGACGATTTATAATAGGAATTCATTTAAATGACCTCATTAAAAACTACATTTTATATATACTTGGGTTCAACTTTACATGTATGCTATCCAAAGTTCGCACACTTGAAAAAGTCACATAAAGTCGTCTGTGCGTAAACACAGGCTCTTGTAGCAAAGGTTTGGCCTTGAGCCCTCTTTATAGTCATATATTTCAGACATTATACAGTGTGTTAAACTTTGGGTACTGTCAGTATATGTGCTTCAAGGACATGAGAGCACATGCGCTAGAACACCATACCTGTTCCATCGCAAAGATCCTATAGGCATTGGTGAAAGTGTAAATAAATATTTTGGAAATGAAAAAAAATTGCAGATATGACAACATATTAAAGGAATAAATTCATTTTAAAGACCTCATTAAAAACATAAAGTCGTCTGTGCGTAAACACAGGCTCTTGTAGCAAAGGTTTGGCCTTGAGCCCTCTTTATAGTCATATATTTCAGACATTATACAGTGTGTTCAACTTTGGGTACTGTCAGTATATGTGCTTCAAGGATATGAGAGCACATGCGCTAGAACACCATACCTGTTCCATCGCAAAGATCCTATAGGCATTGGTGAAAGTGTAAATAAATATTTTGGAAATGAAAAAAAATTGCAGATATGACAACATATTAAAGGAATAAATTCATTTTAAAGACCTCATTAAAAACATAAAGTCGTCTGTGCGTAAACACAGGCTCTTGTAGCAAAGGTTTGGCCTTGAGCCCTCTTTATAGTCATATATTTCAGACATTATACAGTGTGTTCAACTTTGGGTACTGTCAGTATATGTGCTTCAAGGACATTAGAGCACATGCGCTAGAACACCTTACCTGTTCCATCGCAAAGATCCTATAGGCATTGGTGAAAGTGTAAATAAATATTTTGGAAATGAAAAAAAATTGCAGATATGACAACATATTAAAGGAATAAATTCATTTAAAAGACCTCATTAAAAACAACAATTCTATATTTTTATATATACAATATAATCTAATTAATTCAACACACGATAATTCGACCATTTTTGGATGTCTCGACCTACGGCCTATCATATGACAAACTAATTCGACACTTTCGATAATTCAACTATTTTGGAAAATCAAATTTCAACAGTTGATATTTGTCTAAAACCCCTATTATTAACAACATATTAGACTGCAGAGTGCAAAAATGTAGAAAAGTGTATGTATATAATTGTATGCATATATTTGTATGTAAATAATTGTATGCAAATAATTGTATGTATAGATCAATGAGTAAAATAATTTTTTTTTGCTTATCCCTAGTACACGTGGTACAGGCCTTGATAATCATGGTGGGTAGAGTAGGCGACTGCTTTAACTGTAAGTACACCACATGTCTAAACATGTGAAAAGCAGTTCGACTTTGCATTTACAAATGTGCCAGAGCCCCGTTTGATTACTTGCGCTTGCTGGTGGGGTTTGACTTTTGCAAGAATCGGAAGCCATTGGAGCATTTTTTTTTCAGAAAAAAGTGCCCAATGCGGGAATCGAACCCGGGTCGTAGCGGTCGAAAACCAACGGCTTAGACCATCCTTCCACCAACCCACAGTAAAATAAGTAAGTAAAAAGAAGACCAAAAATAAGTGATAATAATTTATTGAATAACTAATAAAATAAAAAATCTTTCAGGTGAAAAATTATAGGCATTGGTAAAAAAGTAAACAAGAGAAATAGCAATTGGGGTTTTGAGTCTGTGGCGAGTCATATTAGCACGCCTAGCTGTTAGGGGAGTGAGTCTTCCACGGCCTTTTCGAGGCATGACAGAAGACGCTGAAAAAAAAAAGGTAAAATAAGAACCAAGCAGAGGAAAACTATAAAACTGAAAGCCAGGACAGGCATAAAAAGAAAATTCCAAGCATGTGAGGAAACAATTGATGAAAAAAAAAAGGATTCCAAAAAAATACTGCAAAAAAGAAACCAGACACAAAAAGCAACAATTGAGTACACAAATACAGCATCAGCCTATTTATGAGAAGAAAAAAAAACGACAGACACAAAAATGGAGCTAAATTTAAATGAAAAACTATAACAGATCAAGTAATCAAATCAGGCATTATGAAAGACACTGTAAAAAAGAAAATCAGACGCAAAAATCAGACAAAAGAATAAATGAGATTTTATTCTTTAGTTCATTTATTAAATAAGACACAAAAATGGAGCTAAATTCAAATGAAAAACTATAACAAATTAATAAAAAAAAATAAGACCTAATCCAAATGTCACCATCATCAGACAAAAGAAAAAATGAGATTTAATTCTTTAGTTCATTTATTCTTTTGTCTGATGCTGTTGCTGAAACGTCACACACTATTAAATTATTTGGATTAGGTCTTATTAATGAGAAAAAAAACGATGCCAAAGAGAGATGAAAAGATGCCAAAAAAGATAACCAGATACAAAAATTGTGCTAAATTCAAATGAAAAACTATAACAAACACTTATAAAAGATAATTATTATAGAATAAAAGTAATAATTCAATCTACAATTCGAAAAATAATATAACCTCAGCCTATTTATGAGAAAAAAAAACTATTTAAATGAAAAACTATAACAAAGTACTTACAAATTATAATCATAATCAAATGAATCAGAAATATATATTATAAATAGCGAACCCGGCCACGCGTTGCTGTGGCTAAATTGTAATATGTTAAATTAACATTATACTAAACTATTCAGTACAGTAAAGTTAATATTCACTTATAAAGATAAAAATGTTTTAGCCGATCTAAAGCCCTACGGGATTGAGAATGGAATGTTACGTTAAAATTTGAAAGAGATTTTTTATATATATCGATAATATAGCCCTTCATTGTAATCATTGATTATAATCACTGCATTAATAAATGTCAGTGAACTCGTTTATATGTATTGTTTTTTGTTTTCGAGATATTCTAATAGAACGTTCTAACATTTTCTGTTAAATATTAATATATGCACAAACACAGAATATAATAACTATGTCTTAATTTCGCTATAATTATTGTTATAAATATTATTCTAAAATAATTCGCCAGAATTCGTCCTGATAGTATACTAAACAACTTCCCAAAGTTTCATGGCAAACATCTAAAACTACATTTTATATATACTTGGGTTCAACTTTACATGTATGCTATCCAAAGTTCGCACACTTGAAAAAGTCACATAAAGTCGTCTGTGCGTAAACACAGGCTCTTGTAGCAAAGGTTTGGCCTTGAGCCCTCTTTATAGTCATATATTTCAGACATTATACAGTGTGTTCAACTTTGGGTACTGTCAGAAAATAATACTTTTAATACTTTGCTACAATATTAAAAAGAGGGGGGCTTAGGTGTTTAAAATGTAAAATGTGCTCTAAATAGTATTACATAGAGCCTTCATAACAAACATATTTAAAATAAACCAATCAAAATATTATAATGCTGTAAAAACAGACCTTTCTACAATAATATAAAAGAAACGAAAATAAAAAAAGACACCCACGCTGAGCCTCGAACCTAGGTTTGTTACAAATATTATTAAAAAATTGTGTATGTTAATTTTTATTTTAAAAAGCCTACATTTTAAATAAAATAATATTTTTAATAATTTGCTACAATAATATAAAAGAAATGAAAAAAAAAAAACACCCACGCTGAGCCTCGAACCTAGGTTGCGGGGTACGAAGCTGCATACCTAACGTATAGGCTAAGCTTGACGTTACAAATAAGATCATGCGAGGCTATTTAAGGCCATACGTCTGCCGCGAGGGGGCGCTGATTGCGAGTGAATCTACGTTTTATCGTAAATAAAAATGCAACGAAAGGTTATTTCTAAAGAGTAATTAGCCAGAAACCATCCCGGTAGTATACTAAACATCTTCCCAAAGTTTCATCACGATTGGTTGTAGTAATAAGACAAAAGAACGCAATTCAAAACAAAAAAATTGATGATGATAAATGCAAAAAATCTACGATTGTAAAATAGATTAAATTAAAAAATAAAAATAACTGTTAACATTAGGAAAATAAAAACAGGCCTATCATATGAAGAAAAAAATAACGAAAATTTTGTTATATAGATCGTTATGTGTAGTTCAGAATCTTCGGAGGAGATAGCTCAGGACTTTACAATGGAAAACTCTGTTACGGTATTATCTATATAGATGTTCAGTTAACTATTTCAGGAAATCCTATATAAAGACAGATATATGAATAATATATTTAATGTTTTATTGAATATTTACTCTTCATAATAAAAGTATTTTCATTTGGATACTTTGTTATATATAATTTTATTAGCGTGGTAGGCATCGAGAATGTTAAGTCTTTTATCAGCAAAATGGACACTTTACAAGAACAAAGAATGCATATCAATTCTTTGTTGAGTTCAAAGCAAATAAATAAGTTGTACATAAAGGGTAATGTTTGAAAAGTGAAAGTTGTATAAGCTTATTATTTTTCTTTGTTTTAAAAAATGAATCGATGTTGGTTCTGAATGCTTGAATTGAATATTACACCTTAGTTCTATATTTTTTTATTGCTTAAAAAGGAACTAAATAAAATAAAATAAACTACAATTGCAAAATGATTTTATAACTAACTCAATAAACTAATCAAAAAATAAAATAAAAATAATGATGATAAGAAATTGAATATGTCTGCCAGAAAATTGCTTCTATGAATTAAAAAATAAGAATAATTACAAAATTAGCATATAAACCTCAAACAGGTAATATATGCATTTAATCCATCTCAATTTACTGTAGCTAGAGTATAAATAGTTTATTTAAACGGTGAAATTGATGGATAGAACTCCGAGTCGACGAGGAACTAAGCCGATATATCTAATTCCTGAATATGAATGATAGTCTGGCAGAAATAAAATAATCATTATAATTTAGTTCTTAATTTCTCACAGATAAACATAAAATAATACGTTGACTCACGAAGCACCTACTAAAACATTATTGGAATGTTCGAACAAGATGTTTTCTCTCCTTAAGTGAAAGAAAAGCTTTATATCCGAGGAAGGGGACCGATTGATCTGTATGATGTTGAAACTAGGCGTTATTATTGAAGGGAGAATGATAAAATAATTTGAGCATGACTAAATGTTGTCTATTTAAAGTCGAAATTAAAGTTCTCTTTGTCACATTCATTTTATAGAGAAAGGGTTTTCACCCTTATATCTCACTTAAATGGGTTATGATGTTTATTTGAAAGCTATATGGTACATCTGGGCAATCAATTCGGCTAAAGAAAAATAGAATTTGGTATTCCAAAATGTTGCTTATTCATTATGAGTTCGCCTATGCATCGCGACAAATGTGAAATTATTCATACGTATAAACTATATTTTTACTTATAAAGGACAAAGTTTATATTTTCCTTATAATTCACATATTATTGCTTCTACATTGAATCTCTTGAAGATATACTGGAAAAAATAAATACAGTAACAATTTTGAAAACATCACAATTTTGCCTTTTCAGATCAAATTTCCTGTGTTGTGTTTGTGTTTGATAATTTGAATTTAATAGACAATAATATAAATTATGAATATCCCCTTGATGATCTTCAGCCTAGAGCCTGTACCATGGTGATAGAAGTCATAAGACACGCGCAAATTATTGACTTTTCTTGATTTTACAAGAAAGAGTATCGGTCAACTCTCTGCTAAATAGAATAATAAACGGTGTCAATGCCAACTTCGAAAATTTAGGTATTAGATTTACCGATACTTTTTTTTCTATTTAAATATATAGGAATAAACCTATTTCTACAGCCCTAATATTGCAATGAATAAATATTTGGAAGAAGGAGGGTATGGCTCATCTGTGGTGAACCTTTCCAGTGGTTTCGCTATTTTAATTCACAGACCGCTCTACTCTTGTGTTGGACTGAATTTCATATATATCCTGCATTTACTATTGAAGTAAATTAGTATTTTGATAAATTTATAGACAAATGCTTCTAGGAATGTAGTAATGCATATCTAGATACTTCTCGATTACTTCGCTACAATATATAGCGATAAAATCCATTAAATGTAAAGAAATATGTTAAAGGCTGTCTATAGATACCCAGCTAGAAAGATACCATTAGAACTAGCCCATCACGTCGACATAATTTGAAGGCAGGGAGCTTCCATTAGACCCCAAAACGTGATAAAAAGGAGACGCTATTCAAAATCCAGGCTAAATGGCTTTTTCTTCTTTGATATATGTAGAGGACTTTCTGAATGAAATATTCATAAATATTCGTTTCTTCCGGTAAAAGGTTGGTGTGTTCGAGATTTTATTTACATATTTGGGGGTAACCGTTAATGTTTTCTATATATACATAGATATCATATATCTATCATGATATTTTATATGTTATTTAATATATATATATACCCACTTATCTTTTTAAAGCTCTCAGTTATCCATTTTCTCATGTTCAAAAGATTCAACACTTGTGAAAATAAAACAGACGTTTTTATTCAAAAGTATATGAAACTTGTAATTTGTCGTATACTAAATATGTTCAATGATATTATATATGCAAATATTTTGAGATCTGAATATTTAAAAAAATTCAAATACTTTCTATCATATTTCAGATATTATATTAAGTTTACTATCTTAGTTTGGTATTTATAAGTATTTTTGGTATTTAATATTTATTAAAATAATACACGATAATAAATTTATAAATTTAATTGCTATCTATCAATAAAATACATAACAATAATATTTTTTGGCAAAGTGTTTCTTTTTTTTTAATATATCATTAAATATTATCTCTATACAGACCTTAATACAATAATAATAAAATGGTTGAATGAGAGGGATTCACCCATCAGTGATGAATCTTCCCAGCGGTTTCGCCAAATTAATCTCCAGACCGCTCTACTATTGTATTGATTGGTTTGGGATATACCCTTCATTTTCTATGGAACATTTTTAATATCTGAATAATTATATACCTTATTGGCTCGTCAAAAAATAGTACAAATGTGAAATTGTACTGGAATAAGGTGAATAATGAGGTAAAACGCATCTTCTTATCGTTAAACTGAAAGTATCTGATGGCTTGCGCAATCTATCTGAATAATTATAAATTATTCGTTATTTTATTTATTCCAGAATTGGTCAAATACCCGTTTTAACTACTCTTTTATGATTTTTCAGGAGGCCTGAATTACAAGATTTTTTGGTCGTTGATTAAACCTGCTGACGAGGTTAGCTTTTCTTGATTAATCAAGAATGGGTATTTGTCCATTCGGATAATTAAAAATCAACGGATAGTTGATATTTATACGATAGATGACGTAATCCATCGGAAACTTTTAGTTGCACGATAAGGAGATGCCTTTTAACTTATTATCTCGTTCAACAATTTAGAAAATGAGAAGTATGGTTCCTGGAAGTAGAACAAAGCATTCAGATTTTAACTTAAGAAATAACACTGATTCTTCAAATTAAAGATACCCCGGCTAGTCAGGAGCGAACAAAAAAAAATATATAAACGTGATAATCCTGTTGAAGGACTGACAAGTCCGAAAGCTTGAAAAAAAGGTTGCACAAGAAACCTAACCCTGGAAGCTTAATTTATTTTTTAAAAGTAAATTTACAGTCCGGAATATCTTTAATTTGAAGAACTATGAATTCTGGCAAGGCAGCCTCTATCTTTACAATAAATAACACTAAAGTATACTATTGGATAAAAAAATATACATTTATCAATATTGTAATAGAGTTTGATACGGCCACCTCGTTGTTAAATAGCTCAGGAGGTTGCCAAAGAAAATGCTGGATTTACCATCTACCTTAAAAAAATGAATAAAGCTGTGTTTAAATGTTCGTCAAACTTTTACATTTTTTATATAAATTCAAAATTAAATCACTCTGTAATCCAGCTTGAAAGCGATGTCGTCACCAAGATAAATATATCCATGTATTTGAATATTATTTTTACCTCAAGTGTTTTACACACAACCACTTGAATTTATCTAGAAAATGTTTATTTAGAGTATTATTACCTCTGGTTATATTTCATTAGTAATATTGAGCCATTTTTAACCTCATATTATTTTATTTACACTTAACAAATATTAAAAATAGGTTGAGACATGGATTTGAAATAATTTCACAAATTCAATTACTAGCAAGACAAACATTAACGCTTTCTTCAAATAAATTATTATAAATATAATTTCTTTGTTGAAAATAAAGGTTGTGAAAATAAATTACATTCACACAAGGTTAGAACAAGGAAAAATTCTATTTTTTAAAAGGTGTAATACCTTTCCTAGTTATTTTTAATCAATACTTTTGATTAGTACGCGTTCCTTTGTATTTATTCTAAACTTTGCTATCTATTTCATTCATTCAAACATCTGATAAACGAGTTTGTTTTCGTGTTAAAACCTGACAGAATACAATTTTTAGTCTTTTCTATGCGTTAAAAACATAAAACATTTTCGCTTGAAACATTTATCTCCTTTTCTTGAGGCGTTTTACTTGATATATAGGCAATTTATATCGTTGTGGTATGGTTGAATTTAATAGTAACTTTTGAAATTAGAGATTAATAAAAAAGTTTCAATATCACAGAATGTAATATAAAGTGTATATAATGGTTAATATATAATGGTTAATATAAATAATTTATATAATGCTGATCGTACATATTGCCAGACACTTTTTCTTTCTTTTGTACACAGTTTTTTTTCTCTCTTTCTCATTGTTAACATCATATGACTATTCACGACCTAAAATTATTGTATATATATGTCATAATTTGTATATACTTGTATGCCCCCCGACCCACTATGCATGTACAATGTATGATTTTCAAAGATTTAATAAAGAATAAGGTAACTGGAGGAAAGAAAGTAACAAAAAGACATAGGAAGTAGATCTAGAAGAGAACATAATTATTAATAACGTCACAGTTAACCTTCTGACCCCGGAAACCCTGCGAGCTAAGTTTAAACCAATATTTCCGGACAAGACAGGACGTATCTGGTGACCAGAAGTTATAAAAGTTTGAGAGACGCCCAATTTCCGGAACAAGACCGGACGTATTTGATAACGCGGAAGTAAATAGAGTCGAACTAACACCCGACACTTCCTATCAGGCCGGGCATATCTTTCACCAAAGAAAGCCGCCGGTCCAATTAGGAAGGAATAACTAAATAGGTCAACCAATAGAAAAACGGGCACGTTCCATCCTTCGACCAATGGGAAGGAAGACAACTCGTGGTGTTAAATCGAAAGGCAAGAATTGTCAGTAGCGACTTGGCTCCCACCGAGTTCAGATCAGTTGTGCTTTGGCTCCCAAGGAGGTGACATCCGCTCTGGACCTCTCTCCCTCTGCTCATCCCGTAGCTAAGTACAATCACCACCATGTGATCAGATAATTAACAATCAAAACTCGCTCCGCCTTCTCAAGCTTTCTTTCCTCCAACCCAGTTGCCTTTTATTTTCAAACCCCATCACGTGTCCTGATTATTCCTAACTGTGTGCTTCACTTGCAACTCAACGACTGCGTTTCAACCAATCCTCACCATTCAAATCGAACAACAAGAAATTCCGCAACGATATTGTCACAGAACGGTTAAGTCGACAGGATTCTACAACAGTGTAATACATCAAATATTGCAGTGTAATAACTTTGGATTATATTACACAGAGCCGACAGGATAAAGAGATGGAATTTAATCAGGATCCCATAGGCGTAAAGTCGGACGGCCCGACGGAAACAACGGAAAGAAGACAAGAAGTAAGAGAGAACGAACAGGCAGGAGAAAGGCAGGAAGTGACCGGCCGAGAGACAACTGCGCCCCTAGCGGACGCCGTCACCCAGCTATCGGCGCTCCTGACCCGAGTAAAAATTTCTGATGGAGCTGAGGCGACAATCCCGCCTTTCGATGGCACATACAACGCGACACAGTTTTTCCAAGCATTCGACCGAAAAATGGAAGACGCATCCATGGGAGAACAAGAAAAATTACTCCGCCTGCCAAACTATCTGGCGCGACAACCCCTGGAGCTCTTCAGGAAACTTCGGATGGCCGACCGGAGCTACTTCCAGGTGAGGCAAATCCTCCTAGATCTCTATCCTGAGTCAAGCGAAGCGTCCTTTGCGAAATATTTCGCCATGAAGCTTACTGGGCAAGCCAACCTAGAGACCTACTACCGGGAGAAAACCGCCATGGGATTGCAACTAGGACTTCCACAGGAGGTGATCCTCGAGACGCTGACAGAAGGACTGCCATTCAACGACCAGCGCCTAGTCCGCGTAGTACCTCCCGAGAACCTAGGAGAATGGTTCCGACTGGTACAGCGGATCCACGGGCCCAGTGTACCGGCAACGCGATCCAGAGAAGATCAACCACCCACAATGTCGGGTCCGTATCACAGCACACCCCGACGCCCAGGTGCATGGAATGCACCTCTTCCGCCGTCCAACTGCAAGTTCTGCGGCGCGAGGCACTGGCACAGCGAATGCCGACATCGACCAGTCCCGACGACCCACGAAAAAGTGCGGACGGTGCAAACAGTCCCAAAACAACCAGCCCCGATTCCACAACAACCAAGTCAAGCCAGGGACACCCCAGCCGAGCAGCCCTTTCGAGACTGAGGTAGGATCCCTAAACCAACTGACTGTCAAACTTTTTCTAGCCCCTAATATATCATGCCCCTTTTTAATTGATACAGGCGCCAGCCTGAATATAGTGCCATATAATCTTTATCATATGTTAAAAACCCACCTGCCTAATTTAAACCTTAAGGGACATTCACTGAACCTCCAAACCCTAAACGGTTTTGCAAAAACCATGGGTAAACTGTCTATCCCACTGACAATAGGACAAATATCCCGAAGAGAGAATTTCCATGTAGTGAATGCCCCGTTACCATTTGGAATTCTTAGTATCAATAGCCTTCATAAATTCAGATTAACCATAGATTTTAATAAATGCACTATATTCCAGCTGGGCGCCCCATTGTCTACCCCATCCTACCATTTTAACAAGGTACCAAATGTATGCACGTACTGGCAGTGTCAGGCGATGTCACAAAGACCTCACCATACAACCAAATCTTCCGCCTATGACAACCATTGCGTGCATTCATTGAAAAACACCCCCTTACCTACATGCCCCTTTTTCACTAAGGCCAATTGCCCTTTTTACATGCCCTCAAATAACCAAGTCACAACGACTTCAACTTGTAAACATGCCCAAAAAGCACCCACACAGCGGGACAACTCGCACACCAAGCACATAGGTGATCACACGCCGTCACACAACTACCACATGACCAACCCACACAACGAAATCGACACTCACACTAATACACAACAAAATCCTTTGCCACATGCATGCTACAACACAACATCTAACACTCACTATACACCGCAGTTCACAACACTTCTACAAAGATACACTCACATTTTCACCCAGAACAAATTCAACGTACCATGCTTACGGATTCCACCAGTAAAAATACCCACGAATTCCGATAAAATAATTACCATACGTCCATATCGTGTTCCGATATGTGACCAACAAGAAATCCGTCATCAAATCCAACAAATGCTGGAGAACGGCATCATAGAGCAATCTTTTTCACCTTTCTCGAGCCCTGTCACCCTCGTCACTAAGCGCGACAAGACCAAACGGTTTTGTATCGATTACAGAAAGGTGAACGAGCCAATCAGCTCTGATGTCCATCCCCTCCCGAGAATCGAGGATATCCTAGACCGCCTCGCACAGGCCAAATATTTCTCCACGGCAGACATATCCTCCGCGTATTGGCAAGTCCCAATACACCCCGATTCTCGACCACTGTTAGCATTTGCCACCCTCGAAGGGTTATACCAACCCACTCGACTACCTTTCGGATTAAAAACCAGCCCTCAGATTTACGAACGAGCCATAAGTCAGGTTCTACAGAGACACGGACTTGACTGTGTGGCACATTACTTTGATGATTTCATCATTTACTCCAACACATTGGAGGAGCATCAAAACCACCTGCGACAATTTTTCGCCTTTTGCGAAGCGGAGAAACTACAACTTAACTTCTTGAAATGCGAATTTTTTAAACAATCCATAGATTTTCTAGGTTACACCATTACAGCTGGAACAATTACACCACTCACACGCAACACCGACATTATTCACGCCATCAAACAACCACACAACCGAAAGACACTACAATCCTTTTTAGGCGCTGTGAACGTCTATAACAAATTCATTCCGGAATACGCTCGCTTGCGAGCACCACTCAATAACCTTCTCAAAAAGGATGTCGTGTGGAACTGGAATGAAGTTTGTCAAAAGGCGTTCATTGACCTGAAAGGAAACCTCACACAACACCCCATTTTACACCTTTACAAAGAAGGTCTGCCATGCCAAGTGTATTGCGATGCATCCACCCTCGGTATAGCAGGCATTCTCAAACAAGTTCACCCTGACGGGAACGTATATCCAGTTCAATATTTCAGCCGAACATTGCGCCCACACGAGAAAAACTACTCCATCTCTGAACTTGAGTGCTTAGCAATCGTTGAGAGTGTGGAGAAGTTTCGCATCTATCTTATGGGCAGAATATTTACTATATTTTCTGACCATCACGCATTGCAGTGGCTGAAAACCATCAAAAACCCGTCCGGCAGACTGTTTCGATGGAGTTTACGACTATCGAGTTACGAATATGAGGTCCGCTACATAAAGGGAAAACTACAATATGAAGCAGATCTATTGTCCCGTAACCCGTTTTGTGGATTCTTGGACGCCACCCTTATCAAGACACACCAACCTCCTCCATCGAAAGAGTCTAGTTTGAACATTGACCATAATGGATTACATACAGTTTCCCGAAAAGGTGTAACCAAGATTATAATTCCAAAACCACTCATACAACAACTCTTACAAACAGTACACACACAATACAATCACCCCGGCATTTCACAAATGTCACGACTCATATCCACGCAATATTACTGGCAAGGTATGTCAAAAGATATTAAACAAAAGGTTAAGACCTGCCCCACCTGCCAGTTAACAAAACGACCATTGGGACCCACTTACGGGGAATTAAGTCAACCCCCGGAAGCCAAAGAACCCTTTGACCTCTTATCCCTTGACACCATAGCAGGATTTGCCAAATATGGCAACACCAAAATATACCTCCATGTGGTAGTCGATCATTTTTCGCGCTACGCGTGGACTTTTCCATCTAAATCCACCAGCATCATCACCTACCAACAGGTACTTAAGCGAGTATTACAGGATGGCTCTCCAAAACGCCTTCTTACGGATAGAGCCCCTGCTTTCACTTCGCCAAAATTTCGTAGTTTCCTACTTAATAGAAATATTCACCCATTACTCACAACCAGCAACAATCCACAGGCCAACGGTCTATGTGAACGCCTGAACGCCACCCTCACGGGAAAACTTAGGCTATTGCATCTAGAAAATCCTAAGATCGCATGGACCAAGTTGGTCAAAAGAGTTACAATTATATATAACAAAACCCCACACTCTACCACAGGTTTTCCACCCATCTACTTAATGTTTGGTATCCTACCCCCCGAACTCTCTGACCATAGTACACCTTACCCAGATATCGACAAAGCTAGAAAAATTGCACACACACGCACACAAAACAAGCATTTACAAGACAAAAACATTTATGATCAACGACACAAACAACCACATTTTGAAGTAGGTGATCTAGTGTTAGTAAAATTATATCACCACCCAAATACAGGGAAACTTGCGCCCTATTTCACAGGACCCCACACAATATTAGAAATTATTTCACCAAATGTGGTCCGTATAGATCGACCAAATCAACCCCTTCAAAGAGACAATGACACAATCCACGTCAACAAACTTAAGCTGTATACAGAAAAAATCCGTTATATATCACCACCCGCCGTTAGCACATATCACATAAAGCACAACCCCAATTACACGTTCCCTTTCAAACATTTAACACCTCGAATTATTCCCAACAGAGTCATTAAGGTTCAAACCCACCAGCAGCGAACCTTTCAGGCATTTAGACCCTGCCATTTTTGCAACAAGGCGATTTGCATCACTCTTCCCCGATGTTAAAAACTGCAAACCTGACAACCAGTTCAATCATATCACACCACTCCCTAAAGATATCAAACAGGAGAACTGCGAACCTACCAATCATTTAAATTCTACAATTAATAAGGTTCAAGCAAATATTTCAGAGTCCCCATTTACAAAAATATGGGAGAACATGGGGCAATACCCTATCTTTCATCTGATTTTCATCCTTTGTTTGTTAGTTCTACATACAAATGTATCCCAATTTTATTCCTTAATTATTTATTTATCTATACCATGTCCTCTCATAAAATTTTCGAACTACAAGAGGCAGTTTTTAATTTTGGACAAACATTAGGAAACATCTTTGCAGAAAATCTAAATAGATTCCGAGGAGATAGAAGTAACTGAAAGATGACCAACCAATGTCGGAGAAGTCACACTCCAAAAACAAGATGCAAGTCGCACTCAAAAATAAATTAGACGGCAGGAAGTGAGAATTTTGAGACATCGCGACAGGAAGTGTAGTCCGCGGCGATAAATTCGGCCTATGCAAACAAAGGGGAGCGCCTCGTCCGATCTCCAATTTCATTCCCTCTCTTTTGCCCGACACACCCCACTTCCGTATCTCTAATTACAATGAGAAGGTCCCCTATTGAGGTCAACTGGGAACCTCTCTATGCCACCGATTTTGGATTCCAGTTCGAGTCTACATATCGATTTTTACCATCCAATTCCACATCCACAAGACGACACATAAACATTCTAAATGAGTTCACATCCCTATTATAAGTAATCAATTACTTTACAGGACTTCTAACATTTTTCACAACACACACAAAGACAAAAAATATATAGGGCATAATTGAGCAATTAAAACATTTATAGGGCATGTAGATATACAAAAGGGTTCAAACCAATACCCCTTATTTTTCATATTAATCGTTTTCATTATTTTCTCTCAATTAAAATTTAAATATATAATCAATTTATCAATTTATTCAACTTATTATCACTTTTAATCATTAATTATAATTTTTTTTTCAATTAGTTTATATTATCATTTTTATTTATCAATTATCTTCTATTTACCACTTAGCTTATATTGCCATAACTCAATTATCAACGAAAACTCATTGATTTTCGGTTAAACTAAAAACATTAAATCATCCTTTATTGTTGAAACCTTTTTATTTTTCATTTTTCTTTTTTTTACCAAGCACTCAACTTTGATTTCGCTCAACCACTTTTTATTTTTATTTAATTTCAAAATACCTTATGAAATTTTATTTTTATTTTTGATTTCTCAAAAGACCTAATAGAATTCCCTCGATTTTTTTCCAATTTCGAGTAGAGTATAGTTAGGCATTTTTCCTTTTTTTTCTCACCATGCATCAAGCACTCACTTTGATTTCTTCCAACTTTTTATTTTTATTTTTATTTTTTGATTTCTCAAAAGACCTAATAAAAATCCCTCGATTTCCATTCCCAATTTCGAGCAGAAATATAATTAGGCATTTCTTTTTACCATGCAACAAGCACTTTTCTTTTTTCACCATGCAACAAAACATTTTTTTTCCCTCACCATGCAACCAAACCTTTACTTTGATTTCGTCCAACTTTTTATTTTTATTATTATTTTTGATTTCTCAAAAGCCCTAATAGAACTCCCTCGATTTTTTCCAATTTCGAGTAGAAATTAGTTAGGCGCATTTTCTTTTCTTTTTTAATCCACTATGTACCATAGCATTCATTTTGATTTCTTACAATTAAAAAATTTTTGATTTCTATTAATTATACTCAACCTATATCATCAACACCATTCTATTTTACTTCTTATATCGCCACCAATGCTTGTATATAGACTCTCAATACCCACAACTAATTTTCCCACAAAATTATTTTTCACCTTACAGAATTCTCTCAGGCTAACCCCTTCTTGAATTCTTCACATGTAGGGGGCGCATCTGTCATAATTTGTATATACTTGTATGCCCCCCGACCCACTATGCATGTACAATGTATGATTTTCAAAGATTTAATAAAGAATAAGGTAACTGGAGGAAAGAAAGTAACAAAAAGACATAGGAAGTAGATCTAGAAGAGAACATAATTATTAATAACGTCACAGTTAACCTTCTGACCCCGGAAACCCTGCGAGCTAAGTTTAAAACCAATATTTCCGGACAAGACAGGACGTATCTGGTGACCAGAAGTTATAAAAGTTTGAGAGACGCCCAATTTCCGAACAAGACCGGACGTATTTGATAACGCGGAAGTAAATAGAGTCGAACTAACCACCCGACACTTCCTATCAGGCCGGGCATATCTTTCACCAAAGAAAGCCGCCGGTCCAATTAGGAAGGAATAACTAAATAGGTCAACCATAGAAAAACGGGGCACGTTCCATCCTTCGACCAATGGGAAGGAAGACAACTCGTGGTGTTAAATCGAAAGGCAAGAATTGTCAGTAGCGACTTGGCTCCCACCGAGTTCAGATCAGTTGTGCTTTGGCTCCCAAGGAGGTGACATCGGCTCTGGACCTCTCTCCCTCTGCTCATCCCGTAGCTAAGTACAATCACCACCATGTGATCAGATAATTAACAATCAAAACTCGCTCCGCCTTCTCAAGCTTTCTTTCCTCCAACCCAGTTGCCTTTTATTTTCAAACCCCATCACGTGTCCTGATTATTCCTAACTTGTGTGCTTCACTTGCCACTCAACGACTGCGTTTCAACCAATCCTCACCATTCAAATCGAACAACAAGAAATTCCGCATCGATATTGTCACAGAACGGTTAAGTCGACAGGATTCTACAACAGTGTAATACATCAAATATTGCAGTGTAATAACTTTGGATTATATTACATATATGTATAGACAAATGTAAAGGCATACATGTATGAAAGCGCAAGTGTCCCTAAGGGGACATAGCGCTTTAAATTGAAATAAAATAAAATAAAAAATGGTTAATATAAAATAGGCTAGAAAAAATAGAGAAAGAGAAAAAAGGTTAAGTGTAGATATTAAAAATAATGAAGTAGGGAATTTCCTTGAAGTATAAAGAGAGGTATAAGAGGAAACTATTGTTTTTATAAATCTAATAGAACGATATGTAGTTAGAATATAGGAAGTGGGATGAAGAGAATTGTTGTAACGTTCCATGATTACATACATTGGAGATTGCACTATATAAGATAATGATGTCGGAAACATGTGACCTTCTGATGTTATCGTTCTATGGAACTTTATTTTTATTATTATCTCTAAAGAATTTTTATTATATTTCAATTTAAAACGCTATGTCTCCCTAGGGACATTTGCGCTGTCATACATGTATGCCTTTACATTTGTCTTTACATATATATAAATACCTTTAGGTCGTGAATATAATAGTCATATGATATATATATATTTATGTTAACAATGAGAAAGAGAGAAAAAAAAACTGTATACAAAAGAATGAAGTGTCTGTCAATATGTACAATAAGCATATTGTAAATTATCAGTTTCTTGAAAGAAATTTGTTTCTAAATAATTTAAAATATATCTACAAAAGGTATTGAATTTAATATACATTTCTTTACTGGAAATAAAAATATTTGGATCTGTTACTATTAAATTATTTCCGATTCTGTAGTCTTGAAAAAAAGGACAATCTAGTAAAAGATGTAATGAGGTTTGTTCCTCGTGTCCCCAAAAACAACTCGGGACATCTAATGATATATAACATATGGTATATAATATGATATATGAAAAAAGGCATCTCCTTATCGTGCAACTGTAAGTTGCTGATGGCTTGCGCCATCTATCAGAATAAATATCAACTATTCTCATTTATTTTTAATTATTCCAGAATTGGCCAAATACCCATTCTTGATTAATCAAGAAAAGCTAACCACGGACGCGTTTCGGGCTGTTGGCCCTCATCAGCGTGGTTCAAGCTGTACCTAAAACGACCAAAAATAATTGGCCAGAATTGCGTGAGACCGCGACACAATGTGAAAAAAATAGTAGAAATGTGATATTGTATTGGGATAAGGTGCATAATTATGAAAAAAAAGGGCATCTCCTTATCGTGCAACTGAAAGTTGCTGATGGCTTGCACCATCTATCGGAATAAATATCAACTATTCTCGTTGATTTTTAATTATTCCAGAATTGGCCAAATACCCATTCTTGATTAATCAAAGAAAAGCTAACCACGGACGCGTTTCGGGCTGTTGGCCCTCATCAGCGTGGTGCAAGCTGTACCTCAACGACCAAAAAAAATGGTCATTTAAGGTATCCTGAAAAATCATGAAACGGGTAGTTAAGGCTAGAATTGCGTGAGACCGCGCCCAAAGAATGGGTATTTGGCCAATTCTGGAATAATTAAAAATCAACGAGAACAGGTGTGACCTTTAAAAAATTAGAATGACCTTGGCGGGCGCGCACGTACCGCCTCGATATTGGTACCACCGTGTTGTCAGATTTTTTTCTATAATAAACAATCAGATTTATTTACATTTTTATTTAATTTTTTTATGGACCCAGTCCGGGAACTTATGTGACATACCTTGTATAAATTAAACACACAGACTATATATTGAATTTCTTTAAAACTGATATGACTCATGTCATATTCGGCAAGGTATTGAAAATTAGTGTGCAAGTTAAAGTACAGGAAGTTCATATTTACTTATATATGTAATATTGTTGCAGATGTTCTTGCCGACGCATCGATAAGCTAGCAGTCGTGTACGTGAGGCGAGTGTTGATGTTCTTCCCACACGCAGACAACAAAAGCAGAGGCAGGGCTAGATGTTGGCACCGAGAGTTATCGGGGACAGCCCACGGGACAGAGGTAGAGGCCATGACACAAACTTGGATGCCTATCACCGAGACATGGAGAGAGAGACTGCAAGAGACCGAAGGCGTCTGCCGATGGCCACACCCTAGAACAACTGCTGACCCCCTGCTGACTTGTCCTGTTTACAGGGGTCGTCTATAAAATGACCCTGGGGGCCCCACATGGCTTCCATGCTTCCAGCTGGCCGCTCTCTCTTTGGATCTTTATTTTGACGTCACCATTTTTTAGTTTAAATACAAATAGGGGGTTAAAATACAAATAGTTTATACACAAAATATGGGGTGTTAGTAAATAGAAAGTTTACATTTTAATAGAAGGGTAGGATCTTATAAGGTATCGGCTCTAACTAATTGAAAGATATGTGACATATACTAAAAGTGTCATTATTATACAGTTTAAAATATACTATATGTACTTTTATTGGGAAGGGGGAGGATGTTCCTGGGGGGGAAGAGGCAAAGTACGTCAGGATCCTGGTAGGGCCACCGTGAAGGCTCCTCCCAAGGGTGAGTAGGCTACCTTCCCAGCTAAGTCCCAGCAAGTCTGTGGAAGGGACCACACCATAGAATTTCTTTTTCCATGAACGCCCATTGTATCATGTTTGGAATGTAATGCACCAAATGTGCCACAACGTTCGATCGCGAATAAAATTATATCATTTATATCTTTTATATAAAGAAAGCAATACTTTGAAAAATATATAAAAAATAAAGTGACTGTATATAGGATGTCTGTAAAACTGATGTTGTGATATCTGTGTGAGTAGAATGTGTGTGCAGGTTAAAGTACAGGAAGTTCAATATTCTACGGCCGCCGGAGTCCGTGGCTAGGTACACTATGATCAAGCACAACCACAGGCCGGAGTCACCGGACTATATCAGGTGAGTACAAACTCCATGAAGTATCTCGTGGATTTTATAAGTTAACAATATCAGCTGATGGCGCTATAAAACATATACAATCGCTTAAGAACAGTGAACTCTAGAAAGTATAATTAAGATTACAAAGAGGTGAGTTGAGGTATATAATGGTATAGGTGCATGTTGAAACTGAAGATATTTCTTGTAGCTATGTAATTATATATGGGATCAACTTAGAGACGGGAAATAAGTGATAAACAGATAAAAAGTTATTTTTTATACGAAGCCAGAAAAGTATGTTGTAATAGCGAATAGCTTTTATTCAGATTGAAGGTGAAACTCTTGTGTGTTCTTTGGTGTGAGCATTCTTGTAGCTATGTAAATATATATGGGCAACTAAGAGAAGGGCAGTAGTGATAAACAGATGGAAGTTAGAATTGTTCCTAAGTTAGAAAGGTATGCTGTGATAGCGAATAGCTCTTATTTAGATTGAAGATGTGTGTTCTTCGATGTTATCGTACAGATATTGTTGCATCATGAATAATGCGCGTATTTTTAAAATTATTTATAATATTATTTTTAATATATTTAAAATTTAAATTATACATTTATTTATTTTTATAAAACAGATTATTACTATAAATTGTATTTTGATACGCTAAATACCCCACATGCTTTAAACTTTGATGTGATAAATAAAGAGATTTTCTAGGTGCTACCTAAATTTATAGTTGTCTTATTATTGACTGGTTTAACCTTGTAAGATGGTTGAGACACGTTCTGGAAAGATGCAAGACACGTCTGAGGAGAGACTCAAGACTGAAGAATCTGCCAAACCGCAGCCCAGTGCAACAATTGGTAGAGATGCAAGTGCCGACCCAGTTGTTTTGAACCCCAACATAGACATCCCCAAATATGATGGAACAGAAGACCCTCGCCCATGGATTGAGTCCCTTGAAGAAATTGGCTTCCTGTACCACTGGGCAGAATATATTATTTCTCGCTATGCAGCCATGAACATGATTGGTAGCGCCAAAACCTGGCTGGACCTACACAAGATAAGTTTTACCAGCTGGGAACATTTCAAGAGCCGCCTAATTCAGGATTTTGGCTCAGACGCCAACAAAGAAGAATTGAAGATGAGGCTGAACAGAATGCAGCAGTGGAATGAACCTGCAATCAGGTTTGCAGAGGATATCCTGGTTCTGTGCAACAAGGTCGACCCCCAAATGGAAGAAGAGAATAAAATAAATTGGGTTATTGGAGGGTTAAAGAAAGAATACTCTTTTGCCCTCTACTTAAACCCTCCTAAGAATACCAACGAACTCCTAAGATTGTGTAAAAAGATGGATTTGTTTGAAAATAATTATCAAGAACGTATAGAAAAATCAAAGGCTCTATATAATGGACCACGCTCTCCTCGTTCCCAACATCAAGAGCAATGGAAGAACGCTCCGTCGTTCAAAAGACCAGACCAGAACACCTCCAAGCCCCAGGCCCCCGCTCCGAGGTACTACCAGAACACCCCCAATCCCCAGGCCCCCGCTCCGAGGTACTACCAGGACAAGCCGCTGCCCCAGGTATCTGCCCCTAGACGATTTTACACTCCCATTCCTGAGCCAAAACCAGTCTACCCAAGGAAAACATACAATAAGAGTCCAGATTCAAACAGGAATAGGGCAGAAGACGGGAGACCAATATGTTTCAAGTGTAACAAGCCAGGACACGTGAGATAAGAGGATGCCAGCGGGCGACGCTGGCCTGGGACGCTGGGAATTCTGCGAGAAGCGGCGGCTGGCCAGCCGGCCTGCGCGTGCACCGGGGGCTGCGCGCTCACTTTTCGAACACCGCCGGATGTCGCCGGCTGTTTACCGCGCGTCGCTACAACCTGCGGCGGTTCCTTCCATTATATAATACTCTAGGCGCTGGTGGAGTAAAAACTGTACTCCACCTGCCTCTTATAATTGTATGTAATTTTTGGACACTTATTAAAATATAAATTATTAATTTATAGTTCTCACTGCAGCTCGAACCTTTACCCTAACGCGGTAGAACAACACGTAGCACGGTATTGCAGAGTCAGGTTTGTGAGGAAGGTAGAAGAGGACCCCTCAGTTGCCCAAGACAAGAGCCAAGAAAATCTTCAAATGGACGAAAGGAAAGATTATACACGGCCTCGCCTCTATGCGGATGTTTGTAATGACACACAAACGAATATTCCTACACGGAATATATATTCCGTGTTGGAAGATTTAAACTAAGTGTCGCGCCTGAATTCTTCAATCAAAGCAAGTCGACCATAAATGGAATTAGAAAGTTGGACCCTAGGTACAAAATTAATATTAATGTGGACAAGATAGGGTTATGCGAAGCTTTGATTGATACAGGCGCCGATCTTTCAGTGGTCGACCTAAGAACAGCACTTTTTGCTGGCCATGAAATAAATAGTCTCACTAAAACGTGTTCAGGACCCGATGGGAAAAAATTAGATATGGTAGGTAGCATTATTTTAGATTTAAAAATTGATGACACTGAATTATCCCACGAATTTGTAGTAATGGACGCGCATCTACGAACTCTTATTCTTGGACGAGATTTCCTCAAAAAAATGAATGCTAAAATTGATTGTAAACGAGAAACAATAAAATATAATTTGATGAGTAATCATGACGTAAGCAATTATGATCTAAAAAAAAAATAAAGAGCACTACAGATACCGTTATACCTAAACTATCTATTAAATTGATTAGGGCCTCAATAGAAGCAGAGGATGGCGAATATGTCATCGAAGAGAACAACAGAATGACTCAAACAAATGGTCTTCGATTGGCAAGAAGTTTGCTTACTGTCAAGGATAAGAAAACCCATATCTGGATAACGAACCCTTATCCTCGACCTTTAAAAATCATGAAAGACCAAACATTGGCTTATGGAAGTCTTCCTGCAGGGGTAAATTTTATAGAGAATAAAGAGAAGCAAAATGAAAATGACGAAATACAATTTCAAATAAACAAAATTTTATCATTTAAAGAACAAGAGAGGTTAAAACAAATTTTGGCCAAGTATACTGAATTGTTCTCATCGAGGTTAGGTAGGACCAATTTGGCAAAACATCAGATTCATACAGAAGACGCAAAACCGATAAAGCACAAGGCTTACCGGGTAAGCGCTAAAGAACGAACCATCATAAAGGATCAAATAGACGAGATGTTCGAAGAAGGAATAATTAGACAATCTTCAAGTCCCTGGTCCTTTCCCGTTATATTGGTCAAAAAACGAGATGGCAAATACAGATTTTGTGTGGACTACAGGAAATTAAATGAAGTAACTGTTGTGATATGTAAATAACCTATGTTTAGTGTTATAATTGTTACCTATTGTTAACTATGCAAAATTATTCCATTTGTCAATTGTTTTAAAAAAAAAACTTATGTAAATTATTTCCTTTTTATCTCTATCTTGTATATAAGAAGATTGCTAGATTGAATAAACATTCAGTTCAACTTGTAAGTCGTAGCGAGTTTGTTCAGGCAACTCATACACATTGCAACATGGCGCAGTCGACAAAAGTATCGAATTAAAACAGATTAATTCAACAGTGAGTAGAATGGAAGGAATCAAGCCGCCGGCGGAATTTGTCCCGTACAGCAACGAGAAAAAATGGGAAACCTGGAGAGAGTCGTTTGAAATTTTTGCAATAGCGGTAAATTTAGAAAGCATGCCGCTGGTGCGTCAGCGAGCAATCTTGAAGCATATTGTTGGTGAAAAAACAGTGATGATATACAAAACATTTCACATAAGTGAAAATGATACCTACCCAAATGTAAAGGAAATGCTTGATATGTTTACGAACCATTTTAAGCCCTTCAAAAATACGATTCAAAGGAGAAATTCATTTTTTACCTGTGTACAAAAGGAAAGGCAGGGAATCATGAAATTTGTCACAGAATTAAAGCATCTGGCACAAGAATGTGAATTCGAGAATTTAACAGAATCTCTCATAAGGGATCGCCTTATAATTGGAATACTTGACCGAGAAGTGAAAATAAAATTGTTAGAAGATCCACAGTTGACACTACCAAGGGCAATTTCGATACCTATGATCTCCGAGTCAACATGTTCACAAGTAGCATCGTTGAATGAGCAAAAAATGATTGAAAAAATTGAAAAACGTAATTGGGTGAAATATACAATTCGAATGGAAAATGCAGAAGCAGGACCAAGCGGTATAAACCCGAGAAGAGAAAGAATAATAGAACCATGTAAGTGGTGTGGACAACGACACAAGTATGGAAAGTGTCCAGCATATGGGAAGAAATGTAATGCATGCGGAAAAACCAATCATTTCTTAGTAGTTTGCCGAACAAAACGTATAAGAAATCTCTTAGCGGAAAGTGAAGCTGAAGAATCCTGTGATGAGATAAATCTAAATGAAGTTGCTGTAAAGACTGTTCGGTCGGACAAGTGGTCCGCGGTAATAATAATTAATGGCAAGAAGACCACGGTACATTTGGACACTGGCGCACAGATAAATGTGCTTCCTCATAAAGTAATAAACCAATGGCCATCAAGACCAGAAATCAGACCCACGTCATTAAAGGCGTTCGCATATGGAAATACAGAATTGCCTATCGTCGGCAAATGCAATGTGCTATGCCAATATGGTGAAAAGAAAGGAATGTTTGAATTTATCGTAGCCGATGTAGAAGCGCAGACACTTATCACGGGCGATACTTGCGAGAAGCTTGAAATATTGAGGCGAATTAATCATATAAACACGGATGAAATGAAATTGTGTTCTGAAACTCAAAAAATCCTCGAACAATACCACGAGGTATTTCAAGGAGTAGGATTAATCAACTCGGAATGTAAGATTTACACAAAGCCTGAATATTCTCCTGTGCAAGTCCCTCCCAGGCGCATCCCAACAAGCCTCGGAGCCGAAGTTCAGTCTGAATTGGAAAAGATGGTGAAGCAAGGAATCGTAACTAAAATATATCATGAAACAGAGTGGTCACATCCTATGGTCGTTGTAAAAAAAAATCTGGTCAAATCAGAATATGCCTGGATCCTCGGAAATTAAATGAGGCCCTTGTGGGAAGACATTTCCAGACTCCGGCTCCAGCTGAACTATTGCACGAGATACCCAAAGCTAAGTATTATACCGTGTTAGACGTGAAATCAGCCTATTGGCATATTCCGGTTGCAAAGGAATGCAGAGATCTGTTGGTGATGACCACGCCATTTGGCAAATTCAGATATAACCGATTGCCATTTGGTTTGAAAATATCGGCACAAATTTTTGTTGAGAAAATGACGAATATCTTTAGGGATAGCTTTCAAAATATTACATATGTAGACGATTTGCTGATATATGCGGATACCAGTCAAGAGCACAATAAAAAATTAAAGGGTATTCTAGAAAAAGCAAAAGAAAAAAATATCAAATTTGATTTAACAAAGGCTCAAATATGTCTAACGAAGGTTCGTTTCTTGGGCCATTTGATATCACAAAATGGAATTGATCCAGAGCCAAATAAGATTGATAAATTAATTACCTTTAAAAGGCCAGAGGATAAAAAGTCGCTGCAAAGAATCATGGGTCTTTATAATTACTTAGGAAAATTCATTCCAAATTTAGCTGCGTCCACATCCAATATAAGAGGAATATTAAGAAAGAATGTTGTCTGGCATTGGGGGCCTAAACAGGATGGGGAATTCCATCATATTAAGGAATGCGTGAGGAATGCTCCTTCGTTGGCACATTTTGACAAAAGCAAGATGCTGATTTTGCAATGTGATGCCAGCAAAGATGCAATGGGAGCTGCTCTGCTACAGGAAGATCGACCTCTAGCATTCGCATCCGCGTCATTTAGCGACTCGCAGAAACAGTACTCTCAGATTGAGGAGTTACTGAGTGTTTATTATGGATGCAAAAAGTTCGAATATCTATTATCAGGACACACTTTCGTTGTCCAGACGAATCACCAGCCTTTATTGCCTCTAGTCAAAAAACCGCTGAGTGATATATCTCCGCGTCTACAAAGATTAGTAATGAAGCTTATAGCATTTGACTTCAAATTGCAGTACAAACCAGGAAAATACTTGATTGTGGCTGATACCCTATCCAGGGATACTCACCCCATGGACGAACTACCAACGCCTTTTCTTGAAGACAAAAGAATGGTCAAGATGGTACGTGTTGATATATCGGACGAAAAACTGGTAGCGATGCAGAAAGATACCCGAGAGGATCCTGCTTTGGTTAAAGTAATCGATTATGTGATTGAGGGATGGCCTATATGCAAAAAAGACGTCGATGAAGATGCCAAAGTATTTTTCGATTTCAGACACCGTTTATATTTATGGAATGATCTATTATGTATAGGATCGGCCATAGTGATTCCGAAGACACAAAGGAATAATATGCTTAATTTGTTGCACCAATCGCACCAAGGGATATCTGTAATTCAGGGTTTGGCGCGAGAATCTTTATTTTGGCCGAGAATGTCCATCGACATTGCTGAAAAAGTAAAAAATTGTGAAATTTGTCAAAAACATCAGAAATCAAAAATACGGCAGCCGTTAAAACCTTTTCCAGTTCCAGATTATCCATGGCAGACAGTATCATTGGACATATTTTATATTCAGAAAAAGCCCCATTTGTTAGTGGTCGACAGATATAGTGGCTACCCGGAGGTATTTACATCGGACCCACCTACGGCGATTAATGTAAAAAATAAATTGAGAGAAACATTTGCACGATTCGGGATTCCGGAAACCATGATGTCCGACAATGGACCACCGTTTCGCTCAGAGATTATGACTGACTTCTGTATAAGATGGGGTATAAAACAGCTATTTTCAAGTCCACACCTTCATAGATCTAATGGTCTGGCCGAGAGAAACATTCAAACAATAAAAAATCAACTAATTAAATGTAGAGATGAAGGGTCCGACCCATATCTGGCTATTCTGGCATATAGGAATACACCAAAAAATGACCTACCGTCACCCGCACAGCTATGTTTATCGAGGAGCCTTCGATGTCAGATCCCCAGAATTACACCGCTATATAGACCGTATCAAACTAATTGGAGAAGTATAGAGAATGCCAAAAGAAAAAGACAGAGCTCAATGAAAGAGCAGTATGACAGAAATACTAAAAGCTATCCCAAGGTCAATGTAGGAGAGGATGCATGGTGTCAAATACATCCAAGGGAGACATGGACACCGGTGAAGATTTCAGCGCAGGCTGATTCTCCTCAGAGCTTTGAAGTTGTGACACCATCGGGAAAAAGATTGATAAGAAATCAACAATTTATTAGGCCAAGGGATGGAGGCAACGAAAAAAGCCAGTTGTCTTCAGAACCAATTACCGCCTCCCCAGAAGCTCAACATCCGCATTGCGACAGTCCAACGATGGGCGAGTCATCCACAGCTCCGATACAGCGGTCAAGTGAAGAGACCAATATTGACCAGAGAGAAGGCGCGACTACATCCGCTGGGATTTCACCAGAACCATCCGGAAGGCCCCGGTTTTCAAGGTTTGGAAGAGAGTTAAGAAAACCACAAAGATTTTGTTTTTAAGCAGAGGGGAGGCATGTCAACCGCCTTTTGATTTGCCTGATCTGATTGTTGATGGTTGTCTAGATTCGTGACATTCTTTAATTGTTGTAGCAGAGGGAAAACATGTTGTGATATGTAAATAACCTATGTTTAGTGTTATAATTGTTACCTATTGTTAACTATGCAAAATTATTCCATTTGTCAATTGTTTTAAAAAAACTTATGTAAATTATTTCCTTTTTATCTCTATCTTGTATATAAGAAGATTGCTAGATTGAATAAACATTCAGTTCAACTTGTAAGTCGTAGCGAGTTTGTTCAGACAACTCATACACATTGCAACAGTAACAGTGAAGGATGTTTATCCAATCCCAAGAATTGATGATGTAATGGATACTCTCCAAGGATCCAAGTACTTCTCAGCAATAGATCTCAAATCTGGATATTGGCAAGTCGAAATTGAAGAGAGAGACAAAGAGAAGACGGCTTTCACTACTGCACATGGGTTATATGAATTCAACGTAATGCCCTTCGGTCTATGCAACGCCCCTGCTACTTTTGAGAGGAACATGGACAATGTCCTCGGAAATCTGAGATGGCAGATTTGCCTTTGCTACCTGGACGATGTGATTATATACAGCTCGGACTTTCCAACCCACATTAAAAGACTTGAAGCTGTCCTCAGATGCTTCAGCGAATCTAATTTAAAACTGAACGCCAAGAAATGCAGATTTGCTTTCGAGGAACTTGAGATCCTTGGACATATAACCAACCAAGAGGGTATAAAACCTGCCGAATTTAATATCAAAGCCGTTAGAGATTTTCCTCAGCCCAAGAAGGCCAAAGAAGTGCAATCATTCTTAGGAATGTGCTCATATTATAGAAATAAAATATGTTTATTAATCGCTGACCCATTGACCAGTCTCATCAGAAAAAATGTGCAATTTATCTGGACAGGAAAACAGGAAGAAGCGTTCCAAAACCTTAAAAAAGCTCTTATGAATCCGCCAATTTTAGGTCACTTTGATCCAAATGCAGCCACCTGCATTCACACAGATGCCTCTAACATCGGCTTAGGCGCAACACTAATTCAAAATATCGGTGGCGAAGAGAAGGTAATATCATACTTGAGCCGAACCCTAAGTAAACCTGAGCAAAATTATTCAACCACCGAAAAGGAATGTTTAGCTGTAGTGTGGTCGATATCAAAATTACGGCCCTATTTATATGGAAGGCACTTTAAAATCGTCACTGATCATCACGCACTATGCTGGCTTAAGAATTTAAAAGATCCGACCGGTCGATTAGCACGATGGGCACTGAAGATTCAGGAATATAATTTCGAAATTATACACAAATCGGAAAAAAAAACATCTGGACGCTGATGGTCTATCTAGAGGACCCTTACCAGAAAACGAATGGGACGAGGATTATGAAAGACTATTTTTGAATCAAATAATAGACGAAAAGGATGATTTTATTGAGAATATTAAGGAGAACCTTAGTGGAAACAAGCGTTCAATTACACAGAACTTTAAAGAAGAAAATGGGTGTCTCTACAAGAAAAATCCAAATCCTGAAGGTAGAGAATGGTTGCTGGTAGTGCCAAAGAAGAGAAGGAAAGAAATCATGAGTGAATACCACAACCATATGCTGAATGGCCATCTGGACGTCGCCAGAACCACATACCGATTGAAGAATAAATACTATTGGCCTTCCATGCTGAAAGATGTTTCCGAATTTGTAAAGACATGTCATCTTTGCCAAAGTCGGAAAGGTTCAAATCAGTTGCCATCTGGACTTCTACAACCTATTCCCCAGCTAACTACCCTTTTGAAAGAATCGGAATTGACTTTGTTGGCCCCTTGCCATCAACGAAAAGAAGAAGGAAATGGATCATTGTGTTGACGGATTATTATACCAAGTATGCTGAAACAAAGGCAGTACCAGAAGCGACAGTGAAATAAGTCTCTACATTTTTAATCGAACATATATTTTTACGTCACGGGGCTCCAAGATTTCTTATCAGCGACAGAGGTTCACAATTCACTAGCAATTTGATGAAGGAGGTTATGAAAATGTGCAAAGTTAAACATTGTTTCACAACGAGCTACCACCCCCAGACTAACGGACTAACGGAACGGCTAAATAGAACTTTAATCATAATGATCAGCATGTATGTGAATACGGATCAGAAGAACTGGGACGAAATCCTTCCTTTCATCACCCACGCGTATAATACCACAATTCAAGAAACCACAGGCTACTCTCCATTTTTCCTGTTGTTTGGGAGGGAAACCATGTCCCTCTTAGACGACGAGAATATCCCAACGGACAGTAACATGGACGATTACGACGAATATATAGAAAACTACTTAGATAAAATAGCAAGGACGAGACAGGTAGTCATTAACAACACAGAGAAGACTCAGGAAAGAATGAAAAGAAACTATGACAAAAAACACAACGAGAGAATCTATGAACCAGGACATTTAGTGGCAGTTTGGACACCAGTCAGGAAAATCGGAAAATGTGAAAAACTATTGAGAAAATATTTTGGCCCATATCGAATATTAAAGAAGCTGTCCAACGTAAATTACTTAATTGAGCCGAAAGATAATCCTGGCCAAGACCCATTGATTGTCCATGTCTCAAGACTCAAACCTTATTTTGAAAGAATTGATGAGGTCACTCACGAGGACGTGACGACCTCTGGAGAGGGGGAAGTGTTGCATCATGAATAATGCACGTATTTTAAAAATTATTTATAATATTATTTTTAATATATTTAAAATTTAAATTATACATTTATTTATTTTTATAAAACAGATTATTACTATAAAATATTATGTACTATAAAACATTTGTATTTTGATACACTAAATACCCCACATGCTTTAAACTTTGATGTGATAAATAAAGAGATTTTCTAGGTGCTACCTGAATTTATAGTTGTCTTATTATTGACTGGTTTAACCTTGTAAGATGGTTGAGACACGTTCTGGAAAGATGCAAGACACGTCTGAGGAGAGACTCAAGACTGAAGAATCTGCCAAACCGCAGCCCAGTGCAACAATATAGACATTTGAAATTGGTAATGAAATGTGGAGAAATAGGACATAACATGAATATGGTAGTAGAGACGCCAAAAAGGTTGGTGGAGGCCTCTTATTAGCCTAATGTGGGCAATGAAATATTGACTGAATTTATTGTTTAGACAAATGGGTACTTATTAATCAATTCGTCATATATGTCCCAAATATTATGCTGGCCTTTTCAGATGTCTTTCAACAAGGTTTGTTCCTCTTCCAATTTCAAGAATTATTCATTCCTAATCATATCTACTTACATCCTTTTATTTATATTTTTATCATTATCAAGATTCCAAATACTCAAATTCTTTTCTTCTACCTATACTATCGGCTATATCACTAAGCCATATCCAACGCCACACTCAAAATCTATCTCAATCAGCCTCCTCTTTAACTCTTGACTAAGTGTACTCTTCAGCAGCTCCCATTTTCATTCAAAATCATCCTTTACAATTTGAATTCTAATAGGTTTTTCTAATGTGTATTTGCTTTCTTTCGAGAGACATCAATAATCTCCCAGATATATAATAGCTTTTCTTTCTTCGAACTGCTACTGCCTAATATTAATTGAATAATATAACATATTAAAAGAGCATTTATTAAAGTTATTGTTTTCAAAAAGAAAAGCTCTCAGGTTCTCTTTCTCAATAGCTGATCTGCAAACCTGAGATAAATGATATTCCTAAATATAATTTTTACGTTATAATTTATTTTAATTGTTCTTGTTTTCTTCGTCAACATAAAATCCAAGGTTCGAATTTGTACTAACATATTCTCTTATTTCGGCATTCCTTTTTACATTACATTTCGAGTCATTATCGCACAATAGTTAATAGAAACCTTATTCATTAATGCTTCTTTAATACATGTTTATCCCTGCCTTTACAATTTAATAAAATAAACAAAGCAAACCAGGGCCAGATTTCGTCAACTATTTTTATTTCTCTAGCTTCTGAGTCAAAATGCCCTTTAACAGTGGAACTAGAAGTATGACTTCCAGTTTACTATATACGCCTGTATTGCTTTTCGATTTTATTATAAATGTGAATAATTTTCTTTCAAAAAGTTCATATTACTATATTTATAGAAAAAAGTATAAAACTGCGTTTCATACCTTACAGGGAGAACCGACCGCTTGTCATGGGGTCCCTGGGCGGTTCTCCCTCTATCCCATCAGTTAGAGTTTATTTATAAATTTATATAGTTAAAGCAAATATTATATAGTATTATATATAAATATATATTAATTGGGAACTAGATATATAATATATTTTCGAAGATCATTTGTTGGTTGGAAGTTGAGTCAGAAAAAATATATCCACATCAACCAATGATTTATTTAACTTCCGACGTTTCAGTGATTCCCCTTCACTCTCCTCGGGGGAATGATGGGGGAATCATTGACAGAGTGACAGCAGGTAACTGAAACGTCGGGAGTTAAATAAATCATTGGTTGATGTGGATATATTTTTATAATTAAAAAAGAAGAATATAATATCTTTAAGATCATAAACAAACTCGCCATTTAATAAGATATCTTGGCCCATTCTATTAATTCACCTCGCCCCTGATCATAAAATCAAAGAGTTTTTACTCTTTTCACAGTAGGCGAAAATTGTGACCGCAGAGGGGGAGAAGGGGCAGTTGCTCCCTGTTCCTCCTAACTTCAATTGGGTTTTAGGAATAGGTTCAATAATTAAATAGTGTGAACACGCACACATTGAGAGCAAAATATATTTAAATTTCAGGAAGCCTCAAAAACCAGATATTTTGGTCGTTTATGTACAGCTAGCACTACACTGATTAGGGCCTACAGCTCGAAACGCGTACGTGGTTAGCTCTTCTTGATTAATCAAGAAGCGGTATTTGGCCAATTATGGAATAATTGAAAAAAAAAACGATTAGTTGATATTTATTCCGATAGATGGCACAATATATTGTAGCGAAGTGAAATTGCTGGCTCAGCAACCCTGGAGCTGACGTCACTTCCTGTGGAGGTTACCCCTGCGAGGCCGCGTGGCCACGAGACTTTATTCTTTTTTCTCTCTCCTTTGTTTACTATTTTAAATATAGCTATTTCTAGATATCACTCAATTATAATTAATTAATTCATTCATATTTCTCGTTTGTTCTTCTTTTGACCTCGGTTTGTTTGGTTAATAAAATAACGTTCTTCGTTTGTGGATCACCGACTCTACCTTTCTGCTACGCTACAACTGGTGGAGACGCTGGGTCGTCAAGACCGATATCCCTTCAGACATAAAAGAAGGACTGAAACTGTTAAACAAGAAGATAGTGTAGAGCTCAAGGAGATGACCGTGAATATAGAGGAAGCTACCCAGGTGGGCAATTATTTTGTTCAGCACCTACCAAGGAATCCTTCCATGTTCTCCGGGGAGGATGGTGAGGATCCCCTTACCTGGTTTAAAGGTTACAAACGTGTGGCAAAGCATAATCATTGGGACGAAACCCTCTGTCTTGCCAATGTCTACTTTTACCTGAATAGAACTGCCCTCAAATGGTTTGAGAATAATGAGGAGACCATCCGGAATTGGGAAGAGTTTACTACTCAATTGGAAAGTGTATTTGGGAAAAGTGAGAGTCTGCGGCTGCTTGCCGAGAAAAAAATTAAAATCCGGGCTCAGCTAAAGGGTGAAAGCACCGAGTTCTATATACAAGACGTCCTACGACTCTTCCAAGAGGTGGATCTCCAAATGAGCGAGGGGGATAAAATCTCCCACTTCATGAAAGGAATAGTGGATGAACTTTATAAGGCGCTTCTTCCAAGAGACATAAAAAATACGGATCAATTTGTGTCTGAGTGCCGCCGCATTGAAGCGCTTCATCGTCGGCGTGTGACCCCCGCCAAGTACGAACGCTTGCCCAATGTAGCATCCCTTGATGTCTGCGATGTTAATACAGATTTGTCATCCATGATTAGACAAATTGTCCGCGAGGAGGTGCAACGGGCCTTGGCCGCTCCTCGTGAAGAACCAAGAATCGCCACCATTGAAGATATGGTGAGGGAAGAAATTGATAAAACCCTCGCTCCAATATCAAATCCTTCCAGAGGCTCCCCTCAATATCAAACTTATACGCCGTCACCAATCGCTAGAAGAGAGACGGCCGCACCCCAAACTCCCCGTCCCAGAGCTCGGTACCCGAAACAGGGAGAAAGACTGGACACAAATGAATGGCGGACCACTGAGGGAAGACCAATTTGCTTCCATTGCGGACGCCCTGGCCATGTCGCCCGTTACTGCCGTGACAGAAGGAGACAGAATGACGAAAGAGAAAACGGATATTCCCAAAGGAGGCAAGAACCAATGTTCTTCTATGGACCCCGTTCCAAATTCCCGGCGCTCAATGACGACGAGCCAAGAGATAATTTTAGACGTTACCGAAGCCCTTCCCCATACCCTGGCCGAAACGGACAACATTCGTCGCCTATTAGAGGGTGTCCAGTCGGTCACCTCGCCGTTCCCGCCAGGAAAACTAGAGGTTGCGACCTATTTTGGAGGTGGGGCCGCAAAATTTGGAAACCCTCCCTCATCGACTACAGTGGATATGAAAGGAAATTATATAAATATTAAAATAGAAGGAAATATAACCAGTGCTCTTGTTGATTCTGGGGCTTCTTATTCTGTCGTGTCCGAGAGGTTCAGACTCAAATTGAAGAAAATAATGTTTGCCGAAACTGACGTGAGCTTAAGAGTGGCCAACGGTAAAATTATAAAACCGAATTTATTGTTCTGGAGGACTGTAGTCACGATGTGATCCTCGGATGGGATTTTTTGAAGTTATCCAGGGCGGTAATTGATTCTGCAGAAGATACACTTTTTTTTAGAGGAATTCCTAGTCGAGGACACACCCAAGGACAACTCACCTCTCTACGCGGAACGGGAATACAGAATAGAGCCCGCATCTTGTCAGCTGATAGAGGTATTAAGCAGAGACATCTCAGATAATTCAGCTGTGGTGGCAGAAAGTCAAAAAGGTCTGTCGCTGGAAAGAGAACTAATGGTTCCCTCCTCTATCATCTCACTTACCAGTAACAGGGGAAAACTGTGGGTGGCAAATTGGAGCCCATATCCGAAGATAATACCCCAGGGGATGCACGTGGCCAATGGTTTCGTCATCAAGGATAGCCAGCTTTGTGTACTTGCTGAGGGCAACCACGTAGGAACAGATATAGGCCATTCCGAGGATTAAAAATTTGCGGAAATTTTAAATATAGATGATTCACTTGACGATTTTCAAAAAGAAAAATTAAGAAATTTATTGAGAAACTATAGAGATATTTTTGATTTCAGAAAAAAAGAAGCGTCCAAGACCGATAATGTTATGCATCGAATTAGCACTGGAGACCACCTTCCCACCAAACAACGACCGTACCGAGTAGCACCAGCGGAACGTCAGATTATTCAAGAGGAGGTAAATAAAATGGAAGAAATTGGTATTATTCAGCCCTCTGCGAGCCCATGGGCCTCACCGGTCGTTTTGGTCAGGAAAAAAGATGGAAGCTGGAGATTCTGCGTCGATTACCGCCGCCTTAATAAGATAACAAAAAAGGATGTTTACCCGCTCCCAAGGATCGACGACACTTTGGACTGTCTACAGAGAGCACGATTTTATTCCTCTATGGATCTCCAATCTGGATACTGGCAGATCGACGTGGAGGAAGCGGACCGTGAGAAGACTGCATTCATAAACCCAGATGGATTGTATGAGTTCAAAGTGATGCCATTTGGGTTATGCAACGCTCCAGCTACATTCGAACGAATGATGGACGGCCTCTTGAAGGGTCTTAAGTGGACAATCTGTCTCTGTTACCTTGATGACATAGTCGTTTTTTCCGATGATTTTGAGGAACATCTGAGACGCCTTCAGCTGGTATTAGGCTGTTTGAGGAAGGCTGGCTTGTGCCTCAATTCGGGGAAATGCAGGTTTGGTGCGAAAACTATAACAGTTCTTGGACATGAGGTGAGTGGAGATGGAATATGTCTCGATCCAGAAAAAATTAGAGCAGTCCGTGACTTCCCCAGACCAAAGTCGCTAAAAGAAGTTAGAAGTTTCCTAGGGCTATCTTCCTACTACCGCCGTTTCATACCCAAATATGCCCATATAGCCCAACCATTAAACGCTCTTTTAAAGAAAGATTCAGTGTTTAGTTGGAACATAGAAGAGCGGCACGCATTTGAAGCTCTCAAGTCAGCCCTAATTTCTGAGCCTGTCTTGGGACATTTTGATCATTTATCCCCAACAGAAATACATACTGATGCGAGCAACTATGGAATAGGAGCAGTTTTAGCGCAAATTCAAAAGGGAAAGGAAAGAGCCATTGCCTATGCATCGAGAACGCTCAATAAGGCGGAAAGAAATTATTCGACGACTGAGAGAGAATGTCTTGCTATTATTTGGGCCATTGGCAAATTCCAGCCGTATGTTTTTGGACGTCCATTCACTATCGTAACTGACCATCACTCCTTGTGCTGGCTGACCAACCTCAAGGACCCATGTGGGAGGTTAGCAAGATGGGCTCTTCGGCTGCAGGAGTTTGATGTTACTGTTGTGCACAAGAGCGGAAGAAAACATCAGGACGCTGACTGTTTATCAAGAAGTCCCCTAAATTGTAGTGAAGATATAGAAGAAGATATTCCTTGCATAGTTGCCTTACAGAATTTTGGACGGGAACAAATGAAAGACCCGGACCTCACGAAGATAGCCGACAAAATCCAACAGGAAACATCTAACAAGTCCTTTATAAAAATAAACGATACTCTCCATAAAAAAATTACGATCCAATGGCTTCTGGTGGTCCCCCGCCACTTGAGGCCTGAAATACTAAGAAACTTACACGATTCTCCCACTTCAGGACATCTTGGATTTACTAAGACATATGATCGAATAAGAAAAAAATTCTACTGGCCCGGAATGTATAGAAATGTTAGGAAGTATGTGGCTCACTGTCAAGATTGTCAGCGACGCAAACGCCAGCCCCAACTCCCTCCAGGACTTTTGCAGCCGATACCTGTGCCTATAGCCGCCTTCGAAAAAGTGGGAATGGATCTCCTTGGAAGGTTTCCAACATCTATGTGCGGGAATCGCTTGATCATTGTCTGTACGGATTACCTCACCAAGTTTGCGATCACGAAAGCTCTACCGACAAGTGAATCAGTGGAAGTAGCGAAATTCTTCATTAAAGATGTAATTCTGAAGCACGGTGCGCCGAGGGAAGTTATCACAGACCGAGGACGAAATTTTACATCTTCAATGATTCGTGATCTGAACAAACACTGCAGAATAACTCATCGGACAACAACCGCCTACCACCCTCAGACCAATGGACTCACTGAAAGGTTGAATAAGACAATAGCAGACATGCTGTCCATGTATGTGGACGTCAACCAGAAAGATTAGGATGAGATTCTCCCATTCGTGACGTTCGCATACAACACGGCGAAGCAAGAGTCCACGGGGTTTAGTCCATTCTACCTTGTGCACGGGCGTGAGGCGGAGACCCCACTAGACTTGCTATTCCCCAAATTTCCTTCAGAGGATGAAGATGACTTCATCCAGACTCTAGGATCAAGGGCCGAAGAAGCGCGACAGCTGGCACGCATTCACACTATGAGGTCCCGGGGAGGAAATAAACTCCGTTACGACGCCCATCACAGAAACATAATCTATCAGCCCGGAGTTCTCGTTTGGATCTATATCCCTGTGCGCAAGGTGGGTTTGTCTGAAAAACTAATGCGACGTTATTTCGGCCCGTATAAAGTAACAAGAAAAATATCCGATGTGACATATGAAGTGGAGACATTCGGAGACCAGCATGGTCGTCGTAAAACAAAGGACATAGTTCACATCTGCAGGATGAAGCCCTATTTAGATCCAGAGAAGCGGGAGGACCACCTGGAGAAGGAATGGAAGACGACTTATCAAGTCCTCAAAAGGAAGAAGTTCCAGCGGAAGGGAGGCAACCACCCTTGGCCCAGGAGGAGGTCCCCAGACCAGGAGACCTGGATATCCCTGGCCCTATTACGCGGTCGCGAGCTCGTAGACTGGAGGCGCAGGTCTCCTGCTGAGCATCGGGTCGATGTCCTTTGAGAGGGGGGCTATGTAGCGAAGTGAAATTGCTGGCTCAGCAACCCTGGAGCTGACGTCACTTCCTGTGGAGGTTACCCCTGCGAGGCCGCGTGGCCACGAGACTTTATTCTTTTTTTCTCTCTCCTTTGTTTACTATTTTAAATATAGCTATTTCTAGATATCACTCAATTATAATTAATTAATTCATTCATATTTCTCGTTTGTTCTTCTTTTGACCTCGGTGTGTTTGGTTAATAAAATAACGTTCTTCGTTTGTGGATCACCGACTCTACCTTTCTGCTACGCTACAATATTAGTAAATTTATCTACACTATAAAGAGAGTAATTTCTCTTAATATATAATATAAAGCATATATATATTCTCGTTGGATGATGATATTCATGTGTCTGAAAAAGCACATCTCTCTTCAATTTAGTGTCAGAACGATGCATTATATTTATCGCCCTACTGAAATATTTTACTATTGGTGGTGAACAATGAGCCACAACACCATTTTTAGTGAATTCAGACAATAATCCAACCTGTATAGCATGATATCAGGCTATGGCCTTGCTTGAATATCGGCCCTTGCTATTTCACCAGATGAATCATAATTTGGTGAATTCGACAGATTTCATAATCCCTCTCGTAGAATATTATGATATAGAAACCTCCCCTGTACTGATAATGATCATAGCCTAAACCCATGATATATAGGTTGAATAATTTTTGGATTTGCCAAAACCGTGGCTGATTCCTTATCACCAATAGTAAGGTTCATACAGGGATGATCAAGATAATACTTCTTTCTAATGCAAATTCAAAAAGAGAGTTGCCTTCCTTGAGGTACAAAAGGAGAAGATTTCAGTTATGACATTAAATCAATACAGGTTATATATATATTGCCAATCTATTTCACGAACTAAAGGTCTAGAGGTGTTTAGAGGTATTTAAGAAGCAGCCCAAGTAATCCTGACTCAAGATAAATGAAAGGGATCAAGGAAGATATCCTTTTGGCATTTTCCGAGATTGTGGCGTAATTAATTCCTTGTCTTTTCTCCTCAATGTCTGGTTAAGATAGTTAGGTAGAAAGTTAAAAATGGGTAGAATCGAGTCCATATAGTAAGGATTTTCAGATATAAATTCAAATATATGTTCTTTTTTTATATTTTGAAATTATATTTTAAGGTTTGTAGAATGACATTTGAAAATTATACCGCATGTGTTTCTTTTGAGCGAAAAATCGAAATTTATTTTAAGAATAAATAACGATTATTTCTAACCTCAGGAATGAAGTATGAAAGGATGAATTGTGAAGAGTAATGATGAACGGAAAAATAAAGTGTCCAGGGATGGGAAATTATTATTCCGTTTATTATTACCCTTCACAATTCATCCTTTCATGCTTCATCCCCAAGGTTAGAAATAATCGTTATTTCTCCTTAAAATAAATTTCGATTTTCGTTCAAAAACACATGCGGGATAATTTTCAAATGTTCTACAATCATAAGCCGCATTATATTGTATTATATATTGTGAGGTTTATATGATTTTTTTTATTGTAAGGCAACAGGTGTCTGGAGATCGTTTTATTTTATTACAATCTCAAGCTTTCGGGCATTACCGTTCTTCTACAGGAGTATGAAATGAACAATGATGAAATGTTGTCAGATAATAACGGAGTCTTTATCATCAACATTTTTATAATGTTTATATATGTGTGTATATTAATAGGATATTCAAGAGGAAATTGATTTGGTTTTTCCGCTAGTTCGCGTAGCCGGTCAATAGATGACGTCTATTTTAACGAGAGAGTGAACGCTCAATTTGATAGTATTTGATAGTTTATTCTCACGGCAAAATTATACATATATATGGGGTGCATAATTGTTGTTCACAGAGTGATGCAGCCCAACGGTAAATAAAATAATGGAACCCCAGCGGTAAAGGCGGCATCTAAAAGAAGAGAAAGACATTGCCTGCCAATCAATTCCTTCTTTCCTTGGAGCGATCTTCTAACGTAATGTGTCCTCTATACTCGGATCTACAAATGTGACGGAACCTTTACAAATGCGGTAAATTTTGACCTAATCTTCTCGGTATAGATGAATCAGGTGTACTTTTTGTGAGGTTTATCAAAAGATAGAGATAGAGAGAGGGTTAGAATTGAAAACCCGTAGCTTCTTCTGAGAGATTGATCCCTGAATTAAGATTCTTCGCACCCTGGGTTTTTTGGCATTCTCACAAATCTTCCATTAGTTTTATTGAATAGCACGCCTTAATCAATGATATATATATAGATGCATATTAAATAGTTTCACCAAAATATAATCTTCGTATTTTAAAGCAATAAAAGAAATCGACGCAAAAGGATAATAAATATTTATATGTATATATTGAAAATATAGCAATCCATATATATATATATATATATTAGATGTTCTAGTAACAAT
>CP092867.1:61387033-61472850 GCA_030710605.1 Cordylochernes scorpioides
CTTTCTGGGAACTCACCAGGTTATATTATTTTTCGAATTGTAGATTGAATTATTACTTTTATTCTATCTTTTATAAGTGTTTGTTATAGTTTTTCATTTGAATTTAGCACAATTTTTGTATCTGGTTATCTTTTTTGGCATCTTTTCATCTCTCTTTGGCATTTTTTTTTCTCATTAATAAGACCTAATCCAAATAATTTAATAGTGTGTGCCGTTTTTTTTATTAAATTATTTGGATTAGGTCTTATTTTCTTTTATTAATTTGTTATAGTTTTTCATTTGAATTTAGCTCCATTTTTGTGTCTGTCTTTTTTTTTCTTCTCATAAATAGGCTGATGCTGTATTTGTGTACTCAATTGTTGCTTTTTGTGTCTGGTTTCTTTTTTGCAGTATTTTTTTGGAATCCTTTTTTTTTTTCATCAATTGTTTCCTCACATGCTTGGAATTTTCTTTTTATGCCTGTCCTGGCTTTCAGTTTTATAGTTTTCCTCTGCTTCGGATACCAACTTTCGCTTCATTCTAGAGAGGCTTTATGTTTCACTAAGGTTGGCTTTTGCTATGACTATAAAGAGGGCTCAAGGCCAAACCTTTGCTACAAGAGCCTGGGTTTACGCACAGACGACTTTATGTGACTTTTGCAAGTGTGCGAACTTTGGATAGCATACATGTAAAGTTGAACCCAAGTATATATAAAATGTAGTTTTTAATGAGGTCATTTAAATGAATTCATTCCTTTTATATGTAGTCTTATCTGTGATATAGTAGTATTGTTTGCAATTTTATTTGCTGATTTCTGTCTTTTTTTTTTCACTCAAAATATATATATTTTAAACTCTTGAATTACAGTTTTTTATATGATAGGCTGTAGGTCAGGACAACAAAACATGGTCGAATTATCGAGAGTGTCTAATTACAGTTTTTTATATGATAGGCTGTAGGTCAGGACAACAAAACATGGTCGAATTATCTATAGTGTCAAATTAAATTTGTTATTTAATAGGCTGTAGGTAAGGACAACAATCCATTTTTTTTTATCAATTGTTTCCTCACATGCTTGGAATTTTCTTTTTATGCCTGTCCTGGCTTTCAGTTTTATAGTTTTCCTCTGCTTCGGATACCAACTTTCGCTTCATTATAGAGAGGCTTTATGTTTCACTAAGGTTGGCTTTTGCAATGACTATAAAGAGGGCTCAAGGCCAAACCTTTGCTACAAGAGCCTGGGTTTACGCACAGACGACTTTATGTGACTTTTGCAAGTGTGCGAACTTTGGATAGCATACTTGTAAAGTTGAACCCAAGTATATATAAAATGTAGTTTTTAATGAGGTCATTTAAATGAATTCATTCCTTTTATATGTAGTCTTATCTGTGATATAGTAGTATTGTTTGCAATTTTATTTGCTGATTTGTGTCTTTTTTTTTCACTCAAAATATATATTTTTTTAAACTCTTGAATTACAGTTTTTTATATGATAGGCTGTAGGTCAGGACAATAAAGCATGGTCGAATTATCGAGAGTGTCGAATTACAGTTTTTTTATATGATAGGTTGTAGGCCAGGACAACAAAACATGGTCGAATTATCGAGAGTGTCTAATTACAGTTTTTTATATGATAGGCTGTAGGTCAGGACAACAAAACATGGTCGAATTATCTATAGTGTCAAATTAAATTTGTTATTTAATAGGCTGTAGGTAAGGACAACAAAACTTGGTCGAATTATCGAGGTTATATTTTTATATATAAAACTATAAATGTCATTTTAATGAGGTCATTTAAATGAATTCATTCCTTTTATATGTTGTCTTATCTGTGATATAGTAGTATTGTTTGCAATTTTATTTGCTGATTTGTGTCTTTTTTTTTCACTCAAAATATATTTTTTTAAACTCTTCAACCAATACCTATAGTTTCTTTCTTGAAATTGCTTACCAAACACGAGTCAGTGTTTCCTCAGTGTTAACAGTGTGGAGTGTAAGATTGTGGAGGGGCAAAATAACTTCCTATTGAATTTTTCAATAGCCTTACTCCCAGAAGAATGCCTCCACACCAGTTATACTCTAGGTTGGTGCTATTGTTATGCTTCTGAGAAATTTTAATCTTAAGCAGGGTCTTTACAATGGTACATGTATGGTGATACAGTGCATGTGCTCTCATGTCCTTGAGGTACAAATACTGACAGGGGCCAATGTTGGACACACTGTATTGGTGTCAAAACATCTTTGGCTCCTTCAGATATCAACATTCCCTTCATTCTGAAGAGGCAAGAGTTTCCAATAGGGTTGGCTTTTCCTATGACTATAAATAAGGCTTAAGGCCAAACCTTTACTAGTGTGAGTTTCTTGCTACCAGAACCTGCATTTATGCATGGACAGCTCTATGTGGCTTTTTCACGTGTGTGAACTTTGGATGGCATACAAGTAGAGTTGAAGCACAAATACTGACCGGGACCAATGTTGGACACACTGTATTGGTGCCAAAAATATATTTTGCTCCTTCAGATATCAGCCTTCCCTTCATTCTTAAGAGGCATCAGTTTTCACTAAAGTTGGCTTTTGCTATGACTATAAATAATATTTGGGTTCTTACTACATACGAATGGAAAGCTCTATGCGGCTTTTTCACGTGTTTGAACTTTGGACAAAATACATATAAAGTTGAACCCATGTATGAATAAAAATAGAAATTAATTTTTAATGAGTCCTTTAGATTAATTCCTTTTATAAGTAGTCTCCTCTGCAATATAGTTGACAACCTCTTTTTTCTGATTTATTTTCATAAACTTTTTACTAATGTCTATAGTTTCTTACCTCAAAGGAATTTTTTTTTTGTATTAGTTGTTTGTTAATACACTATTATCAATTATTTAGATTTTGGACTTTTCTTTATTCATTAAATTCTCCCATTTCTCTATACATAAATTTTGTACATTTTCAGTGGCTGTCATCGCCTCTGTAATACCTTTTTACCGGTAAGGTTGTATTTAAACAACAATCGACTCTGTAAATTTGATTTTTAAAACGGTCGAATTATCGGAAGTGTCGAATTATTGATAGTGTCGAATTACAGTTTGTTATATGATAGGCTATAGTTCAGGACATCAAAACATGGTCAATCTATACTTTTTAAAGTCTCTGCAGGCCCTTTGGGTAAACCCTGGGCGTTGCCCGGGTCACTCGGCTAGTTTTTTATAATTCCTTATATTGGCAACCATTTTTCTAACGCGAAAATATCATTCAAAAATAAATTCATAGAGAGAAAGTTTCAAATGATAAAATAAGTTTCTATTACAGAAAGAAATTTCGAAGCACTAAAGATACATTTAAAAAGATTATAACGTCATTTTAAACAATGATTAAATCTTTTGATAAACATTTCTAACGTATAATTTTATAACTTAATAAAAAATATTATTATGAAATAAATGGAGCTTCCAGGGTTAAGTTTCTTGTGCAACCTTTCATTTTCAAGCTTTCGGACTTGTCATTCCTTCAACAGGATTATAACGTTAAAAACTTAATATTAAATTTTATATATACATTATTATATACATATTCTAAATACTTATATTGTTATGCCGTATCCAGAGGCTATTCGTGTACTTTGTCTACTCAAAATGCCACAAAGATACGCAAGTGAGTTCGAAGGAATTGCAGCTAAAGTTAGCGCTTTATTATACCTCACTTAACAGAAGGAATACAACAGTGGGACTTGCCTTCGATCTCCCCGTCAGAAGAATCCTTGACGCCGTGGACGTCCTCTTGTGAAGCGTTTCGTTCCACACTATATACATGCAGCCTTGCACACCGCCTTGTAGGTAGCTCCGATGTCAGTCTCTCCTGGCACCGCCTTGCAGGATTATTAATACGCCCCGAGGCAAGTCGCCACGTCTTATCTTTGCCGCAAACTCTGTCCTCCCCCACACAGGAATGCTGTTTTTGGCGCCTGCCATATGGCAGCTGGTGCAGCTGGAGTCCATCCCTCTTTTCCCAACTTTACTCTAGAGTCTTGGCCTTGTCATCCATGTAACAATATATTGAAAGAAAAATATATTGCATTATTTCTGTTTGAAAATCAAAATTTTGGAAATATACGTGCGTGGTGGATGATACGTGCTGGTTGAATAATATCTCGAGACTTCAAATTGAATTTAATTAATTCATGAACCATTGTGTTATATATAGAAGAGTGCCAACATCTATGGGATAGTATTTGTCCATTTTTTCGTATGTTTCTGATATTTCAATGCATCTGTTTTTGCTTTTTTTCTGTTTGGTTATCATAGATTCTATTAAAAGTCTTTGGTATTTACTATGGATATTGTCATAATACACTATCGGTTGAAATAAGATTTCTTTTATGAACTACTAAAGATCTTGGATCGCTATTGTTAATATTCCTATTATGTTCGGCTATTCTATTATGGACTTTTCTCCCAGTCTTCCCTACATATTTAGAACTACAGTTATTTCAAGATATGGAGTAGATGGCTTCTTTTCTATTAGGTGAAATATTGAATTGATTCTTTGTTAATGAGTTTCTAATCATATTACCTAAATTTGGAGAATTATTGTACATAGTTTTGATACCATATTTTCTAAGTGTTCTAGCTATGGATACTGATTGAAGGGAATATAAAATGATGCATAATGCTTTATAAATTTCTTACTTTTGGGTTATTGAATTGGTATTTTCTGCAGTCTGATAAAAATGTCGTAGGATGAAGGATTTTGGGTAACCTGATGATAATAGGTTTTTAATAATATTTTGCGTTTCTTCTGTTTTCAATTGAGGTAAAGAACAATGTGTGAATACTCATTTAGATAATGTTTTTATAGTATTGATCTAATGGCTAAGAGGACAGAATGAAGAATATTTAATGTACTTTGGGATGAATGATGGCTTATAATATACACTTGTATATAATTTATCTTATATATTCTCATGATTTCAATATATATAAAGGGGAGAAAACCATTATTCTCTTTTTCTACTGTGAAATTAATATTTGGATGATAACTATGCAAGGAGGCTAGGATATGGAAAAGTTGGCTGTCTGTACATATGCAAAATAATATCGTCTATATATCTTCTATATATGATAATGTCTTCAGGGTATAGATATGTAATTCACGTGTCTATAGCATTTCAGCTATAGGGGAGGATAACGGGCTTCCCATGGGGGGAACCTTTAACCTGTTTATATGTTTTTGGATTGATAATAAAAAATTAAAAATATTATATAAATGTGCAAAATATATACCAATTTAAATTAAAGTTATTTCGATAAAAAGTAAAAAGTATCTCTAACACAATTGTTTTTTCATTATTTATTAAAAGCCAAAAGAACAGAGATAACAAAAATGAAAATGCTAATTTTAAAGTGCAAATTGCTATAATATTAAAATGAAAATTGTTGTCATAACACATTAATTGTGAAATGTATTTTAGGAATGAAAAATGTTGACATTAAGTGTAGAATGTTGTAATGAAAGTGCAATACCTATATAAGATTATTAGCACACTTCACAAATGCTACACCATATCTGAGCTAAAATAGTGAAAATTTAGTATGCTTCTTAAAAAAAGAGAGAAAGAGAGAATGGAGAATCATTTTTGGAAACTAGAGAAATATATTCATAAAGATTTTTAAAAAACTTTGTGACGTAAATTATAATGATAAGAGAAAATAGGTTTATCTTAAATTAAATCTCTAATTTATTCATTTATAAAATTTGATTTTACAATGATAACTTTTGAATGGTTTTCCTTGCTTTTATATGTGAAATTAACTGAGGAAACCTATGAAAAGAAGCTTCGGAAATAATATCAATTCATATATTTGCTTTCTTCTATATCTAGACATAAAATATTGAATATGAATTTCTCCCCTCAAACTAACTCATATATATCATCTTCATTTTCTTTATATTTGAGCAGGTGCTATTGGTGCCATACTCTCGATGGACAGATTCGTCTTTTGCTCACTTACTCGAGTTTATATAAGACGTAATTTATTGATTTGATCCCAATAAATATATTATTTATACGTAGAAAAACTTACGTGGTTATACGAAGAACATACGTGGTTATACGAAGATTATACGTGGTTAAACAAAGTATATACGTGGTTATACGAAGATTATACGTGGTTATATAAAGTTTATACGTGGTTATACGAAGATTATACGTGGTTAAACAAAGTCTATACGTGGTTAAACAAAGTATATACGTGGTTATACGAGGAATATACGTGGTTATATGAAGATTATACGTGGTTATACGAAGAATATACGTGGTTATACGAAGACGTGGTTATACGTGGAAGATTATACGTGGTTATACGAAGATTATACAATATTTATACGTGGAAGAAGTCATGACGTCATTTTTAAATTTTATATTATAAACAAGGAAATGTAAACATACCGTTTTTCTACAATTATAAGTGATCATATTGTCATACATACATTAATAATATAAATCAATACATAGAGAATGGGAAGTATACCTATATGTAGAAGTTGTTGTTATTTCAATATGATTATCAATATACTTTTAATGACCAAGACGACTCAATTACTACTTTGATTAATTTTCTTTTATAGCCAGCGCTTGAACAGAGATACGTAAATGCATTTCATAAGATTGTAAATTTGAACACAATGTTATGCTTGAGGCACATATAGCATAATAGTAATGCAATGAGGTAAAATGTTCATTTAAGAATCATCAGAGAGGCATAACATATAGTATTAGAGATCACTATAATATAAGATTATTTTTTTATATGTGTAATATTTTATATCTTGTACATATACAATGTTGTACATAGTAATGTTTTGTATAGAAACACCAAGCCTGATGTAACTTAAAAATGCAATAAAGATATGCCGGAAAAAGAATGGCGCGACACTCAAGAAACGTCAATAACAGGAAATTATATGGCAAAAATTCTCCTTTTTTATATTTGAAAACTACCTTTATAAACCCCATACTAACAAAATGTATTAGCGCGCCATCTTTATATGGAATTTGAAATATATATGACGCATTGGATTTTTAAAATGAAAAAACTTTCCACTGTTTTTTTTTTTACTTCAATGATAAAAATGATGTGAAGGCCTGGCTCATAAGTAGGAAACCCTCCTATCAGTTAAAATAATCTAATGCGTCATAAATAGAACATATACTCATTAATGAATATATCTTTTAATGGGAAGGCAGGATTCACCAGAGGTGAAATATCCAATGGTTATTAGAAGATTTGCGTGAAAATGTAGTTTGCATTTATTTGAATAGATGGCGCTAAAATTAGGAAAATAATATTTAATTCTAATAATTGGAAACGATAGTATTTATAGACATTGGAACCTTTTTAATTTCTATAGAGAGATTATTCATTTGATTTAGTGGAATTTACGAAGAACAAATCATCGCTTTCTTAGGCTGCTCAGCGATCTCACAAAGTAATCTACTCTGATTCTTCCCATCCATTTCACTTTGTTTGGCATTGCATTTTACTATAACATTGATCCCTTCTATTTGGAATAAACTATTGTTACTTCAATACAAACCATTAATAATTAACCATTTTACTATAGTAAAATTCTGCGCTTTATTTATATGTCTTATAGACGAATGACCCGGCTTCTCCCGAAAATTCCCCCGAGTGCAATTTCCTTCATACTGAAAGTACATCAATAATAAATAGTAGAAGTGCCATAGAATAGCAATACAGAGGTAACGCATAAACCACAGGCAAAAAGTGTGTGTGGTGGCAAAAATTGTTTTGTATTAGTGTTTAGGTATTTGATTTAATTATTTTTTGCAATCCATTTAGTTATTTCAGAATCAATATAGTTTAAATAGATGGCAGCTTTTCCACCCAACCACCGAGGTACCCGCCCCAGCGCATTAACCCTATAAATTGCCTGAGTTGAGTGAATGACTGTGATGGATCTAGAATGCAATGCCCATATTCTCAGTAAGAATAAGAAAAAATAGTTTTTAAAAAATTAATCCAAAATACTGGGATGTAAATATTTTTCTGTAAAAATAAAATATCACATGGAAATTAGGCAAACATTTTGTTTGCTAAAGACTGCTACTGTATTTTGAACGATAAAAAAAGAGATTTAAAAAAACAAAGACTAGAACAAAAATTAATAGAAAATACGAAAGCCATTATGTGCACTTACCGTAACTTAATTAGTAATTTAAATTTCTATCTCAATACTCAATACTTTTGTAAAAAAAATAACACTCGTATAAAAAGATATTTAAAAAAAGTACGCAAGCAACTTGAAAAAAAAAAAAAGCAGAACGCTCATTGGTCGCTTAATTGGCCAGGTGTTGTTACTTCGCCTCGTATTTATTCCGGGTAAAAAGGTTTTTCAAATGAAAAAAAATAAAGTATTAAAAATACTAATCAAAATGAAGCCGAAATTTTCCTCAGATTTATAAAAATCGACATGCAAAATTTGGTACCAATTGGTTCAATAGTTTTTGAATTTATCGCGAAACAGACAACAGACATTGTCTTTTATATATAAGAAGATATAGATAATTGAGAATAGGGAGATAAACATTTTCTAACTATCAAGTTTACTATGTTCTAGTGTTGTGATGTAGGTATTGAACGTATTTGACACGATATCCCTGTACATTTTTCGTGTTAGATGGATATAGCTCTAATTATGAAAAATGGAAATTTGATAATTGGAGAGATTCTATTATACACAGTGTTCTATGAGAGCCTTAAATCCGAAACAAATACTTTATTTGATCCAGGTTTAATATTTATTAACCTTAGAAAATGCTATTATAAAAAAAAAAAAAGAAATCAATGTTACGGTATCAATATTAAATACAGAATATTGAACATTCACACACAAGCTTATATTTAAAATATAACAAAACAAATACAAACAGAGGATATTAAACTGTGAATCACAAATTAATTATAGATATCTATATTTACCAAGTTTTTTAAAGACATGCAATATACGCTCAAATGTAATTGGAAACATCTTATATATAACTTACGCTTTATTAAATAAGGATTAAAACAGATACGCTCAAAATATTTTAATTCAAATTTTAATATATAATTAATATTTAATTATCTACGATAACTAAATAAAAGTTCGAAATTTTTAAAATGTACTTGCCTCATCACTCATTTGTCTTTTGTATAATCAGTGTACACAATTTTTTGTGAATATTGATAAATTTCATACTGAAATTGATGGCAATTATGTTTTCATTGCAAATTTACCTGAGAAATTTAATATATAAATTATATTTGGCTTTAGATAGTAATCAATATATCTCTTTATTCTCAACTTTAATATTTGATGAAAACACCTCTCTTTAGTGGGATCTTCGATTTTTCAATGACGATAATTTTTTTATACGGACATAAGCGTATAAGTTTGTGATTACAAGTGATTGCATCGAACAATGTTCTTCCGTTAATATTATTTTATATTAAAACTGCAATAAACAAATTAAATGGCTCTCACAGTAGCTCGAGTATTATTCCGTGGCACATCTGACGTATATAATCGAGTATATTTAAGCAAAATACTTATATTTTTTATATTTTTGATTTTGAAATAGGCGTCACCTATTGATAATAACAGTAATTCAAGCGAAGTCGCGCAGCATTGTGGTATTTAGCTTGCGCATGCGCGCAACCGACCAATTGGCAAGTATAGAAAAATAAAACGTAGAAACTCCTCCTCAATCTCCGTTTTATTTTTCTATTTTAACTCGAATAGTTCATTTTAGTCAATTAGCAAGTATATTTGTGCGACCACAACTCCCGCCCGCATGAAAGTGGAAAAAGCAAATAACTTGGCAGGAGTCCCTTAAATAGCGCTTAAAGCGATGTAAAATCGAGAACAGGGATACCATATAAATATAAGTTGTAATGTGTTGAAACGACATTGTCGCAGTAGGCTGCTAATCCCACTTGAAGTCATGGGCCAGAGTGAGAGCGCCCTAGCCTGAAGAGAAATGAAGATCACGTGCATAGGATCATGGTTACGCAGGGATAGAGGGGCAATACCCGGGAAGGTGAGATGGATTGAGGGGAATCCAGGGACTGCTGGTCAATCAGGAAACAAGACAACCTAACTGCACCTGTCATGTACAGACGCTACTGTAGGCTCAGAAGAAGTCCAGATTATATGCTGATAGTGACATTAGAGGGCGGACCTTTTTAAGTATTCGGGTCCAATCAGGACTAAATGAACAAAGTGTTTATATTTTACCTAAGTTGCTTTGACAAAGTTAATGACCTGTTATTCGGCTTTTCTGGAATGCCGCTTCATTCCTTTCCCCGGCGGTATCTTTATTGAACGCAATTTTTGAGTTACATCAAGTTTGGTGCTTCCATGAAAAACATTCCTATCTACAACATTGTATGTGTACAACATTAAAATATAAATATTAAAACACTTTAAACTAATTTATTCGCATATTTTACTGATCTGATACTATATGTTATGCCCCTCTGATGATTCCTAAATAACTTTTTACCTCTTTGTATTACTCTTAAGCTTAATGTGCCCCAAGCATGAAAATGTGTTGAAAATTTAGATTTTCATAAAATGTATTCACATATCTACGTTCAAGAGTGATGGCTAAAACAGCAAATTAATCACTGTAGTAATGATTCGTCTTGGTGATTAAAAGAGAATTTAAATAAAAATATTCAATTATTATAATAATTTCCACATATAAATATGGTTTCCATTCTATATATGTATTGATCTATATTATAAAAGGTGCATGCCTATATGATCACTTATTATTGTATCAAAACGGTATAATTACTTTTCTTCGTTTATAATATAAGATTTCAACATGACGTCTTAAATTGAACAAACAGTTGAGAGACCTCACAGCTTATCAGCTTAGCTCTCCCAAATATCCACGTAATAGAAACAACGAATTGTATTTTTGTTTTTATGATGAGCATATGGTGAAAATAATACATTTTATATTTTATATCAAACAACAATAGAGATATGCTTGGGATGAATTCATCCTCTTATCTTCGAGGTTTCCACAAACAAGAACTCCACTAGATGACTCTAAAAGCCACAAAAGATAATATTTTGAACAAAGATCTTCTATTGCCACAGGGGCGGAAATTGCGTCCTTGCCGTAATCTCAAACTTTTCCATAATGTCCTACCTAGATCGATATATCGCCTGGAAACTTTACGAAGACCACCTGCATTTCCTCATTTCGAGCGATTTCTCCTATCCCTAAATATTTCTACACATTCATATTGGAATATTATAATTTATTGTTCTTAAAATTAAAGATACTTCGGCCAAAAAATCATTTTATTTGATTGAGGGAATAAAAGTCGGGGTCGGTATATAGATGATATTTTCGCAGTGTGATATGATAAAAAGATTTACTGGCCGAAGTATCTTTAATTTTAAGAATTATGAATGCCGGCCAGGCAGCCTTTATCTTTACGAATGTCATTTATTTGTTTTCTTCTCATTAAGTCTGTAATGAACTAAATGACACACTTTAATTAACAAATATTTCAAATTGAAATTTAGATCGATAAAAATAGACATATTACTAATGCTTTTAAAATGTACACTGCGTGACATTGAAAATGGAACACCAAGAAATAGTGGCCAGAAAATTATGCAAATTTCAGGGTAGACGCGCCTAACCGAGTTATGCAAATGATGTAAAATGCGCAGCTCTCGTGCGCACATGGAGTAAGATATAAGGGAAGGAACTTGCAGAAAGGATAGTATTCGTGTCGTTATTTCTTCAAGGAAAATCATTGTAGAAATTTTGTTCTTGTGTCAAAAGACACGTGTAATAACAGAGAATGCCAAGTCATCGTAAACGGAGGCAGTTCAAGCAGACAGACGCTTTTACGAGGGGCATGGTGATCGGACTGAAAAGGGCAGGTTGGTCCATACGTCAAATCGCAGCTGATACACACCTTGGTGCGTCCACGGTGCACCGACTGTGGAGAAGATGGTTGGAACAAGGAAATGTGGCAATTTATAGGAATGCCGGTGCAACCAGAGTGACGTCAGCACGTGTGGATCGGCATATCCTTCGACAAGCAGTGGCGGCCCCACAAGCCACTTGTACCGCCATCCTGCAACATGTGCAAGACACCCTAGATCATTCCATCTCGACCAGACCCATTTCCCGTCGATTGGTTGCTAATGGCTTGCACTCATGCCGTCCGCTAAGGAGACTGCCATTGACCCCACCGAATAGGCGCCAACGTTTGGAATGGTGCCGGGCTAGATCGACGTGTATGATGGAATGGCACAGGGTCGTGTTCTCAGATGAGTCGCGTTTCTGCTTGTCCAGTGATAGTCGCCGTGTACGCGTGTGGCGTCGACGTGGAGAAAGGTCCAATCCAGCAGCAATTGTGGAACGCGCCACCGTGCGACAACGTGGAATCATGGTTTGGGGCGCAATCGCGTATGATTCCAGGTCACCTTTACTTCGTATTCAGGGCACTATGACGGCCCAACGATACGTTGATGATGTGCTGCGACCGGTGACACTCCCCTACCTTCAGGGGGTACCCAATGCCCTTTATCAGCAGGATAACGCCCGACCGCACACTGCTCGCATTAGTCAACAAGCTCTGCAAGATGTACAGATGCTTCCCTGGCCACCGTACTCTCCTGATCTCTCACCAATCGAGCACGTCTGGGACATCATTGAACGCCGTTTGCATGCCTTGCCACAGCCGCGTTCAGAAGACGAACTGTGGCAAATGGTTGAGAGGGAATGGAGAGCCATCCCTCAGGACGCCATCCGTACTCTGATTGACTCTCTACCTAGACGTGTTGCTGCGTGCATCGCCGTCCGCGGTGGTCCTACTTGCTACTAAGCCGACGCCGTTCTCGCTCTGTATTATGACTATCATTTTGAAATAAAGATCACTTATTGTTCGTCCCTGTCTCTCTCTGTCTGCCGAGTTTCATCACTTTCTGGCCACTATTTTTTGGTGTTCCATTTTCAATGTCACGCAGTGTATGAATAAAAGGTTGCTTGTTTTAAACTTGCATTTTTAATCTCTATTTTTAACATCCGAAAGAGAGAAATAAGGATACCCCAGGCCCTTGGAGGACATTCGAAATAATATTTACGATTTAATAAAATTCAAAATATAGGTATCAGTTAGTATCTTTGTTTATTATAAAAATGATATAACCTAATATTCCAATCTTGTTATTTTATCAATAAGGTTGTTAGCACATTTCAAAAGAGACGCTAATATGTACAGCCTACTCCATGCCGACAAACACAACAGCGCGAAACGCGTTCGTGGATGGCTTTTCTTGATTTATCAAGATATTGGGTTGGCCAAATTTCAGGGAACAGGCTAAATCAAAGTTTAGTTGATTTCTGTTCCACCAGATGGCGCTCTGCCTTCTATAAAGCACATGTGCTTCTGGTCAGGATATGCCTACTTTGTTTTTAATATATTCTGCTTGATTTTTATTATCTTGAGGATTATGTTATGGTAATGCAGTATTGGCAAAAATCTTGAAAATATAATACTAAAAATAGTTTTGATCAGAGATATTTTTAATTGAGCCAAAGGAATATATAAAGAACATAATTTAAAAAAGTAAAGCCTGGCTTAAGGCGTACGAACCTAAAAAATAAAATACTTATTTACATAATGTACAAAAGATTTGAGCCGGCCATCGGGAAACAACAACAACAACATCCGCCCAAAATGTGGTTGCACTTACATCGCCCGCTCAAGTCCATCTGGGGACTTTTCCGGGCTCATCTTAAGAAGGTTTAGTGAAAAGGGTGGGTCTGGTAAGGAGAGCAAGTCAAAAGGTGAGTCCCGGATATGTACAGTGATACTGTAGTGAGCAGATAGTTAAAGAAAGGTTATTAAAGTATAAATTGGAAGGGGGGGGTGCATTAGTGTTATAATACAGTTACAAGTTCATGGGCAGCCAGGGGAATTAAAAGGGGATTTAATTATTTAATTTATTTACTTATTAATTTTTATTTATTTATTTATCATTGTTTTTTTTATATAATATCTTTATGGTTAAAATTATGACCATAATGCCTTTAGAGTTTTATTTTTTCAATTTATTTTATTTCAGGAATATTTTTATTTATTTATATTTATTTATTTTTCCCCTATTTTATTTTTATTTTCCAAGGGCTGAAAATAGAGAGGATAGCAGAGAAGACTATATACAGTTAGGGAAGGCATCATTATGTTGAAAGGGAGAAAGTGATTTGATGGAGGAACATATGCGGTTGCAGTGGACAAAGCAAAATGATCTAAGTTAGGTTGAGGTCGAAGCTGTTATATTAGAACGGACAAATCTAGCGCTGACATGTGCAAATCTTAGAATTAATTTCCAAAATTTGTCCTTCCAAAAAAGGTCCTTCAAGGTTAGAGGTATGTACCCAATGGTCCTGAGGCAGGCTGTATACAGTTGTGATCGTTCAGGATCAAGATTGGAGCACTCGAAGAAATATATGTGAATTTTTTTCTGGGGAGGAGAGACAGTGGTTGCATGTTGGGGCACGTATATGTTTGGCTTTGTCAAAGGACCCTATCCATGTGTGTCCAGTAACGCGACCTGTGGTTATTGCACAATCAGGTATGATGTGTTTGTAGGATGAAGATAAAGTACGAGGAGAGATACCCAGGTTCTTGTAGATTGTAGGGTTGGCGGTGATGAATTCCTCCTCCCATGTGACCCAGAAGGATTTGCTAAGATGGTTAAAAAGGGTGCGGCGTGAGGCTAGTTTGTATTGGGCGGGAGAGGACGTGTTCGCAGAGGCAGATCTCGCAAGGGCGTCGGCACGGCAGTTACCAAAGTTTCCAGAATGACCCTTGACCCAGTGGAGTGTGACTCTACGTGAATCATGAAGTTTGTAAAGGGTGGTTTAGCATTTGTGGATTAGGGGATGACGACAATGTAAGTCGGGCAAAGATAGAAGAAGTGAGAAGCAGTTCGAGAAGATTGCCACGGAGAGATGTGGTGGAAGAGAAAAAATGTCTTTCAAAGCTGAGAGAAGTGCGAAACTCTCGTTTGTAGGACTGAACAACCGGGAAACAACAACGAGTTTTTATAGGGAAATCGTGATCTCTGGCGGTCGATTTTACAGTATTTAAATCGATGAAATATAATTTTAAATAAAATAATATTTTAATATAACATTTCCCCCCTGTGAAGAAAATAATATGGGTACAGAGAAAAGTGATAAAAAATATAGTTTAAAAAAAAGATAAAATGATAGATAGAAAGAAAATAACACATGAGAGGGGGTATTCACTTATCATATTGGTTTTTGGATGGTAACCAATATACAGGAATGTACAAAATGATGAATAATGTGAATGATGAAAAATATTGTTAGGGAGTGAAATAAAATGCATGATTATCAGAAGGTGAGAAATAAAGAGGTGATATTCTTTGATCATATTGGCTTGTTGTGAGCCAATAGATTGGAAAAGACATGAGAAAGATGGCACATTATAATAAGAACGAAGAAGGAAAATAAAATGCATGATTATTAAAAAGTAAGAAATAAAAGGGGTGATTTCCTTGATCATTTTGGCTTGTTATGAGCCAATAGATTGGAAAAGACATGGGAAAATGATACACATATACAGAGGGTGTTTCCTTTCAAATGAAACGATTTAAAACGTCCGTTAGAACTTTATTTTTCGAACGTGAATTTTTTTCATGTGTTCTATGTGCTTCCCCTTCTTCTTGGCTATCTCCCTGCATCGGACTTTCCAAGCTGCGAACACTTCCTTGACTTTGGAGAGCGAAACATTCGACCACTCCTCTTGTGCGGCTTTCCAAAGTCCGGCCTCAGTTTTGGGACGTCGGTTGAAGAGCCGTTGTTTCAACATACCGAACCCGTAAAAATCCAGTGGGCTGGCGTCGGGAGACTTCACTGGAATGTCCGAGTTCCTGATAAAATTTAGGCCTAGGGTGTCCTTCATTTCTTGTAGGAACTGTTGGGTTTTGTTGGAGGTATGGGAAGAGGCTTTGTCGTGATGAAGGAACACTTTGTCCATTTCCCCTGGGTAAAGGTCCTTCAGTTGTTTGATGACAGGTTTCAGAACGCATTCTATATAGAATTCTGAGTTCACCTTCACCTTCGATGGAACCTTTATGAGCGGAAGGACTCCACGGCCAGTCATTACCCCGACAACCATGAAACCTTTAGGGAAAGTTTCGGAGCATTGGTGAACCCAATTATCCGGGACCTGATTGCCTCTTTTGATGTAACAGATCTTCCGGATTCCATTGCAATACGTCACATACATCCATGCTTCGTCCAATGTTGCAGTATATTCCGATCTGGAACCGGCCAGGTGTTCCTCGTAGAGCTTCCGGGCATTCGTTGCACGGTTTTTCATGTGGAAAGGGGTGAGCTTGTGAACCTTGCCTTTTCGTCGGGTATCCAGTTCCAAATCTTTATGAATGATGTTATTTATCGTTTTTAGCGATGTTCCACACATTCTGGAAAGTTGGCGCTGAGATGGTGGATTTTCAGTAGTTGCTAGCCGCTTTACCTTGGAAACCGTGGCGGGGGTCCGCACCGGACGTGGTCGATCGACTTGAAATTTTTGCCCATTGGATTCAGCTTTCCTTTTCTTTCCGATGCCATTTACTACCCTACATATTGTAGCTTTGCCAACATCTAGTCCTTCTGCTTTTAGCTTTTTCACTATGACGCTATAACTGTTTCCTTCTTTGGAAAGGGTCCGAATTGTTTGTTCGACTTGGAGCGTTAGTCTCTCTCCCCCCATGTTGCAAAAATCATGATACCTGATGAAAATGAATTCTCCAGAAGATTCTAGATCTATTGGAACCAGTGTCGTGTGCAGCATGCCTGCACGTGCAAAACGCGAGCGCTCGAAAATCGTTTCATTTGAAAGGAAACACCCTCCGTATAATATTAAAAATGAAGAAAGAAAATAAAACGCATTAATATTATAAAAGTATATAAATGAAAATATGAAGGTGGGATAACATAGAATAAACAATATGAAAATAATTAAATTGGCAAAAGATAGGTTGAACATTAAGACATTAGATTTTAAGAAAAGGGCATTTATGAGAAAAAGCAATAAAAACTTGTAGGCAAAGGATAATTATGTACATAGGCAATATAAATAAATAAGGAATAAACATGTTATGAATGAAAATTATTGATTAGAATAAAGAATGATTATTTGAAAAAAAGAATCAAGGTGAACAAAACAAAAGTTGAAATTTACATATGTTTACTACGGTAAATTTACATATTTGTTACGCAAAATGAGAAACATGATTTAAAAAATTATAACATATAAAAAGAAATTTAAAAGGTGGTAAAAATTCAAATTGAAAAAAAAAAGAAATGAAATTATATAAGAAAATATTAAAATATTAAAAGTTTGGGAATTTTAAATATGTGAGATAGAAATGTGAAGATATAGGGTATTGTGGTTATTAACGAAAATAATATAGTGTAAATATGATTTTTAAAAATGTCAAAGATATTTTAATAAAATATTGAAGATGTTAGAAATAGTTAATATTTGTTGCACTGGGCTGCGGTTTGGCAGATTCTTCAGTCTTGAGTCTCTCCTCAGACGTGTCTTGCATCTTTCCAGAACGTGTCTCAACCATCTTGCAAGGTTAAACCAGTCAATAATAAGACAACTATATATTTAGGTAGCACCTCGGAGCGGGGGCCTGGGGCTTGGAGGTGTTCTGGTCTGGTCTTCTGAACGACGGAGCGTTCTTCCATTGCTCTTGATGATGGCAACGAGGAGAGCGTGGTCCATTATATAGAGCCTTTGATTTTTCTATACGTTCTTGATAATTATTTTCAAACAAATCCATCTTTTTACACAATCTTAGGAGTTCGTTGGTATTCTTAGGAGGGTTTAAGTAGAGGGCAAAAGAGTATTCTTTCTTTAACCCTCCAATAACTCAATTTATTTTATTCTCTTCTTCCATTTGGGGGGGTCGACCTTGTTGCACAGAACCAGGATATCCTCTGCAAACCTGATTGCAGGTTCATTCCACTGCTGCATTCTGTTCAGCCTCATCTTCATTTCTTCTTTGTTGGCGTCTGAGGCAAAATCCTGAATTAGGCGGCTCTTGAAATGTTCCCAGCTGGTAAAAATTATCTTGTGTAGGTCCAGCCAGGTTTTGGCGCTACCAATCATGTTCATGGCTGCATAGCGAGAAATAATATATTCTGCCCAATGGTACAGCGAAGCAAAATACGTAAATCATGAATGAGGATCAACAGGTTAAAAAGAGATAAGTAAAAGGTAGATACAAAGTACCTTGGAAAGGATGATTCTTCTTGAAGTTGATTTCCGGATATGGCTGGATGGAAGAAGACTGTTTGTAGCTTGAAACTGCTGGATATGGTAGGAGATGGAGATATCCGGAGTTGGTAGACGTTAGCTGGTTGCGTTGGAGCAGATAATGACTAGAGAGGGCTATGTTCTCTTGAAGTTGGCTATGTTTGGTTGAAGACTTTTTCAAAAGTATATATGTCATAATTTGTATATAATTGTATGCCCCCCGACCCACTATGCATGTACAATGTATGATTTTCAAAGATTTAATAAAGAATGAGGTAACTGGAGGAAAGAAAGTAACAAAAAGACATAGGAGGTAGATCTAGAAGAGAACATAATTATTAATAACGTCACAGTTAACCTTCTGACCCCGGAAACCCTGCGAGCTAAGTTTAAACCAATATTTCCGGACAAGACAGGACGTATCTGGTGACCAGAAGTTATAAAAGTTTGAGAGACGCCCAATTTCCGGAACAAGACCGGACGTATTTGATACCGCGGAAGTAAAATAGAGTCGAACTAACACGATACTTCCTGACCCAGGCCGGGCGTATCTTCCATCAAAGCAGCCGCCGGTCCAATTAGGAAGCAACCACTAAGTAGGTCAACCAATAGGAAAACGGGCACGTTCTATCCCTCGACCAATGGGAAAGAAGCCAACTCGTGGTGTTAAATCGAAAAGCAAGAATTGTCAGTAACGATTTGGCTCTCATAGGAACAACACCTACAGTAGTGACTTGGCTTCCACCGAGTTCGGATCAGTTGTGATTTGGCTTCCAACAAGGTGACATCTGCTCTAGACCTCTCTCCCTCTGCTCATCCCACAGCTAAGTACAATCACCGCCATGTGATCAAATAATTAACAATCAAAACTCGCTCCGCCTTCTCAAGCTTTCTTTCCTCCAACCCAGTTGCCTTTTATTTTCAAACCCCATCACGTGTCCTGATTATTCCTAACTGTATGCTTCAACTTCCACTCAAACGACTGCGTTTCAACCAATCCTCACCATTCAAATCAAACAACAAGAAATTCCGCAACGATATTGTCACAGAACGGTTAAGTCAACAGGATTCTACAACAGTGTAATACAGCAAATATTGCAGTGTAATAACTTTGGATATATTACATATGCATATTTGATATTGAATAATATTGCTTTTCCCATTTTAAACAGGTAAATATCCTGTCGCCTATTGTTGTAAAACAAAAGAGATTTTCTGCTGATTTTGATTATTTTTATAGAATCATTAGCTGTTGCTTGATTTATGTATACATGAGTATTTTACGATATTATTTTGCAGTCGTGGTAATTATTAATATTAATAAAAATAGTTATCAAAAATAGCTTTAATTGAGCTTATGGGATATATAAAAAAAATTAATTTGATAGAAGTAATGCCTGGCTTAAGGCGTAAGAATCTAAAAAATGAAAAACTTATTCACATAATGTACAAAGGATTTGAGCCGGCCATCGGGAAATAACAACAATGAGTTTTTATAGGGGAAGCGTGACCTATGGCGGTCGATTTAACTGAATATTTGAATCGATGAAATATAATTTTAAATAAAATAATATCTTAATATAACATGTATATATTTAAAACAAAAAGGGCATACCCTGACCGCTCAAATAAGCGCCATCTTTACGATAATTTTGAAACTAATGTTAACGCGATTTTCTAAATAATATTTCGCACTAAAAATAGTGTCAAAGTTCGTATTTACATATATTTATTTATAAATATCCCCTCTTCTCTAACAAATATTCATAATGAAATAAACATTGTTCTACACTTCTTACAATGGGGCTTGGTGAAGCTTGCTAGAAATTAAATAAATTTTGAAATAAAGAGAAAGGATGAAAGCAGGTTAATGACAAGACTCCAGCTGTCGCATGGAAAATAAGACTTAATGGCTATAAATATGGCAGGGCTTAAACTTAACTCGTAACATTGGGAGGGGAAAATTTTAATAAGATGCAGAGACGTCATTTACTCCCGGGAAAACTAATCAAAGTTAAACAAAAAGAGAGAATAAAAGTTGCGAAATAATTTACGACTAGGGAAATATGAGAAATACCTTTTGTTTGTTCTGATTGTAGCCTCGGGGTTTTTACCGCGGTGGAACACACAGGTTTCTTCAGCACAAGAATAGTGGAACACTAGGCTCTATTTCTTATAGAACTGAAACATAAATGTTAACACATGATTTCTATAACGATATAAATATAAATATTATTGTAAAACGAAAATTAAAATTATACCGCGAATGTTTCTTTTTTTTTTTAAATCGAAATTTATTTTCAAAGAGAAATAGCGACATTTCTAACTTTGAGGATGAGGTATGGAAATGTCGCTATTTCTCTTTGAAAATAAATTTCGATTTTTAAAAAAAGAAACATTCGCGGTATAATTTTAATTTTCGTTTTACAATCATCAGCCGCGTTATATTGTATTATAAATATTATTGTATCGATTATCTATCTAGTATTATTTATCAAATTGAATTAGAAATTTAGTTTTTTCTAATAGAGAATGTGTAATAGTCTTCTTAGGAAAGTGTGTTTATTATGATATACTATCAAATAAAGTTTCTACAAACTTTACTGCAATGAGTAAAATTAAGGCAATGAGAATGCTTGACTCATGCTTGAAACATAAATGTTACCACATGATTTTCTATAACGAAATAAATATAAATATTATTGTATAGATTATTTATCTAGTAATAGTGATTAATATGAATAAGAAATTTAGTTTTTTTTTAATGTAATGGTCTTCTTAGGAAAGTGTGTTTATTATGATATACTATCAAAAAAGTCTTTACAAATTTTACTGCAATTGTTAAAGTTATTAAATGAGAAGCTTGACTCATCAGTAGTAAAACTCCTCAGTAGTGCCGCCAAATTAATAAACAGACCGATATACATTTCTATTGAGTTGTTTCTCTTTTATGCCCTACGTTTTATAAGGAAGGTAGCTTAGGGGTGTTTAGAGAACTTATGGACATAAGCTTATAGGACTATGTAGAGGCGAATACATATAATTAAGAGAAATTGCACTGAGAAATGCATTCTCATAATTATTATTCAATATTAAATCTATTATATTATCAAATAAGGATCATATATTCATGGTAGTATGGTCTGTAGAGACACTATTTGATAATATATAAAAAGAAACTTGTTGCCAAGCAATTATTATAATTATTTATTTATAGATGCCATTTGAATGTATAGTTTTTTAAAAAGGTATATATATAATAATTATATATTTTAATGAAGACACAATTATAAAATTTAATCTTGAAATTAGTCGTAGATATCCTTGTATGGACATAGATATATAAAGTTCATCTCTCTCGTCAAAAGAGACGCTAAAACAAACACCATCTATTGACCGTCTCCGTAAACTAGTGAACTCAGATCGGTGACAAAGTCACAACACCTGCTTTGGAAAACTAAGAATCGTCAACCTGGAGACTGTGGATTCGGGCTAATGGCCATTTTCAGTCCATGGCGGACTTTATTTCTTTAGATTCACAAAGGACAAATGCAATCTTCACAATCTGCCAAAGTAGTGTTTACCTGGCAATGTGGCTAGGCCAAATCTTAGGCCTAAATATTGATGGAAATTTTGTCTAGCCATATTGCCATTTAAACACCTCTTTTGCGGATTATCTAGATATAATTAAATAAAATCCGATTTTTAAATCTGAAGATGGCAATATCTCTAAACTATGTTCTCCAGGTGAACGCTTCTCAGGTTGGCAAAATTAGTGTTGGAACTTTGTTACCGATCTGAATACGCTAGTTTTGGAGACGGTCTATAGATGGCACTTAATATCAGAGTTTAATTTTAATGGAAGAGACTTTTTAAATATTCGTAAAAAGCTCTGAATGCTATTGGAATCTAAAATAGAAGCTGCAGTTTATATCCATAAAAAACAGACAAAACCAATATATTACATGATAATCTCATTTTTCCGATTGGAATTAATAATTATAATGAAGGTTCCTAGGTTATCCACATACATTTATTTTCCTGAAATTTCTGCAACTTTCTACCAACTTCAATAACTACATATTTCTTTATATAAATTGTATCGTTTTCAGACTCCTATATGAGCATCAGCTCTTTTTTGATCAAAAGAAAAAAAACTCTGATTGGCATTGAAGTTAAGATGTAGGGGAACTAAATTTAGCAGATATGCACCATTGATATATTAACATACGCTTACATATGTTACCTACATAGGCTTTTGTATTTGTTACTTTGTCTTTTTAAACGAAAGAGATAAGCTCAAAACAATTATTTTCGTAAAATATCTACAATTAAGAAGCATTTTTTATAATTTTACCAAAACCTATCACCCAAAATACACCTCCAAGTACAAAATATAAAGTGATGGAACAAGAGTTGTAGCACTTCAGTAGATAAAATTGGCGATATCGTCTAAAAGGTTTATTGATGAGGCAAGTTTTCTCAAATCTTTGTAATCTTCAGTTCATCGATTATAGAAATTCGTATTGAATAGTTTAATTTAGTTGAATAGTTCCACCACTCCTCATGTTTTACCTATCAACAGACATCCAGTAATCTACACATCATCAGGGAGGTGAAGAGACTGAGTTAAGGCGGCACATATGGCGCTAGCAATCATCCAATATCGAGCTGGTCGCATCTCCCCCAGGAACCAATTATCATAAATCAAATGGCGCCACCACCGCCATACTTAAAAGGAGATAACTTTATAAAAACGGTCGTTAGTTATAATTATAGGCCCTGGATAATTAGGATTAGTTTAAATCTTGCAGCCCATAATTAGGTCCTCGCGATGGTGCTGTTTAACCCCGCTAACTAGCACTTTATGACAGATGGTTCTATAGAGATTCATTAAGATAACCTTAACTAACTATCAATAGCTATTATAAAAATCTCTCTCATTTAGGATCGAATAACATCTTTATTTAGAATGTTTCAAATCGATATATATCTCGAATTTATTTAACATGTAGATTTAGGCATTTTCCTTCAATTTTCTTTTTGATATTGTCGTGTTTTCTATATATTTGTTGCCGAAAATATCAAACACTATAAAATATAAAATGAAAGGATTTAAAAGCAAGAATGTTTCTTTTATACATAATACAAACTTCTACTGCCCTTACTGCGATGAAAAAAATATATTGGGAGGGCTTGGCTCCTCAGTGGTGAACCCTCCCAGCGGTTTCGCCAATTTAATCCACCAGACCGCTTCTCAGAGCTCTAATACTGTATTGGACGATTCTGCTTATATACGCAGCACTGAAGGATGGAATCTCAGAAAAGGTTTTCAAGAAAACTATGGACATAAGCTTATAGGTCAGTAGAATTACATTCAAATATTTGCATCGAGCAATGCTCTTCCGCAAACAATAAAGACAAAGCCAGTTAGGCATGAATTAACACAAAGCAATAACGCGCCATCTATACATAAGCTATAAAATATAGGCTTTTATTTTGACAAATTCAGCAAATTCTCTCAACAGCACCACCAACACCATATATATCTATACTTTTATATATAATTATAAAGTAAATAAAGCTTCCAGGGCTAAGTTTCTTGTTCAAATTTTATTATCTAGCTTTCGGATTTGTCAGTCCTTCTACAGGAGTATCACGATTTATATTTACAAAATTTCTCTTTTCTCTCATGAAAAAGCACCTCCTATTAATTTTTCGTTACAGTAAGGGCAGTAGATAATTTTTCAATTTTAAAATAAGCACACCCGTCTATAATAGTTTAGAAATTTCTTAATAGATGGCGCGCTAATGTATCATATTATATATTTACTTATTTACTGCTTATTTACTGCATTTTTCTTGTAAAAAAAAGGACAAATCTGCATATAGAATAGCTACAGATCCATATTCGAAATGCATACTATACAAATAACAAATATAAAGTATATTTATAGGGCACAGAGCGTCTTTCAAAATTAACCCAAATTATGTAAAATATATTTAGAAAATAAATTTAATAAAATATTTGAAAATTATTTTCTTAAAAAGAAACACTTATAAAATATTTTTCAACTATTTTTTATATATATAGATGTTATTCTTTTATGTCTAAGATTAAAATATCAAAAAAACCAATAATGAATATTGATATTCAATAATTCTAAATATTAAATACCTTACATATGAGCTTTCCGAGTTCTATATAATCTCTTAGTTGTAAATTTTTCTCGAAAATCTTAAAACAACATTTAATTTATGGAATGTTTTCAAAGGCTATAAAATAATACATAAAGTCGCCTCTCCCGTCAAAATAGACGCTAAAAAATAGGCGTCAATTATTGACGGTCTTTGCAAACTAGCGGACTCGTTTCGGGGACAACGCCACACGCCAGTTTGGAAAAACTGAAAAGCACCCATCTTGAGACCATGCTTTCGAGTTAAGGGCCCTAGTGAGTCCAGAGCTGACATTAATATTATGAGATCCACAATGGATTAAATTAAATATCCAGAATTCGCCAAAAAGGGTGTTTAGCTGGTAAAGAGGTCAGGCCATCTCTATGGGCAAAATATAGATGTAGCTTTGCCGGAAAATATTGATTTCTTAAAAATGCTCGCCTCTCAGGTAAAGATAGACGCCAAAACTAACAACCAATTCTAGCCTATATTTTTAAACACACTCTAGATCTTTTATATAGAAATACGTATAAAACGTGTTGTAAAAATACTGCCCCAAACGAATAAAATAATAAATCACTATATGAAATGAACTCTGGGTCTCCAGAAAAATTGATTACTAAATGTACAAGTATGTACTTATAATATAAATAGTATTATAATACTGATAACTACTATATAAATATAATAAAATAAATAGTACTAGTACATTAAAAAGGCCTAATGCCGTCCGTATATTTTACTGCTGATTGGTTCTCTTCTGCCACTGATAACGCATGCGTGGTTCATTTAGTTACTATAAACAAAAAGCTAGCAATTGTAGAGAAAATGAGCCATGTTGGAAAGGTAAAATATCTTCCTATGAAGCAGAATTGGGGATGATAAAGAAGTGCGAACAAAAAAGCTATCTAGGTGAAATAAATAGCAAGTCAATTCTTAAGTCAAATACAATTTTCTGATATCTTTTATAGATAGTTATATGTATATTTTAGTATTTTATTTTAAGTATATTCTAGAATTTACCTTCGCATATCGACGGATTATTGGTTGTAATTCACGCTACACTCTGTTATATATTTACGGTGACCGTTTTATTTTATTTCTCATTGTCTTTCTCGGTCCCCAGAGAATCAATGTAGTGACGCAGAAACAGTTCATTCCGTTTCTGTTGCCATTCCAAACATCAGAGAATCGGGAGATTAGAGATTAGATCCTAATATCAAACGACAGCGGTCGACAAAGCAACCTCTCTACCTCCGATTGGTCAGCCAAACGCATGCGCAACCTCTCCGCCTGAATAATTGTGAAAATTATCGAATAATCAATATAATGTATTTATTAAAGATATTTCGATTTTTTCTCAATGAATATCTAATATTCTACTGCTCAAGTTTTTCAAAATATATTTTTACCACTTATACACATTTACATTTATTGATTTTAATTTTAAAAATATAGCTCTCAACCTTTTTAACTATTTGCATTTTAGAATATTAATGTATGTATTTTAATAGTTAAACATCAAATTATATTATTAATTAGTTGTATATTAATCATTTACAGTGTTAATTAACAATTTAATTCTCACCCGCCTTATTTGAAATCTTTGACATCTTGTTAAAAGTTTGCGCAAATTTATCCTTCTTGGAATTAAATGTGATTAAAAATTTAATCTTCTTAGAGAACTCCTTCCACTCTTAACTACTATTTGAATAAATACACAGAGAGTTATATTTTAGGTTTAAATAAATAATCACTAAATTAGAACAAGAGTGTGCATATAGGAAAAATAAATGTAAAAATAATTTACACTTAATACGATATAATGAATATCGAGGTAAATTCTTCCTAATATTATTTCTATGTGTATTTTCACTTTTATATTAGAAAAAGGTAAAGAGTATATTATTATATTAAAAAAATCAAAGATATAATTAAAATTGATGACAAATATATATTCTATATAAAAATATTATATATGTATGCTATGAAATTTATAAAATGATTTGATTTTTTTTTTCAGGAAGGTTTCTGTCTCTACCTTAACTATGTGCAGTCTTTTTGTGATAAGAAGTTTATAGATAATTATCTCAAATAATTAATTTCTATAACTTTTGATTAAAATATACAATAAAATATTATATTTAATTTATAATTTGTTATGTGTGTGTTAATCTTATATTGTTTTTAAATATATGTAAATTAATGAAAATTTTATTTACATTCAGTGTTTTTTTGTTTTTCAAAACTAACTAAATCAACACATACTTGTATATTTTTAATATTCATTTATTTAAAAATAATTTATAATTTTAATATGATATATCATAATTGATAATATATGATAAGGTTCAGTTAACTATTTCAGGAAATTCTATATAAAGACAGATATATGAATAATATATTTAATGTTTTAATAAATATATACTCTTCATATTAAAATTATTTTCATTTGGATACTTTGTTATATATAATTTTATTAGCGTGGTACGCGTCAAGAATGTTAAGTCTTTTATTAGCAAAATGGACACTTTACAAGAACATAGAATGCATATCAATTCTTTGTTGAGTTCAAAGTAAATATATAAGTTGTACATAAAGGGCAATGTTTGAAAAAATGAAAGTTGTATAAGCTTATGATTTTTCTTTGTTTTAAAAATGAATCGATGTTGGTTCTAAATGCTTGAATTGAATATTACACCTTAGTCATATATTTTTATTGCTTAAAAAGGAACAAAATAAAATAAATATAAACTACAACTGCAAAATGATTTTATAACAAACTAAAAAAACTAAACAAAAAAATAAAAAATTGAATATGTCTGCCAGAAAAATGCTTCTATGAATTGAAAAAAATAAGAATAATTACAAAATTAACATATAAACCTCAAACTAGTGATATAAACATTTAATCCGTCTCAATTTACTGTAGCTAGAGTATAAATAGTTTATTTAAACGGTGAAATTGATTAATAGAATTCCGAGTCGACGAGGACCTGAGCCGATATATCTAATCCCTGAATATGAATGATAGTCTGGCAGAAATAAAAGAATCATTATAATTTAGTTCTTAATTTCTCACAGATAAACATAAAAATAATACGTTGACGCACGAAACACCTACTAAAACATTATTTGAATGTTCGAATAAGATTATTTCTCTTCTTAAGTGGAAGAAAAGCTTTATATCCGAGGAAGGGAACCGATTGATCTGTAAGATGTTGAAACTAGGCGTTATTCTTGAAGGGAGAATGATAAAATAATCTAAGGATGACTAAATGTTGTCTATTTAAAGTCGAAATTAAAGTTATTTTTGTCACACTCATTCTATAGAGAAAGGGTTTTACACCCTTATTTCTCACTCAAATGGGTTATGATGTTATTTTGAAAGCTATATGGTACATCTGGGCAAAAGAGAAAGAAAATTAAGTATTCCACAAAATGTTGCTTATTCATTATGAGTTCGCCTATGCATCGCGACAAATGTGAAATTATTCATACGTATAAACTATATGTTTACTTATAAAGGACAAAGTTAATATTTTCCTTATAAATCACATATTATTGCTTCTACATTGAATCTCTTGAAGATATACTGGAAAAAATAAATACAGTAACAATTTTGAAAACATCACAATTTTGCCTTTTCAGATCAAATTTCCTGTGTTGTGTTTGTGTTTGATAATTTGAATTTAATAGACAATAATAAAAATTATGAAGATCCCCTTGATGATCTTCAGTCTAGAGCCTGCACCATGGTGATAAAAGTCATAAGACACGCGCAAATTATTGACTTTTCTTGATTTTACAAGAAAGAGTATCGGTCAACTCTCTGCTAAATAAAATAATAAACGGTTTCAATGCCAACTTCGAAAAATTAGGTATTAGATTTACCGATACTTTTTTTTCTATTTAAATATATAGGAATAAACCTATTTCTACAGCCCTAATATTGCAATGAATAAATATTTGGAAGAAGGAGGGTATGGCTCAACTGTGGTGAACCTTTCCAGTGGTTTCGCTATTTTAATTCACAGACCGCTCTACTCTTGTGTTGGACTGAATTTCATATATATCCTGCATTTACTATTGAAGTAAATTAGTATTTTGATAAATTTATAGACAAATGCTTCTAGGAATGTAGTAATGCATATCTAGATACTTCTCGATTACTTCGCTACAATATATAGCGATAAAATCCATTAAATGTAAAGAAATATGTTAAAGGCTGTCTATAGATACCCAGCTAGAAAGATACCATTAGAACTAGCCCATCACGTCGACATAATTTGAAGGCAGGGAGCTTCCATTAGACCCCAAAAAGTGATAAAAAGGAGACGCTATTCAAAATCCAGGCTAAATGGCTTTTTCTTCTTTGATATATGTAGAGGACTTTCTGAATGAAATATTCATAAATATTCGTTTGTTCCGGTAAAAGGTTGGTGTGTTCGAGATTTTATTTACATATTTGGGGGTAACCGTTAATGTTTTCTATATATACATAGATATCTATGATATTTTAAATGTTATTTAATATATATATATACCCACTTATCTTTTATTTTTTCTATTGTTTTTTCATATATGTAATATATCCAAAGTTATTACACTGCAATATTTGATGTATTACACAGTTGTAGAATCCTGTCGACTCTATGTAATATATCCAAAGTTATTACACTGCAATATTTGATGTATTACACTGTTGTAGAATCCTGTCGACTTAACCGTTCTGTGACAATATCGTTGCGGAATTTCTTGTTGTTCGATTTGAATGGTGAGGATTAGTTGAAACGCAGTCGTTGAGTGGCAAGTGAAGCATACAGTTAGGAATAATCAGGACACGTGATGGGGTTTGAAAATAAAAGGCAACTGGGTTGGAGGAAAGAAAGCTTGAGAAGAGCGGAGCGATTTTGATTGTTAATTATCTGATCACATGGTGATGATTGTACTTAGCTACGGGATGAGCAGAGGGAGAGAGGTCCAGAGCAGATGTCACCTTGTTGGAAGCGAAATCACTACTGTAGGTGTTGTTCCTATGAGAGCCAAATCACTACTGTAGGTGTTGTTCCTATGAGAGCCAAATCACTACTGACAATTCTTGCTTTTCGATTTAACACCACGAGTTGTCTTCCTTCCCATTGGTCGAAGGATGGAACGTGTCCGTTTTTCTATTGGTTGACCTACTTAGTTATTGCTTCCTAATTGGACCGGCGGCTTTCTTTGGTGGAAGATATGCCCGGCCTGGTCAGGAAGTATCGGGTGTGTTCGACTCTATTTACTTCCGCGGTTATCAAACACGTCCGGTCCTGTCCGGAAATATTGGGCGTCTCTCTACTTTTATAACTTTTGCGGTCACCAGATACATCCGGCCTCTTGTCAGGAAGTATTGACTATACAAGTTATTTATACTTGTGCCCGCTTTTAGCCTGCTTCCTATGTCTTGTTGCTACTTTCTTTCCTCCAGTTACCTTATTCTTTATTAAATCTTTGAAAATCATACATTGTACATGCATAGTGGGTCGGGGGTGCATACAATTATATACAAATTATGACATATATATATTAAGTTTAATATATATCACTTTTTAAAGCTCTCAGTTATCCATTTTCTCATGTTCAAAAGATTCAACACTTGTGAAAATAAAACAGACGTTTTTATTCAAAAGTATATGAAGCTTGGAATTTGTCTTATACTAAATATGTTCAATGATATTATATATGCAAATATTTTGAGATCTGAATATTTGAAAAAATTCAAATACTTTTTCTATCATTTCAGATATTCTATTAAGTTTACTTTCTTAGTTTGATATTTATAAGTATTTGTGGTATATAATATTTATTAAAATAATACAAAATATTAAATTTACAAATTTAATTGCCATCTATCGATAAAATACATAACAATAATATTTTTTGGCAAAGTGTTTCTTTTTGTTAATATGTCATTAAATATTATCTCTACAGACCTTACTACAATAATAATAAAAATGTTGAATGAGAGGGATTGACTCATCAAGGATGAATCTTCCCAGCGGTTTCGCCAAATTAATCTCCAGACTGCTCTACTATTGTATTGATTGGTTTGGGATATACCATCCATTTTCTATGGAACATTATGAATCAATATCTGAATAATTATATACCTTATTAGCTCGTCAAAAAATAGTACAAATGTGAAATTGTACTGGGATAAGGTGAATAATTAAGAAAAACGCATCTTCTGAATTTTTTCGCATCTTAAACTGAAAGTTTCTGATGGCTTGCGCAATCTATTTGAATAATTATAAAATATTCGTTATTTTATTTATTCCAGAATTGGTCAAATACCCGTTTTAACTACTCTTTTATGATTTTTCAGGAGGCCTGAATTACAAGATTTTTGGTCGTTGATTAAACCTGCTGACGAGGTTAGCTTTTCTTGATTAATCAAGAATGGGTCCATTCGGATAATTAAAAATCAACGAATAGTTGATATTTATACGATAGATGACGCAATCCATCGGCAACCTTTAGTTGCACGATAAGGAGATGCCTTTTCTTAACTATTATCTCGTTCAACAATTTAGAAAATGAGAAATATGGTTCCTGGAAGTAAAACAAAGCATTCAGATTTTAACTTAATAAATAACACTGATACTTCAAATTAAAGATACTTCGGCTAGTAAATCTTTTTTATTGCTTCGACGTTTCAACAAAAATATTTTGCCTTCGTCAGGAGCGAACAAAAAAAAATATATAAACGTGATAATCCTGTTGAAGGACTGACAAGTCCGAAAGCTTGAAAATAAAAAGATGCACAAGAAACTTAACCCTAGAAGCTTCATTTATTTTTTAAAAGTAAATTTACAGGCCGGAATATCTTTAATTTGAAGAACTATGAATTCTGGCAAGGCAGGCTCTATCTTTACAATAAATAATACTAAAGTATACTATTGGATAAAAAATAGACATTTATCAATATTGTAATAGAGTTTGATACGGCCACCTCGTTGTTAAACAGCTCAGGAGGTTGCCAAAGAAAATGCTGGATTTAACATCTACCTTAAAAAATAAAAAAAGATCTGTTTAAATGTTCTTCAAACTTTTACATTTTTATATAAAGTTAAAATTAAATTACTCTGTAATCCAGCTTGAAAGCGATGTCGTCACCAAAATAAATATATCCATGTATTTGAATATTATTTTTACCCCAAGTGCTTAATACACAACCACTTGAATTTATCTAGAAAATGTTTATTTTGAGTATTATTACCTCTGGTTATATTTCATTAGTAATATTGAGCCCTTTTTAACCTCATATTATTTTATTTACTATCAACAAATATTAAAAATAGGTTGAGACATGGATTTGAAATAATTTCACAAATTCAATTACTAGCGAGACAAACATTAACGCTTTCTTCAATTAAATTATTATAAATACAATTTCTTTGTTGAAAAAAAAAAAGGTTGTGAAAATAAATTACATTCACACAAGGTTAGTACAAGGAAAAGGCGTAATACCTTTCGTAGTTATTTTTTTTATAAATACTTTTGATTAGTACGCGTTGCTTTGTATTTATTCTAAACTTTGCTATCTATTTCATTTATTCAAACAACTGATAAACGAGTTTTTTTTTTTCGTGTTAAAACCTAACAGAATACAATTTTTAGTATTTTCTATGCGTTAAAAACACAACATTGCTTGTCGAAAATCCTTTTTTTGCTTGAAACATTGCTCTTATCTCTTTTTCTTGAGGCGTTTTACTTGATAAATAGACAATTTATATCGTTGTGGTATGGTTGAATTTAATAGTTACTTTTGAAATTAGAGATCAATAAAAAAACTATCAATATCACAGAATGTAATAAAAAGTGTATATAATGGTTAATATAAAATGGTTAATATAAATCATTTATATAATGATGATCGTACATATTGCCAGACACTTTTTTCTTTGTACACAGTTTTTTTTCTATCTTTCTCATTGTTAACATCATATGACTATTCACGACCTAAAATTATTGTATATATATGTATAGGCAAATGTAAAGGCATACATGTATGAAAGCGCAAGTGTCCCTAAGGGGACATAGCGCTTTAAATTGAAATAAAAATGGTTAAAATAAAATAGGCTAGAAAAAATAGAGAAAGAGAAAAAAAAAGGTTAGGTGTAGATATTAAAAACAATTAGTTAGGGAATTTCCTTGAAGTATAAAGGGAGGTATAACAAGAAACTATTGTTTTTATAATCTAATAGAACGACATGTAGTTTGAATATAGGAAGTGGGATGAAGAGAATTGTTGTATCGTTCCATGATAACATACATTGGAGATAGTGTTGGTTTTTTGTGGGTGTTTAAATGGGAAGATAGGGATCACGTAAATTATATAATCATTAAAATATTTATTAACATAAAAAATTAAAAGAAAGGATATATAAGAGCCACGTAAAGTATCTGTTCTTGCCTGTTCTTCTGTTTTTCTTTTTTTCTCATTCTTCCAGCGTTGTTTATCTTCTTTCATAGAATATTATTTATAATTGTAAATTTTAATCATACTTAAAATTTAAAAACATAAAGGAATATTTTTAAATATTAAATAAAAATGTTACACAAAATTATAGGCAACATATTTGCAACAAATCCCCCCGTAAATTTGGGGAATATTTTCCATTAATTCAATTAAATTAAAGTTTAAAGTTCAAATATGGTACACAATGAGAACGTCGGGCTGGTGGCCGACAGGTCGTGACGTCACCGCACCTCATGGTTGTCTCCCATAATTCAACGCGCCTTCAACATGGCCCGCTTTGTTTACAAATAGAATGATTACAAAGTTTGGAATTTTATGATACACAGTATGAAATAAAGTTTAAAACACACATATTAAATCTATCCAAAATATGTCATTAGTAATATATATATTCAAATAAGTAAACAATCTCTTTTAAAATTGTTTATACAACATTAATCAATTTTAAAGTATTTCTTAGTTTATCTTTGGATACAGCTTTTGTAAGAAAGTCTGATAAATTATCAGATGAAGGTATGTATAATATAGTATAATTATTAACAATCAGAATTTCATGTAAAAATTAACAGTTCTAATTAAATGATTACTTTTAAGAGAAGTAACTCCAGTTTGACAAAGGGTAATTGCTGATTGGTTATCACAATTAATTTGTATATTAAAATTAACATTTTTATTATATACTTTTGCAAAAGTTCCTCAATTAAGTATTTCAATATACACATCTTTTGTAGCAGGTCAATAAAGCATTCATTTCTGAATCACAGGTTGATAAAGCAGTATTGTCTTGTGACTTTGACATCCATGATATGAGACATGAGCCTAAATGAGTAGTAATGCCAGTAATAGATTTTTCTTTATTTTTTCCATCTCTCCAACTAGCATCACAAAATGCTTTAATGAATGTACATATTCACTTGTATAACATAAGCCTAGACTTTTAGTTTCCTTTTAGATATTTGATAATTCTTTTTAAGGAAGACATATGAATTTCTCTGGGGTCATTTGAATATTAGATAGAAGTGTTAAAGGGAAAGCTATATCTGGCCTAGTTCTTACACTCAAATACATTAATGAGCCCAAAATTTCCTGATATTTTTTAATGTCACAATTAGGTGAATTTTCAAATATAGCTAAATTAGTGTTTAAATCAAGTGGTGTTAAAGCATGTTTACACTCCTGCATATTGAATTTTATTAAAATTTCATTAACAAATCTCTCTTGATTGATGAAAATATTATTATTATTTTTATCCCTAAAGATATCCATACCAAGGAAATGGATGTCTCTAATATTTTCCTTAACAGTAAATTTATTTTTTATTTTAGAGATTGCATTATACAATATTTTCTCATCTGAATAAATTGCAATTATGTCATCTACATAAATTCCAAGAATTAAGAGTGAATTGCTATTTTGGTAACAAAATACACATTTATCAGCAGAAAATATTTTTAAAGCCATTATTTAAAAGATATTGGGTAAAAGTGTTAAACCATATTTTACCTGATTGCTTCAGGCCATATATAGCTTGGTTTAATTTACAAACTAAGCTTTTATTACTCACTTCAAATCCTTCAGGTTGTTTCATGTAGATGGTCTCTTCAAGGTTCCCATAGAGGTACGCAGTAACAATGTCAAAACATTTGATGTCATATTGCATGATGGCTGCAAATGCTAGTATGACTCTAAGTGAGTCATTCTTGATGACTGGTGAGAAGATTTCTTCATAGTCTTGGCCATATCTCTGTTGGTAGCCTGTTGCAAACTAGTCTAGCTTTGTATTTTCTATCTTGTGTTGTTGCATCTTTCTTGATGGTGTAAATCCATTTACTTTTGATTACTTTAGAGCCTTTGGGAAGAGGTTGAAGTGTCCAAACTTTATGTTCCCTTAGAGAGTCAAGCTCCCTTTCCATAGCTCCTATCCACTTTTCAGAATCAGGTAAATTCATAGCTTCTTTGTAGCAGTTGGGTATAGAATATCCTTGATGAGATGTCTTTAAAACAGTATCACCAGTTTGGTAACTTGAATCAGGTGAGTCATTATCCATTTCTTCAACATCACTTAAGGAAGGTTCATAATAGAATCCAGGTCCAGGATGATGAGGTCTCAGATCATAATGGTGTTGTTGATTTGGTGATGAAGCATTTTCTTGTAAGATTGCTTCTGTTATAGATGGATGGTAATTTTCCTCAGAATCTTCATCTCCAAGTTAATTAGGGTATAATTTTGGGTCACCTTATCTTTTCTTGATTTAAAAGTTCTGATCCTTTTCTTGTTTCAAAGAATTTTACATCTCTGGTTTCAGTAATAGAGAAATCTTGGGGGTTACAAATTCTATAGGCTTTTCTATTGTTGGAGTATCCCACAAAAATTTCAGTTTTGGTTATTTTTTCGAATTTTGATCTTTTGTGTTTGGGGGTCCACATTTCTGCTAAACAACCAAAGATTTTCAAATGTCCAATTGTTGGCTTTCTTCCTGTAAAAGGCTCTTCTGGAGTGCACCTTTTGTTATGGGGTTCTATTTTTAATGTATGTGAATGCATCCATGGCTTCAGCCCAAAAAAAATGTTGGCAGTTCTGCTTCTATCAAGAGTGCTCTGGTGCCTTCTATAAGAGATCTGTTTGCTCTCTCTGATCTTCCATTTTGTTCTGGAGAATAGAAAGTTGTTTTCTGGTGTTCAATACCCTTGGTTGTAAAGTATGATTCTAGATTAGAATTGACAAATTCCAGGCCATTATCACTTTCTTATTGATTTTACTTTTCTTTCTAAAGAATTTTCAATTCTTTCTATGAAATTCTTGATGGCATCTGGAGTGTCAGATTTAGATTTAAGAAAGTTTGTAAATATTTTTCTTGAATAATCATCCACTATTGTTAGAATGTATTTAGCTTTGCCAATTGAGATTGGTTGTATAGGGCCAATGAGATCAACATGAAGGAGATCAAGAGATTGGGATGATTGATCAAATTTGACATCTTTAAAAGGTTTTCTGGAGAATTATGCTTGGGTGCATGTTACACAATTCAGATCTTTTCTTGTATTGCATTTAAATTTGTGTACTAGTGCATTGTTTTGCATCATTTTCATGTATTCTTCGTTGATGTGACCAAGTCTTCTATGCCATATATCCCATGATGTGTCACTGATTTTTAAAGTTTTTGGGGTTGGTGGGAGATATGTATCAGTAGCTTCATTGATTATGTAGAAGTCTTCAATCTTTGATGCTGTTAATAAAGTGTCTCCTTTTTCATTCTGAATGTGTCTACCCTTATTGTCAAAAAGAATCTGCTTTTTGTCTTGAATGAGCTTGCTTACAGATATTAAATTGTCACTTAATTTTGGTACATAGAGTACATCTTTCAGAATGATAGATTCTTCATCACTGTTCTTTATTTCTACATCTCCAATTGATTCTGATGTGATGTAGCTATCATCAGCCAAGGTAATTTTCTTATTCATGGCTTGGATATTCTTCAGATGGTCAAGGTGAAAAGTCATGTGACTGGAAGCTCCACTGTCAAGAATCCATTGTTGTTCCAGATTGTCTTGCTGCTTCACAAGTTTAGCAAAGTCATTTCTATTTTCATCTTTGGCAAATGTAGCCTTTGAATTTTTATTGGGTGTATTTGCTTTGTAGCCACTTGATCCTTGTGATGCAACTGTTTGCTTACATTTGTATTTTCTTGTTTTCAGGTTGTGCCAGCATTCAGCTGCCTTGTGTCCTGGTTTGTGGCATATAAAGCATTTGTAGACTTTAAAAGCTGAGGAATTTTCTTCCTTTGTATCATTAGAAAATCTTTCGTGGTAGAGTTTTAATGAGTTTCTTAAGTCAAAAATTGTTAATTTTTCTTGGTTGCTGAGTTGAAGTACGATGAGATTGTATTTGTGGGGTAAACCTCTTATAACTGGTGATAAACTCTTTGTCTTCATATCAGGCGCCTAGATTTCTGGCTTGTTCCAAAAGTCTTTCTGCTCTGTAGAGATAATCTTCCCATTTTTCTTCCCTTTTCATTACTAATCTAGAAACGTCATTTCTAGCTTCAATTATTATTTTCCTTTTATCGCCCTCATATCTGGCATGTAGAGCTTTCCAAATTTCCTTGCTAGTTTTACATGTTAAAATCAAGGCAACTAAGGAATCAGTCATCGAACAGGTAAGAATACCTTTGGCTTGTGCGTCCTTTTTTTTTAATTCTTTAAACTTTTCTTCTTCTTTGGGTGGATCAGCTTCCAAAATGGCGTCCAAATCTTTTCCTTCCAGAATTGAAATAATTCGGAATTTCCTAGAGGCGAAATTTTGCCATCAAATTTTGGTATTTGCACATTACTCTCCATTTTCTGAAGATATTATTATACCTTTTCGGTAATCAGCTTTCCGTTGAATCCCAAAGAAGTTAGTCTTTTGGTATTAGCGACGCTAGGCCTTTTTTAGGCGCAGTGGAAGCGTGCTGGGCCCATAACCATTTTTGGTTTTTGTGGGTGTTTAAATGGGAAGATAGGGATCACGTAATTTATATAATCATTAAAATATTTATTAACATATAAAATTAAAAGAAAGGATATATAAGAGCCACGTAAAGTATCTGTTCTTGCCTGTTCTTCTGTTTTTCTTTTTTTTTCTCATTCTTCCAGCGTTGTTATCTTCTTCATAGAATATTATTTATAATTGTAAATTTTAATCATACTTAAAATTTAAAAACAATAAGGAATATTTTTAAATATTAAATAAAAATGTTACACAAAATTATAGGCAACATATTTGCAACAGATAGCACTATATAAGATAATGATGTCGGAAACACGTGACCTTCTGATGTTATCGTTCTATGGAACTTTTATTTTCATTATTATCTCTAATGATATTTTATTATATTAATTTAAAACGCTATGTCTCCCTAGGGACATTTGCGCTGTCATACACGTATGCCTTTACATTTGTCTTTACATATATATAAAATACCTTTAGGTCGTGAATATAATAGTCATATGATAAATATATATATATATATATATATATATTATATATATGTTAACATTGAGAAAGAGAGAAAAAAAAACTGTATACAAAAAAATGAAGTGTCTGTCAATATGTACAATAAGCATATAGTAAATTATCAGTTTCTTGAAAGAAATTTGTTCTAATTAATTTAAATATATCTACAAAAGGTATTGAATTTAATATACATTTCTTTACTGGAAATAAAAATACTTGGATCTGTTACTATTAAATTATTTCCGATTCTGTAGTCCTTGAAAAAAAGGACAATCTAGTAAAAGATGTATTGAGGTTTGTTCCTCGTGTCCCCAAAAACAACTCGGGACATCTAATGATATATAACATATGTATATAATATGATATATGAAAAAAAGGCATCTCCTTATCGTGCAACTGTAAGTTGCTGATGGCTTGCGCCATCTATCAGAACAAATATAAACTATTCTCATTTATTTTTAATTATTCCAGAATTGGCCAAATACCCATTCTTGATTAATCAAGAAAAGCTAACCACGGACGCGTTTCGGGCTGTTGGCCCTCATCAGCGTGGTTCAAGCTGTACCTAAACGACCAAAAATAATTGGCCAGAATTGCGTGAGACCGCGACACAATGTGAAAAAATAGTACAAATGTGATATTGTACTGGGATAAGGTGCATAATTATGAAAAAAAAAGGGCATCTCCTTATCGTGCAACTGAAAGTTGCTGATGGCTTGCGCCATCTATCGGAATAAATATCAACTATTCTCGTTGATTTTTAATTATTCCAGAATTGGCCAAATACCCATTCTTGATTAATCAAAGAGAAGCTAACCACGGACGCGTTTCGGGCTGTTGGCCCTCATCAGCGTGGTGCAAGCTGTACCTCAACGACCAAAAAAATTGGTCATTTAAGGTATCCTGAAAAATCATGAAACGGGTAGTTAAGGCTAGAATTGCGTGAGACCGCGAACACAATGTGAAAAAATAGTACAAATGTGATATTGTACTGGGATAAGGTTCATAATTATGAAAAAAAGGCATCTCCTTATCGTGCAAATGAAAGTTGCTGATGGCTTGCGCCATCTATCGGAATAAATATCAACTATTCTCGTTGATTTTTAATTATTCCAGAATTGGCCAAATTGCCCAAAGAATGGGTATTTGGCCAATTCTGGAATAATTAAAAATCAACGAGAACAGGTGTGACCTTTAAAAAATTAGAATGACCTCGGCGGGCGCGCACGTACTGCCTCGATATTGGTACCACCGTGTTGTCAGATTTTTTTCTATAATAAACAGTCAGATTTATTTACATTTTTATTTAATTTTTTTATGGACCCAGTCCGGGAACTTATGTGACATACCTTGTATAAATTAAACACACAGACTATATATTGAATTTCTTTAAAACAGATATGACTCATGTCATATTCGGCAAGGTATTGAAAATTAGTGTGCAAGTTAAAGTACAGGAAGTTCATATTTACTTATATATGTAATATTGTTGCAAATGTTCTTGCCGACGCATCGATAAGCTAGCAGTCGTGTACGTGAGGCGAGTGTTGATGTTCTTCCCACACGCAGACAACAAAAGCAGAGGCAGGGCTAGATGTTGGCACCGAGAGTTATCGGGGACAGCCCACGGGACAGAGGTAGAGGCCATGACACAAACTTGGATGCCTATCACCGAGACATGGAGAGAGAGACTGCAAGAGACCGAAGTCGTCTGCCGATGGCCACACCCTAGAACAACTGCTGACCCCTGCTGACCTGTCCTGTTTACAGGGGTCGTCTATAAAATGACCCTGGGGGCCCCACATGGGCTGGGCATTGCCTTTTTCCTCCCCTCTTTCCCTGCCTCCAGCTGGCCGCTCTCTCTTTTGATCTTTATTTTGACGTCACCATTTTTTAGTTTAAATACAAATAGGGGGTTAAAATACAAATAGTTTGTACACAAAATATGGGGTGGTAGTAAATAGAAAGTTTACATTTTAATAGAAGGGTAGGATCTTATAAGGTATCGGCTCTAACTAATTGAAAGATATGTGACATATACTAAAAGTGTCATTATTATGCAGTTTAAAATATACTATGTACTATATATATGTACTTTTATTGGGAAGGGGGAGGATGTTCCTGGGGGGGAAGAGGCGAAGCACGTCAGGATCCTGGTAGGTCCACCGTGAAGGCTCCTCCCGAGGGTGAGTAGGCTACCTCCCCAGCTAAGTCCCAGCAAGTCTGTGGAAGGGACCCCGCCATAGAATTTATTTTTCCATGAACGCCCATTGTATCATGTTTGGAATGTAATGCATACAATGTGCCACAACGTTCGATCGCGAATAAAATTATATCATTTATACCTTTTATATAAAGAAAGCAATACTTTAAAAAATATATAAAATATAAAGTGACTGTATATAGGATGTCTGTAAAACTGATGTTGTGATATCTGTGTGAGTAGAATGTGTGTGCAGGTTAAAGTACAGGAAGTTCAATATTCTACGGCCGCCGGAGTCCGTGGCTAGGTACACTATGATCAAGCACAACCACAGGCCGGAGTCACCGGACTATATCAGGTGAGTACAAACGCCATGAACTATCTCGTGGATTTTATAAGTTAACAATATCAGCTGATGGCGCTATAAAACATATACCATCGCTTAATAACAGTGAATTCTAGAAAGTATAATTAAGATTACAAAGAGGTGAGTTGAGGTATATAATGGTATAGGTGCATGTTGAAACTGAAGATATTTCTTGTAGCTATGTAAATATATATGGGATCAACTAAGAGACAGGAAATAAGTGATAAACCGATAAAAAGTTAATTTTTATACTAAGCCAGAAAAGTATGTTGTAATAGCGAATAACTTTTATTCAGATTGAAGGTGAGACTCTTGTGTGTTCTTTGGTGTGAGCTTCCTTGTAGCTATGTAAATATATATGGGCAACTAAGAGAAGGGCAGTAGTGATAAACAGATGGAAGTTTGAATTGTTCCTAAGGTAGAAATGTATGCTGTGATAGCGAATAGCTCTTATTTAGATTGAAGATGTGTGTTCTTCGATGTGATCGTACAGATATAGACATTTGAAATTGGTAATGAAATGTGGAGAAGTAGGACATAACATGAATATGGTAGTAGAGACGCCAAAAAGGTTGGTGGAGGCCTCTTATTAGCCTAATGTGGGCAATGAAATATTGACTGAATTTATTGTTTAGACAAATGGGTACTTATTAATCAATTCGTCATATATGTCCCAAATATTATGCTGGCCTTTTCAGATGTCTTTCAACAAGGTTTGTTCCTCTTCCACTCTCAAGAATTCTTCATTCCTAATGATATCTACTTACATCCTTTTCTTTCCATTTCTATCCTTATCAAGATTCCAAATACTCAATTTATTTTCTTCTACCTATTCTATCGGCTATATCACTAAGTCATATCCAACGCTACACTCAAAATCTGCCTCAATCAGTCTCCTCTTTAACTCTTGACTAAGTGTACTCTTCAGCAGCTCCCATTTTCATTCAAAATTATCCTTTACAATTTGAATTCTAGTAGGTTTTTCTAATGTGTATTTTATTTCCTTCGAGAGACATCAATAATCTCCCAGATATATTTTCTTTCTTCGAACTGATACTGCCTAATATTAATTGAATTTTATAACTTATAACTATATATTAGTTATTGCTTTCAAAAAGAAGATCTCTCAGGTTCTCTTTCTCAATACCTGATCTGAAAACCTGAGATAAATGATATTCCTAAATATAATTTCTACGTTATAATTTATTTTAATTGTTCTTGTTTTCTTTGTCAACATAAAATCCAAGGTTCGAATTTGTACTAACATATTCTCTTATTTTCACATTCCTTTTTACATTACATTTCGAGTCATTATCGCACAATAGTTAATAGAAACCTTATTCATTAATGCTTCTTTAATACATGTTTATCCCTGCCTTTACAATTTAATAAAACAAACAAAGCAAACCAGGGCCAGATTTCGTCAACTATTTTTATTTCTCTAGCTTACGGAGCCAAAATGCCCATTAACAGCCAAACTAGAAGTATGACTTCCAGTTAACTATATACGCCTGTATTGCTTTTCGATTTTATTATAAATGAATAATTTTCTTCTCAAAAACTTCATATTACTATATTTATAGAAAAAAGTATAAAACTGCGTTTCAGAAAAAAAAAATATCCACATCAACCAATGATTTATTTAACTCCCCACGTGTTTCAGTGATTCCCTTTCACTTTCCTCGGGGGAATGATTCCCCCACCATTCCCCTGAGGAGAGTGATAGCAGGTTACTGAAACGTCGGAAGTTAAATGAATCATTGGTTGATGTGGATATATTTTTATAATTGAGAAAAGAAGAATATTATATCTTTAAGATCATAAACAAACTCGCCGTTTAATAAGATATCTTGGCCAATTCTATTAATTCACCTCGCCCCTGATCATAAAATCAAGGAGTTTTTAAACTATTCACAGTAGGCTAAAATTGTGACCATAGAGGGGGAGAAGGGGCAATTGCTCCTGTTCTCTCAAATGTTATAGGCAGGACATGTTGTCGACTAGGGTTAGTATTTTTCTAACCAACTTTTTTTTTACACCTAACTTCAATTGGGTTTTAAGAATAGGTTCAATAATTGAATAGTGTGAACACACGCACACATTGAGAGCAAAATATATTTAAATTTCAGGAAGCCTCAAAAACCAGCTATTTTGGTCGTTTATGTACAGCTACTACTACACTGATTAGGGCCTACAGCTCGAAACGTGTACGTGGTCAGCTCTTCTTGATTAATCAAGAAACGGTATTTGGCCAATTCTGGAATAATCGAAAAAAAAACAACGATTAGTTGATATTTATTCCGATAGATGGCACAATATATTAGTAAATTTATCTAAACTATAAGGAGATGCATTTCTCTTAATATATAATATATAGCATTCTATATACAGTTACGAGCGTCATTCTTCATCAGTCATCTCTGTCACCGTTTGCTTTTTTTTTGGAATGGCGCCCTCCTATTGGTCGGCTACGATCACGCCACCTTTGCCCCCCCCCCCCCCCACTCGCTTTTTCGTTTTTGTAACCATTGTGTTGGAGCGGGTCGCTCCTTAAATAAATGCATATATTAGTTAATAACCAAATGGAATCCTCTCTTTCTTTTTCCCAGTAAGAGACGCCTACGGAAGCCAATAGTACATAGACAGATAAAGCACATAGGCTATAGTTATTAACTAACATATGCATTTATATAAGGCGCCAATTTATAATTGTAACAAATAGTATTTGAATCAAAACATTCAATCGGGTAAAACACGGGCGTTGCCCGGGTCATTCGGCTAGTATAATATATAGTATATATATATTCGTGGGATGATGATATTCAGGTGTCTGAGAAAGCATATCTCTCTTCAATTTTGTATCAGAACGATGCATTATATTTATCGCCCTAGTAAAACATTTTACTATTGTTGGTGAACAATGAGCCACAACACCAGTTTTAGTGAATTCAGACAATAATCCAACCTGTATATCATGATATCAGACTATAGCCTTGCTTGAATATCGGCCCTTGCTATTTCACCAGATGAAGCATATAATTTGGTGAATTCGACAGATATCATAATCCCTCTCGTAGAATATTATGATATAGAAACCTCCCCTGTACTGATAATGATCAGAGTCTAAACCCATGATATATAGGTTGAATATTTTTTGGATTTGACAAAACCGTGACTGATTCCTTATCACCAATAGTAAGGTTTATACAGGGATGATCAAGATAATACTTCTTTCTAATGCAAATTCAAAAGGAGAGTTGCCTTCCTTGAGGTACAAAAGGAGAATATTTCAGTTATGACATTAAATCAATTCAGGTTATATATATATTGCCAATCTATTTCACGAACTAAAGGTCTAGAGGTGTTTAGAGGTATTTAAGAAGCGGCCCAAGTAATCCTGACTCAAGATAAATGAAAGGGATCAAGGAAGATATCCTTTGGCATTTCCGAGATTGTGGCGTAATTAATTCCTTGTCTTTTCTCCTCAATGTCTGGTTAAGATAGTTAGGTAGAAAGTTAAAAATGGGTAGAATCGAGTCCATATAGTAAGAATTTTCAGATATAAATTCAAATATATGTTCTTTTTTTATATTTTGAAATTATATTTTAAGGTTTGTAGAACGACATTTGAAAATTATACCGCATGTGTTTCTTTTGAGCGAAAAATCGAAATTTATTTTAAGAATAAATAACGATTTTTTCTAACCACAGGAATGAAGTATGAAAGGATGAATTGTGAAGAGTAATGATAAACGGAAAAATAAAGTGTCCAGGAATGGGAAATTATTATTCCGTTTATTATTACCCTTCACAATTCATCCTTTCATGCTTCATCCCCAAGGTTAGAAATAATCGTTATTTCTCCTTAAAATAAATTTCGATTTTCGTTCAAAAAACACATGCGGGATAATTTTCAAATGTTCTACAATCATAAGCCGCATTATATTGTATTATATATTTTGAGGTTTATATGATTTTTTTATTGTAAGGCAACAGGTGTCTGGAGATCGTTTTATTTTATTACAATCTCAAGCTTTCGGGCATTACCGTTCTTCTACTGGAGTACGAAATGAACAATGATGAAATGTTGTCAGATAATAACGGAGTCTTTATCATCAAAATTTTTATAATGTTTATATATGTATGTTAATTTTAATAGGATATTCAAGAGGAAATTGATTTGGGTTTTCCGCTAGTTCGCGTAGCCGGTCAATAGATGGCGTCTATTTTAACGAGAGAGTGAACGCTCAATTTGATAGTATTTGATAGTTTATTCTCACGGCAAAATTATACATATATATGGGGTGCATAATTGTTGTTCACAGAGTGATGCAGCCCAATGGTAAATAAAAGAATGGAACCCCAGCGGTAAAGGCGGCATCTAAAAGAAGAGAAAGACGTTGCCTGCCAATCAATTCCTTCTTTCCTTGGAGCGATCTTCTAACGTAATGTGTCCTCTATACTCGGATCTACAAATGTGACGGAACCTTTACAGATGCGGTAAATTTTGACCTAATCTTCTCAGTATAGATGAATCAGGTGTACTTTTTGTGAGGTTTATCAAAAGATAGATATAGAGAGAGGGTTAGAATTGAAAACCCGTAGCTTCTTCTGAGAGATTGATCCCTGAATTAAGATTCTTCGCACCCTGTTTTTTTGGCATTCTCACAAATCTTCCATTAGTTTTATTGAATAGCACGCCTTAATCAATGATATATATAGATGCATATTAAATAGTTTCACCAAAATATAATCTTCGTATTTTAAAGCAATAAAAGAAATCGACGCAAAAGGATAATAAATGTTTATATGTATATATTGAAAATATAGCAATCCATATATATATATATTAGATGTTCTAGTAACAATATATTTTAATACATATTCAACACTTGATAATTACCATACTATCACACAATGCTGATTTAATATATTTCAAGAATACTTTTACATTGATAAAACTATTGAAGAAAATCATTTCATATTACCAAACCATCTCAATTTTCTATTTTTACCTACTCATATTATAATTCCACTATTTAATAAATATCGTATACAGGATATATGATACGCTCGTACTCATTGAATATATGAGGAATTTTGAATAGAAAGAGAAATCATAAAATATGGAAATATGAAGAAATGGTTTAAAAATAAATGTTAAACTTAAGAGTATAATAAATAATAAGTTAAAAATTATTTTTTGAGAGATATTAAGTGTAATATATCTTTTAGAGTTTGGTTATAAATTCGCCTATCAATCCATGTTCTAACTAGACTATAAGCAAAGTAAGGAAATCCTGGATTATATTGGAAAGGGATATTGAGACAGTGAGAGATATGCAAATTTGTAGAAGCGGGGAAAATTAGGTCTTCATCTAACATTCCCTGGTCGCCAGGCAAGTTATCGGGAATTCATTAAGAATCCAATAATGCCATTTATTTCGTCTCTACCTGTGCCTGGGAGGTTGGAACTCCTAGGTTGGTGGAGAACTCTATATCATAGAGAGCAACATTTCATTAATTATATTTATACACTTTCAATATTATTTTATTCTATCAGTCTATGTGGACTATAGCTATGATAATTTCATCGCTTTTTATAAAACATCCTATATCAGTGTGTGGTGTAGTACATAGATATTTATTATTATCGTTTCTAGTAATCATTAGTATAAATTAAGTGCTTGAGTCAGCTAGTTGTAAAATTATAGATACTTAATTGCTATGTTAATTTTAAAAAATTTAAATGGAAACTATTTTAGTTTGGTAAATTCAGACAAGGGAAAAATCCGATTTGCATACATTGTTGTTGTTGTCGTGTCCAAAGAAGAGTCTTAGAGGTATCCATGCATCTCCATCACAGCAGCAGCAATATCCACTATCTTGCTCTTCATTGGAAAATGGGTGCCGTTGCCACGTTAGTCACCTTGGAAACGAACCAGAATTTGGTCGAATATTCCAAGGGTCCAGGGGGGACCGCAGGGAGGGGTGGTCGGACTTCCCCCCCCCCCCCCCCCTTTTGTATACATTGGCTCTAGGTAATGATCAGTGCAGGGAAGATTTCGATTTTATAATATCGATTGAGAGGAGTTAAGAAATAGGTCAAATTTGCCAAAAAAGGATTTAAGCTGATGAGGTGGTAGTGGTTGAAGCCAGAATACAACTTAAAGTTGCAGGAGGAGGGTATTGATGTTTCTAATAAGAAAGGTGTCTAGTTTAATATATGAAAACCATACTCACCCAACTTGATGTGCTACATGTATGTTATATGATTTCGATATTGATATTATTTGCTTGTTTTAATACAGGACTATTTTGCCAATGTTGTGTAGTCGTAGATGAATCATTTCAGATCACTTTTTGATTAATTTCAGCTGATAGTAATTTGTATAAATAAATAAATTAATAATAATATGAGATTTGAAGAATCTTGACATCACTTCGAATTTTGAGACATAAAATAATATGAGTGAGAAACACCTGAATCTTGAGACGTGACGAAGAAAGATGATAAAAGACTACGTATTTACATATTTACCAGATTCTGTGCCGGCCAAAAGGAAACAACAACAATGGATTTATATAGTGTAAAGCGGCGCCATCTGTGGGTTGACTCACAGAGTTGTTCTATAACATATTATAAATTGATATTTATTTTCATAACATATATATACACCTATCCTCGATTTACACGGTAGATACGTTCCTGAGAAAAACGTGTAAATCGAAAATTAAAAATTTTCGCGAAATATTTATGCGAAGAAATACAGACACAGTGTGCGTGTGCAGCAAGTCGGCACATAAGCTCGGGATTCCTCGTAAGATGTGTACACAGCGCATGTGTTCAATCACAGTAGCATTTAGTATAATGCGATAAAAAAAAACAAAAAACTTATTTGGAAAACCGCGTAAAAGCGAAAACGTGTAAAACAAGTACCGTGTAAATCGGGGGATAGGTGTATTGTAACGTGGTTAATTTATTTACATAATTTTGAATGTATTGATTTATATATATTTTGAGTTATGGTATAGCTATATAAATGCGCTTAAATACATTTTTAGAGAAGATCGTTGCAAAGGATAAAGTCCGTTCGTGTTTACCTCTCCTCGGGTCTATTTCTTCAACGCGACACCATATATACATGCCATAATTTGTATAATGCCCATGAGATATAATTTATTTTCGCCATAATTATTATGTTAAATTGTAAATACAAATCATTCCATCTATAAAAATCTGTACAAAATAAACGTGGAAGCCAGCGGGCGTATGCTACGGCACGCCGCCGCGTGCTTGCGCACTCACGAGTGTAGAACAAATTATTTTTCGAAGCATACATGCACAACGGTCGCGCCCTTTCCATTCGACCACTACAGATACATATATACACTGCGTGACATTGAAAATGGAACACCAAGAAATAGTGGCCAGAAAGTGATGAAACTCGACAGACAGAGAGAGACAGGGACGAACAATAAGTGATCTTTATTTCAAAATGATAGTCATAATACAGAGCGAGAACGGCGTCGGCTTAGTAGCAAGTAGGACCACCGCGGACGGCGATGCACGAAGCAACACGTCTAGGTAGAGAGTCAATCAGAGTACGGATGGCGTCCTGAGGGATGGCTCTCCATTCCCTCTCAACCATTTGCCACAGTTCGTCTTCTGAACGCGGCTGTGGCAAGGCATGCAAACGGCGTCCAATGATGTCCCAGACGTGCTCGATTGGTGAGAGATCAGGAGAGTACGGTGGCCAGGGAAGCATCTGTACATCTTGCAGAGCTTGTTGGCTAATGCGAGCAGTGTGCGGTCGGGCGTTATCATGCTGATAAAGGGCATTGGGTACCCCCTGAAGGTAGGGGAGTGTCACCGGTCGCAGCACATCATCAACGTATCGTTGGGCCGTCATAATGCCCTGAATACGAAGTAAAGGTGACCTGGAATCATACAAGATTGCGCCCCAAACCATGATTCCACGTTGTCGCACGGTGGGGCGTTCCACAATTGCTGCCGGATTGGACCTTTCTCCACGTCGACGCCACACGCGTACACGGCGACTATCACTGGACAAGCAGAAACGCGACTCATCTGAGAACACGACCCTGTGCCATTCCGTCATCCACGTCGATCTAGCCCGGCACTATTCCAAACGTTGGCGCCTATTCGGTGGGGTCAATGGCAGTCTTCTTAGCGGACGGCATGAGTGCAAGCCATTAGCAACTAATCGACGGGAAATGGTTCTGGTCGAGATGGAATGATCTAGGGTGTCTTGCACATGTTGCAGGATGGCGGTACAAGTGGCTTGTGGGGCCGCCACTGCTTGTCGAAGGATACGCCGATCCACACGTGCTGACGTCACTCTGGTTGCACCGACATTCCTATAAATTGCCACATTTCCTTGTTCCAACCATCTTCTACACAGTCGGTGCACCGTGGACGCACCAAGGTGTGTATCAGCTGCGATTTGACGTATGGACCAACCTGCCCTTTTCAGTCCGATCACCATGCCCCTCGTAAAAGCGTCTGTCTGCTTGAACTGCCTCCGTTTACGATGACCTGGCATTCTCTGTTATTACACGTGTCTTTTGACACAAGAACAAAATTTCTACAATGATTTTCCTTGAAGAAATAACGACACGAATACTGTCCTTTCTGCAAGTTCCTTCCCTTATATCTTACTCCATGTGCGCACGAGAGCTGCGCATTTTACATCATTTGCATAACTCGGTTAGGCGCGTCTACCCTGAAATTTGCATAATTTCTGGCCACTATTTCTTGGTGTTCCATTTCCAATGTCACGCAGTGTATATTCTTTTTCAAAATAATAATATATTATTCAGATATTTGTATTTTGATTCAGATATCTGTATTTCGCTATACTGGCATTATATTCATATTATAATATCGATTTATTATAAACCTTACTTTCATCAGTATGAAACTATCGTATATATAAAAAGTATTAGAGTTTTCGTTAAATTTACGGGTTTTGGAAATTTCATAAAGATTAGGTGACGCCGCATCAGTTTTTATTAAAAAGAAATTGAAGAAGCTTCGGGCTTGAGCTATTCTCCTGCTTATAAAGAGAATGTATTTTTTAGCCAAAAAGGGCATTCCTTAAAGCATATTAAATTCCTTTTAATAAAAATAGGCTGGGGAGTTACCTAATCCTTATATAATTGAGTTTAATGTTCAATGCCTTGAATATATTGTGCAATAAATTGATAAGAGAGAGCAATCTCTCGAAATATTTTTGAGGTAAAAAAACTCTGTTTCTCTCATAGATTCAGGTTAGCCCTTTTTTATATAAATATATTCAATCGATCACCTTTTGACTTAAACCTTATAAAATTGTTGAATATAATTGAAATAATTGTGAAATTATATAATTGAAAATTTTCAACATTATCTTACACATAAGTGGTCTAACTTACCCTCTCATGTAGAATGGCTAACAATTATTCCTCTAAATACGATTCATCTGTTCTATTTGTTATTTAACACCTCCGAAGATATTGAAAAGGCTCTCCGCATCAAACTTTAATTTGAATTTGATATCAAATTACAAAACTATTCTAGACGCGTAATATTCTTTTTTTTTAAATAAAACAATTTATACTGCCCTTACTGCAATGAAAAAATTAAGGGCAGAAGAAATTGTTTTATTTTAAAAAGAATATTACGCGTCTAGAATAGTTTTGTAATTTGATAACAGATGGCGCGCTAGTGCATCGTAAAATAAATTGATATCTCAAATTCTTTATATATCAATTCTTCCAAATTAATTTCTATTAGTTTTTCGATCTTTTAGAAAATATTCACATATCCCTCTTAAAGTATAAGAATCCCTCTGAATATCCTCTCCATATCACAATCTTTTATTTTACGAGAGAGTCAAGTTTATGGAACATTTCGTTAATAATGTCATCAATATAAGCTGACACAAATGATGATATTTATTGCATAACAGAGGGTCACATGAATTTTCCAATCATTTTCAATTTGAATAAACATAAAAACCTTTTAAATATCTTCAGAAGGTATGCAGAAAAATTCCTAAATTTCAATTATTTTGGTATTACTTATCATAGGATACGTTTATCAAACGAGTACGAAAAAATTTAGAAAAAAAAGAAAATTTTAAATTATTTGAATAGTAGTTTATTAAATTTCTCTTATTTTCCGAAAAATATGCGCACACGTCAGGCAACAGCTATATTTAAAATAATCATATAAACTATTCGATCAAAGAACAGCCTTATAAAATAATGTTAGAATAGCATGATAATATATAAAAACAGCTATCGCTATAGTGAAGTTTTATTTTAATATTTAATATTTTATTCAATATATATTGTTATTATATGATTATGTATGGGACTTTGATTCCAGTAAAAGACTATACCATACCTACTACATATAGGTTTCTCTCTGTATTCTTAGTTCTCTTCTCTTCAATTACCCTGTAAACTGGCGAATCCTTTATAGGACGAGAGGTCCTCAATAAAGGATTTTGTTGTTTGTTGTTGTTGTTGTTGTTATTATTATATGATTATTATACAGAATAGATACATACTGTGTTCTTGGTTTGACTCTGTAATTGGAAAAAGAGCGGCCATTGCTTACCGAAGTATTATGGCTAGTCTGGAGATAGGATATTTATTTATATCTAGATAAACAAAGAATATTATCTACTTAGATATATTTATAATATGATGATATAATATTTATATTCTCCTATTTATACATATTATTAATTTTTTTATATTTATTTATTTATTATTTATATTTTTATATTCTGGAAACTTCCTTTATTGCCTATCTTGTATCTTATAAATGTTGATTTAGTTTTCAGTCATAAATAAATTGCCGTGTTATCCTGAAGATGTTCTTTCCTAATTTTCTACCATACAATATAATGCGCACACAAGATACATATTTGTAAAGTGTAGAGGAGATAGCATTCATGTTCAATAGAGATGCAACTGTCTCTTTGAATAAATACATATAATACAGATATTAAATGAATTAAAACATCTGTTTTACTTTGTCAGGGTATAATTAGTAGGAGCAAATCATTGAATAAGCAACAACCCCAGTATTGTCATATTACAACATTGACAAACGTGAATATATTCTCATGCCCAGCAATGGCTGCAGCCTTGCAGAAAATTGACATTGACCCAGAGCAACAGCTTTACACACCCAAGATAGTGGACATTGCTGCTGCTGTGATAGAGATGCATGGCGACATCTGAGGCTCTTCATTGGACTCGACAAAAACAACAACAAACGTGAATTCTATGGTTAAGCCTACGGTACTCATCACTACTATGGCGTAGTCACTGATCCGAGATCTGTGGAAAGAGGTTCAAGTCCCACCCTAATTATTCTGATAAATTTCCATAAATTAATTCCATTTATTTATTAAGTGCAAAATACGCCTTTTTCATATATGTTTCAATGTCATGAGAGAGTCATTTATCAGTCAACAGTTTCTCATTTCATTTACTACATTCAACGTTTGAATAATATTGTAATGTAGAAAATGAGGAAAGACAAACTTCAGGATGACACAACAATTTATTTAAGGCATAAACACAAATCAACATTTATAAAATACAATTTAAGCAATGAGGGAAGTTTCCAGAGTAGCAAAATATAAATAATATAAATATAAAAAATAAATTATCTGTACATGAAATGTAATAAATACTTTTCTACGCTATCCTTTCCGCTGTGTCAAGGTATGTGCTGTTGTTCAAATTCCAATTCATCATTGGAATATAGCACCCGCACATGGCTAAGGATATCCAACTTATATATTGTTACTCACATGTTTGTTATAATATACTTGGTTATTTTATAGATACTTTTCATTATTTCACACATTTTTGAAAAATATGTGTTTATCAGCAAGCACAATGTGTGTCTGAATTAACACTCGGGAATCGACCATAAGATTGCAAAACAACTTTGTGATGTTGTATCCTAAAAATATAGGCCGTTTTAAATTGATATTCGAATTATTATACAAATAGAAATATTTGAATATGAACAGGCTTATATTAAAAATATAAAATTCTGAAAATAAAAAAGGAAAAAGCATTGTTTATCTTTACACTCAATTTAACTTGATAGAGTATCACCTCCAAAAATGTACAGTAAAACCAGAGACTATGAAAGGAATATGTCAGGCATTAGCCACAGTATACAGAATCTAGATCCTTGGGTGGTAGTTGTTCCTCTAGCAAGGTATGCAGTCGTAGGAATCTCATTTCAAACAAAGTAAAAATAATTTAAATTTATAATGTTCACTGCTGAATAGATTTCCAACATTCTACAGTAAAAATAAAATAAAATATCAAATAAAACCTAAATAGAACCTCTTCTCTAATTGTCTATATTTTTACTTTAATTGTGGATTTGTTGACCTGTTCAATATACAAACAATTTCCAACTTCAGTAAACATTTCTTAAACAATAAACCTAATAGAATAAAATAGAGTATTCTACTGAAATATTTTCTTTATACATAATGAAGCTTTTGGGGAAATCCGTCTTCAGTTTAACGTTCAAATGTGTGGAGAAAAATCTATATTCGTTAAAGAAATAAATCTGATAATTACGAAGCTCCTTTATTACTTGAAGGTATTTATAAACAATAAGGACAAGAGATTAAAGAAATTAAACTTGACAAAATTATATTCACACTAGCAGCTCACGCCTATCAGCGGCCTGCCCATCCAAGAACCGCTGGCCAACTAACAAAACTGCGATTTATAACAAAGATGCAAATTAATACAGACAACATTATAACATTATGAAAATTACAGAAGTAGTATTACACCGTATAAATATTCTAGGATTTTCAGATTTAATGAAATGTAATAAATGCTAAAATTAAATTTTAATTTGAGAGTTTTCAAGAGAGATAAAATAATTAGGGGCCAAATGTAAATTGTTACTTAATGGAATCTCAAACAGAGAATAAATCTGAGAATTGTGTACACAAACAACACGAATGAGAAGAACTTCGAAATATCGAGCGGAATCCTTGAGAATGACTGCAGTAAAGTGGAAGCGAGCTGTTGTAAATTTCGCCACCATGGCTCCCTATGGAGACACAAGCTCCTCCTTATTTATTCTCTGCCATTAGAGGTCTGGTGATTAGCAAGGTGTTCCAGTTAATCCAGAACCACTTACCTCCAGAGCCACTGGCACTGTGAAACCAGCATTTACTAATGTTTTCATCTAGCACTAGCCTTTCTCTTAATTGTAGATAGTACCAAATAATCTAAGATGGTCAAAACAACTGTTAATATATTATTTTCTTAGTATATTGATATTTTCGCCGGTATTTATAAAGATATATAGTGAGTAAACATAAATTAATATTAGAGACTACAATATCTTTATTCTCTGTTACCACAGTTCTCCGCTTATAAACAATCCCCTTTCAATAAGTTCTGGAGGCGTCGACTCGTGTATACAAGGAATAGTTCCCCACGGCAGAGAAACCAGAATTCTTCCATATAGAAACCAAATTCAACAATTTTGGATTCGATGTTTGATCTTTCATATAGACAGGCTGCAAACTTCTCAACTATAGAAGGTAGTGGGTATCCTCTACGTAGTATCACTAGACATGTTTCTGTCACCAAAATAGTTAAATTGGTATAGGCCTGGATGTCAAGCTCGGGTTCTGAAAGTTCAGTATGTAGCGAAGTCCCAATTTTCAAACTCATATTTTTAACGTTTGTTCTTTCGTAAAGGATAAATAGGGGTGTGTTTCCATCCATGTCTCAAGTTTATACTCAAGCTCTTTCTTTTTATTTTTTCTAATACGCTAAATGATTTTTCAACAAGAATTTCTTCACTATATTCAATTAAATTGTTATTATCACTCATATATTCTATAATTATGTATAAACCAAAATATCCTTCTTTTACGATAAAAAGAAACATTTTGGGTTCATTTTGGTTATTCTGATTGTAGATTTGTTTCCAAAGGAATTTTTCACATTTTTTCTCCAATTCGTCTTCTGATATTAAAAACTCGTCAATTTTCCGAACGCTGTTGAATATATCGGATTCTAAATGACTTGCAATTATAAAATGTCGATATGTCATACAAGTTCCAACAACAAAAATGGGAACGTGTTCATCACATAAATACGAATCATTTTTCGTATATTTAGTTTCCTCGCATAATTCTAGCTTCAATAGGAGTTTTTCAACAATTTTATGGCACTCATTCGAGATGAGCCGATTGGAGAGATTGAAGTACCTTGTCTTATTTCTTTCAATCACTGAATGCATTCTATAATTAACTAACGTATCAATTTCTTTCCTGTTCTCTTTGGAGCTAAATGCATTCCACAATGAGCCATAGGTTAAAATAAAATATTGGCAAACGTTATAAATAAAATTATCAAATCCAAATGATGTCATCTTAGAATTAGGGATTTCAATTACCATAAAAACTTTATCTTGTTGAGAAAATCCAAATTTTATTTCTTCTCCAGCAATTTCAATTTTTAAAGATATGGAAGAACATTTGAAAAGTGCATAGGTAATAGATTTAAGAGCGATAAAAAGTCCATCAATATCTCCTAGTTTTTGGAAAATATCTTCAGGGAAGCTATAAAGGATATCTCTACAGTCGGTCAGGGCAAATTATATTAAAATCTGATGTATAAGACACATCTATACTCAGGCTATGGAATGAGAAATTTGATAGCGGAGGTATATTTTCCTCGTGAATTACAGAGTTTTCTATAGTGTATGGGGAAGATTTGAAAACACAGGATTTTTAAAATGAAGTATATGAGTAGACTTTCGATCCAATGACTTGAGGATATGTTCAAGTGATTGTGAGTTGATTTTTTCTCCATCAATATCAATAAGAACATCTCCAATTTCAACCTCAGTTTTGAACAGAGAAGTGTTGGGCAATACTCCAGCGATAAAAAGATGGCCATTGCTGAGTCTTCGCAGCGGAGAACCGAAAATATCTTCAAATGTGTCTCCAACTGAGGAAGCAAGAACTGTTATTTTTATAGTTTCTTTAGTTTTTGTGTTTTCTCTGATGATGAAACCATCAGGAGGATCTAAATGATAGTTTTTATTTCGTTTAACATTCATTCAAACTTTTACTTATTGAAGTCTTCGTTTTTTAAGCTTAAAAGGAGTCTGACACGCGTTTTGCCTCGATTTCTCTCGTGAAATACAAACGAAACACTCATTTTTTAGAGATCATCACGCGTTTCTAAAACGATGCCTAACATTCAAAACCTTTTATTATAATAAAATACAATTTCAAAGTATATTAATAATGGTCTGGGAATACTTTTAGAATGATTCTGAATTATAATAGGGATATGATAGAAATTCGTTCTCATTCAGAAAATAAATTTATCAAATAATTACAATTTCAGAAAGAAAATAGATCAACTTGAAAGGGCTGAAGATGATCTGTGGAATTAAATATCTCTGTGTTGTTATGTCTTCTATGCATGTTTCTATTTATCTGTTTCACATTATCTACAAATGCTCTATATATTTTTCGAACATTGTATTCCATTGTTGCCAACGTTGGTTCATCTCCTTATGTCTAAATACTCTCAGTCTTCGTCACTATCTCTACCATCATGAAAAGCTTCTTTTATTTGCTCAAGAAAAAGTCCAAAATATTTAAAATATTTTACCGTCCATTGTTTGGTCCCTTTTTCTTGTTCTTTTTATATTCTATTCTGTAGAATATGGTTTTAAATCCTCCATCTTAGGATGATAGTTCTATGCTATATATGATACCTTTGATTTTAAATAAACCTGATTTATAATATTACAAAATAAATAAAGTTTCCAGGTTTAAGTTTCTTGTTCGACCTTTTATTTTCTAGCTTTCAGTCCTTCAACAGGATTATAAAGTTAATAAATTAATAATTAATACTATTTTTATATACACATTATATTTACATATTTTAAATACAGGGTGATCCAAAAGTCCCGCACAACTTTAAAAATTAATAACTCCGCGAATAATTGCGCTAGAGCAATGCGGTAAACACCATTGTGTTCAGGATGCAATGGGATTTTTTATGGCAAATAATGAAAAATTCGAAATTGATTTTAGTTACAACCTTACTTGCTAGATGGCGCTCTACCAGAATCAGCGATTCAGCGGCCAAATTGTTTGATAAATTGAAAAATATTACTGAACGACACATATTTTTTCTTTTTGAATACCAGGAAAGAACCCTAATAATATCAAATGATAAATTAATAAAACACCATTTCGCCAAAAGTTAGAATAAATGGTTAACGATTTTCAAATACAATCTGAGATATGTAAAATAGGTATATGCAAATTAGAACATGTAGCAAAAAAAAACTGATATTTTAGATGCGGTTTGTGGAATCCTTTCAGCTATTTAAATTTCGAAAATAATAATTTTCTATTTTTTTAAAATTCAACTCTCTCTCAGTATCGATTATATTTATTTTAATTCATTTGAAAATTATTTATCTATCTCTGGTTATTTATTTTACTCTGGAATGCCGTTGTTGTTTTTGTCGTGTCCAATAAAGAGCCTCAGATGTCTCCATGCATCTCTATCACAGCAGCAGCAGCAATGTCCACTATTTTGGGTGTGTAAAGCAGCTGCTCTGGGTCTATGTCAATTTTCTGCAAGGCTGCGGGCATGAGAATATGTGGGTAGGTGTTAGTTCCACACCAGGACAGTTGTTGCATGTTCTATAGGTTCTTGTGCCATCTGGATGCATTGTCATTCCTTTATAATGTTTTGTTCTAAATCTTGTTATAGTTTTCATTTTTCTCTCGGAGTTTATTTCACATTTTGATCTTTTCTTTTTTTTTTTTGTTTAATTATCTTGTATTTTGCAAAAGCATTAGCGTCAAATAATGACATTTGTTCTTTCCTTTGGCTCAACTTTCTGGCTTTCTTTGCAAATTCAACTGCCATTTCATTACCCCCTATCAAAACACTGGCAGGAATCCATTATAGAATGCAGTTATTCTCCAATGATATCAGTTGAGTAAGCAACGAGTGTATTTTCTGTGTGAATTAGTATTGCCCTTCTGAATTGCTTCTAGATCGGATATGAAGTCGCTGTATATTATAATTCCTTCTGCTTGATGCAGGAATGGTTGGTTAAGGCATACATCAAGAGCTTTCCAGATAGCTGTCAGTTCACAAGTGAAGTTTGACGAAATCTTTCCTGCTCCTTCTTTGATTTTGATGCATGTTCCATCTTGCATCATGTTCTTCGGTCCTTGGAAAATGTTCCATTGACCCGAACCTTTATCCTTCTTCCCCTTAAGAAGTCTGCAATCCAGATTAAGGTTTTTCCTCTTACTCCGATGTTGTGCAGCCTTTCAAATAATTTCTCCCTCTACACTCGATCAAAAGCTGAGGTCATATCCAGGAATACGGCCGTTGCCTTCTTAGGCTGTTTTTCCTGGAAATAATCTATTATTGATTGGCAGAAGTAGAACAGTTGATCAGTTGTACAGTGTCTGGATCTTTAGGCAGTTTTGTAGAAGTTTATTTATTATTGTTAGTGAGCCAGACTATGAGCCTAGAGTGGATAATTCATTCTGTTATTTTACAAAGTATGCTGGTAAGAGCAATTGGCCGATAGTTCTTGCATTCCTTGGCATCTTTGTTTGGTTTAAGTATTGGCACTATAATTGATATCTTCCAATTCTTTGGTAGTTTACCAGTTTGCCATGAAATGTTCAGTATTCGTAGGAGTTGATTTTTAGCTTCGTCTCCAAAGTGTTTAATCATTTGACCAAAGACAGGTGACATCTTGGATTTAACTTTTCTATTGATGAGCTTAGCTCATTCAGTGTGAAGTCTCTAGAGAAAATATCTTGTTGATGGTAATTTCTTGCTTGTTTAACTAACTTGTTTACATTATTTTTTAGAGTCCTGCCTTCATTCATATAGCTGAGTCTGGAAGTGCTTGAAAGATATTCAGCAATTATGTCAGCCATCTGTTTGTTCGTTCTCTCTATTCATATCGGTTAGAGTATTGGAGGATTAGTGTTGGTTTTGATTGTTTTATAACACTAATTATATTCCAGTGATGGCTTTCCTTTTTGGATCCATTTTTTCGCAGAATTCTGCCCATTTCTCTCTCTCTCTCTCTTGTTTGAATATCCAAATTTCTTGTTCTAATTTGTGACTAATTTCAATGAGTTCCTTTATGATTTCTTCTGTTTTATTTGTTTTAAGAAGTTCATTGATATTGTCTCTCTCTGCAATCATTGCCTCGAAATTGTGGTCCTTTCAGTAAGGTATTCACAGGTGTTTACGTCTACCTCTAGGTATCGATACTTTTGCAGCTTTGGATATGTTCGAAGAGAATTTTTCCAATTTTTTTGTCAATCGTTCTGTGATTTAATTCTTCGTTGCACAGTTCTTCAAGCTTTTCTGTGATTTTTTCCACTGTTCTTTTATTCTGTTGAACATTCTCAATTTTGATTTTAGGGTTGTTAAAATTGGTCTGTGGTCACTGATTGCACTTTTCAGAATTTTCCATTGTGTTGTGGGTGCGATGTTGTAATTTATCGCTGTGGTGTCTATTGCGGATTCTGTGCCAGTGGACTTCTATCCAAGTCCATTTCGTTATTTAACGGTGTAAGGTCGAGGTCGGTTAGCATGTCTTCAACCTGCTGACCTTTGTTATCCTGGACAGGTGATCCCCAAGTTGGTCTTTAGGCGTTAAAATCACCAAGTATGATTGCGATATCCGAAGACGCTTCACTTAATGTCTCTATCAGGCCTGTATTGATGCTAGTATTATCGTGGTGATAAACATTTATGATTGGAATTGTTTTATCTGTAAGATAGATTTCTATACCCTGAGCTTCTGTTGTGCTTTCTGTAGGCTTACTCTGATTATAGGCGATTTCCTTAAATTTGATTTCTAGAGTTTTAATCGAAACAAAGTCCTCCTCCAAATTTTCCCGGTCTGTCCTTTCGCAGTGTTGTATAACCTTTGATATTGAATCTCAGATTCGGATTCAATTTTGTCTCCTGAAGACAAGCAATATGCACATTGTTGTCACAGAGAAGACAAGTCAGCTCTTTATTTTCCTCTGGGTACCATTTATATTGAGTTGTAGTAGATTGAATTGTGTCCTCGTAGTAGATTTCTCATCATGAGCTCGAGCTGCAGCTCCTGACGCGGCGGTTACCCCGGACGCGGTAGCATTACTGGAGATATCAGTTTTGCTCTTCATTTGAAAATGGGTGCCGTTGCAACGTTAGTCACCTTGGAAACGAACCAGAATTCGGTCAAATATTCCAAGGGTCCAGGGGGGACCGCAAGGAGGTGTGGTCGGACTTCTCCCCTTCCCCCTGGAATGCCGTCACTACAGGATAAAGCACTCTTGGTGATTTTTTAAAATTGTGATTCAGAATCTGCCACTGAAGCTTTACGAGCGTTTCGTTCCTTTAAAGATATTCGAAGTGGTAAAGGACCAATGAGTTGCTACTCTCTAAGGCGAATGATTAAAAGTTTTGAGGAAACTGGATCTCTGGAAGCAAAACCTCGGAGTGGAATACCATCGACATGCAAGTCAGTGGCTGTTACGGTTTTGCAGAATGCTGGAGCTATTGAAACGTTATCCACGTATGAAGAAGTAAGCGCTAGACAAGTTTCTCGACAAACGGGGATTTCGTATGTAACAGTTTGAGAGAACACACGTTTAGAATTTTTCTATAAATATACCCTAACAAAATTCAAAGTTTTCACGAGTTGGAAGTCAGCGATTTTGAAAAGCGTCAAAAATTCGCTGCATGGGTTTTCCGGCAAATTGATATTGACGAAAACTGGCTGTCAAATTCACTTTATCCAAAGGGAGAATTTAACCCTAGGATTTTTACAGAAATACCACTTCATCAGCCCAGAGTTACAGTTTTGTGTGGTTTCACTTCTTCTTTTATTATTGAGCCATTTTTCTTTGAAAAAATCAATGGAATAACTTTTAAAACCGTTTTGTAACTGGTGAACGTTATGTTCAACTTTTGAGAGAAAAGGTTATTCCCGTATTGCAGGACAGACAAGCACTAAGCGAAATAACATTCATGCAAGATGGTGGACCTCCTCATATCTCCCGCGGTGCCAAACAATTGCTGAAGGATTAGTTCGGTGAAAATCGTGGGATAAGTCGCCACTTTATATACCAGTGGCCTCCAATATCACCAGACTTGACGCCTTACAATTTCGGTTATGGGGTACATTAAGTCGCGTTTTTATCGATGCCGGCCTACCACATTGGCCATGTTGAAGGCTTTTATCAGATGGCACGTTTTATAAATTTTAACTATTTAATTGTGATCTTTCTGTCATCTATCGTCTGCAGGCGGTGTTTGAGAATGAAGGGCGCCACATTGAGTAAGGATTGTGACCCAATACAAGAGAGAAGGCAGTTACCTCATGTGTTATATTTTTCAGCTCTTTGTTTTGGGTTATGGGAATAATAAATGCTGTCCTCACATCTTGACTCTTTTTTTTTTCTGTGAACAGTAATTTTTTGTTTGTCATTTGCCCACATCTTATATTATGCGTGCAGACCAAAGTGTTATAACTTCTCAAATAAAACTGGTACACACAATTTTCCCCTTATGTTTAGTGTATCACTTTTCGCTCATTAGAAGAAATAGCATAAGGAATATTCTCCGTACCCATCCAACTTTAGAAATTTTGCGCAAAAAATAATACGAAATGATTTTGCTACCACGTTTTTCAACCCAAAAGGTCGATTTAAAAATGATTTTTTTAGGGGATACATTTTCAAAATTATGTACAGTATAATAAACAATGATAACATTTGACAAACCCATAGGATATTTGGAATAAAGTACAACAAATAGATTTTGTCACCCCCTCTATATTTCATTTTTGGATCATGACAAATATCCAGTTAAATAGTCAAGTGTCGCCAATCAGTCAAGAAACTACACATTCCTTATAGCAAGAAATCTTATTAATAGTGCCATAATAATTTTTGGTACTATATTAACATTTCAAAAATCGTGTATTGATATCAGCAAGTGTTTTTCAAACATTCAATCTATTTCACAAAACTCCATCTAAAATATAGATATTTTTTGCTACATGTTTTAATTTGCATATACCTATTTTACATATTTCAGCTTGTATTTAAAAATCGTCAACCATTTCTTCTAACTTTTGGCGAAATGGTGTTTTATTAATTTATCATTTGATATTATTAGGGTTCTTTCCTGGTATTCAAAAAGGAAAAATGCGTGTCGTTCAGTTATATTTTTCAATTTATCAAACAATTTGGCCGCTCAATCTCTGATTCTGGTAGAGCGCCATCTAGCGAATAAAGTTGTAACTAAAATAAATTTCGAATTTTTCATTATTTGCATCCTGAACACAATGGTGTTTACTGCATTGCTCTAGCGCAAATATTCGCGGAGTTATTAATTTTTAAAATTGTGCGGGACTTTTGGATCACCCTGTACATATGATATATTGAGAGAAAATATATTATATTATACACTGCGTGACATTGGAAATGGAACACCAAGAAATAGTGGCCAGAAAATTATGCAAATTTCAGGTAGACGCGCCTAACCGAGTTATGCAAATGATGTAAAATGCGCAGCTCTCGTGCGCACATGGAGTAAGATATAAGGGAAGGAACTTGCAGAAAGGACAGTATTCGTGTCGTTATTTCTTCAAGGAAAATCATTGTGGAAATTTTGTTCTTGTGCCAAAAGACACGTGTAATAACAGAGAATGCCAGGTCATCGTAAACGGAGGCAGTTCAAGCAGACAGACGCTTTTACGAGGGGCATGGTGATCGGACTGAAAAGGGCAGGTTGGTCCATACGTCAAATCGCAGCTGATACACACCTTGGTGCGTCCACGGTGAACCGACTGTAGAGAAGATGGTTGGAACAAGGAAATGTGGCAATTTATAGGAATGTCGGTGCAACCAGAGTGACGTCAAACGTGTGGATCGGCGTATCCTTCGACAAGCAGTGGCGGCCCCACAAGCCACTTGTACCGCCATCCTGCAACATAGCAAGACACCCTAGATCATTCCATCTCGACCAGAACCATTTCCCGTCGATTGGTTGCTAATGGCTTGCACTCATGCCGTCCGCTAAGAAGAATGCCATTGAACCCACCGAATAGGCGCCAACGTTTGGAATGGTGCCGGGCTAGATCGACGTGGATGACGGAATGGCACAGGGTCGTGTTCTCAGATGAGTCGCGTTTCTGCTTGTCCAGTGATAGTCGCCGTGTACGCGTGTGGCGTCGACGTGGAGAAAGGTCCAATCCGGCAGCAATTGTGGAACGCCCTACCGTGCGACAACGTGGAATCATGGTTTGGGGCGCAATCGCGTATGATTCCAGGTCACCTTTACTTCGTATTTAGGGCACTATGACGGCCCAACGATACGTTGATGATGTGCTGCGACCGGTGGCACTCCCCTAACTTCAGGGGGTACCCAATGCCCTTTATCAGCAGGATAACGCCCGACCGCACACTGCTCGCATTAGCCAACAAGCTCTGCAAGATGTACAGATGCTTCCCTGGCCACCGTACTCTCCTGATCTCTCACCAATCGAGCACGTCTGGGACATCATTGGACGCCGTTTGCATGCCTTGCCACAGCCGCGTTCAGAAGACGAACTGTGGCAAATGGTTGAGAGGGAATGGAGAGCCATCCCTCAGGACGCCATCCGTACTCTGATTGACTCTCTACCTAGACGTGTTGCTGCGTGCATCGCCGTCCGCGGTGTTCCTTCTTGCTACTAAGCCGACGCCGTTCTCGCTCTGTATTATGACTATCATTTTGAAATGAAGATCACTTATTGTTCGTCCCTGTCTCTCTCTGTCTACCGAGTTTCATCACTTTCTGGCCACTATTTCTTGGTGTTCCATTTTCAATGTCACGCAGTGTATTTCTGTGTGAAAAACAACTTTTTTAAAATATACGTGCGTGGTGGATGGAGCGTTCTGGTTGAACGATATCTCGAGATTTCAAATTAAATTTAAAAAATCCGTGAAATATTGTGTCATATATAGAAGAGTACCTGCATCTAGGTCCGAAAGCTTGAGAATAAAAGGTTGTACAAACACTTATCCCTGGGAGCTCTATTTATTTTATAATACGATACTTTGTTTCATCATGGGATGGAGTCGCTTCAATATACCCAATTCGGTAATGATTTGTTCACTTGACAGATAATGATATTCTTTACCGACATTTCATTTTAAAAATCTTTATCGTTTATCTCAGTAACTCTTTTCAAAATAAGTTATAGAAAACACGTTTTACATAGCATGGAAAGAATTGCCCTGTTGAACAACGAGAGGAATTCTTACTTTGCATAATTGCAGAACTAAAGTTCCGAAAAAATATTATATTTATCCATAATTAGCCAAAGTTGAATTTTCGGAAATATCTCTTTCATTTACCTTTCATCGGCACTCAATAATTTAAAAAATAAAAGCGAAATATTCAATATTAATCACATTAAAATTTTAATAAAATTAATAATAAATTTTAAATATTCATGAAAAAAAGATATGGTATTATAATATCTTGATATATATTCAAATTATTTTTTTTTTGGACGAGTTATCCCTATATAGATAAAGTCAGTGTATGTTTGTCGGCTATACAGGTCGACAATACGTAACTAATCTGGCTGAAGTTCCAATAGTATATGTAGTAGAATCTGTAAGAACGTATAGTGAAAATTTCAGGTCTCTATCCCAAATATTCTTCGAGTTATTTGCAAATTGCGTTTGCGAATTTGCCCTTTCGCTCTGAAGCAGTGCCTCTAGCTCTGAAGATGGGAGGCAATATCAGCTGACCTAATGTACATGTAAAACGTGTTTTTAACAGAAAATAGAGAAAATGTGGAGGAGATATTTAGCCAAAAAAATGAAATTGATAGGTTCTCGACAAAGATAGTTGTTTTTTTCAGTCAGAAAATGATGATGGTAATAGTGCTGTATCATGTTTGATTATCAGACACAAAATTATATCGGAAAAATTTCAAAAAGCAGAAACCACGGTTAAATCCAGTTTATTTTTAGTATGCAGGAACAAAATTCCAACAGAAAAACATTCATTCGAGCAGAAGACACAAAGCCAGATCATCTCTTATCGCTTATATAAACACAAAGTTTGGAACGGGACGTTTCAAAAGAGTGACATCCACGGCGCCAATTTAATATTGTGACGTATTTGAAAATAATAATAATAGAATTTCAAAATATCTTTGTGGAAATTTACATTTTTATTTTCATATTTTAAAACACACAAAGTTTGGAGCGGGACGTTTCAAATGAGTAACATCCACGGCGGTATTTGAATAAAAACATTTAATCGGGTAAAACCCGGGCGTTTACCGGGTCATTCGGCTAGTATATCATAAAGTTACGGAAGGATTATATTCATGTACCAAAAGAGGAACTTCTCCTGTACTGAAAGGACCGAAATCCGAACCGATTGTATACAGGTTGGCCTTTTGTCCTGAAATAGCCAAAACTGGTGTGTGGGTTATTCTTTATCATGACCTGTAAGGTTGTTCACTAAGGAGATTCACAGTGCAGCTTTATGGTGCAAAGTTGAGTAGAGAGGTGCAAGAGTTACCCAATTCATCAAAGAAATGGGCTGGCCAGATATCATGGAGTAGGCTAAATCAACGTTTAGTTGATTTCTGTTCCACTAGATGGCGCTCTGCCATCTAAAGGTTCATGTGAATGTTATTAGGATATGCCTTTTTTGATTCCAATTCCTTTATTTATATTATTTATTTGTATTCTGCACTATATATATTTATATAACATGAAGTCGCGGGAGTATGATATTTATGCACAATAATAGACACCTCTCTTGAACGATGCCTTTTTTATCACCCTAGTAAAAGAACATTACTATTGAAGATGAAGAATGAGCCATAACACCATTTTATTTTGCAAAATAATACAAGAAGCTAACCCATATATCATGTTTTAGGGCTTTAGCCCTCATCAGTACAGGAACTGATTCGATTTTTTTTATAATCCTACGAGAGAATTTATGAAGTCGGTCAAATTTGTCAAACAGGTGTTCAAGCTGATGAAGTTGAAAAGGCCGATTTTCAGGCAAGAATTCAAAATAAGATTGCAGTTGTAGGATAGTCATTTATCATAAGAGGCACCTCTCCCTTTGATTATGCATCGGAACGAAGCACCTGTTTATCATCCTAGTAAAATATTTACTAATAAATTTGTTTTAAACTTATTTTAAACTGAATTTCTCGCTCGCTCTCTGGGTGTGTTGATGCGTGCTTGTTCGTGGCAATTCCGCTTTAATTTTAATTTTCAAATCTTACTTAGGTGGATGTATTTACCTCTCCACATATTTTTTTTTATTACCTGATGAAAAGCATTTTGCTTGAAAGCTTGTAATTTTAATAAAAAGAAACTCACCACGCTATATTTTCGTTTTCTCTTTAAAATATTTACTAGTAATGACAAGAAAATTCCACGACATCAGTTTTGGAAATTTCAGACAGAAGTGAATCTGTATACTCTTATGGTACATTATTATCATCCTCACACAACCTTATATTTTATTCTTGTCTGGAAATTGACCATTGCCACTTTACCAGCTGTTTAGTAAATTCGACCGATTTAAAAGCCCACCCTTGTCTAAAGTGCGTAAGTGCCCGAAACCCTGGTCTCCAGGTGGGTTTTCTCAGTTGTTCCAAGCTGGTATTATGACTTTGTACCCGACCCGAGTATTCACGCAAGTTTGGCCTTAAATACCCATTTTCTTGATTTCTCAAGAAGCTTCTGGCACCAAAATAATTTTGGCCGTAGAGATACAGCTTGCGCCACGCTGACAATGGCCAACATCCCGAAAAGCGTTAGTGGTTGGATTTTCTTAATTCATCAAAGAAATGGGCTGGCCAGATATCAGGGAGCAGGCTAAATCAACGTTTGGTTGATTTATGTTCCACTAGATGGCGCTCTGCCATCTAAAGGTTCATGTGAACGTGATTAGGATATGCCTTTTTTAATTTCAATTCCTTTATTTATATTATTTATTTGTATTCTGCACTTGAAATGTATTGCATTAAAAATCGATATTTGTATTTCTCTGTACAGAAAACGATATATTCAGATTGTTGAAAAGCAAAAACTAGGTTTGGGAAAATTCGAATTAAAGCCCACACGTATATCGTGGTTTCGAGCTATGACTCTCTACAGTAACGACGCGCGGATACGGTCCCATCTTATCTAATGGATTCACTAGATATAGCAGCCCTCTCTGAACTCATTATACAATAGCATGGCATTCAGGTAGAGGCTTTTTCAAAATTGACAAAAAGCTAGTATATTAACCTTTTCAAAATTATTTTTTTAGTAGTTTCAAAAATACATTTTATACATTAAATTAAAAGGCAGCGTTACTTTTAAAATTATTTATAGCACTAAAAAGAGAAAAGTTATTAGAATCTATATTTGGAAATTATACCCCCAAAAATGAAATGAATTTAAAAAAAAATCCTTATCCTACTTGACATGGTAATATTTTAGACAGGATGTCTAATACACCTATCCCCCGATTTATACGGTAAATACGTTCCTGAGAAAAACGTGTAAATCGGGGGATAGGTGTACACAGAAATAAAAATAAAATGCATGACAGGTTAAAATATGTAGTCAGCACATAAGCTCGGGATTCCTCGTGAGATGTGTACACAGCGCATGTGTTCAATCACAGTAGCATTTAGTGTAGTGCGTTAAAAACAAAAAAAAAACTTATTTTGAAAACCGTGTAAAAGCGAAAACGTGTAAAAAAAGTACCGTGTAAATCGGGGGATAGGGGTATATCGGAATAAAAAAAAAACATTTGAACAGTATTTTATAAATCTATCAAGACATGGGAAACTGATAGGAATAATAAACGTATATTGAACAAATATTCTTTCAACATGAGTATGTTTGAGTATAGATGATTATATTTTAGTTTATGTAGCAAGAGAGGCACTTCAGTTAATATGCATGAAATAATGCATGCTGCTTGATCATTCTGTAAAAGGTTAGGTTTGTCTGAATTTAAGGAAACTGGCATATTTTTTATCCCCTTAAAAAAAGAGATGGCTCATTTGGAACATCAATACCATCCTCCTCCAATCCCATATTGTATTTCAGTTTATTTAAATATCGAATTATGAATATATTATTTTAAGAATAAAGCCATCTATAAAATTATACATTTGATAAAATGACATTTATTTGACTAAATTTTATTCACTTTGCGAAAGATAATATTATTTTTTTTAAATCTAATATATATAAATGTCTCTTTTTTATACAATAATTTAATATAACGTATAGCGAGATTTTGCATTTAAGCTATTCTAGATGATTTTGGTTCTGAATATAGTCTTCTGACAGGTAAACAAAATTAATGCATATTTCATCTAATATCTGTGTGTTATATAAATGTTATATATTATATATTTCAAATTGTGTTAACTTTACACTCAAGAAAAGCGAATTTAGATGAAGAAAATGTAATTATATATATAAGCACTTGTATATATTCTCTATTGTAACAATTGAATTCACTGGCAATATGTGTTTATTTTTAATAATAAAATCGAATATATTATCTATACAGAACTTATTGCAATGATAAAAGTTATAGAATGAAGGGGCTTGCCTCATCAGTGGTCTACCTTCGCAGCGGTTTCGCCAAATTAATCTCCAGACCGCTCTACAATTGCATTGGATTGGTTTTGTTATATACTATGAATTTTCTATGGAAGTCAGCTTAGGGGTGTTTAGTGAACCTATAGACATAAGATTATAGGTCTGTAGAGGTGCATACATATAATTGCAAGGAATTGCATCGAGCCAAGCTCTTTCGCAAATATGGTCTGGAGATTAATTTGGCGAAACGGCTGAGAGGGTTCACCACTGATGAACCAAGTCCTCCTATTCAATAACTCATATCATTGCAGTAAGGTCTGTAGAGATAATATTTGATGATATTATTACATATTATATTGCAGATTTTATAGATTATTGGCAATTAAATTCTAAATATAAATATTCTGAAAAACGATAGTATTCAGATAATATATTTAAAAAGTAGAGAAATTGGAACAGAACGAATTATGCAAAATTTGAAACTCATTAAAGAGTTTCTTGAAATATATATTAATTTTGAATTTTTGAGAGTCTATAAATATATATATATATATATATATATATATATATATATATATATATATATATTACGATTATAAATAAAAAAAAGATATTTCTGTTGATTTGGATCATCTTGGTGATTATACTATGGTGGTGCAGTCATGGCATGAATCTTCTTGAAAGTAAAATAATAAAAATAGTAAAGATTAGAAATTGCTTTAATTGAGCTATAAGCTAAACATAATTCTGTAAAAGTACCGCCTGGCTTAAGGCGTAAGAATAAAAAAATGAATAGATTATTTACATAATTACAAAGTTTTGAGCCGACCAGCGGGGAAGAACAACAATGAGATTTTATATGGGAAGCATGACCTCTGGCGGCCGATTTAACAGAATATTTTTATCTATGAAATATATTTTTAAATGAAACAATATCTTAATATAACATTTTAAATAATATATTTTAATTTAACATTTTAAATAATACTTTTATATAACATATATATATATATATATATATATATATAGCCGTGCGGCCACGCGTCGCGCGAGCTCCTCATCTTTCGCTTCTTTCATCCCTTTAAATCAACTTTACTTAAATTTAAATTATATCATCTTATTCGCCTTTACTCAAGCATCATTTCAAGCCATCTCTTGTAAAATTTCATCGATCTTTATATTTTCCCTATTTTTCATAACTTAGCAAAGTTACAAATTGTAACTTTGCATCATCGCCATGGCAACAGCCAAGCCGGTCGTTGCCTCATCTTCATCTGCATCTATCACTCGGAATGCAAATTTTCCATCAAAATCGCACATCATTACCGAATCATTACCTCATCAATCAACAAATGACGAAAAAATCATAAACGTGCAAAATCAGAGAAAACGATTCACCTCTGAAGAACTCAAAAAGTTCGATGAAAATAGAAGGAAAACCTATGAAGGAAGAAGCAACTCTATTAAAGCTACAATCCAATTTAAGGCGATTCAAGACGCCACGGCGGAAGAACACCTGATCGGAATTGCCGATCTAATAGGCTTCGAAAATATACACTCCATCGGTAGAATAAATGGGCAAGCCATTGTTTCCGTCGCGAATACAGAGCTGGCTGAATCGCTCCTAACAAAAGGGTTCAAGGTCAGAAACGAGGTAATCCTTCCCCCTCGCCACTTTTCAGAACCTCCAAGAAGTACATTCTCTCCGGCGTCCTGTCCTTCATACAGGATAAAGACATTGAAAAGACCCTCGAACCATACGGACACATGATTAGCATCAGGCCTATTCCCTTCCCCACTGAGAATCCACTCCTCAAGCATCTTTCCTCACTAAGGAGGGAGGTTGTCTTTAAAACCAAGGAAAATGCATCGATGCCCGCCGTCATCTCCATTAATTATATGGACCAAACATTTAAAATATTTATAGGAGAAGACGTGACCTGTTCCGGTTGCAGACGGCACGGTCACATAAGAACGCGATGCCCATTCGACCCCGAGATCAGGGAAAAAGTAACAAGATCCTTCGCTGACGCCCTATATCCGACTTCACAGCCACAGACCCCGAAACGGCCTCCAACGGAGAGAGATGTCCCCACTGCGAGAGAAATCAGGACTTCCTCGAAAAAGACACATCCCGCGACAAGCCCTGACAGAAAATCAAGACCAACCCCCCCAGGCGGAGGAAAAGCCACCCACTCGTGTTCTGAGTCGGATATCTCCACAGGGACATTTTCTCTTAGAGAAGAAACATCTCTCAGGTGCGAAGAATGGTCGATGGACTCCTCCCAGCTCCAGAATGAGTTGAAAGAATGTGAAAAAGGTGACAATCCCGAAGTAGATAAGATCATAGCAACAATTTACAGGAGAGCTGATCTCTCCAGACAGACCAAAGTCCTACAACAGCTCGAAATATATCCCGACCTGGAGACCAAGATCTCCCGCCACCTCGAGAAATGGGAAGACATCAAGTTCAAAACATTCGATGACCTTGACTTTGACCAGAGAAAAGCCATAAATGACAAAGTGGGAAGACTTAGAGAAGACTCTGCAAGCGAAAATGAAGTAGCTGCGATGTTTAAGAGACCGATCGGGTGGTATCGGGAAGACAACGTCAAACAACGAGAAAACAAAAAACAAGATAGAAAAACGGTGTCAACCCCCCCGGGAGCGAAGACAACCCCTCCGCTGTGGAAGGACAAGGAGATGGACGGAGAGACTACGACAAACAGATTGACGACATCTTGATGCTCTCTCATTGTAAAAACTGCCGATTGTAATTGCCTCCTTTTTTTCAACTGAATAAAGACCGTTTTTTGCGTTATATATATATATATATATATATATATATTAAAAATAAAGAAGGCATCTTCTGACCACGAGCACATGTGCTTTTTAGATGGCAGAGCGCCATCTAGTGGAGCAAGAATAAACTAAACGTTTATTTAGCTTGCTCCGTGATATTTGGCCAACCCAATTTCTTGATAAATCAAGAAAAGCCATCCACGAACGCGTTTCGCGCTGTTGGCGCTCGTCAGCGTGGAGAAGGCTGTAACCACTGCGACCAAAATATTTTTTTGGTCCCAATGGCTTCCCGAAAAATCAAGAAATGGGTATTTAAGGCCAAATTTGCGTAAAGACGCTTAACACATGAAAAAACAATAGAAAAAAATAAAAGATAAATGGGTCAGATGTTGATATTAAAAATAAAGAAGGCATCTCCTGACCACGAGCACATGTGCTTTTTAGATTGCAGATATACTATGTATATATATTGGTATATAAAATAATTTGAATAATATAAAAATGTTCGTGTTCAATCTAGGTATGTGATCGTTCTACCCTCGCGATCTCAATGAAATTCACGGTATTATATAGGAAACGTTTTATATCGATTTATTGAATATAAATTCTAAATAAATTTATTGTGACTACTTCTAAGATAGAAAGTTTATAAATACCAAACTATACATTAAAGACATTTTTCAAAGCCATGAATTCTTCTTCTATCTCTTTTTAGAGAGGATTTCTTACTGTTTGTGTATGCGTGTGGAACTTGTTAGGTTAGATCGAGTTAATTTTGAATTTATAGTTCCACATAGCAGGTGTTGCTTTGTTTGACTATGATATTTTCCTCAATCAAAGAAAATTATAAAATCACGGTATATATTAAGAAATGTTTCACCTTAAAAATTGTTAAATATAAATATTCCAAATAAGTTTCTTGTGACTATCACTAAAATAGTAAGTTTATTAATACCAAACTATACATTACAGACACTTTTCGAAAGCATGGATTCTTCTTCTCTCTCTCTCTCTTTTTAGAGGGAATTTCTCACTAGAACTTGTTTGGTTAGGTTTGGTCAAGTCAATTTTGAATTTATAGTTCCACATAGTATAGGTGTTGCTATATTTGACTATGTTATTTACCTCAAACAAAGAAAATAATTAAAGATTTTACAAAGACGCAAATTCATATATCACCTATTGCAGATAATTAAAAATATATTTACGATATTATGTATTTTTTATATTTAACGAGTTTCTTATGAACAAATACGATTAGGTCTATCAAAAGAAAATTGAGAAAATCAATATTTGGCAATACTTATTAATGATTTCAAATTATAATTCTGGTATACCAATTTAATTCAATGTTGACCAAAACAATGACAATTAAAATAATTTATTGACAATACGTATAAAAGTGCACAGACTGCACTATTTTGAAAAGATAATTATATATATATTAAGATTAGAATTATTTTTGTGTTTGTTGTTGAAAAGAGGTGCAGTCGTGGAAAAGTAACGATAATTATTTACCTTTCAAGCAGATTTTTATTTTGAATTACTTGAAGCAAATTACACATAAAATATTTTATCACTGCAATATAGAATTTATGCAATGAATTCTATATTCGTGATTTTAAAAAATAGGTAGGGTTAACTTTACATATTTACAACAATAATAATTAAAAGTGGTATGTTCTGCATCTATGGTCAAATATGTAAAAACAGTCAATGAATGAAAATAAAATATATTATATAATCTATTATATATTATATTATCTATTATATTATATAATTATATAAATTAATATATATGTATTATAAATTACTTTATATATTATTTACGAAAGGAAAAATATGTCCAGGGTAGCCTAGTGGAGAAAGTATACCTTGGTGTTAACTAACTTGACGCCATAATGAAATACTTAATTGCAAGAGAGTAAATATACATTTCAAACAAACTGGCTAACATACAACTAATTAGTAATTATATCAAAATATAAAAGGTTCATGTGTTAATTATTTAGTGATGTACGTGTCTAATTATACCAATTTACATTATAACGTATTTTCAGGGCTTATTATTAATTCTAATTACTGCATGACATTTTATGATAATTATTTATAGTTAAAGAACCTATTGTGTAAAGTTTTATTAATTATCAAAGTATCTGGATATATTCAACGTATGATGCATTTAACTGTTAAACTGCAATTATTTAGTCGGTTGGCCCTTTGTAACTTTCACAAATGTACAAGTGGAACAAGTTAAGAAATTAATAATAAGGAAATTGATTTACGACGGTTTCTACTCTAATTAAACTACTTGTATAGCGCGACTCGTTCACTTATAAGGTGTCAGAGTTAAATTTGGGGTTTTGCACTTACTGACGGAATAAGAATTTTCGAGATAACCGTTGTACTACTACCTATTTTTAAATAATTTCAAGAATTATTTATGAATTGGGGGTAGGGGTGGACGAGGAATTTAAAGGTTGGAATTTGACAGCCATGACCTGGTATCGTATCCCACATTAGGAAATTTTTAAAATAAATTATTGCTCCAATGACACCAATTATTGCAAATGCCCAACCCACCAGTGGGTGCAACTAACCAAACGGGACTCCGACACACTTGTAAGTTCTAAAGTCGACCTGCTTTCCGCATGTGCAGTAGACATGTGATGCACTTACAGTAAACGTAGTCGCCAACTTCTACCCACTATGATCATCATAGAGCCTGTACCACCTGTATTAAGAATAATACAGAATTATCTATGTATGCATGAGCATCATTAATATAACAAGTCAACGTTCAAGATTGTAGTTGTTGAGTTAAATATGTTTTTCCTAATCTTCGCGTCCACATTGCAAACATTTCATCCACTAAATGAGGAGCTAAATAATAAGTACACAGATTATTACACAAGCTAGCTCAAAAATAAAAATGATTTAAACACCAGTTTTATAGCTTACAAGCTCCAAATATATATATATGGTAATTTAAACCAACAACCCTATATTGTATAATTACTTATAACAAGATTGTCATGTTGTATATAGAAACACATCTATAAATAATTATATGCATGATTAATCTGTGTCATTGCATCACCCTATGTAATGTACTTTGTACAAACTAAGGATGAATAAATAAAACTATGTAATAGATGAGGAGCTAAGTTAAAGCAAGATTGAGCATCAAAAACGTCTAAATTCGAGACAACCCTGAAAAGGAATTCGGCAGCCCGTTGCCATCTGGTCCAAAGGGTGCAGAATGCCCCAGACGTTCAAAGTTCAAATTCGCAGATGTCTCCCCCCCTCCTCGGGAATGGTATATAAACACCTCGGTTTTAGCCGAAATAAGTTAGTCAGCAGTCACCCCTTCCACCGTCAGCGTGAGCCCTTGTCAGTCTTAGCCAGGACTACATCAGCGTCATGTAAACAGTAAGAACCCTTCTAACTCCATCTTGCTTAGCTCAACTCCTATCTGTTCATGGAACTTTCCTACTTCAGCTGTGTCTCTTCGTTTTGTGTGTGTGAACATTCCCAAGCTTTCCACTCTGCCTCGACCACGACTGCCTGTACTCTGTGAAAACTGTTAAAGGTCTTCCAAAGTGCAGAGAGGTACTGGAAAACTCTCCACGCCCTGACTGTCCCTCTCGGTTACTACAGGTTTGACCCTCGGTTACCACAGCTTATAGCGAGAGTCGACAGGATAACCACAACGAAGGATGACCACAACGAAGAAGGTAAGAAGCCTGTCCAGATAGAAAAGAGAGAAAGAGCCAAGATGGAGGAACAACCCGCCAGTCCAACGAAACGATCAAGCAATCTCCCCGCCAACAAGAGACTATATATCAGGAGCAAGCTGTCAACACCCCAACGACACAGCCGAAAATCCCGCAAAATAAGCCGGTGAGAAGTTCCCCACCTTCGTCCTTACAACGTAACCACCTTCCAGGCGACATGCCGCCGTCACCAAACAGAAGTTACAAGCTTCTACAAGCTCTACTCGGAGCGTCTTCCCCATCTTCAGGACGACAACTAAAGACCAAGTATCCTGACTGAACAATCCTCAAAACTGTGAGTTTTTAAAAACTTTCTCCTCATGCTCACAACTTTATTCTCCATAAAATTAATGTTTATTTTCACTGTAATCATTTTAAATCAATTTTTACCATTTTTATACCATTTCAATTCAAATTTTAAACCTTGTACACCTTCATTTATCAATTTTTGCTTTATTTTAAGCAATTTATAAATTTTAAGTCATTACTTTCAATTTTACATTTAAAAAATCATTATTTTTTAATTAATCGAATTATAATTCTAAACTTATTTGTGTTTTTCTTAATATCTTATAACAAAACACCAATTTCTTAATCAAATACCCCAAACTTTTCAAAAATCATTGTTATGTTCACTATTTTATGTAAACGCCCCAGTCAAATTATTAGTCACTATCACGCCATTGTTACTTTTACAGGGATAATTTTTGCACTACCATAATCAACGATTTTAAAAAATATATTCAAATTTTGATAAACATGGGTGAAACGCATTTTTTTTTAATTGTAGAAATCGAGGGATACAATATCTTCAAAATCACAGCTGGAGAAGTAACTATCTTTCCCTAAAACAGTTAAAAATAAAAATCCCATCAACTACCACGTCAGTAGCTAAATTAAGTCACAGTCTTCCAAAACTCTTACAATCATTAAATCCCAACATAGCTACACTCCCCCGTCCTTTACTTTAACATGCATAATTATTAATTATCCACACATCTCTCTCAATAAACTGCAACACACTTCCCATCACTTTCTACAATTGGCCACCATCTATTAGTGCGAGACTTAGCAACAAATCGAATTCGAGCAACACAAACTCCGTCGCCACTAGGCGTGCCACATTCACTAACAACCAGGATATCTCGATGTGTTTTGTACAACCACCACTCAGACTAGCTTATCTAGAAAATCCAAAAGCTTCCTGGACTCAACTTGTTAAACGCATCACTCAGACGTACAATAACACACCCCATTCTGTCACAATTTTTCCACCCACCTATTTAATGTTCAATGTTATCCACACAGATCTAATAATTCATCTTAATCCATACCCCGAAAAAACTAGAACTAGAGAGATAGCACGCTCTCTTACTCAAAATAAGCATAAATATGGACACTAGTTAACATACTCTCGAGACACCATGCCGCGTCACCTAAATCTATCGCCACTCTTCCCCCCCAGAGGCCCCCAGTCCTTCCATCCCCATGTCCCGCATTCCTCTTACTACATTAACAGTCGATATCTTAACCTAACTTTTTAAAACATTTGGACATTTGAATTTGAACAAGACCTGCCTTAAATTGAACATTTTTGATATTTTGATCCAGTGTAAATCGCTAATTTTTTCTACATATCAAACATTTTACATGTTAAATTGAGATCACAATCTTTAATTATATTCTGTTTTTTGTATAAAATATTTTATTTTTTATTTTTGCCTTTCAATTATATAATCACTAGTTTTTAATCCAACATTATATATAAAAAATCAATTTTATTTTTCATAATATTATTTTAGTATTACAAAAGATATATTTGTTGTCAAAAATCACTTTAATTCTTCATTATTATCACTTTTATATATTGATTGTTTGATTTTATCCACTTAAACTTTATTCAACCACAATGATATTTCTATATTTTATTCATTTTATATTTGTTTTATACCTTTTTATAAAATGACTATGTTATCATTAACTCTTTCGGGCATACAACAATCTATTTCTCTAACCACTTCAGTGTACTTTACACTACTATCTTCTCAGTCATTGCTTCACATCAACGTAGAAAAACGATAGTACTGCTTGACAATTTTTTGATTTCATAATTTCAACAAACTATTTGATCAAAGTTCCCCAGAATTAAAAATCCCAACTTCTGGCCTTGAACACGTTTCAAAAGTTTACTACAATCATCCCTAGAGCATAATCACCCACGCAAACACAAAGCGTCCACAACTCAATTTTTTAGCTCTAGCGGACCACAATCAACCTTTGATTTTAAGTCAAGTCAGATCACCTACTGTCGCTACAACAATTCTACTTAACGCATGACTCCATTTCACCCCTTTCAATCATATTAACAACTTGTTCTTCAACAACTTTTCTACGCAATAACCCTACAATTGTGACAAAGCACTGTAACCCTTATACAGGATCACAGGTGAAACATTGCCTCGGAAGACGCACAAGTCTATATCCTCGCTTTGCACCTGGACCTAAGTATTTGATTACCTGTGTAATACTTACAATTGCATATTCTTTAACCACTAACCCTTTCCAACGCCCGCCAACAATCTCTTAAAACATCATCATTATTTTTTATCAAACAAAGGTTTTATCTTAATTTCTCTTTTATATGAATATCATAACTTTTAAATTAAACATAAGTCGTATCTTTTAGAATTTGCAGATATATCCAAACAAAAAATCTTGTTATAGCCCTTTTTAACCCTCACAGTTTAAATTAATTAAAATAAATTTTAATTACTTACCTGTGTTAGAGAGGTTTTACCCGTTTAAACCCGGATAAACCCTTTCACTCCCGGGGCTCATCTATGGTAATTTAAATCAACAACCCTATATTGTATAATTACTTATAACAAGATTGTCATGTTGTATATAGAAACACATCTATAAATAATTATATGCATGATTAATCTGTGTCATTGCATCACCATATGTAATGTACTTTGTACAAATTAAAGACAAATAAATAAAACTATGTAATAGATTAAGAGCTGAGTTAAAGCAAGATTGAGTAGTTCAAAAACGTCTAAAATCGAGAGAGAAATCCAACAACCCTGAAAAGGAATTTGGCAGCCCGTTGCCATCTGGTCCAAAGGGTGCAGAATGCCCCAGACGTTCAAAGTTCAAATTCGCAGATGTCTCCCCCCCTCCTCGGGAATGGTATATAAACACCTCGGTTTTAGCCGACGATAGATAGTTAGTCCGCAGTTAGTCTCTTCACCGTCGGCGCGAGCCCATGTCGCTTATAGCCAGGACCACCTCATCGACCATGTAAAACAGTAAGAAACTCTTATCTCCATCTTGCTTAGCTCAACTCCTATCTGTTCATGGAACTTTCCTACTACAGCTGTGTCTCTTCGTTTTGTGTGTGTGGACATTCCCAAGCTTTCCGCTCTGCCTCGACCACGACTGCCTGTACTCTGTGAAAACTGTTAAAGGTCTTCCAAAGTGCAGAGAGGTACTGGAAAACTCTCCACGCCCTGACTGTCCCTCTCGGCTACTACAGGTTTGACCACCGGTTACCACAGCTTATAGCGAGAGTCGACAGGATTCTACAAGGCTTACCAGACCTCACTTCATCACATCAAAGTCGACAGGATTCTACAAGAGGCTACCAGACCTCAACTATATTACATATATAAGCTTTATAATTTTTTACCATCGAGAGAAATATTTATAATAATCAATATATCTTCTTAAACAGACAGAAGAAAAAGAGTTGTCGACCTCTGTAAGTTACAGGCTCTAGCTACGTACAGTTGAGTGATTGTCCCTGGGGTAGGGCCACCAATTGGAAAGGCAGTTGTCCTGAACTACGAATACATAATATTCCAATTAGTTCAACGTTGACTCTGAACGCTATATGCGATATCCGCATCACATTTAATGCCAGATGCACAACAATCGTCTCAGAGACAAGATATAAATGATGTAGGTAGGTCCCTGGCCAACCTGTGTGATTCGTTTGGCTGAGGTCATAGGGCAGACAATTCATATCGTCAGCATATACGCTATTATTACATGGAATCTATTTTATTAAAACTCTACTATTCTATGAAGTAGTCCCAACTCTAATTATATATCTTAATTATTTATTTATATGTGGAGAGAGTTAGGTTTCATAGAAGTAATTATATACCATTAATATGAATGAAATCATATGAATTATATATATATTTTATATGTAGTGTCGTGACCTTTCAGCCGTTTCTTGTAGTGATAAGGAACACACTTTGAAGCAAGATTACCAGATATTTAACCTCAATATTGTAGTGAGAAATAGAAAGGGACCTGTTACTTAAGAGCGCTGGGTATTATAGAGTTGACTCTGTTCATACTACCTTTGATAGATTAGTGTTTTTGGATTTTATTGTTCAAAACTGAAAGGAACTGGTCACTGAATCGTACTTGAGAGCCAGTCATAAACCATATGTCTCCTATATTAAAGGGGAGGAGGAGGCTCTCAGACAATGTTAAACTCGTCTGGCGATTTCTAAATAAAACTGAAAACTGTAGAAGCATCTCTTTCTCTCTCTTATTGCAAATGAGAGATGAATATTTTAAATCTGTAAATAAATGCGTATTTCAAGGACTGCACAGCTCAAAATGGCCAATGAATGTATTAAAGCTATATATATGTATTGTTGAAAATTAGAAAAAATAATAATTATTAGAAAAATAATTGAAAATCATTAAATAAATTATGAACAAAATGAATATAATATCAGTTTAGAAAGATAAACTGAACATACATATATATCGTAATTTAAACATACCTATACAAGTTAATCATCCTTATTTATGCTTGTACCATATTAATTGCCATTACATCTGTCCCTATCAGCTTCATGTAATTAATTATAACCTTGGCGCAAGCCATCAGCAACTTTCAGTTGCACGATGAGTAGATGCCTTTTTCTTAATTATAACTTTATTAATATAACTTGAATATATGTTATTATTGTACCATAAGATAGGCTATAGTTAAAATAGTATAAACACATATAAATTTAAAAATTATTAATTATATTTAACCATTTTATAAATATGCAAAATCACAATATGCAGGGTAGGTAATTAAGTTTGACGTCATCCTATATGTCGTCTCAGGATGGAGCCAGTTTGAAACCGGAGAAGCAGGGGGAGGGAGGAGAATGATATGCATAAGTCCTGGTGCCACTTGAGACGTCCCGGGAAGCGCATTTTAAGCGCCTTCCCGTGCGGACATCCCACTCTGCACGCCTTGCCAGCTGCATGCTAAGCCGACAATAAGTTGGACGCAGTCGGGGTTGAGTGGCAAGGCGTGCAGAGTGGGATGTCCGCACAGGAAGGCGCTCAAAAGGTGCTCTCCCAGGACGTCCCAAGTGGCACAAGGACCATGTGAAAATATATATTCCCAGAATTACACTGCTCAAGAGGTCCAATGAATGTATTCAAGCTAAACATGTGTGTGTCCAGGACTTCACTTCTCAGAGGAAGACTCAATAATATATACAAGCTGTATATTTCTGTGTGTGTCCAGGACTGCACTGCTCAGGATGGCCAAGCGGCGGTCCCCTCGCGACGGGCTGAACACGGTCAAGTATCGCCTGGTGTCGGCCCAGGAGTTCCCGCTCTACACCCATCTGTTGATCGACATCGGCCACCATCACCGCTGGCAGTTCGTACGCAACCAGCGGGTCATCATCAACTTCTAACTGACTCTGTATATACACACACTGACTCTTCTATTTTTTGCTAAGTCGACAAGTACATAAAGTAATTTTCTATATCTTGGATTATTTTTTCACTCACCACACACTATCTTGTTGAAGATAATCATTATATATATAGAAGAAGAGTAAACAAAATATGTCTAATGTTTCAAATATATATATAGGTTTCTTTTATTTCTCAATATGGCAAATATTAATCATATGTTAACCATGGAAAATAATTACCCAGGATATCTATATATGAGTAATATAACCGAAAGGTAAAGTATTCTAATTTAATATAATCGTATCATACTCTATTCGTGGAAAATAAATACCCAGGATATAAAATACACAGATAGTGAAGAAATACATTTTAATATAAGTTTCTTCTATTTAATTTAAATTATATATTTATTTTTGTGGTAAATAATTACTCGGACTATCTATATAGAAATAATGAACAAATGGTGGAGTACTTTAATTTAATATAAGTTTCTTGTACTCAATATCAATTATACTTTTTTTGTGGAAAATATTTACCCGGTATGTATCTATGAATAAACAATGATCGAAAGGTGAAGCACTTCAATGTAAGGTTCTTCTGCTAACTATGGAAAATATCAGCCATAAATTATTGGTGGAAGGTAAATTACTCGAGAAGTGTCTATAGATAAATTATAAACGATAGGCGGGGAATACTTTATTTTAAGGTTCTTGTGCTCAATATAACAAATATCAATCATACTTTGTTGGCGCAATACAAATACCCGGGATGTCTATAGTGGAATAATAACCGAAAGGTGAATAATGTAATTATTTATATATACGAGAGGTTTGTAGAGAGAGAGGTAGTTACAAAGTGCATTTGTGATTAAAATGTGAACAAAATATATTTCTAATAACATCCTCATCACACTATATATTTTATTTTAAATCACTATATATATAAGTTACTCTATATTGAGTAAAATTATAAAGCTTCTAGGGAAAATTATCTTTTCAAAAACTTTAATCTCTAGCTTCCGGGCACAAACACCCTTCTATAGTAGAAAAAAACGGTATAATTACCTTTATATTCTTATATTTTTGAAATAATTACAAATCTATATAGAAAAAGAAAGAATATATAATATTTCAAATAGGTTCGCACCTATACATTCACTTCTATATACCATATCAAACATATATTATCGCTGATAGAATACAAATATTACTGAGAAATAACGTTAATATTTATACCGTTTTGCTATTCCGAATTTACTATAACTAATTTATTATGATAATGTCTTTTGATAATTAACCATGTAAAATATTAACAGGTTTGACATATAGGTAAACTGCTGGCCACCGTAAATGCAACAACCTGAAAGAAGCGTGCAAATAACATGAAATTTACAACATGCATTAGCGGAGGTGAGATATGCAAATGATTAGAATTTCATCGCAGACGCATATTACACTCGCCTGTGAGTCCACAAAACACTATTTAAGGCTTTGAGATTTCGACGATTACAAATTCGGCAGTTGTGTTTTCTTGTGTTTTTTTTTTCGAAAAAACGATCAATTATGCGTCGTAGAAAACAGCGATCATCTTTTGATCAAGTATCCGAGTTCGACAGAGGAAGGATAGTGGCCTACCGATATTGTGGATTATCTTTCACGGAAATCGGTAGTCGTGTTTTAAGAAATCAAACAACTGTAATGCGGATATGTGATCGTTGGTTGCAGGAAGGTACGACGGACCTACGTGTCGATCGCCTTCACCTCAGTGCACCACTTCACGTGCTGAGAGGCAAATTGTGCGCTTGGTAGTGACAAATCGCTCAGTACGTTACGAACCGTAAAACAGCACATTCAGTCTGTAATGCATCATCAAGTGTCTGCGCGTAACATTAGACGCCGTTTACAGCAGAGTGGTCTGTCCGCAAGACGTCCATTGTTTCATCTACCCTTGACGCAGAACCAGAGATGTCTCCGCCGCCAATGATGCGATAAAAGAAGGATGTTGATGGCATAATAGGATGAAATTGTCTTTACTGACGAGTCACGCTTGCGTCTGCAACACCACGATGATCGGATTCGAGTCTGGAGACACCGTGGAGAGAGGATGCTGAACAGCTGCGTTATGCTGTCCTTCTTATCTATATCTTCTTGGTTTTATTGACAATGCCATTGGAAGTCTTAATTCATGAGGCTGCGCCAGGGAGATTTTTTCTTGGGAGATTTTCTAGGGATATAGAATATAGTTATCTAGTTTAATATATTTTCTGCGGTTTACACATATTTTGAAATTTTCTTACCACATTTGAGGATATATAATTTTATGATATTGAAATAAAAGAGTAAAAATGGAAAGGAAAATGGCTCCATTATTCTACGCCGTCTTACTTTTGAGCGAAGAACGGATGTAAATCTCTTAATACTTTCTATATATAGAACTGGCTTATTACTATTCGAAATTGAAGGTAAAATAACTATTGGAAATGTGAAATGATTTTATGAATTTGACCCAATGGCAAAGTATCAAAAGAGTAAGTGGTTGAAAGAAAGTCTGGCAAGGTTCGAACGCATGCCGAAATTATTCTGATCGAAAATAAAGAGTTGAATAATTTTATATATTCACATCTTTCTGTGATATAAATAATTATATTTATGTCAAATGATCACGAATATCTATTCATTAAAATAATTATGAAAACTTCAAGTACATTCAGGCTTAAAATACCTAAAGGGTAGTTTGAAAATAACTAAATAATCAACCATGATAATGCTGCAGATGCATGCCTCCTTTCTTGTATTTTTTTTTTTATATTTGCTTTGCAAAAGAAGATTTCTGTTCTTTCATAGTCTCTTTCTATTTTTATAATATCAATAACTTATCAAAAAATTAGTTGAAAAGCTTCATATACTACATATATAGAACCAAAAATATATTTTCTTGACCTGCATTTTAAAATGTGAAAGAAAGGGTTTGGTTTGCGCCGATTAATATCATGAAGTATAAACGATAACATCCGAATTCCTTCACTTAGATAAATTGTGTGTATGGTTAAGATAATCTCCTCAAAAATTTTGTCTAAGAAAATTATATATATTGAATACACGTTGTTTTTTTATTGATATCATTCGTGGAATATTTGTTGTGGAAATTTACATATATATACATCAAATTATATATGTGTGTGTGGGAATTAATTTATTTAATAAGTAAGGAAATTTAATTATAAAATACGAATAATTTAAAATTCATGTTACAATTCGAAAGGGGTTTATGGGCATAATTGAATATAAATTAGTTTTTAAAAATATATATATTTCAATGAGCTATATATAATAAAGAAAGAGATTGATATTGAATATTTTGACTTTGCTTAGAATTATTATTGAAACTGATTCCAATAATTATTGATTAAACATTATATTTATTGATTTACAAGAGAGAGAGAACAAAATATAAAAGGGAAACTGATATTGAACAAAGGAACTTTTTTCTGTTCCGGTCAGCGCCCTATTTACCTGTGAGCTTACACACACTCTGTGGTAACAATTAATTAATATATATACAACACACGCTCCCCTGTGTGTAAGCCCTAATCAGCAAGTCCAAAGCTATCTGCACATTTCTGTAGTTTGTCCTTAGGGAGACTCTTCGTTAGTATATCCGCCTCCATGTCTTCACTTTAAGTGTATTCCAGCTTGATTCCATTTTGAATTTCCTCTTTCACAAATAATACTTTCGGTTTATGTGCTTTGTTCGTGAAGTTATTTTGTCAGATTGTATCCAGTTTATTGCAGCCTGGCTGTCACTTTTCAAGGTAATTGGGAAAGTTAAATTTTCACAAAGTTCTTTTAGTAATCCCTTTAACCATAAAACTTCTGTAATTCCTTCACATATTGAAATAAGTTATGCTTCACATGTAGACAAGGCTACTAAATTTTGATTTCTACTTCTCCAGTTTATTAAGTTGTTGCCAAGTTTGACTGTATAGCCTGAATAGGATTTTGCGTCTCGGGTTGTGCACCAGCTCGCATCAGTACTTCTTGTAATATTGTTGTCTTTTGACTTATATGCCAACATTTTATTTCTTGTTCCCTTCAGGTATCTATAAATCCTTTTAACTCCAGTTAAGTGTATTTCTCTTGGATCATTACTATACTGTGTTAAATTGCTGACGTTGAGGATATGTCCGTTCGAGTATCCGTAAAAAGGTACATTAGTGATCCAATCATTTCCTGGTATACAGTTTTATCTACTGGCTCAGAGTCCAAATATTCATTCAAATTTTGATTTTGATCTCCAGGTGTCTGCACATTGTTGCATTCTTCCAGTCCAAATCTGTGAAGAATTGTATCAATATAATGAGTCTGAGATAGATAAAATCCATCTTCTGCCCTTTTTATTTCAATTCCAATAAATGTGTCGCCATCTTTCTTTTCTGTTTGAGTAACATATTTTTATATTTCTGAGACTAGGTTGTCATTAATTTCCTTATTGGTTCCAGAAATGTTTAGATCATCTACATATAGACCCAGTATTGCATACTCTTCTACTGTTGCCTCTCTCTTATATCGTAAGACAATATCAATATTTTCATACCTTGAATGTATGCCTCTGACAAAAAAAAAAAAAAAAAAAACGAGGCCGCTAGTTTACGGCGACGGTCAATAGATGGAGCCTAGTTTCAACGTTTAATTTGACGGGAAAGGAACCTATGTATTTTTTAGATTAATTTTCTCCCGTCAAATTTTCCATATATATATACTAGCCGAATGACCCGGGCAACGCCCGTGTTTTAATTTAGACACGTGGACCTGTTGGATCATTAACGCCCGTGTTTTACCCGATTGAATGTTTTATTCAAATACTATTTGTTACAATTATAAATTGGCGCCTTAAATAAATGCATATATTAGTTAATAACTATAGCCTATGTGCTTTATCTGTCTATGTACTGTTGGCTTCCGTAGGCGTCTCTTACTGGGAAAAAGAAAGAGAGGATTACATTTAGTTATTAACTAATATATGCATTTATTTAAGGAGCGACCCGCTCCAACACAAAAGTTTCAAAAACCAAAAAGCGAGTGGGGGGGGGGGGGGGGGGGCAAAGTGTCC
>CP092867.1:61472950-61645384 GCA_030710605.1 Cordylochernes scorpioides
ATATTTTAATACATATTCAACACTTGATAATTACCATACTATCACACAATGCTGAGATTTAATATATTTCAAGAATACGTTTACATTGATAAAACTATTGAAGAAAATCATTTCATATTACCAAACCATCTTAATTTTCTATTTTCTACCTACTCATATTATAATTCCACTATTTAATAAATATCGTATACAGGATATATGATACGCTCGTACTCATTGAATATATGAGGAATTTTGAATAGAAAGAGAAATCATAAAATATGGAAATATGAAGAAATGGTTTAAAAATAAATGTTAAACTTAAGAGTATAATAAATAATAAGTTAAAAATTACTTTTTGAGAGATATTAAGTGTAATATATCTTTTAGAGTTTGGTTATAAATTCGCCTATCAATCCATGTTCTAACTAGACTATAAGCAAAGTAAGGAAATCCTGGATTATATTGGAAAGGGATATTGAGACAGTGAGAGATATGCAAATTTGTAGAAGCGGGGAAAATTAGGTCTTCATCTAACATTCCCTGGTCGCCAGGCAAGTTATCGGGAATTCATTAAGAATCCAATAATGCCATTTATTTCGTCTCTACCTGTGCCTGGTAGGTTGGAACTCCTAGGTTGGTGGAGAACTCTATATCATAGAGAGCAACATTTCATTAATTATATTTATACACTTTCAATATTATTCTATTTTAATTAGTCTATGTGGACTGTAGCTATGATAATTTCATCGCTTTTTATAAAACAAGCTATATCAGTGTGTGGTGTAGTACATAGATATTTATTATTATCGTTTCTAGTAATCATTAGTATAAATTAAGTGCTTGAGTCAGCTAGTTGTAAAACTTATAGATACATAATTGCAATGTTAATTTTTAAAAATTTTAAATGGAAACTATTTTATTTTGGTAAATTCAGACAAGGGAAAAATCCGATTTGTATACATTGTTGTTGTTGTTGTTGTCGTGTCCAAAGAAGAGTCATAGATGTCTCCATGCATCTCCATCACAGCAGCAGCAATATCCACTATCTTGCTCTTCATTGGAAAATGGGTGCCGTTGCCACGTTAGTCACCTTGGACACGAACCAGAATTTGGTCGAATATTCCAAAGGTTCAGGAGGGACCGCAGGGAGGTGTGGTCGGACTTCTCCCCCCCCCCCCCCTTTTGTATACATTGGCTCTAGGTAATGATCAGTGCAGGGAAGATTTCGATTTCATTATATCCATTGAGAGGAGTTAAGAAATCGGCCAAATTTGCCAAAAAAGGATTTAAGCTGATGAGGTGGTAGTGGTTGAAGCCAGAATACAACTTAAAGTTGCAGGAGGAGGGTATTGATGTTTCTAATAAGAAAGGTGTCTAGTTTAATATATGAATACCATACTCACCCAACTTTATGTGCTACATGTATGTTATATGATTTCGATATTGATGTTATTTGCTTGTTTTAATACAGGACTATTTTGCCAATGTTGTGTAGTCGTAGATAAATCATTTTATATCACTTTTTGATTTAATTTTAGCTGATAGTAATTTGTATAAATAAATAAATTAATAATGATGAGATTTGAAGAATCTTGACATCACTTCGAATTTTAAGACATAAAAATAATATGAGTGAGAAACATCTGAATCTTGAGACGTGATTAAGAAAGATGATAACGTATTTACATATTTACAAGATTCTGTGCCGGCCAAAAGGAAACAACAACAATGGATTTATATAGTGTAAAGCGGCGCCATCTGTGGGTCGACTCACAGAGTTGTTCTATAACATATTATAAATTGATATTTATTTTCATAACATATATATACACCTATCCTCGATTTACACGGTAGATACGTTCCTGAGAAAAACGTGTAAATCGAAAATTAAACATTTTCGCGAAATATGTATGCGAAGAAATACAGACACAGTGTGCGTGTGCAGCAAGTCGGCACATAAGCTCAGGATTCCTCGTAAGATGTGTACACAGCGCATGTGTTCAATCACAGTAGCATTTAGTATAATCCAATAAAAAAAAAAAAACTTATTTGGAAAACCGCGTAAAAGCGAAAACGTGTAAAACAAGTACGTGTAAATCGGGGGATAGGTGTATTGTAACGTGGTTAATTTATTTACATAATTTTGAATGTATTTATTTATATATATTTTGAGTTATGGTATAGCTATATAAATGCGCTTAAATACATTTTAAGATAAGATCGTTACAAAGGATAAAGTCCGTTCGTGTTTACCTCTCCTCGCGTCTATTTTTTTCAACGCGACACCGTATATATATATGCCATAATTTGTATAATGCCCAAGAGATATAATTTATTTTCGCCATAATTAATATGTTAAAATGTAAATACAAATTATTCCATCTATAAATCTGTACAAAATAAACGTGGGAGCCAGCGGGCGATTGCAACGGCACGTCGCCGCGTGTGTGCGCATTCACGAGTGTGGAACAAATTATTTTTCGAAGCATACATGCACAACGGTCGCGCCCTTCCATTCGACCACGACAGATACATATATATATTTTTCAAAATAAGAATATATTATTCAGATATATTTCGCTATACTGACATTATATTCATATTATAATATCGATTTATTATAAACCGAATATGAAACTATCGTATATATATAAAAAGTATTAGTTTTCATTAAATTTTCGGGTTTTGGAAATTTCATAAAGATTAGGTGACGCCTCATCAGTTTTTATTGAAAAGAAATTTAAGAAGCTTCGGGCTTGAGCTATTCTCCTGCTTATAAAGAGAATGTATTTTTACCCAAAAAAAGGCATTCCTTAAAGCATATTAAATTCCTTTTAATAAAAATAGGCTGGGAGTTACCTAATCCTTATATGATTAAGTTTAATGTTCAATGTCTTGAATATATTGTGCAATAATTTTTTTTTTTTTTTTTTTTGAGTTTCGAATTCCTCTAACCAAAATATTTATTGATATATTGATAAGTTTTCAGATTGGCTTCATATCACCATTTTAAGTATTAAAGGTTTGTGCCAGACTTTGGCCAATGCTTTGATATGGTCAAAGATCAGTGCTGAACTTTCACCACCAAAACTGTGGTAAGATGGGTTCTACTAAGTCATTGTCTGAATCCAAAATTTTCTTATTGTGCAATAAATTGATAAGAGAGAGCAATATCTCGAAATATTTTTGAGGTAAAAAAACTCTGTTTCTCTCATAGATATAGGTTAGCCCTTTTTTATATAAATATATTCAATCGATCACCTTGTTATTTAAACCTGATAAAATTGTTGAATATAATTGAAATAATTGTGAAATTATATAATTGAAAAATTTCAACATTATCTTACACATAAGTGGTCTAACTTACCCTCTCATGTAGAATGGCTAACAATTATTCCTCTAAATACGATGCATCTGTTCTATTTTGTTATTTAACACCTCCGAAGATATTGAAAAGGCTCTCCGCATCAAACTTTAATTTAAAATTAATATAAATTGATATCAAATTACTAAACTATTCTAGACGCGTAATATTCTTTTTTTTTTTTAATAAAACAATTTATAGTGCCCTTACTGCAATGGAAAAATTAAGGGCAGAAGAAATTGTTTTATTTTAAAAAAGAATATTACGGGTCTAGAATAGTTTTGTAATTTGATAACAGATGGCGCGCTAGTGCATCGTAAAATAAATTGATATCTCAAATTCTTTATATATTAATTCTTCCAAATTTATTTCTATTAGTTTTTCGATCTTTTAGAAAATATTCTCATATCCCTCTTAAAGTATAAGAATCCCTCTGAATATCCTCCCCATATCACAATCTTTTATGTTACGAGTCAAGTCTATAGAACATTTCGTTAATATCATCAATATAAGCTGATACAAATGATGATATTTATTGTATAACAGAGGGTCACATGAATTTTCCAATCATTTTTCAATTTGAATAAACATAAAAACCTTTTAAATAAATACCCCCTTATCTATTTTATAAATTAATTCATAAAGAATCGAGATGATAAAAATCCTTCTGGTATCTTCAGAAGGTATGCAGAAAAATTCCTAAATTTCAATTCTTTTGGTATTACTTATCATAGAATACGTTTATCAAACGAGTACGAAAAAATTTAGAAAAAAAAAGAAAATTTTAAATTATTTGAATAGTAGTTTATTAAAATTTCTATTATTTTCCGAAAAATATGCGCACACGCCAGGCAACAGCTATATTTAAAATAATCATATAAACTATTAGATCAAAGAACAGCCTTATAAAATAATGTTAGAATAGCATGATAATATATAAAAACAGCTATCGCTATAGTGAAGTTTTAGTTTAAATATTTTTATTTTATTCAATATATATTGTTATTATATGATTATTATACAGAATAGATACATACTTGGTAGACTCTGTAATTGGAAAAAGAGCGGCCATTGCTTACCGAAGTATTATGGCTAGTCTGGAGATAGGATATTTATTTATATCTAGATACAAAAAGAATATTATATATAATATATATTGTTGAATATATTGTTGCAAATTATTTATATTCTCTTATTTATACATATTTTTAATTTTTTTGATATTTATTTATTTATTATTTATATTTTTATATTCTGGAAACTTCCTTTATTGCCTATCTTGTATCTTATAAATGTTGATTTAATTTTCAGTCTTAAATAAATTGCCGTGTTATCCTAAAGATTGTCTTTCCTAATTTTCTACCATACAATATTATGCGCACACAAGATACATATTTGTAAAGTGTAGAGGAGATAGCATTCATGTTCAATAGAGAGGCAACTGTCTCTTTGAATAAATACATATAATACAGATATTAAATGAATTAAAACATCTGTTTTACTTTGTCAGGGTATAATTAGTAGGTGCAAATCATTGAATAAGCAACAACCCCAGTATTGTCATATTACAACATTGACAAACGTGAATATATTCTCATGCCCAGCAATGGCTGCGGCCTTGAAGAAAATTGACATTGACCCAGAGCAACAGCTTTACACACCCAAGATAGTGGACATTGCTGCTACTGTGATAGAGATGCATGGAGACATCTGAGGCTCTTCATTGGACTCGACAACAACAACAACAAACGTGAATTTTATGGTTAAGCCTACGGTACTCATCACTACTATGGCGTAGTCACTGATCCGAGATCTGTGGAAAGAGGTTCAAGTCCCACCCTAATTATTCTGATAAATTTCCATAAATTAATTCCATTTATTTATTAAGTGCAAAATACGCCTTTTTCATATATGTTTCAATGTCATGAGAGAGTCATTTATCAGTCAACAGTTTCTCATTTCATTTACTACATCCAACGTTTGAATAATATTGTAATGTAGAAAATGAGGAAAGACAAATTTCAGGATGACACAACAATTATTTAAGGCATAAACACAAATCAACATTTATAAGATACAAGTTAAGCAATGAGGGAAGTTTCCAGAGAGCAGCAAAATATAAATAATATAAATATAAAAAATAAATTATCTGTACATGAAATGTAATAAATACTTTTCTACGCTATCCTTTCCCCTGTGCCAAGGTATGTGCTGTTGTTCAAATTCCAAGTCATCATTGGAATATAGCAACCGCACATGGCTAAGGATATCCAACTTATATATTGTTACCCCCATGTTTGTTATAATATACTTGGTTATTTTATAGCTACTTTTATTATTTCACACACTTTTGAAAATTTTGTGTTTATCAGCAAGAACGATGTGTGTCTGAATTAACACTAGGGAATCGACCATAAGATTGCAAAACAACTTTGTGATGTTGTATCCTAAAAATATAGGCCGTTTTAAATTGATATTCGAATTATTATATAAATAGAAATATTTGAATATAAACAGGCTTATATTAAAAATATAAAATTCTGAAAATAAAAAAGGAAAATGCATTGTTTATCTTTACACTCAATTTAACTTGATAGAGTATCACCTCCAAAAATGTACATTAAAACCAGAGACTATGAAAGGAATATGTCAGGCATTAGCCACAGTATACAGAATCTAGATCCTTGGGTGGTAGTTGTTCCTCTAGCAAGGTATGCAGTCGTAGGAATCTCATTATAAACAATGTAAAAATAATTTAAATTTATAATGTTCACTGCTGAATAGATTTCCAACATTCTACAGTAAAAATAAATAAAATATCAAATAAAACCTAAATAGAACCTCTTCTATGATTGGTCTATATTTTTACTTTAATTGTGGATTTGTTGACCTGTTCAATATACAAACAATTTCCAACTTCAGTAAACATTTCTTTAACAATAAACCCAATAGAATAAAATAGAGTATTCTACTGAAATATTTTCTTTATACATAATGAAGCTTTTGGGGAAATCCGTCTTCAGTTTAACGTTCAAATGTGTGGGGAAAAATCTATATTCGTTAAAGAAATAAATCTGATAATTACGAAGCTCCTTTATTACTTGAAGGTATTTATAAACAATAAGGACAAGAGATTAAAGAAATTAAACTTGACAAAATTATATTCACACTAGCAGCTCACGCCTATCAGCGGCCTGCCCATCCAAGAACCGCTGGCCAACTAACAAAACTGCGATTTATAACAAAGATGCAAATTAATACAGACCACATTACAACATTATGAAAATTACAGAAGTAGTATTACACCGTATAAATATTCTAGGATTTCCAGATTTAACGAAATGTAATAAATGCTAAAATTAAATTTTAATTTGAGAGTTTTTAAGAGAGATAAAAATAATTAGGGGGCCAAATGTAAATTGTTACGTAATGGAATCTCAAACAGAGAATAAATCTGAGAATTGTGTACACAAATAACACGAATGAGAAGAACTTCGAAATATCGAGCGGAATCCTTGAGAATGACTGCAGTAAAGTGGAAGCGAGCTGTTGTAAATTTCGCCACCATGGCTCCCTATGGAGACACAAGCTCCTCCTTATTTATTCTCTGCCATTAGAGGTCTGGTGATTAGCAAGGTGTTCCAGTTAATCCAGAACCACTTACCTCCAAAGCCACTGGCACTGTGAAACCAGCATTTACTAATGTTTTCATCTAGCACTAGCCTTTCTCTTAATTGTAGATAGTACCAAATAATCTAAGATGGTCAAAACAACTGTTAATATATTATTTTCTTAGTATATTGATATTCTCGCCGGTATTTATAAAGATATATAGTGAGTAAACATAAATTAATATTAAGACTACAATATCTTTATTCTCTGTTACCACAGTTCTCCGCTTATAAACAATCCCCTTTCAATAAGTTCTGGAGGCGTCGACTCGTGGTATACAAGGAATAGTTCCCCACGGCAGAGAAACCAAAATTCTCCCATGTAGAAACCAAATTCAACAATTTTGGATTCGATGTTTGATCTTTCATATAGACAGGCTGCAAACTTCTCAACTATAGAAGGTAGTGGGTATCCTCTACGTAGTATCACTAGACATGTTTCTGTCACCAAAATAGTGAAATTGGTATAGGCCTGGATGTCAAGCTCGGGTTCTGAAAGTTCAGTATGTAGAGAAGTCCCAATTTTCAAACTCATATTTTTTAACGTTTGTTCTTTCGTAAAGGATAAATAGGGGTGTGTTTCCATCCATGTCTCAAGTTTATACTCAATCTCTTTTCTTTTTATTTTTTCTAATACGCTAAATGATTTTTCAACAAGAATTTCTTCACTATATTCAATTAAATTGTTATTCTCACTCATATATTCTATAATTATGTATAAACCAAAATATCCTTCTTTTACGATAAAAAGAAACATTTTGGGTTCATTTTGGTTATTCTGATTGTAGATTTGTTTCCAAAAGAATTTTTCACATTTTTTCTCCAATTCGTCTTCTGATATTAAAAACTCGTCAATTTTCCGAATGCTGTTGAATATATCTGATTCTAAATGACTTGCAATTATAAAATGTCGATATGTCATACAAGTTCCAACAACAAAAATGGGAACGTGTTCATCACATAAATACGAATCATTTTTCGTATATTTAGTTTCTTCGCATAATTCTAGCTTCAATAGGAGTTTTTCAGCAATTTTATGGCACTCATTTGAGACGAGCCGATTGGAGAGATTGAAGTACCTTGTCTTATTTCTTTCAATCACTGAATGCATTCTATAATTAACTAACGTATCAATTTCTTTCCTGTTCTCTTTGGAGCTAAATGCATTCCACAATGAGCCATAGGTTAAAATAAAATATTGGCAAATGTTATAAATAAAATTATCAAATCCAAATGATGTCATCTTAGAATTAGGGATTTCAATTACCATAAAAACTTTATCTTGTTGAGCAAATCCAAATTTTATTTCTTCTCCAGCAATTTCAATTTTTAAAGATATGGAAGAACATTTGAAAAGTGCATAGGTAATAGATTTGAGAGCGATAAAAAGTCCATCAATATCTCCTAGTTTTTGGAAAATATCTTCAGGGAAGCTATAAAGGATATCTCTACAGTCGGTCAGGCAAATTATATTAAAATCTGATGTATAAGACACATCTATACTCAGGCTATGGAATGAGAAATTTGATAGCGGAGGTATATTTTCCTCGTGAATTACAGAGTTTTTTATAGTGTATGGGGAAGATTTAAAAACACAGGATTTTTTAAAATGAAGTATATGAGTAGACTTTCGATCCAAGGACTTGAGGATATGTTCAAGTGATTGTGAGTTGATTTTTTCACCATCAATATCAATAAGAACATCTCCAATTTCAACCTCAGTTTTGAACAGAGAAGTGTTGGGCAATACTCCAGCGATAAAAAGATGGCCATTGCTGAGTCTTCGCAGCGGAGAACCGAAAATATCTTCAAATGTGTCTCCAACTGAGGAAGCAAGAACTGTTATTTTTTTAGTTTCTTTAGTTTTTGTGTTTTCTCTAATGATGAAACCATCAGGAGGATCTAAATGATAGTTTTTATTTCGTTTAACATTCATTCAAACTTTTACTTATTGAAGTCTTTGTTTTTTTAAGCTTAAAAGGAGTCTGACACGCGTTTTGCCTCGATTTCTCTCGTGATATACAAACAAAACACTCATTTTTTAGAGATCATCACGCGATCCTTACGATGCCTAACATTCAAAACTTTTCATTATAATAAAATACAATTTCAAAGTATATTAATAATGGTCTGGGAATACTTTTAGAATGATTCTGAATTATAATAGGGATATGATAGAAATTCGTACTCATTCTGATAAATAAATTTATCAAATAATTACAATTTCAGAAAGGAAATAGATCAACTCCTTGAAAGAGCTGAAGATGATCTGTGGAATTAAATATCTCTGTGTTGTTATGTCTTCTGTGCATATGTTTCTATTTATATGATTCACAATTCTCTACAAATGCTCTATATTTTTTTCGAACATTGTATTCCATTGTTGCCAACGTTGGTTCATCTCCTTATATCTAAATACTCTCAGTCTTCGTCACTATCTCTACCATCATGAAAAGCTTCTTTTATTTGCTCAAGAGAAAGTCCAAAATATTTGAAATGTTTACCGTCCATTGTTTGGTCTCTTTTTCTTGTTCTTTTTATATTCTATTCTGTAGAATATGGTTTTAAATCCTCCATCTTAGGATGATATTTCTATGCTATATATGATACCTTTGATTATAAATAAACCTTCGTCCCTGATTTATAATATTATAAAATAAATAAAGTTTCCAGGGTTAAGTTTCTTGTTCAACCTTTTATTTTCAAGCTTTCAGTCCTTCAACAGGATTATCACGTTAACAACTTAATAATAAATACTATTTTTATATACACATTATTATTTACATATTTTAAATACTTATGATATATTGAGAGAAAATATATTACATTATTTCTGTGTGAAAAACAACTTTTTGAAAATATACGTGCGTGGTGGATGGAGCGTGCTGGTTAATTGATATCTCGAGATTTCAAATTAAATTTACAAAATTCGTGAAATATTGTGTTATATATAGAAGAGTACCTACATCTATGTCCGAAAGCTTGAGAATAAAAGGTTGTACAAGAAACTTATCCCTGGGAGCTCTATTTATTTTATAATACGATGCTTTGTTTCAATCAGGGGATGGAGTCGCTTCAATATACCCAATTCGGTTGTTCACTTGACAGATAATGATATTCTTTACCGACATTTCATTTTAAAAACCTTTATCGTTTATCTCAGTAACTCTTTTCAAAAAAAGTTATAGAAAACACGTTTTACATAGCATAGAAAGAATTGCCCTGTTGAACAACGAGAGGAATTCTTACTTTGCATAATTGCAGAACTAAAGTTCCGAGTACCAAAAAAATATTATATTTATCCAAAATTAGCCAAAGTTGAGTTTTCGGAAATATATCTTTTATTTACCTTTCATCGGCACTCAATAATTTAAAAAATAAAAGCGAAATATTCAATATTAATCATATTAAAATTTTAATAAAATCAATCATAAATATTAAATATTCATGAAAAAAATATGGTATTATAATATCTTGAAATACATTCAAATTATTCCATATTTGTTGGTCCACATATCCCTATATATATAAAGTCAGTGTATGTATGTGTGCATGTTTGTCGGCTATACAGGTCGACAATACGTAACTAATCTGGCTGAAATTTTGAAAGTATATGTAGTTGAATCTGGAAAACCTATAGTGAAAATTTCAGGTCTCTATCCCAAATATTCTTCGAGTTATTTACAAATTGCGTTGCGAATTTGCCCTTTCGCTCTGAATCAGCGCCTCTAGCTCTGAAGATGGGAGGTAATATCAGCTGACCTAATGTCTATGTAAAACGTGTTTTAACAAAAAATAGAGAAAATATTGAAGAGATATTTAGCCAAAAAAATTGATATTGATAAGTTCTCGGCAAAGATAGTTGTTTTTTTTTTTTTGTCAGAAAATGATGATAATACTGCTGCATCATGTTTGATTATCAGACACAAAATTATATCGGGGAAAAAATCCAAAAAGCAGAGACCACGGGTAAAGCGAGTTTATTTTTAGTATGTAGGAACAAAATTCCAACAGAAAAACATTTATTCGAGCAGAAGACACAAAGCCAGATCATCTCTTATCGCTTATATAAACACAAAGTTTGGAGCGGGAGGTTTCAAAAGAGTGACATCCACGGCGCACAATTTAATATTGTAACGAATAGTATTTGAAAATAAGAATAATATAATTTTTCAAAATTACTTTGTGGAAATTTACATTTTTATTTTCATATTTTAAAACACACAATGTTTGGAGCAGGACGTTTCACATGAGTGACATCCACGGCGGTATTTGAATAAAAACATTTAATCGGGTAAAACCCGGGCGTTGCCCGGGTCATTCGGCTAGTGTATCATAAAGTTACGGAAGGATTTTATTCATGAACCAAAAGAGAAACCTCCCCTGTATTGATGAGGACCGAAATCCGAACCGATTGTATACAGGTTGGCCTTTTGTCCTGAAATAGCCAAAACTGGTATTGTGGGTTATTCTTTATCATGACCTGTAAGGTTGTTCACTAAGGTGATTCACAGTGCAGCTTTATGGTGCAAAGTTGAGTAGAGAGGTGCATTCACATATATATTTATACTAGCCGAATGACTCGGGCAACGCCCGTGTTTTACCCGATTGAATGTTTTTATTCAAATACTATTTGTTACAATTATAAATTGGCGCCTTAAATAAATGCATATATTAATTAATAACTATAGACTATGTGCTTTATCTGTCTATGTACTGTTGACTTCCGTAGGCGTCTCATACTGGGAAAAAGAAAGAGAGGATTCCATTTAGTTATTAACTAATATATGCATTTATTCAAGGAGCGACCCGCTCCAACACAATAGTTACAAAAACGGTAAAGCGAGTGGGGGAGGCATGATGGTGGGGGGAAAGGTGGCGTGTTCGTAGCCAACCAATAGGAGGGCGCCATTCCAAAAAAAAAAAGCAAACGGTGACAGAGTTGATTAGGAGATGAGGAATGACGCTCGTAACTGTATATAGAATAACATGAAGTCGCGGGGGTATGATATTTATGCACAATAATAGACACCTCTCTTGAACGATGCCTTTTTTATCACCCTAGTAAAAGAACATTACTATTGAAGATGAAGAATGAGCCATAACACCATTTTATTCTGCAAAATAATACAAGAAGCTAACCCATATACCAAGTTTTAGGGCTTTAGCCCTCATCAGTACAGGAGCGGATTCGATTTTTTTTTTATAATCCTACGAGAGAATTTATGAAGTCGGTCAAATTTGTCAAACAGATGTTCAAGCTGATGAAGTTGAAAATGCCGATTTTCAGGCAAGAATACAAAATAAGGTTGCAGTTGTAGGATAGTCATTTATCATAAGAGGCACCTTTCCTTATGATTATGCATCGGAACGAAGCACCTGTTTATCATCCTAGTAAAATATTTACTAGTAATGACAAGAAAAAGCCAAGACATCAGTTTTGGAAATTTCAGACAGAAGTGAATCTGTATACTCTTATGATACATTTTATCATCCTCACACAACCTTATATTTTATTCTTGTCTGGAAACCGACCATTGCCACTTTACCAGCTTAAACATACAAGGTATGTCCCATAAGTCCCCGGACTGGGTCCATAAAAAAATAAATAAGTGAAAAATGTAAATAAATTTGACAGTTTATTATAGAAAAAATATCTGGCAACACGGTGGTACCAATATCGAGGCGGTACGTGCGCGCGCGCCAAAGTTATTCTAATTTATTTAAAGGTTACACATTGCGCTGCGGCGATTTTACGATGGAACAAAAATTGAAGCAGAGGATTTGCATAGAATTTTGTGTGAAACTTCAAATATCAGCAACCGACACTTTTGAAATGCTTAATAAAGCATTCCCCAATAACGCCCCAAAGAGAACAACTGTTTTTGAATGGCATTCTAGATTTAAAGCTGGCAGAATTTCCATTGAAGATGATCCTCGTCAAGGACGCCCAACATTTCAAAGGACTGTTGAAAATGTGCAAAAAATAACCGATTTGATAAAGGAAAATTCTCGAACCACTTTGGTTGAGCTAGAGCAAGACACAGGCATCTTTAAAACAACGATTGGAAGGATCGTAACCGAAGATTTGAGGCTCAAAAAGACTCCTGCAAAATTCATCCCAAGTTTCCTCACTAATGAGCAAAAACTGTGTCGGCTTGCAACCTGTGAGGACATGCTGGAAATGACAAGAACGGATCCGGAATGGAAAGACAAGATAATCACAGGCGACGAGACATGGGTCTATGGCTATGACCCTGAAACCAAGCGTCAATCTGCCGAGTGGAGAGGTCAGGTTGAGCCTAGACCCAAAAAATCCAGGATATTGAAATCCAGAAACAAGGTGTTGCTGGTCGCTTTTTTGGATAACAAGGGCATTGTTCATCACGAGTATCTTCCTGCAGGCCAAACAGTTATTAAGGAAATGTATTTGAGCATTCTTCGCCGTCTAAAGGAAGAGATTCGAAAAAAAAAGGCCAGAAAAATGGACTAATGGTGACTGGATCCTACACCATGACAATGCCCGCCCTCACACAGCGCACTTGGTGACGAGTTTTTTGGCGAAAAATGGGACAGAATTCCTACCTCAACCACCCTATTCCCCAGACATGGAACCAAATGACTTTTTCCTGTTCCCCAAACTCAAAGCAGTTCTAAAAGGAAGACATTTTGACACCAGGGAAGACATAATAGAAAAATCGCTGCTGGCATTGAAGAGCATTCCAAAAGAGGCCATTAAAAACTGTTTCGACAATTGGGAGAAACGATGGCGCTGGTGCGTTGAAGCAAGGGGGGATTACTTTGAAAAGTTTTAATAAAAAATTTTTAAAAAATCTTACCTTTTTTTTATGGACCCAGTCCGAGAACTTATGGGACATACCTTGTATGTTTAATAAATTCGACCGATTTAAAAGCCCGCCCTTGTCTAAAGAGCGTAAGTACCCGAAACCCTGGTCTCCAGGTGGGTTTTCTCAGTTGTTCCAAGCTGGTATTGTGACTTTGTGCCGACCCGAGTATTCAAGCAAGTTTGCCCTTAAATACCCATTTTCTTGTTTTCTCAAGAAGTTTCTGGCACCAAAATATTTTTGGCCGTAGAGATACAGCCTGCGCCACGCTGACAATGGCCAACATCCCGAAACGCGTTCGTGGTTGGATTTTTTTAATTCATCAAATAAATGTGCTGGCCAAATATCAGGGAGCAGGCTAAATCAACGTTTAGTTGGTTTCTGTTCCACTAGATGGCGCTCTGCCATCTAAAGGTTCAGGTGAATGTGATTAGGATATGCATTTTTGATTTCAATTCCTTTATTTATATTATTTATTTGTATTCTGCACTTGAAATGTATTGCATTAAAAATCGATATTTGTATTTCTCTGTACAGAAAACGATAATATTCAGATTGTTGAAAAGCACAGAACTAGGTGTGGGAAAATTCGAATTAAAGCCCCAACGTATATCGTGGTTTCGAGCTATGACTCTCTACAGTAACGACGCGCGGATACGGTCCCATCTTATCTAATGGATTCAGTAGATATAGCTGATAACCCCTACAGTTGGATGTTAAAGACTCGCAGCCCTCTCTGAACTCATTAATACAATAGCATGGCATTCAGGTAGAGGCTTGTTCAAAATTGACAAAAAGCTAGTATATTAACCTTTTCAAAATTCTTTTTTTTAGTAGTTTCAAAAATACATTTTATACATTAAATTAAAAGGCAGCGTTACTTTTAAAATTATTTATAGCACTAAAAAGAGAAAAGTTATTAGAATCTATATTTGGAATTTATACCCCCAAAAATAAAATGAATTAAAAAAAAATCCTTATCCTACTTGACATGGTAATATTTTAGACAGGATGTCTAATACACCTATCCCCCGATTTACACGGTAAATACGTTCCTGAGAAAAAGTGTAAATCGGGGGATAGGTGTACACAGAAATAAAAATAAAATGCATTGACAGGTTAAAATATGTAGTCAGCACATAAGCTCGGGATTCCTCGTGAGATGTGTACACAGGGCATGTGTTCAATCACAGTAGCATTTAGTATAGTGCGTAAAAAAAAAAAAACTTATTTGGAAAACCGTGTAAAAGCGAAAACGTGTAAAAAAAGTACCGTGTAAATCGGGGGATAGGTGTATATCGGAATAAAAAAAAAAACATTTGAACAGTATTTTATAAATATTTCAAGACATGGGAAACTGATAGGAATAATCAACGTATATTGAACAAATATTCTTTCAACATGAGTATGTTTGAGTATAGATGATTATATTTTAGTTTATGTACCAAGAGAGGCAACTCTTTTCAGTTAATATGCATGAAATAATGCAGGCTGCTTGATCATTCCTTACAGAAGGTTATGGTATAAAGTCATGGAAAGTTATGTATAATAGCCACAACACTAATTTTATCAAATGTTATACAGGTTAGGTTTGTCTGAGTTTAAGGAAACTGGCATATTTTTTATCCCCTTAAAAAAAAAGAGATGGCTCATTTGGAACATCAATACCATCCTCCTCCAATCCCATATTGTATTTTAGTTTATTTAAATATCGAATTATGAATATATTATTTTAAGAATAAAGCCATCTGTAAAATTATACATTTGATAAAATGACATTTATTTGACTAAATTTTATTCACTTTGCGAAAGATAATATTATTATTTTTTAAATCTAATATATATAAATGCCTCTTTTTATACAATAATTTAATATAACGTATAGCGAGATTTTTCATTTAAGCTATTCTAGATGATTTTGGTTCTGAATATAGTCGTCTGACAGGAAAACAAAATTAATGAATATTTGATCTAATATCTGTGTGTGTGTTATATAAATGTTATATGTTATATATTTTAAATTGTGTTAACTTTACACTCAAGAAAAGCGAATTTAGAAGAAGAAAATGTAATTATAAATACAAGCACTTGTATATATTCTCTATTGTAACAATTGCATTTACTGGCAATATGTGTTTATTTTTAATAATAAAATCGAATATATTATCTATACAGACCTTATTGCAATGATAAAAGTTATAGAATGAAGGGGCTTGCCTCATCAGTGGTGTACCCTCGCAGCGGTTTCGCCAAATTAATCTCCAGACCGCTCTACAATTGCATTGGATTGGTTTTGTTATATACTCTGAATTTTCTATAGAAGTCATCTTAGGGGTGTTTAGTGAACCTATAGACATAAGATTATAGGTCTGTAGAGGTGCATACATATAATTGCAAGGAATTGCATCGAGCCAAGCTCTTTCGCAAATATGGTCTGAGATTAATTTGGCGAAACGGCTGAGAGGGTTCACCACTGATGAACCAAGGCCTCCTATTCAATAACTCATATCATTGCAGTAAGGTCTGTATAGATAATATTTGATGATATTATTACATATGATATTGCAGATTTTATCGATTAATGGCAATTAATTTATAAATATTCTCAAACGATAGTATTCAGATAATATATTTAAAAAGTTGAGAATTCGAATCAAAACGAATTATGCAAAATTTGAAACTCATAAAAGGGCTTCTTAAAATATATATTAATTTTGACCTTTTGCGAGTCAATATATATATATTGGTATATAAAATAATTTTAATAATATAAAAATGTTCGTGTTCAATCTAGGTATGTGATCGTTCTACCCTTGCGATCTCAATGAAATTCACGGTATTATATAGGAAACGTTTTATATTAAATTATTAAATATAAATTCTAAATAAATTTATTGTGACTACATCTCAGATATAAATTTTATTAATACCAAACTATACATTAAAGACACTTTTCAAAGCCATGGATTATTCTTCTCTCTCTTTTTTAGAGGGATTTCTTACTGTGTGTGGAACTTGTTAGGTTAGGTCAAGTAAATTGTGAATTTAAGGTTCCACATATCAGGTGTTGCTTTGTTTGACTATGATATTTTCCTCAATCAAAGAAAATTATAAAATCACGGTATATATATAAGAAATGTTTCATCTTAAAAATTGTTAAATATAAATATTCTAAATAAATTTCTTGTGACTATCACCAGTATAGTAAGTTTATTAATACCAAACTATACATTACAGACACTTTTCGAAATCATGGATTATTCTTCTCTCTCTCTCTCTTTTTAGAGGGAATTTCTTACTAGAACTAGTTTGGTCAAGTCAATTTTGAATTCACAGTTCCACCTATTATAGGTGTTGCTCTATTTGACTATGTTATTTACTTCAAACAAAGAAAATAATTAAAGATTTTACAAAGACGCAAATTCATATATCACCTATTGCAGATAATTAAAAATTTATTTACGATATTATATTTTTTATATTTAACGAGTTTCTTATAAACAAATACGATTAGGTCTATCAAATAAAATTTGAGAAAATCAATATTTGGCGATACTTATTAATGATTTTAAATTATATTCTGGTACACCAATTTAATTCATGTTTGATCAAGACAATGACAATTAAAATAATTTTATTGACATCTTGTCAATACGTGTAAAAGTGCACAGACTGCTCTATTTTGAAAAGATAATCATATATATATATATGCATGATAATATGTACAATGAATATTGCGCCTCCTGCCACCGCACACTGACTTAGATAAACAAAGCAACAAATAATTTTTTATCATAAAGAAGAATTTTACTTATTTATGAAAATTTACAAATTAAGAGGATATATTATAAAAATTAACTTAACAACATTATATTATATAATATATGGCTCAAAGAACGTAAAATTACGCGAGGATGGTGTTCATGGTCCAAAAGGAACACTTCGATCTTTAAAAAGGCATTTGAAACATCGCATTTAGTTTATCAACGGGGGTCGGTGGAAGGATGTTCTAACCCGTTGGGTTTCGACCGCCACGACCCGGGATCAAATCCCGCATTGAGAATTTTTTTCTGAGAAAATAAATTGCTCCAATGGCTCCCGATTCTTGCAAAGTCCCAACCCCACCAACAAGTACAAGTAAACAAACGGTTACTTTTGTAAATACAAAAATCGAACTATTTTTTACATGTGTAGACATTTGATGCACATACAGTAAAAGCAGTCGCCAACTTCTACACACCATGATTAACATGCCATGTACCACGTGTACTAAGAATATAAAAAGTGTTTCAATCAAGTACAGAGGCTATGTATTTGAAGTTGCCCCTATATTGATGAGGGTATCTCCAGAAAACGTAGTATACAGATTGACCTTTGCTTGAAATTGCCAAAACTGATTAAAAAAGGCACATTATATATCAACACTATTATTTATTTCCTGGGGTAATAAACAAAATCCATTGTTTTAATATATTTTATAATGGGAGAAGTGCCATTTTGTACATACATATTTTCTCTTATTGATCACCATAAGAATCCATCTCCACCACAAAGTTTACCTAGAGTGTTCCGCTTAACGGGCAGATGCCATGTCCACTAGGCTACCCTGGACATATTTTTCCGTTCGTAAATATTATATAAAGTAATTTATAATACAATATAATGCGGCTTATGATTGTAGAACGACATTTGAAAATTATCCCGCGTGTGTTTCTTTCTAACTAAAATTCATCCCTTCATCCATAACGTTAGAAATAAACGTTATTTCTCCTTTAAAAATTTTCGATTTTTCGTTAAAAAAAGAAACACATGCGGGATAATTTTCAAATGTCGTTCTACAATCATAAGCCGAATTATATTGTATTATAAATTACTTTATATATTATTTACGAAAGGAAAAATATGTCCAGGGTAGCCTAGTAGAGAAAGTATAACATACAACTAATTAGTAATTATATCAAAATATAAAAGGTTCATGTGATGTACGTATTTAGTGATATACGTGTCTAATTATACCAATTTACATTATAAAGTATTATCAGGGCTTATTATTAATTCTAATTACTGCATAACATTTTTTGATAATTATTTATAGTTAAAGAACCTATTGTGTAAAGTTTTATTAATTATCAAAGTATCTGGATATATTCAACGTATATCCATGTGTTATTAATTATATATTGATGCATTTAACTGTTAAACTTCAATTATTTAGTCGGTTGGCCCTTTTTAACTATTACAAATGTACAAGTGGAACAAGTTAAGAAATTAATAATAAGGAAATTGATTTACGACGGTTTCTGCTCTAATTAAACTACTTGTATAGCGCGACTCGTTCACTTATAAGGTGTCAGAGTTAAATTTGGGTTTTTGCACTTACTGACAGAATAAGAATTATTCGAGATAACCGTTGTACTACTACCGAATTTTAAATAATTTCAAGAATTATTTATGAATTGGGGGTAGGTGGACGAGGGATTTAAAGGTTGGAATTCGACAGCCATGACTTGGTATCGTATCCCACATTAGGAAATTTTTAAAATAAATTATTGCTCCAATGACACCAATTATTGCAAATGCCCAACCCACCAGTGGGTGCAACTAACCAAACGGGACTCCGACACACTTGTAAGTTCTAAAGTCGACCTGCTTTCCGCATGTGTGGTAGACATGTGATGCACTTACAGTAAACGTAGTCGCCAACTTCTACCCACTATGATCATCATAGAGCCTGTACCACCTGTATTAAGAATAATACAGAATTATCTATGTATGCATGAGAATCATTAATATAACAAGTCGACGTTCAAGATTGTAGTTGTTGAGTTAAATATGTTTTTCCTAATCTTCGCGTCCACATTGCAAACATTTCATCCACTACATAAATGAGGAGCTGAATAATAGGTACACAGATTATTACACAAGCCAGCTCAAAATTAAAAATGATTTCAACACCAGTTATATAGCTTACAAGCTCCAAATATATATAAGCTTTATATTTTTTTACCATCGAGAGAAATATTTATAATAATCAATATATCTTCTCAAACAGACAGAAGAAAGAGAGTTGTCGACCTCTGTAAGTTACAGGCTCTAGCTACCAGTACGTACAGTTGAGTGATTGTCCCCGGGGTAGGGCCACCAATTGCAAAGGCAGTTGTCCTGAACTAGGAATACATAATATTCCAATTAGTTCAACGTTGACTCTGAACGCTATATGCGATATCCGCATCACATTTAATGCCAGATGCACAACAATCGTCTCAGAGACAAGATATAAATGATGTAGGTAGGTCCCTGGCCAACCTGTGTGATTCGTTTGGCTGAGGTCATAGGGCAGAAAATTCATATCGTCAGCATATACGCTATTATTACATGGAATTTATTTTATTAAAACTCTACTATTCTATGAAGTAGTACCAACTCTAATTATATATCTTAATTATTTATTTATAAGTGGAGAGAGTTAGTTTTCATAGAAGTAATTATATACCATTAATATGAATGAAATCATATGAATTATATATATATTTTATATGTAGTGTCGTGAGACCTTTCAGCCGTTTCTTGTAGTGATAAGGAAAACACTTTGAAGCAAGATTACCAGATATTTAACCTCAATATTGTAGTGAGAAATAGAAAGGGACCTGTTACTTAAGAGCGCTGGGTATTATAGAGTAGACTCTGTTCATGCTACCTTTGATAAGTTAGTATTTTTGGATTTTATTGTTCAAAACTGAAAGGAACTGGTCACTGAATCGTACTTGAGAGCCTGTCATAAACCATATATCTCTTACATAAGGGAAGGAGGAAGCTCTCAGACAATGTGGAACTCGTGTGGCGAGTTCTAAATAACACTTTAAAATATAGAAGCATCTCTTTCTCTCTCTTATTGCAAATGTAAGATGAATATTTTCAAGCTATAAATAATTGCGTATTCCAAGGACTGCACAGCTCAAAATGGCCAATGAATGTATTCAAGCTATATATACTAAAATATATAGAAAAAATATAATTATTAGAAAAATAATTGGAAATCATTAAATAAATTATGAAAAAATGAATATAATATCAGTTTAGAAAGATAAACTGAACATACATATATATCGTAATTTAAACATACCTATACAAGTTAATCATCCTTATTTATGCTTGTACCATATTAATTGCCATTACATCTGTCCCTATCTGCTTCATGTAATTAATTATAACCTTGGCGCAAGCCATCAGCAACTTTCAGTTGCACGATGAGGAGATGCCTTTTTCTTAATTATAACTTTATTAATATAACTTGAATATGTTATTATTGTACCATAAGATAGGCTATAGTTAAAATAGTATAAACACATATAAATTTAAAAATTATTAAATATATTTAACCATTTTATAAATATGCAAAATCACAATATGCAATGTAAGTAATTAAGTTTGACGTCATCCTATATGTCGTCTCAGGATGGAGCCAGTTTGCAACCGGAGAAGCAGGGGGAGGGGGGAGAATGATATGCATAAGTCCTGGTGCCACTTGAGACGTCCCGGGAGAGCGCATTTTAAGCGCCTTCCTGTGCGGACATCCCACTCTGCACGCCTTGCCAGCTGCATGCTAAGCCGACAATAAGTTGGACGCAGTCGGGGTTGAGTGGCAAGGCGTGCAGAGTGGGATGTCCGCACAGGAAGGCGCTCAAAAGGTGCTTTCCCAGGACGTCCCAAGTGGCACCAGGACCATGTGAAAATATATATTCCCAGAATTACACTGCTCAAGAGGTCCAATGAATGTATTCAAGCTAAACATGTGTGTGTCCAGGACTTCACTTCTCAGAGGAAGACTCAATAATATATACAAGCTGTATATTTCTGTGTGTGTCCAGGACTGCACTGCTCAGGATGGCCAAGCGGCGGTCCCCTCGCGACGGGCTGAACACGGTCAAGTATCGCCTGGTGTCGGCCCAGGAGTTCCCGCTCTACACCCATCTGTTGATCGACATCGGCCACCATCACCGCTGGCAGTTCGTACGCAACCAGCGGGTCATCATCAACTTCTAACTGACTCTGTATATACACACACTGACTCTTCTATTTTTTGCTAAGTCGACAAGTACATAAAGTAATTTTCTATATCTTGGATTATTTTTTCACTCACCACACACTATATTGTTGAATATAATCATTATATATAGAAGAAGAATAAACAAAATATGGCTAATGTTTCAAATATATATATAGGTTTCTTTTAGTTCTCAATATGGCAAATATTAATCATATGTTAACCATGGAAAATAATTACCCGGATATCTATATATAAGTAATATAACCGAAAGGTAAAGTATTCTAATTTAATATAATTGTATCATACTTTATTCGTGGAAAATAAATACCCAGGATATATCTATAGAGGAATAAAATACACAGATAGTGAAGAATTACATTTTAATATAAGTTTCTTCTATTTAATTTAAATTATATATTTATTTTTGTGGTAAATAATTACTCGGACTATCTATATAGAAATAATAAACAAATGGGGAGTACTTTAATTTAATATAAGTTTCTTGTACTCAATATCAATTATATATTTATTTTTGTGGTAAATAATTACTCGGAGTATCTATATAGAAATAATAAACAAATGGTGGAGTACTTTAATTTAATATGAGTTTCTTGTACTCAATATCAATTATACTTTTTTTTGTGGAAAATATTTACCCGGTATGTATCTATAAAGAAACAATGACCGAAAGTTGAAGCACCTCAATGTAAGGTTCTTCTGCTAACTATGGAAAATATCACCATAAATTATTGGTGGAAGGTAAATTACTCGAGAAGTGTCTATAGATAAATTATAAACGATAGGTGGGGAATACTTTAATTTAAGGTTCTTGTGCTCAATATAACAAATATCAATCATACTTTGTTGGCGCAATACAATTACCCGGGATGTCTATAGAGGAATAATAACCGAAAGGTGAATAATTTAATTATTTATATATACGAGAGGTTTGTAGGTAGTTACAAAGTGCATTTGTGATTAAAATGTGAACAAAATATATTTCTAATAACATCCTCATCACTATATCTTTTATTTTAAATCACTATATATATAAGTTACTCTATATTGAGTAAAATTATAAAGCTTCTAGGGAAAATTATCTTTTCAAAAACTTTAATCTCTAGCTTCCGGGCACAAACACCCTTCTATAGGAGAAAAAACGGTATAATTTCCTTTATAATCTTATATTTTTGAAATAATTACAAATCTATATAGAAAAAGAAAGAATATATAATATATCAAATAGGTTCGCACCTATACATTCACTTCTATATACCATATCGAATATATATTTTCGCTGATAGAATACAAATATTACTGAGAAATAACGTTAATTGTTATACCGTTTTGCTATTCCGAATTTACTATAACTAATTTATTATGATAATGTCTTTTGATAATTAACCATGTAAAATATTAAAAGGTTTGACATATAGATAAACTGCTGGCCACCGTAAATGCAACAACCTGAAAGAAGCGTGCAAATAACATGAAATTTACAACATGCATTAGCGGAGGTGAGATATGCAAATGATTAGAATTTCATCGCAGACGCACATTACACTCGCCTGTGAGTCCACAAAACACTATTTAAGGCTTTGAGATTTCGACGATTTCAAGTTCGGCAGTTGTGTTTTCTTGTGTTTTTATTCTTTCGAAAAAACGATCAATTATGCGTCGTAGAAAACAGCGATCATCTTTTGATCAAGTATCCGAGTTCGACAGAGGAAGGATAGTGGCCTACCGATATTGTGGATTATCTTTCACGGAAATCGGTAGTCGTGTTTTAAGAAATCAAACAACTGTAATACGGATATGTGATCGTTGATTGCAGGAAGGTACGACGGACCTACGTGTTCGATCGCCTTCACCTCAGTGCACCACTTCACGTGCTGAGAGGCAAATTGTGCGCTTGGTAGTGACAGATCGCTCAGTACATCACGAACCGTAGCACAGCACATTCAGTCTGTAAGGAAAAATCAAGTGTCTGCGCGTACTATTAGACGCCGTTTACAGCAGAGTGGTCTTTCCGCAAGACGTCCATTGTTTCATCTACCCTTGACGCAGAACCAGAGATGTCTCCGCCGCCGATGATGCGATAAAAGAAGGAGAGATATTGATGGCATAATGAGATGAAATTGTCTTTACTGAAGAATCACGCTTCTGTCTGCAACACCACGATGATCGGATTCGAGTCTGGAGACACCGTGGAGAGAGGATGCTGAACAGCTGCGTAATGCTGTCCTTCTTATCTATATCTTCTTGGTTTTATTGACAATGCCAGTGGAAGTCTTAATTCATGAGGCTGCGCCAAGGAGATTTTTTCTTGGGAGATTTTTCTAGGGATCTAGAATATAGTTATCTAGTTTAATATCTTTTCTGCGGTTTACACATATTTTGAAATTTTCTTACCACATTTGAGGATGTATAATTTTATGATATTGACATAAAAGAGTAAAAATGGAAAGGAAAATGGCTCCATCATTCTACGCCGTCTTACTTTTGAGCGAAGAACGGATGTAAATCTCTTAATACTTTCTATATAGAACTGGCTTATTACTATTCGAAATTGAAGGTAAAATAACTATTGGAAATGTGAAATGATTTTATGAATTCGACCCAATGGCAAAGTATCAATCAATTAAGTGGTTGAAAGAAAGTCTGGCAAGGTTCGAACGCATGCCGAAATTATTCTGATCGAAAATAAAGAGTTGAATAATTTTATATATTCACATCTTTCTGTGATATAAATAATTATATTTATGTCAAATGATCACGAAATATCTATTCATCAAAATAATTATGAAAACTTCAAGTACATTCAGGCTTAAAATAGCTAAAGGGTAGTCTGAAAATAACTAAATAATCAACCATGATAATGCTGCAGATGCATGCCTCCTTTCTTGTTTTTTTTTATATTTGCTTTGCAAAAGAAGATTTCTGTTCTTTCATAGTCTCTTTCTATTTTTATAATATCAATAACTTATCAAAAATTAGTTGAAAACTTCATATACTACATATATAGAACCAAAAATATATTTTCTTGACCTGAATTTTAAAATGTGAAAGAAAGGGTTTGGTTTGCGCCGATTAATATCATGAAGTATAAACGATAACATCCGAATTCCTTCACTTAGATAAATTGTGTGTATGGTTAAGATAATCTCCTCAAAATCTCCTCAAGAAAATTATATATATTGAATACACGTTGTTTATTGATATTATTCGTGGAATATTTGTTGTGGAAATTTACATATATATGTGTGTGTGGGAATTAATTTATTTAATAAGTAAGGAAATTTAATTATAAAATACGAATAATTTAAAATTCATGTTACAATTCGAAAGGGGTTTATGGGCATAATTAAATATAAATTAGTTTTTAAAAATATATATATTTCAATGAGCTATATATAAAAAAGAAAGAGATTGATATTGAATATCTTGACTTTGCTTAGAATTATTAATGAAACTGATTCCAATAATTATTAATTAAACATTAATATTTATTGATTTACAAGAGAGAGAGAACAAAATATAAAAGGGAAACTGATATTGAACAAAGGAACTTTTTTCTGTTCCGGTTAGCGCCTATTTACCTGTGAGCTTACACACACTCTGTGGTAACAATTAATTAATATATATACAACACACGCTCCCCTGTGTGTAAGCCCTAATCTGCAAGCCCAAGGCTATCTGCACATTTCCGTAGTTTGTCCTTAGGGAGACTCTTCGTTAGTATATCCGCCTCCATGTCTTCACTTTTAGCGTATTCCAGCTTGATTCCATTTTGAATTTCCTCTTTCACAAAATTATACTTTCGGTTTATGTGCTTTGTTCGTGAAGTAATTTTGTCAGATTGTATCCAGTTTATTGCATCCTGGCTGTCACTTTTCAAGGTAATTGGGAAAGTTAAATTTTCACAAAGTTCTTTTAGTAATCCCTTTAACCATAAAACTTCTGTAATTCCTTCACATATTGAAATAAGTTATGCTTCACATGTAGACAAGGCTACTAAATTTTGATTTCTACTTCTCCAGTTTATTAAGTTGTTGCCAAGTTTGACTGTATAGCCTGAATAGGATTTTGCCTCTCGGGTTGTGCACCAGCTCGCATTAGTACTTCTTGTATTATTGTTGTCTTTTGACTTATATGCCAACATTTTATTTCTTGTTCCCTTCAGGTATCTATAAATCCTTTTAACTCCAGTTAAGTGTATTTCTCTTGGATCATTACTATACTGTGATAAATTTATGATGTTGAAGGATATGTCCGGTCGAGTACCCGTAGAAAGGTACATTAGTGATCCAATCATTTCCTGGTATACAGTTTTATCTACTGGCTTAGAGTCCAAATATTCATTCAAATTTTGATTTTGATCTCCAGGTGTCTGCACATTGTTGCATTCTTCCAGTCCAAATCTGTGAAGAATTGTATCAATATAATGAGTCTGAGATAGATAAAATCCATCTTCTGCCCTTTTTATTTCAATTCCAATAAATGTGTCGCTATCTTTCTTTTCTGTTAGAGTAAAATATTTTTATATTTCTGAGACTAAGTTGTCATTAATTTCCTTATTGGTTCCAGAAATGATGAGATCATCTACATATAGACCCATTATTGCATACTCTTCTACTGTTGCCTCTCTCTTATATCGTAAGACAATATCAATATTTTCATACCTTGGATGTATGCCTCTGACAACAAAAAAAAAAAAACGAGGCCGCTAGTTTACGGCGACGGTCAATAGATGAAGCCTAGTTTCAACGTTTAATTTGACGGGAAAGGAACCTATGTATTTTTTAGATTAATTTTCTCCCGTCAAATTTTCCATATATATATACTAGCCGAATGACCCGGGCAACGCCCGTGTTTTAATTTAGACACGTGGACCTGTTGGATCATTAACGCCCGTGCTTTACCCGATTGAATGTTTTATTCAAATACTATTTGTTACAATTATAAATTGGCGCCTTAAATAAATGCATATATTAGTTAATAACTATAACCTATGTGCTTTATCTGTCTAAGTACTGTTGGCTTCCGTAGGCGTCTCTTACTGAGAAAAAGAAAGAGAGGATTCCATTTAGTTATTAACTAATATATGCATTTATTTAAGGAGCGACCCGCTCCAACACAATAGTTACAAAAAACCAAAAAGCGAGTGGGAAGGGGGGGGGGGGGGGCAAAGTGTCTCGCGCAGTGGCGGCGCCATCGTAGCGAACCAATAGGAGAGCGCCATTCCAATAAAAAAGCAAAACGGTGACAGAGATGAAGAACGCATGACGCTCGTAACTGTATATAGAATAGTGCCACTTTATTTATTTTTATATGCTTGAAGTAATTATAATCCGAATTGAATATTCTATGGGTATGTATGTAAGCGTTGAATAGACGAGACACCAAACTATTCCTCATACTTTCCCTTTAAATTAACGACGCATGCCAGGGTAAATTTTCATTATTTACTCGGAGAGTAAAAAAAAATTGATAAATTGCTTGTTTAATTGCTCTTCAGGGGAATCTCTGTGTAGAAACTGCGTCATTTATTGTTTACCTTTTCTAGGTGTCGTATCAGCAGACCCTGTCACGAAAGATTAATTGGCACTTTTAATGATTCCGGCAAAAAATTAATTACTCTGAAATAACTTAAGTATAGGGTGTATTAAAAAACGTAATGTGTGTACATTTTTAAAATCTCTCCATTTTATTGTTAGTGAAGTGCTTTTTGAATGCCTTACATTTTTTAAAAAGAAGACGTAAATAAATAATTTTGAAGAAATTTTTCTAATTAAAAATCTCAATATAATTGTGAAATTAAATACATTCTAAATTGATAGATATAAAATTCTTTGTAGAATAGGTAGTTTAATTTACCACCTAAACTAGGGACCAGTACGCAGAGCAATCATGAGTTTTACACGATTGTATTTTTACCAGAATATGTATATATAATAAAAATTCCGGTTTTTCGATCAAATTGATTTCTCTCTCTCTCTCTCTCTCTCGATATAATTTATTTATTATTTTTATTCAACTAAATGTTGATTTAGTCTGTTCCCTGATATTTGGCCAACCTATTTTCTTGATAAATCAAGAAAATACAACCACGAACGCGTTTCGTTCTGTTGTCTCTCGTCAGCGTGGTGCAGACTGTACCTCTACGACCACAAATATTCTAGTCCCAATAGCTTCCTGAGAAATAAAAAATGGGTATTTAAGGCCAAACTTGCGTAAGTACTCTAAAGATGTGAGAAAATAAAAAAAAAATATATATATATTTTAAAATTATTTTTTATTTATTATTTATTATTTTTTAATTATTATATATATATATATATATTAATGTTTGTATGTTTGTTTGTTTGTATGTCCGGTATACAAATTCGCAGTAGTTCACTAATTCAAACAAAATTTCCATACATATGTAAAATAAATACGGGGAAGACGATAGGCTATTTTAAAAAAATATATATAAATCAATTATTAAAACTATATATTCAAATTATTCTACTTAGCTCACGAACAGCGCCCTCTATTAAAGATTATATTAAATTATGCTGATGAAACAAATAGATAATGCTAATAACAAACAATTATAAAAAAAATCTTATCTAAATATATATCACTCGGGTAGATATGCACACGGGTCAATCCCGGGTAACCCGTCTAGTATATATATGTGTATATATTTATGGAAAATAAGTAAAATAGAAAAATGTCAGCCGTTGATATTAAAAATAAAAGGTATATCCTGAATGCTCACATAAGCATTATATTTGACGAGGGCCAATAGCCCGAAAGATTAGACATTTATGGAACAAGCAGAATCAATGTTTTTTTTTTTTTTTTTTTTTGATCCACTAGATGACGTTCTGCCATTTAAAATGCTCATTTCAGCAGTCAATATATGACTTTTTATTTTTAATATGTATATATAGTGTTAATTGGGGTTATTACAGAAGCTTCGATTTTATAACATCCTACGAGAGGAGTTATGAAAAATTAATCGGAAATGTCAAATCTTCTAAGTGATACAAAATGCATCGTTCAATATCATATTTGAAGGAGAGGCGCCTCTTTCTGTAGCTGAACACCTCCTGAAACATCGTTGTATTCAAGTCTGATAATAGGAATTGCCACTTTACCAGCTTATACTACTACTTGGTGTATACGCCCGATTTTCTAACTACTTCCGTAGGATGTTATGAAATCAAAGCCACCTCTTTACTGATGAGTGCCATGGCTTGTCAACATGGTATATACAGGTTGGGTTTGGTCTTACCTTAGCAAAACTAGTGTTGTCGCTCATTCTTTATCAACTTTGAGTGTTCTCTCACTTTGCCTCTCCATTATATCAGCCAAGGAGGCGAGTTAGTATGGTCGCTCTATTGTTGTGGTCAAGAAGGAGAGACAGTTACGTTTCCCCATTGTTGTGGCCAGGGAGCAGGGGTTATCTTGGTCTCTCCATTTTTCTGACCAATGATGCGAGTCGGCTTTTTCGCACCATTATTGTGGCCTAGAAGGTGAGTGAATTTGATAGCTCCATTGGTGTGCCTTTGAATGCAAGTCAGCAAGTTCAAAGAGGTCATTTAGCTTGCTCGACCTTTTGTTGTGGCCAAGAATGCGAGTTAGCTTGTTCGCTCCCTTTTTGTGGTCAAGGATTAGAGTTAGTTTGGTGACCTCATTATTGTGGCAAGGAGACGAGTTAGCTCAGCCGCCCTATTGTAGTGACCAAGGAGTTAAATTGGCTAGATCGTCCCATTGTTGTGGCCAAGGAGACGAGTTAGTTCGTCGCCAAAGAGTTTGGCCAAAGTAGTGGCTAAAGAGACGATTTAACTTAGACGCCGAATTGATGTGACCAAGGAGGCGAGTCAACTCGAACGCCCTATTGTTATGGCCAGGGTAGCAAGTTATCTCGGACGTCTCATTGTTGAAGGCAAAAAGAAGGGTTAGCTTTGTCATACCATTGTTGTAGCCAAGAAAGCGAATTAAATACGTAATCCCATTTTTGTGGCCGAGGAGGTGAGTTATCTGGGATTCCCCCATTTTTATGACCAAGAAGGTGAGTAAGCTTGAACGCCTCGTTTTTGTAGCCAAAAAGGTAAAAATTGAATACCTGATCTGATTTTTTTTTTGTCCAAAAAATGGAGTCTGTTTGGTCGTCCCATTGTCGTGTACGAAGAGGCGAGTTAGCATGGTGGCCCCAATTTTGTGCAAGGATGCGTACTAACTCGCTCGTTCCATTGTTGTGTCCGAAGAAGCGAGTTAGCATGGTGGCCCCAATTTTGTGCAAGGATGCGTACTAACTCGGTCGTTCCATTGTTGTGTCCGAAGAGGCGAGTTAGCATGGTCGCCCTAAATTTGTGCAAGGATGAGTACTAACTCGTTCATTCCATTGCCGTGTCCGAAGAGGCGAGTTAGCATGGTGGCCCCAATTTTGTGCAAGGATGCGTACTAACTCGGTCGTTCCATTGTTGTGTCCGAAGAGGCGAGTTAGCATGGTCGCCCTAAATTTGTGCAAGGATGAGTACTAACTCGTTCGTTCCATTGCCGTGTCCGAAGAGGCGAGTTAGCATGGTGGCCCCAATTTTGTGCAAGGATGCGTACTAACTCGGTCGTCCCATGGTTGTGGTCGAGGGTGCAAGTTAGCATGGTCGCCCCCAATTTTGTGCAAGGATGCGTACTAACTCGTTCGTTCCATTGCCGTGTCCGAAGAGGCGAGTTAGCATGGTGGCCCCAATTTTGTGCAAGGATGCGTACTAACTCGGTCGTTCCATTGTTGTGTCCGAAGAGGCGAGTTAGCATGGTCGCCCTAAATTTGTGCAAGGATGCGTACTAACTCGTTCGTTCCATTGCCGTGTCCGAAGAGGCGAGTTAGCATGGTCGCCCCAATTTTGTGCAAGAATGCGTCCTAACTCGGTCGTCCCATGGTTGTGGTCGAGGGTGCAAGTTAGCATGGTTGCCCCAATTTTGTGCAAGGATGCGTACTAACTCGGTCGTCCCATTGTCGTGTCCAAAGAGACGAGTTAGCATGGTAGTCTCATTTCTGTGTCCGAAGAGGCGAGTTAGCATGGTCGCCCCCAATTTTGTGCAAGGATGCGTACTAACTCTGTCGTTCTATTGTTGTGGCCGAGAATGCGAGTTAGTTTGGTTGCTCTATTGCTGTGGCCGAAGGTGTGAGTAATGATGAGAGTTATTTTGCTCGACCTATTGTTGTGCTTAAGAATGCGAGTTAGCTTGTTCACTCCTTTATTGTGGTCAAGCATTAGAGTTAGTTTGGTCACCTCATTGTGGTGTCCAAGGAGGCGAGTTGGTTCTGACGCACATTTGTTCTGGCAAGGAGGTGAGTTAGCTCGGCTGCCCCCGAGGAGTTGAACCCAGGAGTGCAACCCAGGAGTTGAATTATCTAGATAGTCCCATTGTTGTGGCTAAGAAGACGAGTTAGTTCGTCGTCTTATTTTCGTGGCGAAAGAGACGGATTGACTTAGAAGCCGAATTTAGTGACCAAGGAGGCGAGTTATTTCGTCACACCATTGTCGTGGCCAAGAATGCGAGTTATCTCAAGGTCCTCTATTGTTGTGGTAAAGGAGGCGAGTAAACTCGATCGCCTCATCTTTGTGGCCAAATAGGTGGGTTAGCTGGGTCTCCCGAATTGTGTGTGTAAAGGAGAAGAATAATATTTCTAGCTTCATTTTGTGGCAAAGCAGGTGAGTTAGCTAAGTCACCCCAATGCTTTGGCCCAGGAGGTGATTAGCTAGGGCTTTCCAATGTTGTGGCCAAAGATTCGAGTTAGCTCGGTCGTCCCATTGTTGTGGCCAAGGATGCGGTTTAGCTCGATGGCTCTTAATTTAGACCAAGTAGGCGATATAGCTAGGTCGTTGCATTGCTGGGGCCAATGAGGTGAGTTATATCAGATTCCTTTTGTTATGGTTAAATAGAGTTAGCTTATGCGCCCCATTGTTGTATCAATAAAAGCGAATAGTCCACCTGACCCCATTGTTCTGGCCAAAAAGGCAAGTTATCTTTTCACTTCATTGTTGTCGCAAAGAAGATGAGTTATTTCGGATGCTCTAATGTATTGGCAAGTAGACAAGTTAGCTCAAACACTTCAATGCTGTAGCCAAGAATGCGAATTATATTGTTTGTTCTATCATAGTGACCAAGGAAGCGAGTTATTTTGGTCACCCTTTTATTGTGGTTAAGGATACGAGTTAGAGCATGATCACTCCATTGTTTTTGCCAATATTACAAGTAAGCACCAACGCCTCATTATTGTGGCCAAGGAGAGGAATTAGCTATGGCGCCATATTGTTTTGACCAAGGAAGTTGTTTTCTAGATCTACCCAATTTTGTAGCAAGGATTCGAGCTAAGGCGGTCGTCCTTTTGTTGTGTTCAAGGATGCGAGTTAAGTTGTGTCGCGTTGAGCCACGAAACAACTGTTATTGAACAATTATTCTTTATTTGCGAGTTAAAACTACAATAGAAAAGGGCGTATAAAGTAACAAAACTACTTAACTCCTAACTCTGGACTGAAATCCTCACCCTAATCCCTACAGCCTATTTATAGTACCAAAAGGTTAAATTAAAGCTAGGAAAATTGTGCTATAACAGAGAAAAAATATGCAAGGACAACAGGTTGAACGCTCTATTGTTGTGGAATATGATGCGAGTTAGCTTTGTCTCTTTATTGCTGTGGCCATGGATGTGAGTTAGCTAGGTTGCTCCAATGTTGTAACCAAGGATGCGAGTTAGACAGTTCGTCTCATTGTTATGGCCAAGGATGCGATTCAGCTCAGTCTTCCGATTGTTGTTGCCAAGGATGCAAGTTAGTTGGGACGCACCATTGTTGTGCCAAGGATGCAAGTTAGCTCGAGCGCCATATTGTTGTGGCCAAGAAGGTGAGTTAGGTCGTACTGTTGTTAAGGCCAAGGAAACGAGTTAGTTCGGATGCACCAGTGTGGCCAAGAAGATAAGTTAGCTCGAGCGCCCTATTGTTGTGGTCAAGAAGGTGAGTTAGGTCGTACTGTTGTTAGGGCCAAGGAAACGAGTTAGTTGGGACGCACCATTGTGGCCAAGAAGATAAGTTTGCTCGAGCGCCCTATTGTTGTGGTCAAGAAGGTGAGTTAGGTCGTACTGTTGTTAAGGCCAAGGAAACGAGTTAGTTCGGATGCACCAGTGTGGCCAAGAAGTTAAGTTAGCTCGAGCGCCCTATTGTTGTGGTCAAGAAGGTGAGTTAGGTCGTACTGTTGTTAGGTCCAAGGAAACGAGTTAGTTGGGACGCACCATTGTGGCCAAGAAGATAAGTTTGCTCGAGCGCCCTATTGTTGTGGTCAAGAAGGTGAGTTAGGTCGTACTGTTGTTAGGGCCAAGGAAACGAGTTAATTCGGATGCACCATTGTGGCCAAGAAGATAAGTTAGCTCGAGCGCCCCTATTGTTGTGACAAAGGAAGTAAGCTAGATAGTTCGCGCCAAATTTGTGGCCAAGTAGGAGTCTTATATCTGTCATCCATTTTTTTAGCCAAGGAGGTGAGTTAGTTATATCTCTCAAATGTTTTGGCCAAGGATGCGAGTTAGCTCGGACGCTCTATTGTTTTGACCAAGAAGGCGAGTAAGTTTGATCAGCCCATTCGTGACCAAGGAATCAATTTAGCTCAACACACATTGTTGTTTCCTAGGAGTTAAGTCAGCTTAGGCCCCTCATTTTGTGGTCTAATATGCAGGTTAGCTAGGTCGCCCCATTTTCGTGTTATTGAATGCGAGTTATCTTGTTCGTCCCAGTGTAGTGACCAAAAATACGAGTCATCTTGGTCGCTCCATTGTTGTGGTCAAGGATGTAAGTTAGTTTGATCGACTTATTGTTGGGTCCAAGGTGGTGAGTTAGCAAGGTCACCCATTCTTGAGGTTATATAGACGGTTAGCTCGGACGCCGCATTGTTGCAGTCAATAGGCGAGTTAACTAGCTCTCATCATTGTTGTGGTCATGGAGACGACTAATCTCTAGCGCCAAATTTATGTGGACTAGGAGGCGAATTATCATGGTCGCTCCATTATTGTTAACAAGGTTGCGAGGTAGATCAGACGCTCCTTTGTTGTAGGCAGGAAAGCGACCTAACTACGACTTGCCATTGTTGTGTCCAAGAATACGAGTTATCTCGGGCTCCCTTTTTTATGGCTAAGGAGACGACTTGGCTGGGGTGCCCTAATGTTGTGGCAAAAAAAGGAGAGTTGGTTTACTCGCCTTATTGTTTTGCCTTTGGATGCCAGTTAGCTTGTTCAAAGTTGATTCAAGCAATAGCATTCTGGAGGCATAACTCTTGTCTTCTGTTGGTTTTCTTGGACCAAGACATGCATTGTACCAATGGACTTGTATTATCTATCTTCTCTATGTACCTTCCTTGTTTGCTGTGTATACTGACTGGAAAGCACCAATAACACAGCATGAAATTGACACTACAACATATTATGTGGGTAGTCTTATTTGTGTTGGTGTGTAGTTGAAATGTATAGGGTCAAATTCCCCATATTTGGCTGTTACAATATGCAGCAGGTTTCAATGCTGAATAAGATTATCCACCTATTTGTTAGTTACAAATCACATCTGAAATTCTTACTTTCTAAATCGATACAAAAATGATACCTTTTTTTTTTGTTGCAAAACTTGATGATTATAACTTGGTGATGATTATAATATTGTTGAAAGGTATTGTGCGGATTGCATATGTCTCAGGTTTGGTGCCCAACTCACCATTCTATTACATTTAAAGGAATTGCTTTCTTTTTCACAAAGTATTTGAACCAATTTCTCTCTAATACAACTAAATCCTAGTTGTATTAGAGAGAAATTGGTTCAAATACTTTGTGAAAAAGAAAGCAATTCCTTTAAATGTAATAGAATGGTGAGTTGGGCACCAAACCTGAGACATATAACCAGTTAGCTTGTTCGCCCAAATTTTTGTGGCCAGGGAAGCGATTCAGCTCGGAAGCTTCATTGTTGTGGCCCATTATACCAGTTAGTTGATCGCTCTATTTTCACAGGTAAAGAGGAAAATTACCTCAGACGCCTCATTATTGAAGCAAAGAAGGTGTGTCAGCTACGTCGCTTTATTGTTTTAACCAACGGGACAAGTAAGCTTCAGCGCCATATTGTTGTGGCCAAGGAGGCGAGTTAACTCGGTCACTCCATTGTTGTGGCCAAGTAGGCGAGTTAGCTTGGTCGCCCCATTGTTGTAGCCAAGGAGGCGAGTTAACTCTGACACCCCATTGTTGTAGCCAAGGAGGCGAGTTACCTTGGTCACCCTATTGTTGTAGCCAAGGAGGCGAGTTAACTCGGTCACCCCATTGTTTTGGCCAAGGAGGCGAGTAAGTTTGATCGCCCATCATGGACAAAAAGTAAAATTGTTTTAAAAAGATTTTGATGGAGTATACCTCGATATTTTCCCTGATAACTATATTCAATTACTTGAATATTTGCATATTATAAGACATACTAGTTTTGTTTTAAAATAATATAATTATTTAAATTAAATTAATGCGAATGTTCTTTCACATTTGTTTTATATAAAAAGAGAAATATACGAGTCATCAATAGCATATGTTTAGGATAACATTATAACATTAATACGAAATTTGGAATTGAGTATAAATCAACAAGTACAGATTTTACTTTTATAATAAAAAAAAACTCTTACTGTCCTTATTTGCCAATATAATCTTCCAATCCTCTTTTTAGAGTTCTCATAATGCATTGGACGATTATGCTTATAATTGCGACAATGAAAGTTGGAATCAAAGTAATGACACAAACTTTTAGGACAGTAGATTTATATGAAAATATTGGGAAAAAAAACTTTCTACTGTCTTTACTGCTATGAATACAATCGAGGGGGCTTGGTTCATCAATGGTGAGCTCTGACATCGGTTTCGCCAATTTAATCTACCAACATCATTTTTAGAACTATGGTTTCCCACTTCAGTGTAGCATATATTATTATTACCCGTCCAATACAGTTCAGGCTTTCATAATGAGAAATAATACCCAGCAGAGGAAAGCGGGACTTCTATATTAACACCGTAGGCAAGGCAGCGAGAAGAAATACTAATCCAAGGACCAAAATAGGACTTGAGGATGGTCGCCATGGCCACCGATGTTGGCAACATCGCATCAAGAATGAGACCAATGTAGCATTCCAGGCCAAGAATCAATATATTTACTTGTGGGAAACAAGCACCTGTGCTATATATAACAGCACCCAACCAATATCTGAAAATATATTCTTAATTCATTTTTTAAAAAAATATTTGTTCATCCTAGACTACTAATTCTCACTATGATCAGGCAGTTCATACCTGATTCGCGGAAAACTTTGAGCGATTCCCGCAGATTCTTTTACCTGTCCGGGTTTAAAGATTTTGAAACCTTTTGTTCAAAAAACACCTAAACAAAACATAGAGGCAGTGTTATGAGCCACAATATCAGCTTGATTCTTTATAATCTGTGAAATAAGAAGGATATACGTACGCTAAACTAGATTAATTAAATTAAGTAGTTTTATATGCTCGACCTTATAATAATTGATAATTGCAGGGAATTTGTGTTTACATCGGAAATTGATTAATTTCTTATCAAAATGTGAGCCTAATAATAAAAATGACGCTTAATTAGGGATATATTCTCATGTGGATATATTATATTTTACCTTTTGCGCTATTTAGTAAATTCGTTCTGTTTCATATAAAATACATATTTAATACAAAGCAATAACGCACCATCTATACACATGGTATGAAATCATTTTTAGCACGAATTATTATGCACAAAACAAACTTCTACTGTCCTCTTATTGCGATAAAAAATATATATTGGTGAACTCTCCCTGCGATTCCGCCAATTTAATCTCCCAGACCGCTTCTTAGAGTTCTAATACTTTATTGGACAAATGTTCTTATACATGCTACACTGAAGGGTGAAATCTCAGAAATGACATTAAAGATAACGATGGACATAAATATTTAGGACAGTAGCATTATATATAAATATTCGCATCAAGAGCAATGCTCTTCAGCAAACAATAAGGCCAAGGCCAACAACAAGGCCATAAAATATCCTTGTTGTGATCTACAAAATCGATTCTAATTTTTCTTCTATGATTTTATAATTTTATACTCAAAGTTTTAACTTGATTCTCAACATGTTGTTTTGTATTTTAATAGGAAGATATTGTTTTTATTTTTTAACGTTCCGACAAAATTTTTTTGTTCTTGTCAGGAAAAAATTAAAATTGAAGCAATTGCTAAGGCGTTAAAAATATTTTTAAAATCTAGCCAAATAATTTTAAAGAATAATAATTGCCGCACCAGGTAGCCTGTATCTTCCAAATTATTTTGTTTTGTCTCAAAATATTCAATAATTTCATTCGACTTCACAGTTAATGGGTCAATAAGTAGAACCATAATTTACCTTAGTTATAGTCTTTAATTGAATTTTTCAACACAATTCAAACATAGAAGCATTAGCTATCAGTCAGATATGGCAACAAATCAAGTTATATCCCCAGAACGTTTAAGATATATTCAAAATGTAAGTTATATTTACTGGAACCTGCACAAATATGTCACAGATATAAACAGTCCGGCCACCTAGCAGTATTATTTTTTTAAACGCAAAATATAGTTGAATACAAGGTTGTCCCAAATATTTGTAAGCACTTGCAAATATTTGAAAAAACAAAATCATTCGCCATAATATTATTCCCCGTTGTGTATAATTTCTTCTTCGTATTATGTATTCGCCGTACTAATAGTATTCGCCAAGTAAAAAGAAAATACGAACTTTTGGGACAATCTTATAAAAATATTTGGCATTCTTGTGTGTTGTCATACACCCACATACAATTGTATATATTAATTAATAAATAATGAGCTAATAATATTCAGTAGACTAACAATTCAGAGATATTACAGCATTACAAGATGCCATCTATTTTGAAGGGAATTGTGACCAATATTTTTATTTATCAATATCCTCCCCGCAAAATTGCCATCTACAAATCTGTATAAATTTTGGCCACAGATCTGGCCTAGATACTTTGCAGCCTAACACCTTTTCGGCAGATTGTAAATATTTCATTGGATCCCTTGTGTATCTCTTGGAATAAAGTCCGTTCTGGACTAACGACGGCCATTGGCTTGAAACCATGGTCTCCAGGTGGACGCTTCTCACTTTGCCAAAAATGTTGTGGATTTGTACCCGACCTGAGGCCGCTAGTTTGCGACGACGGTCAATAGATCATTTTGACGTCTATTTTGACGAGAGATGTGACCATTGTTTTTATTGATCAATATCCTCCTGGCAAAAAAAATATATATTTCAACCGAATATAGTCATCTTGTATATACAGTAGAACCTCCCTATAAAGGACACCTGTTTGCAGAGCCTAGGTGTCCTTTAAGGAAAGGTGGTCTCTAACCGGAGAGTTGTTAAATAGTATAAATGATAATTTTGCAAAAAAAAACTGTCCTTTATAGAGAGGTGTCCTTTGGCGCAAGGTTCCTCTCATGGAGGTTCTACTGTATATATAAATCCATATACAGGGTCCATTATGAAAGAAATGAGCATTTACTGGCAAAATACATTTATTGATCGTAATTTGTGCAAATGTTCAATATTCTTCAAAATACATTCCTCCTGCATCAATACACTTGCAGAGACGCGTTTGCCACGCCTTAAAGGCACCCTGAAACTTCTCGACAGGAATTATTCTCAGGAACGTTGTAACAGGTGTTGGATGTTTTCCACGGTTTCCCAATGTTTTCCTTTCATCTCTCTCTTGAGTCGCGGAAACAAAAAGAAGTCACATGGAGCTAAGTCGGGACTGTAAGGGGGGTGAGGGATCACCGGGGTGTTGCTCCGGGCCAGGAAGCTGGTAATGATGAAGGCTGTGTGGCTGGTGGCATTGTCATGGTGGAGCTTGACCGAGTTTTAATGTCAGTCCTCACGCGTGCGATCCGGCGTTTCAATCTCCTGAGCACCTCCAGGTAAAAGGTTGAGTTTACAGTTTGTCCCTGCGATACAAACTCACAATGGAATATTCTTCGGATGTCAAAGAAGACAATGATCATCGTTTTGATGCGCGACTTCCTCATTCGCGCTTTCTTGGGGCGTGGGGATGATTTTGTGTGCCATGCACAGCTCTGCCTTTTCGACTCTGGGTCGTATTCAAACATCCAGGATTCGTCTCCGGTTACTACAGAGTTCAGAAAGTCCGGTTCATTTTGAATCAAATCCAACAATTCTTGACAGCGCAAAACTCTAAGTTCTTTCTGGTCTTGCGTCAACACTTTCGGCACAAGCTTCGCACAGACCTTACGCATTTGCAGATCCTCGGTCACTATCCCATGTACCACAAATGTGGACATGTGTCAGCAATTTGCTGGATGCTTAATCGACGGTCGGTACGCAAAACCTCGAGCACACTATCCACGTTCTCGTCAGTTTTGGCCGTTGTTGGGCGTCCTGAACGGGGTTCGTCGGCGACCTCCTCCCGGCCCTCCTTGAAAGCCTTGTGCCACTTCCCAGACTGTGATCTTGAAATGCAATCGTCCTTGAAGGCTTTTTTGCAGCATCTGGAATGTTTCGGTTGCACTTTTTCCAAGCCTCACGCAAAACTTTATGGCGTATCGTTATACAAGTGAACGCTCCATCGCGCTATGTTACAGAAGTTAAAACACACTTCAAGCGGAGGCATGTATCTCCCCTCGCACTGCTCGAACTCAACTGACGACCGGATGGATTGAAAGGGCATATCCCTCCACCACATTTCCAACGGTTTTACCGTGCTCCCATCTATCGTCGCGTCACAATAACATTATGCTCATTACTTTCATAATGGACCCTGTATAATCGTATGTGTGTTTGATTGAATAAAGTAGGTCTTAAAACTACAAAAGTATTTTCTCACAAAGAGTTTCTTTCATATCAAAGTGCGAGATTTCAAGCGATAATCGTTATTCAACGGGGCTTTATTAAAACGTCGAAATTTTTCTTGTAAGATATAGTCGATGTTTTGATCTAGCCCGTTGACGAGCGATTATCGCTTGAAAGTTTACATTTCGAAAAAAAAAATGAGACACATTGCAAGTAAATATTCATTTCTAAGGATTATTTCTCCTTAAAATTATTAAAATTACGATTTTTCGTTCTGCAAAAAGAAACATTTGCGGTAAAAAACTTGTTAAACATCGTTCTAAATTCAAATTCAAAATTGGTCCTCTCACCATTCTGTATAGTTTTCCACTATACCTCGACTGTATCATAAGATCCCATATGTAAATTTTATAGGATTTACTAGACGAATGACCCGGGCAACGCCCGGGTTTACACGATTAAATGTATTATTCAAACACATAAAACATAGCAAAATAAAACATAGCAAATATAGCAAGAGCAGTTATTTTAAACGGCGAATTAGATCAGTTATAGCAAAAAATGAAAATATATATGTAAATATGTGAAATAGTTATAAATTAGAAAACCGGTAAATATAGTGAAGGACTTGCACTGTAATTAAGAAAAAGCTTCTCGTCTAGAACGCTCAGGCGACCTGCCGCCACCCCCCCCCCTGTTGGCTGCCGGCGAGCACGTGACTTCCCTGTGCGCGCGCATGGCTGTCGGCGAGGGCTGTTCCACGCGACAGCCTGCCGTGCGCGCGCACAGGGAAGTCACGTGCTCGCCGGCAGCCAACGGGCGCGCGCCGCCGGCAGGTCGCCTGAGGGTTCTAGAGGGCGCTGCTCGTGAGCTAAGTAGAATAATTTGAATATATAGTTTTAATAATTGATTTATATATTTTTTAAAATAGCCTATCGTCATCCCCGTTATTTTTTACCTATGTATGGAAATTTTGGTACGAATTAGGGAAATACTGCGAATTTGTATACCGGACATACAAACCAACAAACATACAAACATTCATTTTATATATATATATATAGATATTGCACCATATTTGGATTTGAAACGTAAATTATAGAATATATTAATTTTCTTAAAAAAAACATCAATTAATGGGTCACTATTGTTTCATAGAATATTGAATTTTTTTTCAATATTTGAAGATTATTCTAAAGTTTCCAATAAAGGATTAATATTCTCTGTACAATATCTTAAATAAAGCTGAAAGTTAATTAAAATTGGAGTTTGAGAGAGACGAGAGATTATTCACAAAGAATTTAGAACCTATGTCGGATTTTGATTTTCAAGAGATCATAATTAGGAAAGAAGCTCTATTGATTGGGTTCATGTTTCATATAATTAAAATTATAAAATTCTAAAGATTTTTTCTTTTAATTTAAATATATAGAGATTGAGGTAAAAAAAATTAAAATGTGTGTTTAATTATACATTAATAGAAAATAACTTTAATTAGGTTTTATGGAATTTTTTACCGAAAGGTAATTATAATATATTGACTTGTATGATAACTCTCTTATATAATCATTTTCTATTATTCTTCAGTGATTTTTTATAACTTCGTCTGGTGGTTTATTTGAATATAAAAATAACCTATGAACCATACATTATATTGAATAAATTTTTTAAAACCTGCTTACATGTCTGTCTTCCCAAAAATCTTGTGATCAATTTTTAACATACTGTTAGGTAGGAAAAAATGCTAATTCCAGAATAGAATGTTTTAGAACGTTAAAGAAAAATGTAGAAAAATCGGAAAACAACCGATTGGCCAATCTAAATCGATTACGCAAGGCTCAGCACTGGAGGCTTTCTGATTGGCTGACCAACCATGACCGTTCTGGAAAGATCTACTCCGTAATATATAGGGATGAGGAACTCATGCAAGCAGGTAGAAGAACGAAGCTACGTCTTGGTCGAATGGTGGGTTTCCAAAGGGGAAATAACGAGCACACCTGGATGGGATAGAACATGGACTTTGCGAAAGGGAGAGAGTGATGACTGGAGGAGGTACCTTTGCCTTTCTCATGATCGAGAGGACTTTACCTTGGTTAGAGCCTAAGTTGAACACACCTTGCTTCTAGCCCGGTCACCTACCTTCTCCCTAACTTCTTGTCCGAGATCATCGTCATTAACTATGTCGGCTTCTCATTGGTGAAATCTTTCTACGTGCTTACTTCTGATTCGCTATTAGTTGGTCATGCTTAACTGTGATTGGCTTAGTACCTCCATTGTCGCCATGATTGCAATCTTCCAGGAAGAAGAAGGTCTTTGAACTTTAGTTTTATGGGCCCTGGGCAGTGACCTTTACTTCCTGGATGATGCAATTCTGTTAATTGCTGTTCCCTTTTTCGCGAAGCCTAACTTTTATTAAATCTTTTGACGATACATTGCATAGATTGTGGTGGGGTTACATATTGCTATATACAAATTATCACAGATACGTCCCCTACATGTAAAGTATTCAAAAAGAGGTAGCCTGCATTGAATTCTGTGAGAGAAAAGTAATTTGTGGGGAAAATTAATTAAGGGCACTGTGAGGCTATATACAAGTATCGTAGGTGAAATAAAAAGGGTAAAAGCGAATTGTGCTGGTGAAATAATTGTTGAGTAAAAGGAAGAAAAAAATGATGATGTCTATACAATTATTCAACTCGAGGTATGGAAAAATACATCGAGGGAATTTTCTGTTAGGGCTTTGGGAAATCAAAAAAAATATATTTAATAGATATCAAAGTGAATGCGCGTTGGTGCATTGTTGAGTAAGAGAAAAAATAAAAAAAGAAGCCTATACAATTCAACTTGGTGCATGGAAAGCTACATCAAGGGAATTTTCTGTTAGGGCTTTGGGAAATCAAAATAAAAATATAATAATTAAAAGAAATCAAAGTGAACGCGCGTTGATGGAATTGTTGAGTAAGAAAAAAAAAATAAAATGATGCCTATACAGTTATTCAACTCGAGGTATGGAAAACTAAATCGAGGGAATTTTCTGTTAGGGCTTTGGGAAATCAAAATAAAAAAAAAATAATAATTAAAAGAAATCAAAGTTAGTTTTCGTTGAAAAGAATTGTTGAGTTGTTGCAAAAAATATAATTGGTTTATAGGAAAAATAAAAAAGAAGTTGTTATATATATGGTAAATATTTTGATTGAGCATTGATAAATTAAAAAAAAATGTAAATAAGTTGGGTGAGAGAGAAGAAATGATGGTATGTTAGTTAATATATATAAATGGTAAATATTTGATTAAGCATTTGTATTTCAAAAATTTTAAAAATGTAAATAAATGGGTTGAGAAAAAAGAAAAAAAAATTATGTAGAGAGATACTCAAAAATATCTCTTAGTGATAAAAGTTGCATTTCAATGTATCTAGGTCACGCGGAGACTTCCGAGTTTTGATGCCTTTGTAGATTTTTTGTCTTTTGTGCGAATTTGTGGATAAATGTTATAAGTTTTTGTGAGAAATATGGAACATGTTTTTATGTGTTTTCAAAGATCTTAATGTCTGTTGTGTTCGTGTGAATGTTGGAAACGTGTCTTATATGAGTAAATGTAATAATTGTTTGGGAGTGTCGGAAAAGAATCGATATTTTTGTAATTCATTTGGAGGCCGTGGTGTGAGAATTAAATTTGTTTATTAATATAATATTAATATAATTATATATTAATATAATTAAATATGTTTTTTGTAAGAATCAGGTTGTGAATTTATTGTGGAACTTGGGATTTCCAAGCTGTAGGGATGGTATGGCCGACATTTGGTGACAGCCAAGATGGCGAACGTTTTGTAAGTCGGGAGGCCAAGAGGTGACCTCAATCGACGTGAGTCATCTCTGACCGGAAGGAGGGGCCCATGCGGAGGACAACTTTCTAATTTGGTCCTTACTCCCCGCCTCGGCTCTGGGGCGACCTAAATGTTGGCTGGAAGTTTTCTCCCAGGATGTCCAGGACGAGAGTTACAAACGTATGGAAGGCACTACCTATATGGAAGATGGCTTCCTGTAATTGGTAAAGCCTTTGGGGCTGTTTAGAAATATAGTCGAAGGTAGATTACTATATGGTAAATGGGGCGAGGGAGTATGGCATAGTCAGAAGACAGATAAAAAGTATTAAGTGGAATATGGGGAATCTGCACATGTTTTCCAATATTTTCTTTATTGGTGGATTTCTTTGTGGATCGTGTTGCAATTCGATTTGTTGTAGCGGACTTGGTGGAGGATTAGTTGTGATTGGATCTATCTGTGGATGGGCGATGTCGTGTTTTTTTTTGTTATGGTTGAAGGGTATAAATCGGGTTTTTGTGAAAATGGTGGGATCTACATATATGAAAGGGTTACTTTTCGTCGGTTTGATTGTCAGTGGCTCTTTTGGAAAAATGTCGGGTGTAAGATGTTTGAATGGAAACGTGTAATCTTTATTCTTAGGTCGTCGATTGTGTGTTTTTGTCGTGGGTGGTGTTATGTAATGGATGTTTTTGTGTACAGGTTTAGTTTGTGTACGTGGACTGAATCGATGTCTCTTTGGAGATGTTGGTTGGATCTATCGATACGCTTTGTCAATTGGGAAGTTGGACAGGTTTTGACTTTTTGTGCAATGTTTTGTGACATTCCCTGCCAATAATACTGAGCGGAGATGAGTCTCGTCATCTGTGAGATGCCTGGGTGGTTGAATCTGTGTGTACTGAATGTAGGAGTTCGTTGGTGAATGTTTTTGGGATTATTATTTTGGTTACACCTTTGCGGGAAATGGTATGGAGTCCGTTGTGATCAATGGTCAGTTTAGAATCTCCAGATGGGGAAGGCTGATCGCTCTTAATGAGGTAGGCGTCTGAGAAGCCACAGAATGTGTTACGAGATAGGAGATCCGCTTCATATTGTTGTGCTCCTTTTATGTAACAAACCTCATAATCGTAGTTCGACAGTCGTAAGCTCCATCGAAATAGTCTGCCTGTCGGGTTTTTGATCGTTTTCAGCCATTGCAATGCGTGATGCTCAGAAAATAGGGTAAATTTCTGCCCATCAAATAGAAGCGGAATTTATCCACACTCTCAACGATTGCTAGGCATTCTAATTCAGAGATGGAGTAATTCCGTTAGTGTGAACGAAGGGCGCGGCTGAAGTATTGGACTGGATAGGTCTTCCCATCAAGGTGGACCTGTTTGAGGACGCCTGCTATGCCGAGTGTTGAGGTGTCACAGTACACCTGGCATGGCAGACCTTCCTGATAAAGGTGTAAGATGGGGTGTGTGGTGAGGCTTTCCTTCAGGCTAGTGAACGCTTTCTGGCATTTGTCATCCCAAACCCACCTGACATTCTTTTTGAAAAGGTTGTTAAGTGGCGTCCGAAAGCGGGCGTAGTCCAGGATGAACTTTTTATAAACGTTCACAGCGCCTAAGAAGGATCGCAATGTTTTGCGATTGTGTGGTGGTTGCATGGCGTGGATGATTTCTATGTTTCGTGTGAGTTGTGTGGTGGTACCAGCAGTAATGATGCATGTGTCTTAGTGGTGTTTCTGTTGCTTTTTTGTGCGAGTGTCGCGCTTGTTGTGATGTTTACGCGTGACGGTGGTGTGATAATGTGTGGTCACGTGTGTGCTTAGTGTGAGAGTTGTCCTGTTGGATGGACACTGTTTGGGCATTTTTGTGGTGAGTTTGGGCCATAGTGACCTTGTGCATAGAGGGCGTATAATAAGAGCAATTGGCCCTAGTGAAAAGGTGGTGTGCGTGCGCGTGACGTGATCTAGATTGGCATGGTGGCAAATGGTTTTTGACCAATGGATGCGCGCATTGGGTGCCGTGTGAGGAAGGCTTGTGTGCCATGTGAGCCCTTTGTGACTCCGCTTGGCATTCCCAATAGGCGCATTCATTTGGTATATGAGCAAAATGGTATGTGGTAGGGGGCAATAGGGCGGTGAGTTGGAACATAGTGCCTTGGTTAAAATCTATTGTAATTTTAAAGTTGCGGAGGGTATTTATTCCGAGAATTTCAAATGGTAGAGGTGCTTCCACCACATGGAAATTATCGTTTTTGGTTATTTTACATATTGTCAGGGGAAGGGTTATTTGACCTAAGGTCGTTACAGGACCATTTATGGCCTGTAGGTCTATGCGTTGTATTTTAAATTTTAAGTTGAGGGAGGTTATTTTAAAACTTTTTATAGAGGTTATGGGGTACTCTATGTCTAGACTTGCGCCTGTGTCAATTAGGAAAGGGGGTGAGAGTTCATGGGTGATGGACAGTTTTATCGTCAGCTGGCTGACGAAAAGTTGGTGCCTTCCTACCTGGTTGGCGAAAGGCTGGGGCGTCTCGGGCGGCTTAGACTTGGTCTTGTGGTGGATGTTGGGCGTGTTGTGGATGTTGGGCTGGTTGTGGATGTTGAGCTGGTTGCACTGCCCGCGCGCTCGCGTGTGGAGCTGATTTGTTGCGGCATTCAGAATGCCAGTGGTGGGCGCCGCAGAATTTGCAGTTCGACGGCGGTGCAGGTACAGTCCACGCACCTGTTCTTCTTGGTGTGCTGGTGTATGGGCCCAACATGTTGGGCGGTTGTTCCCCGTGGTGACTCGAAGTTGATGCGCTGGGTCCGTGGATCCGTTGCATCAGTTGGAACCACTCTCCCAGGCTCTCAGGAAGTACCACGCGGACCAGGCGCTGGTCGGAGAGCGGCAATGCCTCCGTCAGCGTCTCGAGGATTACCTCCTGTGGGAGACCCAGTTGCATGCCCAGCGCTGTCTTCCCTCGGTAGTACTCCTCCAGACTTGCCTGCCCAGGTAAGCTTCATGGCGAAGTACTTGGCGAAGGACGCCTCGTTTGATTCCGGGTAGAGGTCCAGGAGGGTTTGCCTCACCTGGAAGTAGGTCTGGGTGGCCAACCGGAGTTTCCTGAAGAGCTCCAGGGGTTGGCGCGTCAGGTAGCGAGGCAACCTGAGCAACTTTTAGGGGGCGGTCACGAGGGCTTCGCCCATCTTCCGGTCGTAAGCCTGGAATAATTGGCGGGCGGCGTAGGTTCCATCGAAGGGGGGGAATGTCCGCTTCCGCGCGTTATTTCGACCCCACTTGCGTCAGCGCGGCTGTCAACTGAAGGAGGATCTCCGCTAGGGTGCGTGTCGGTTCTAATTCGGGCACGGAGGTGATCGCTCTACTCTCCCTTGTCGCATCTTGGGGTGGCTCGTTTTCCATCATATCCTGTCGACTCTCTATAATAATTGAATAGAATTCTGTCGACTCTATGTAATATTCGGGTTGGTCCTGTCGACTCTCTGTCGGATCCTGTCGACTTACTGTAATATTTGTAGTGGCTCGTCTTCCATCATATCCTGTCGACTCTCTGTCGGATTTCGATTGAATCCTGTTGACTCTCTGTCGGATCCTGTTGTTTACCTGTGTAAGATCCTGTTGACTCTTGTCAACTTACTGTGGGATTGGTGAATTGTGGTGAATACTATGTCAGATTATGTTGAATTGATGATTGAAGGCGCAGTCTTGGTCGAATGGTGGGTTTCCACAGGGGAAATAGCGAGCACACCTGGATGGGATAGAACATGAACTTTGCGAAAGGGAGAGAGTGATGACTGGAGGAGGTACCTTTGCGTTTCACATGATCGAGAGGACTTTACCTTGGTTGGAGCCTAAGTTAAGCACACCTTGCTACTAGCCCAGTCACCTACCTTCTCCCTAACTTCTTGTCCGAGATCATCGTCATTAACTATCTCGGCTTCTCATTGGTGGAAATCTTTCTACGTGCTTACTTCTGATTCGCTATTAGTTGGTCATGCTTAACTGTGATTGGTTTAGTACCTCCATTGTCGCCATGATTGCAATCTTCCAGGAAGAAGAAGGTCTTTGAACTTTAGTTTAATGGGGGCAGTGACATTAACTTCCTGGATGATGCTATCCTGTTAATTGTTGTTCCCTTTTTCCCGAAGCCTAACTTTTATTAATCTTTTTACGATATTCGCATAGATTGTGGTGGGATTACATATTGCTATATACAAATTATCACATATATATAATTATTATTATTCACAAAATACCATAGTAGAAAAGAGGAAATATTTATTGAGTAGCACAAATTATGATAGTCAAAATTGTCAGTTAACCTGTACATATATAAAAAAATAATATTTTGCAACATAGAGTTATTTTCCTAAGGTAGCTGTGGCCCTGAGCTTCCAAATCGTGTTGCCATTGACGTGAAGCTGACATGCTACTGTCAAGGATTCCCTGGAAGTCTTGGAAATTTGTTTACAGTAGCTTTGCGTCCTTTTGCTTGCGGCATTAAAAGCGACTTTTTGTTATTTTGTAGGGGGGGTTTGACACTGCGGTGGAATTCTTGAATAAAAATCAAATAAACGTTGATTCAGCTTGTTCCAAAAATATTTGGCCAATCCAATTTGTTGATAAATCAAGAAATGTCTACCACGATATTGGGTTGGACAAATTTCACGGAGAATGTTAAATAAACGTTTAGTTTATTTTAGCTCCACTAGGAGGCGCTCTGCCTTTTAGAAATGCTCATGTGAGCCTGGTCAGGATATACATATTCTGTTTTTAATACCGACACCTGGCCTTTTTTATTTTTTAAATATATATATATATATGTTATGAATATATTGTTGTTGTTGTTGTTGTTAGATAAAGGGTTGATAAGACAAAGGATCGATAAGATAAAGGGTTGGTGCAGTCGTGATAAAAAAAGATAATTATTTACCGTCAAGTAGCTTTTATTTTCAATTACTTGAGGAAAGATTACACATTAGTTATTTTCACTTTATATAGAATTTATAAAGGTAATCCTATATTAGTGATTTAAAAGGATAGATATGTTAACTACGCATATTTACAACAAAACTATACAACAAAAAGTGAAAGTCTTTCTAAAAACGATGATAACAAAAGTAAAATTATCAATTATTAAAATAAAATATGTATTATTTAAAATATAGAAATATTTGAGTTTTTAGATTATATAATATTTCCCCCCTGTTAAAAAAGATTTTAAAAAATCAAAATTATAAAATAAAATTGTTAATTAAAAATAATTAATTAGACGAAATCAATGAATCTATAGAAATAATTAAAAATGAAACAATAAAAATCAATATCCACATTTTTTCAAAATAAACAAAAGAAAGTTTGTTTACAAATAATTTATATATTATGAAATTATAATAAAAGTTTATATAAGAAGTATTAATGGGCGATTCATAGGAAATATGGATATGAAGCAAAAAAGGTATTTAAAATTTGAGTAATTATCTCATTATGCTAGTTACATTTCAAAATATCAAAAAGCAGTAGAAAATGTTATTTTTACACAAATGTATTTCTAAAATAAATTGTTTCTGATATATTAACATTTAAATCTATGAGATATAATATATATAAAGGTTTTTATTAATAATGGTTGAGTAATGAAAATGCTAATAGATGATGTATGGGGTGACATTAAGTTATTTGTGAAGGCTTAAGAATTGGTGCTGATATTTGTTCTTCATTGTCCATGTCCAAAATATGGGCTTCCTGTAAAAAACATGGTTTATCATCAATATCTATTAACTTGGTGTTAGAATTTTGATTTACTATTAAGTCATTTCCTATGTTAGTGCTATAGTGAAGTAGAAAATCTGCTTCTGGGTAAAATAATTTAAACCTATTAGAGTGTATAATTTCTGTTTGTTTTCTTTGGGGTAAATTGGATTAATTAATTTCATATGTGACTGGAGAAAGTTGTTTTAAAATAGTAAATGGGCCTATATATATCTTTGTGTTAATTTACCAGTGTTTGGATTGTTTGCTGTGTTCATGGGATTTTAGGGTTCTTTCAATGGCTAATTTTCTTGCCTTTTCTATTGGTGTATGTGTTTCTGTGTCATGTTCTATATACTGTGGTTGTATTCCATAGTATAAGAATTTAGGTGTAAAGCCTGTTATGGTATGTACTGTATCATTATAACTATCAGTAATATTAGGAATATATTTTGTCCAAGGAATCTTTAAATTAGCATTTTATTCAAATCTTAACCTATTAATGATAGTGAAATTTATTCTTTCTACTTTTGCATTTGTTTCTGGGTGATGAGCACTGGTGAGTAGATGCTTAACATTATTTCTATCTAAAAAGTGTTCAAATTTATTGCTAAGAAAAGCTGCATTTCTGTCAGTTATTAATATTTCAGGTTTATTAATTTGGAATAAATTTCTCAAACAAGTTATATAAGAATCAGTTGATACAGATTTTGTTGGAAAAGCCCAAAGGAATCTACTATGGTGATCTACTATCACATGGATACTGTGTCTTGTTGTCCCATAATTATGTAACACGCCCAATGTATCTAGATAAAAAATGTGATTTGGGTGTGTGGCTATTGGCATCTGTTGTAGTGGTCCATAAACAATTCTGTTATCCCTAGACTTGTTAAACTGGCGAGTTTCACAATGTTTGGTGTAATTAGCAATATCCCTAGTCATATGTGGCCAATAATAGTGTGGAGAAATTATTTTAGTCATTTGAGTTGTTCCAATATGTCCATGCTCTGTGTGTACTTTGTTTAATAATTTGTGTCTTAGTGTCTGTGGTACATAAGCTCTTTTAAAACCCTTTTTATGTATTATATAAAGGCCATTTTGAATTTTAATTTTAGCACTACTAATTTGTTCTGTAGATTGGTGTTCTTTTAACTCATTATATGTTAGGTAAAATGAGACAGGTGCTCTTGACAGCATGTCTGCTTCTATATTATTTAATCATTTAATATGTTTAATGTCAAAACTATATTGAGATAGAATTAAGGACCATCTAAATAATCTACCTTGTGGTTTTTTTACATTTTTGATCCATTTTAAAGGTAAGTGATCTGTGTGCAATGTAAAATGTATGTTGTGTAGATATGTGTGAAATCTTTGTACTGAATTAATGATAGCTAGTGTTTCAATTTCTGAGGCAGTATAATTCTGTTCATAAGGATGAAGATTTCTTGAAAATTAACCTATGGGGTGTAAAATGCCTTGTTCATCTGGTTGTTTAAGAACTCCTGCTACTCCTAGACTTGACGCGTCTGTGAATAAATGACATGGTTTTGATGGGTCATAAATATATAGTACAGGTTGTGATATGAGTGAATTTTTAAGTGTTTGGAAGGCTTGTTCATGTTTCGCACTCCATAGCCAAGGAGCATTTTTTAACAAAAGTTCATTCAAAGGTGCCCTAATTTGCGCTTAATGGGGAATAAATTTATTATAAATATTTATGGTGCCTAAAAATCTCTGTAAGGTTTTAATATTATATGGTCTATTTAATTTTAAAATTGCTTCAATATTTGTGTTATTTGGTGTATATTTTCCTGAGTTAATAGTGTATCCTAAGAATTGTATTTCTTTTTGTAAAAAAATGCATTTATTAAGATTGAGCTTTATATCCTCTTGTTCGAATATACCTAATATGTCTTCTAAATGTTTAATGTGTTCTTCATAAGTTTTGGAGTGTATAATAATATCATCAAAATAATTTAAGGCATAGTGTATGTTATCTTTAGTGAAAACTGATTTCATAATCCTTTCAAATTGTGAAGGTGCATTTTTTAGACCATATGGAAGTCTGTTCCATTCATAACATCCTAATTGTGTTACAAATGAAGTTTTATATTTATCTTTTTCATCTATGGGTATATGCCAGTATGCATTTTTAACATCTAGAATAGTATATATTTTTGACTGTAATAACCTATCTATAATCTGTTCTATAAGTGGAATTGGGGTATGTTCTGGAACTGTTTTGATTAAGTTTTCTATAATCTATACAGAGTATTGTGGGGTGATTTGGGGTATCAGATTTTTTATTCACTAATAATGCAGGAGAACTATAAGGACTAGATGAGGGCCTAATATTATCATACTTTAATAATTCAGTTATTTGTTTTTGTATTTCAGCATTATTGAAAAAGGATGTCCTATATGGCTTTTGCGCTATGGGAATATTATCTAAAAGAGATATGCAAATATGGGTTAGTCCTTATGTGTCCTATATAAAAATTGTGTTTAGAGAAAAAATTCTTATATTTAGGCAATATATCTGAAATTGGTTGATTAGAGAAATTTGGATTAATATCTACTTTACTAAGGTCTAAATAAGAATTATAATTTGTTATAGAGTACGGTTTTCGCATACTGTGAAATGAGTTAGAATCAATTATGGGATTTGAAGTAGGATCTATAGATTTAAAATTTGTTGTTGGTATATCAAAATAATTGAAATTACACAATGGGTTAATATTTAAAAGAGATGAATTTTTAACATAGTATGGGTCTGGAATACATAGGGTAGTGGCATATGACTTCTGATTATCAGTTTTTGGATTAAAAGAATACAAGAATTTATAATTTTGGAAAATAAGGTTTTTTGAAAAATCTATTTGTAACTTAAATATATAAAATGTTGGTAAACCTAAAATAAGATATTCTATTGGACTATCACAAACAAACATTTCTTGATACCTTGTAATTTTTCCTAAGGTAACCCAACCAATATTTTGTATAATGGGTAACTAAATCCTTCTACCTGACCTATTCTTTCATTTGGGGAATTGTCTAATATTTTATAATAAATAGAGTTTAAATATTTTAAAGGGATAATGGAAATAGATGATGCAGTGTCAAGTACACAAGGTAAATATATTTGGTTTATAAATACAGAGAAAAGTAATAATGTTCTACCTGGGTTGATGCGCTTCGGATGATTATTGTTCATAATTGGGCAGTCTCTATGGAAATGGATATGGTTGGGTAGCTGGTGTGATGCACATATCTTGCAGGGGTATGGAGGCTGGTTCATTGATTTGTGGGGTTCTTGCTGGTGGTGAGCTGCTGCTGCTGTCCTGGGAAATGGTTGGAATTTATTAGTTTGGGAGTAGTTGGGGTTGAATCTTACTGGAGTAAATTGCCTGCTGCTTATACTGGTAGAAGGTTGTTGGGTTTCTTCTTCTTTATTTGTTGATAATTTTAATTGGGTTGTGATTTTAAACCATTCTGAGGGTTCTTGTATTCTTGCAGCTATTAGATATTTTTTGAAGTGGTTTGGCATTCCATCTGTAAGTGCCTCTAGTAAAAGTGTTTTTCAAGATTTAGTTTATTGCCTAAGGCAGATTTTTCCCTAAAATATTGTTCAAGATCATTTTTATCATTATATTTTAAATTTAGAAACTTACTAAATAAATTTAAATCTTTAATTGTGAAATTTATTATTAATATTTGTTCTAAATCCCCCCAATTATCTATATCTTGTAATTCTTCTATATAATAACTGAATGCTTCTCCCTCGAGATAATTTGATATATTATTTAGTGTAAAGTCTTCATCAAGAAGTTTATGTAGACATTTTTTGTTAAAGAATTTGAGCCAAGATATTATGTCTAAATTTTGACCATTAAATTTCGGTATTTCTATAGTACTTGGATTAGGCGTCATGGCATGTTCTACATTCCTTTGTTTGCGCGACATTTTGTGAAAATAGTTTCATAAAATTTGAATAATAATTTATTTAGCAATTGGGTTGAAATTCAGGTAATCCTGTCGGCTTATTGTTATGAATATTTTGTTGTTGTTGTTAGATAAAGGGTTGATAAGACAAAGGATCGATAAGATAAAGGGTTGGTGCAGTCGTGATAAAAAATATAATTATTTACCGTCAAGTAGCTTTTATTTTCAATTATTTGAGGAAAGATTACACATTAGTTATTTTCACATTATATAGAATTTATAAAGTTAATCCTATATTAGTGATTTAAAAGGATAGATATGTTAACTACGCATATTTACAACAAAACTATACAACAAAAACTGAAAGTCTTTCTAAAAACGATGATAACAAAAGCAAAATTATCAATGAATAAAATAAAATATATATTTTTAAAATATAGAAATTTTTGAGTTTTTAGATTATATAATATATATACTCAAAAAGGCTCATCCTGACCGCTCACATGGTCCATTTTAAATGGTAGAGCGCCGTCTATACATATATATATATACAAGTAAAGGTTATAATTTATTATAAGATCAAACTAACATATGCGAAATTGTAACCTGGCACATTTCTATATTTGAGTATTTATCCGAAACATTCGGAAGAATTCAACCATATGAACCTAATTTACATACGCCTGTAGATAGAGGCGAATAAAGCATTATCTCTGAATACACCAGACTATATTTTTATTATTCGTAAATAAATTTATATTTTAGTCAATATAGTAATATGGAAAATAAAGTGATAATTATTTCCCAAAAGCTTATATTTAGGAAAAACGTTTTCTATGTACACTTAATATTAATTTCAAATCAATTTGTTTGCCTTTTTTTTCAAAAAGACACGTTTGGGCCATTAATATTTAACAATTAAAACAATTAGATCTCCTAGGATTGTGCAATGTCACCCGGAGTGTCCATGGGGACATCACTTCCTTCTAATCAAGCCATGATTGGTGGGGACTCTCTTATGGGCGCGGCGTCCTAAGGAACATTGATAGCTAGCCGGTCTAATGGCGGAGAGATCTCTCGCGTGACTGACTCCCTAACATGTAAATTGGGTCACTCCTCTTTCTCTCTGCTCTAACCTCAGGCTAGTTTCTCGTGGAGCTCTTTTTTTTATTATCATCCCTAGTACACGAGGTGCAGGCCATGATATTCATAGTGGGTAGAAGTTGGCGACTGATTTTACTGAAAGTGCATCATATGTCTACACATATGAATGCAATTCGACTTTGCGCCTACAAATGTGTCAGAGCTCCGTTTGGTTACTTGCATTGCTGGCGGGGTTGGACTTTTGCAAGAATCGGGGTCCATTGGAGCATTTTTTAAATTAGAAAAAGTGCCAAATGCGGAATTCAATCCCGAGTCATAGCGGTCAAAAACCAAAGGTTTGACCACCCATCCTCAATAAACAATATAACAATAACAGTGAGTGTAGGCAACCAAATGCTTTGGTACACTTATAAAATGTCTAATTGATTCTCCGATGTCTGTAGATAAGTGATTCACTTGGAGTAAAATTAATTTCAAATTATCCAACATGACTATCATGGCCTGTATGTACTTGGGATAGGTTTTAAAGAAATGATGCCTCAGGTCAAAATTAATAAAAATATAAACGGGCAAATAAATTTTAGCATCAATTAATTAGAGAATGTATAAATTAAATTAATTTAATGAATTATTCTCTCTTCGATATTTCTCTATATCGAGTATTAAATTTATTATTTTACGTATGCATGCAAAATTGATAACTGATAGTTGAAAAAAAAAAGTGTTATTAAAAATAAACGTATAATCAAATTTAAAAAGAAAACTGTTCCATAAATTAATTATTTAATTAAAAACAATTATTATTCACTAGGTAATTTAATTAGGTATCTAAATATTAGATTGAAAATTTAGACTAATATTGGCAATGAGAGCTTTCAGACGTTCACCATTTGAAGATGCACCTGAACACTATATATTTTGAAAGCAAATATAATGTTAAATCTAGTGTTCGAATTTGAGATGTTTCAAGATTCACATACCCCCAATTCTACTATTGAATGCAATGCTCAAAACTGCTTTCTAAAGGTTTAGACATATGGTATCCTAATAATAAAAAGGTAGTCACTAAGTATATATCATTATGACGGCTTTTTTGCAACACGTCTACCTGGGACAACGCATAATATTACAACTTTTTCATTGGCAAACAATGTAAGTCCTGGTTCATCAGTGGGAGCTTCTTCTAATACAACAACAACTGCTTTATTAGGACATTTCAGTCCTGTAAGGACTCACCATACATCATTTTCATGAAGAAAGGAAAAAAACATAAAGGAGAGAAGGGAAAATGAAAGGAAAAAAATTATTCAACATAACTATACAAATTAACTATAGATGGAAATTGTTCTGTAATTTTAGTTCTTAGATATTACCTTGTTTTCTAACGCTTTATAAAATTAAACAATTCTATCGCTATATATTTTTTCTCGGACATTATTCTGATTAGCTGAACTGGGTTCACGTAGACTTGGATAATGTTCTTTAATATCTTATTCCGTTCCTTGTTAACAATAGTGCTTCTTCCAATACTTGAACAGCTCCATGTTAAGACCACAGCTCTCATGTTGCCAGGTACTGTTCATATATCTATCAAGTTCAAGTCAAAACTTGTTTATTTTAGGAGGCGGAATATGAATTAATGGCCATCAAATATGATATAACCTTTCTAATATTATATAATACGATTAACATAATTTTATTGACATCTTGTCAATACATTCAAAGGTGCACTTATAATATTATATATTAAAAACAAAATTGGCATGAGGTTTTAGATGGCAGAGTGCCATCTAGTGGAACAAAAATCAACTAAAGGTTGATTTAGCTTGTTCCAATAAATATTTGGCCAATTTCTTGAAAAATCAAGAAAGATTAACCACGTACGCGTTTCGTATTATATATAAATAAGATATATTCTTATTAAATCTTTTAATTTTTTTTAATTTTACACAATACCCTTTTTTCTGAAACCTGTTTTAAAATATATATATTCACAAAATTTATTGTTGTAATAATTCTATCTATATATTATCCCTCAACCCATAGTTTGGTCTCTGGAGGTCTAGGGAATATTCAGTCTCGTAGGTTTATGTCAGTGAGTTGTACCAAGTGTATGAAGTTTCCTTATAGTACAAAAGTGAAAAATATTTGATATATAGTGACCTTTATTCAACAACAAGTGTGAACAAATTGCCTCGAAGCATTCTTTCTATGGCTAGCCTCTTGATAGTATCAAAGGGTCTTCTTCCGAAATTGTCAATGAATTCTATTCTCGTTCTTTATCTTCCGGGTTTTCTCTCCTTCAATATATCAATTTATACAAGAAAAAAAAACTTTCTTTAGAGATCTGGGTTTTTTAATTACAATTCCCGGAGGTCAATTTTATTAAATCCATTCTCCCTATTGCACAAGTCTTCTTTCAATGAGATTCACCCGCTATTCTAGAGGTCTAGGGAATATTCAGTCTCGCAGGTGTATGTCGGTGAGTTGTACCAAGGGTATGAAGTTTCCTTAGTATAAAAGTGAAAAAAAAAATTGATTTACAGTGACCTTTATTCAAGAAACACGAGAACACCAAGTGTGAACAAATTGTCTCTATTTCCTTAAAAAAAAATGACCACCGACATCAAAGACTTGCTACTTCAAGTTTATTCCGTGAGTGTATGTATGTACACGGATTTTATAAAGTAGCTGAGTCATTAATGTATCGTTATATGAAAAATTGTATTAGATATTTCTATTATTCACCTCTATGATCCGTAAATAATCTTACTAAAACTCTCCTTTAACGGGAGAAATGACCTTTATCTTTTTAGATCAATATCCTCCCGGCAAAATTTCCATCTATATTTCAGCCATAGATTTGGCCTGGCCACTTTGCTAGCTAAACACCTCTTTGGCGGGGTGTGAAGATTTACATTAGATCCCTTGTGGATCTCATGGAATAAAGTCCGCCCTAGGCTGACTGTCAGAGCGTCATCTAGTGAAACAGAAATCAACTAAACGTTGATTTAGCTTATCCCCTGGATTTTCCAACGTTTTTTTCTATTATTTTTCACATTATTCTATATTAGAGCAAAGTATTTATTATTTTATGTACAAACTAGCCGAATGACCCGGGCAACGCCCGGGTTTTACCCGATTAAATGTTTTTATTCAAATACTATTCGTTACAATTATAAATTGGCGCCGTGGATGTCACTCTTGTGAAACGTCCCGCTAAAAACTTTGTGTCTGAGAAGCGATATTTTTATAGAGAGATGATCTGGCTTTGTGTCTTCTGCTCGAATGATTTTTTTTATGTTTTAATTACAATTACAATTATTTTATTTCCAAAGCGCTATATCCCGCAAGGGATACTTGCGCCAAACAAGGAGAAAAGTTTATTTACATAAGTTATTTACATTATTCAACGCATGAAAACATTAGAGATCCAGATTTTGTAGAAAGTTTAGAATGTATTTACAAAATGAATTAAACTTTAAATATGATTTTTTATCGGAAATCAAATCGTTAAGTTCACAAACAACTAGTTCATTCTTCATTCTATAATCTTGAAATGCTGGGCAATCGATCAGTAGATGTCTTGAGGTTTGTTCCTCCATACCACAAAAGCAACTTGAATCCTCCACTGCCTTTATTCTATTTAAAAAACCTTTTAAATTTCCGTGGCTTGTAACAAATTGAGTATTATAAAAATTTGGACGAAAGTATTTAGGGATTTCTTGGGGAAAAAAGCTTAAGAAAGTATTATTTGCTTCGTTTTTCAGAACATTCATTCTTGATTTGAGAAAGGTATCTATAATTCCTGGAATAAATGGGTCATATATTTGTTGATCATCTGTGGATAAGTTTCTCAGATCACAGATATCATGATTCTGGATTCGATAAAGTCTGAGATCAGAAGAATGTTGGCCAAACTATGAACACAGCTATATGATGTGGATTTATAGGCTTGTGTACACCATATTAGTATTTGATATTGGGTTGAATTTAATTTTTTGTAAACATTTTTTATTTAAATATTTGAACCAAATTTCGGCTCCATATGTAAGTATTGGTCTGAAAATGGATTTATATAAAGTTAGCCTTTTCTGGGTGCTTAGACTCCAAGATTTCTCACAAATTGAGAAGAGATACTTTTTAAAACGTTTTGTACGATTCACTATTTCTTCTATGCGGTATGTAAAATTTATTTTGCTTCTTCTTCTGTGATTTGCAATTATTATTCCTAAAATTTGGTCTTCAGAGTTGGCATGATTCTTTCATTATTAAATTTGATTGGGATTTTTTCTTTGTTATGTAGATAAAGTATATTAGTTTTTTTCTAGACTTATTTCAAGTTTGTTACTCCTACACCATACATCAATCGTATTTAATGCCTTTTCTATAACTAATTTCAGTTCTTTGCAATTGTTGTGCCAGCATATAATTGATACATCATCTGCATAACATACCACTTCACTATTAGGAACTTGATATTTGATCAAAAGATCGTTTAGTAATATTATCCATAGTAGTGGAAATAGCGGGCCACCCTGCGGATATCCCTTTTGTAATTTGTTTATTTATTGTTAAGTTCTCATATGTAAATTTCGTTTTCCTCGATTTGAAATATGATTGAATAGTCCTTATTAAACTTTCCGGCAAATTATCTTAATCTATTATTTTTAAAATCGCAGGCCACCATGCGTTATCAAAGGCTCCCGCAATATCTATTGTGAGTAGAGCTGTCAGTTCTTTGGTTTTGTGTTCCATTATTATATCGATTATATTATTTAAGGCTGTAATAGTAGATTTTGATGAATCCATGCTGTTTGGGACTTAATAAATTGTTTTGCATATAATATCCATATATTTTCTTTTTAATAACCTTTTCGTAGATCTTAGAAAGATTAGATGTTAACGAAATAGGTCGATAGCTTTTTATTGATTCGACGTTAGATTTGTTTGGTTTTATTAGAATTTTTAAAACTGTCGTTTTCCATTCCCTTGGAAAATATCCCATCTGAATACATTTATTTAATAACGAATGTAGCACCGGAAGTAACAGAGTCTTTGCGTATTTTATCATGTTATTACTGATATTATCTTGTCCTGGTGACTTTTTAACATGCTATTGTCAATTATATATTCTATTTCTTCGGTATCAATATGGATAGCACTTGAATTCCTTAGAAAAGGTTCGTAACTTCTAACCATTTCTTGTTGACTAGCCGAGTGACCCGGGCAACGCCCCGGGTTTACTCGAAGGGCCCGCAGGTGAGAAACTATAGGCATTGGTTCCTATGCCTAAAAAATTATTTAAAATGAAAAAAGAAGAAAATACTAACAAATCAGAAAATAAAAGTGCAAACAACACATCTACACTACTTCAAGAACATGAGAGCACATGCACTGTGTAACCATACGTGTACCATTCGTAAAGACCCTGCTTAGGATTAAAATTCTCCGAAGCATAACAATACAACCAACTCATGTTTGCTAAGCAATTTCAGGAAAGAAACTATAGGCATTAGTTGAAGAGTTTAAATAAATATATTTTGAGTGAAAAAATGACACAAATCAGCAAATAAAATTGCAAAAAATGCTACTATATCGCAGATAAGACAACATATAAAAGGAATGAAAATATTTAAAGGACCTCATTAAAACTACATTTCTAGTTTTATATATACAATATAACCTCGATAATTCGACCATGTTTTGTTGTCTTGACCTACAGCCTATCATATAACAAAGTGTAATTCAACACTATCGATAATTCGACCATTTTAAATTTCAACAATTGTTTGTTGCTCAAATATAACTTCACTGCTAAAAAGGTATTGCAGAGAAAATGGCTGACATTGTAAATGTACAAAATGTATGTATAGAGCAGGGGAATAATAAATAAAGACCAAAATCAAATTAATTGATAATAAATAGATTATTGCCAAAAAAAAATACAAAAAATATTTTTTTCTCCTTTCTTATCTTCACTCAATCATATTAGAGTGTCAAGCTTGTAAAGCTTGAAATTAACAACCATCACGATTGGGTGAAGTAGAATGCGTCTGCCTTTGTCATCAAGACTGGGAGCACTACTCAGTGGCAGGCCACTGACTTAGCTCCAAAAGAATGTATCCCTGGATTAGGAGCCCTTACAAGGTACTATTAGCCCGGCCAGCTGAGCCCAGGTTTTTTTAGTGAGCTTGTTACTGCTCCCCCTCCTCCTTTTTCATCCTGGCTTGGGACCGGCAAAGGCGGAGTTTTTTTTCTTTCAGGTGAGAAACTTTAGGCATTGGTGAAAAGTGTAAATATATATTCTGGAAATGAAAAAAAAAAGATAAAATAAATCAGAATATAAATTTACAAACTATATTTCAGAGGAGACGATTTATAATAGGAATTCATTTAAATGACCTCATCAAAAACTACATTTTATATATACTTGGGTTCAACTTTACATGTATGCTATCCAAAGTTCGCACACTTGAAAAAGTCACATAAAGTCGTCTGTGCGTAAACACAGGCTCTTGTAGCAAAGGTTTGGCCTTGAGCCCTCTTTATAGTCATATATTTCAGACATTATACAGTGTGTTCAACTTTGGGTACTGTCAGTATATGTGCTTCAAGGACATGAGAGCACATGCGCTAGAACACCATACCTGTTCCATCGCAAAGATCCTATAGGCATTGGTGAAAGTGTAAATAAATATTTTGGAAATGAAAAAAAATTGCAGATATGACAACATATTAAAGGAATAAATTCATTTTAAAGACCTCATTAAAAACATAAAGTCGTCTGTGCGTAAACACAGGCTCTTGTAGCAAAGGTTTGGCCTTGAGCCCTCTTTATAGTCATATATTTCAGACATTATACAGTGTGTTCAACTTTGGGTACTGTCAGTATATGTGCTTCAAGGACATGAGAGCACATGCGCTAGAACACCATACCTGTTCCATCGCAAAGATCCTATAGGCATTGGTGAAAGTGTAAATAAATATTTTGGAAATGAAAAAAAATTGCAGATATGACAACATATTAAAGGAATAAATTCATTTAAAAGACCTCATTAAAAACAACAATTCTATATTTTTATATATACAATATAATCTAATTAATTCAACACACGATAATTCGACCATTTTTGGATGTCTCGACCTACGGCCTATCATATGACAAACTAATTCGACACTTTCGATAATTCAACTATTTTGGAAAATCAAATTTCAACAGTTGATATTTGTCTAAAACCCCTATTATTAACAACATATTAGACTGCAGAGTGCAAAAATATAGAAAAGTGTATGTATATAATTGTATGCATATATTTGTATGTAAATAATTGTATGTATAGATCAATGAGTAAAATAATTTTTTTTTGCTTATCCTTAGTACACGTGGTACAGGCCTTGATAATCATGGTGGGTAGAGTAGGCGACTGCTTTAACTGTAAGTACACCACATGTCTAAACATGTGAAAAGCAGTTCGACTTTGCATTTACAAATGTGCCAGAGCCCCGTTTGATTACTTGCGCTTGCTGGTGGGGTTTGACTTTTGCAAGAATCGGAAGCCATTGGAGCATTTTTTTTTTTTTCAGAAAAAAGGTGCCCAATGCGGGAATCGAAACCGGGTCGTAGCGGTCGAAAACCAACGGCTTAGACCATCCTTCCACCAACCCCCAGTAAAATAAGTAAAGTAAAAAGAAGACCAAAAATAAGTGATAATAATTTATTGAATAACAAATAAAATAAAAAATCTTTCAGGTGAAAAATTATAGGCATTGGTAAAAAAGTAAACAAGAGAAATAGCAATTGGGGTTTGTGTCTGCGGCGAGTCATATTAGCACGCCTAGCTGTTAAGGGAGTGAGTCTTCCACGGCCTTTTCGAGGCATGACAGAAGACGCTGAAAAAAAAAAAGGTAAAATAAGAACCAAGCAGAGGAAAACTATAAAACTGAAAGCCAGGACAGGCATAAAAAGAAAATTCCAAGCATGTGAGGAAACAATTGATGAAAAAAAAAAGGATTCCAAAAAAATACTGCAAAAAAGAAACCAGACACAAAAAGCAACAATTGAGTACACAAATACAGCATCAGCCTATTTATGAGAAGAAAAAAAAAACGACAGACACAAAAATGGAGCTAAATTTAAATGAAAAACTATAACAGATCAAGTAATCAAATCAGGCATTATGAAAGATACTGTAAAAAAGAAAATCAGACAAAAGAATAAATGAGATTTTATTCTTTAGTTCATTTATTAAATAAGACACAAAAATGGAGCTAAATTCAAATGAAAAACTATAACAAATTAATTTAAAAAATAAGACCTAATCCAAATGTCACCATCATCAGACAAAAGAAAAAATGAGATTTTATTCTTTAGTTCATTTATTCTTTTGTCTGATGCTGTTTCTGAAACGTCACACACTATTAAATTATTTGGATTAGGTCTTATTAATGAGAAAAAAAAGATGCCAAAGAGAGATGAAAATATGCCAAAAAAGATAACCAGATACAAAAATTGTGCTAAATTCAAATGAAAAACTATAACAAACATTTATAAAAGATAATTATTATAGAATAAAAGTAATAATTCAATCTACAATTCGAAAAATAATATAACCTCAGCCTATTTATGAGAAAAAAAAACGTTGCCAAAGACATTAGGAAAGATACTGCAAATAGAAAACATACACAAAAATTGAGCTCTATTTAAATGAAAAACTATAACAAAGTACTTACAAATTATAATCATAATCAAATGAATCAGAAATATATATTATAAATAGCGAACCCGGCCACGCGTTGCTGTGGCTAAATTGTAATATGTTAAATTAACATTATACTAAACTATTCAGTACAGTAAAGTTAATATTCACTTATAAAGATAAAAATGTTTTAGCCGATCTAAAGCCCTACGGGATTGAGAATGGAACGTTACGTTAAAATTTGAAAGAGATTTTTTATATATATCGATAATATAGCCCTTCATTGTAATCATTGATTATAATCACTGCATTAATAAATGTCAGTGAACTCGTTTATATGTATTGTTTTTTTTGTTTTCGAGATATTCTAATAGAACGTTCAACATTTTCTGTTAAATAATAATATATGCACAAACACAGAATATAATAACTATGTCTTAATTTCGCTATAATTATTGTATAAATATTATTCTAAAATAATTCGCCAGAAATCGTCCTGATAGTATACTAAACAACTTCCCAAAGTTTCATGGCAAACATCTGAAATAAAATAATACTTTTAATACTTTGCTACAATATTAAAAAGAGGGGGGCTTAGGTGTTTAAAATGTAAAATGTGCTCTAAATAGTATTACATAGAGCCTTCATAACAAACATATTTAAAATAAACCAATCAAAATATAATAATGCTGTAAAAACAGACCTTTCTACAATAATATAAAAGAAACGAAAATAAAAAAAGACACCCACGCTGAGCCTCGAACCTAGGTTTGTTACAAATATTATTAAAAAATTGTGTATGTTAAATTTTATTTTAAAAAGCCTACATTTTAAATAAAATAATATTTTTAATAATTTGCTACAATAATATAAAAGAAATGAAAAAAAAAAAAACACCCACGCTGAGCCTCGAACCTAGGTTGCGGGGGTACGAAGCTGCGTACCTAACGTATAGGCTAAGCTTGACGTTACAAATAAGATCATGCGAGGCTATTTAAGGCCATAGGTCTACCGCGAGGGGGCGCTGATTGCGAGTGAATCTACGTTTTATCGTAAATAAAAATGCAACGAACGGTTATTTCTAAATAGTAATTAGCCAGAAACCATCCCGGTAGTATACTAAACATCTTACCAAAGTTTCATCACGATTGGTTGTAGTAATAAGACAAAAGAACGCATTTCAAAACAAAAAAATTGATGATGATAAATGCAAAAAATCTACGATTGTAAAATAGATTAAATTAAAAAATAAAAATAACTGTTAACATTTGGAAAATAAAAACAGGCCTATCATATGAAGAAAAAAATAACGAAAATTTTGGTATATAGATCGTTATGTGTAGTTCAGAATCTTCGGAGGAGATAGCTCAGGACTTTACAATGGAAAACTCTGTTACGGTATTATCTATATAGATGGTTGTCTTGATCAATTCTGTTATCTGCAATTAATACATTTATTAGGTCTGTAATGCGTTTTTCTTTTTCTGATTCTTGATTGTTATCTATTATGGGAAGTCCTTTTTGTTTGTTTGAGGATTTGAGCTTTTTGAAAATTTTATATACGTTACCAAAAGGATCATTTGATTCATTTTCTTCGATGAAATTTTTCAAACTATTTCTCTTTGCTTTCTTTATCATATTATTAAATTTGTTTCTGACTTGTTTAAATCTTGTTGCATCGATAGTCTTACTGTGATAAAATAAGTTTCTTACATAATTAAAATGTGTTTTCATTTGTTCAAGTTCTTTATTCCACCATTTTATACCTGCATCGTATGTGTAGTTGTTTGATTTTACTTTTAATGATATGTAAGCTGCTTCTATTATGTTATCCGTGAGTTTGTTTACAATTTTATCAATATCCGTGCAATTTTCCACCATATCTGCCTCGTTCTTTAATTTGATAAATTCTTGATACTTGAGATTTTTGGAAAATTTTGTCCAGTTGGCGTGTTTTTCATTGAATTTCCATGTAGAATTCTGTTTATCTTTTATATAATTGAATTTTGAGTGAATTTCAAATTGAATAGCCAAATTATCAGAAATATTCGTCAGTGATGAGGTGGTCCAATGTCTGATCATATTTATTGAAAGTCTATTCGAGATTGTTAGATCTACTATACTTGCCCCTCTACATGTTGGAGTTTTATCGTTGTGAATGTACAAGTGATTTTCATTTATTATTGTTTGCAATTTGTAACCATTTGAATTTGTTATTTTGTCGAACCAGATTGGATGACGGGAATTGAAATCTCCGCATAGGACTATTGGGTTATTTTAAAAAGTATTAATCAAATTTCTTATAAAATCTAAGTGAGTATCATTACAGGAATTGGGATGAAAGTAAAAATTTGCGATTACTACAAACGAATTTGAGGTTATGACAGATATTGCAGTACAGAATTGATTCGTAAAATTATCTAATTTTTTGAATTTTATATTTTTATTTACAATGACTGTTGCTGTGTAAATAATTTCTGAAGTATTTGAATAAATTATTGGTGAGTCTAAATCGAAAATAACCTGTTTATTTAAAACATATGGTTCCTGAAGTAGTATAATATCGGGTGGATTATTATTCGTTGAAATTGTAAGTTCGTTTAAAGCTGTCATACTTTTTCTAATATTCTGTTGTAAACATTTTGTTTCCTCTATGTGGTAGAGCAGTGATCATCATGATTACACAAAACTGAATTCGTTATTTATTCCTCTTCTTAACCGATGATATATTCAGTTCTTCTCACTGGTCTATCAACCTGCAGTTTATATTCAGGACAGTCATTCGTATTTGGTTTATGGTTAATCGGACTATTCCTAAGTCTTGAATTCTTTGAACAGTTATGACATCTTAACTCTTTGGTACAGACGTGATTGCCCTGGGTTCCACAGATGCAACATATTTGTACATTTGGACATTCTTTTGTTTTATGGTTTGGATTAAACTGAAAACAATTTTGGCATTGTTTTACTAGGATTTTATCTTGTATCTGACAACGTTCTAGGTCTGTATATAATGTATTGTTCATTCTTTTCATAAGTTGATAGGCTTTTGGGGAAACTCTCAGGACTATGCTTTGGGTTGGGGTGTGTTAGATTTCATTACGAATAATATCTTGATTTCATCTTCCATTCCGTTCAACTCCTGATTCATATTACAAATAGTGTTTACAAATGTGGTTGTATCGGTTAGTTTGGAAACGTTTTTCACCACCACTGTTGGATATCTTTGCTTTGGAACAAATATTTTGCTTAATGTTTTTAATTCCTCAGATTTGTTCAATTCCTCTTGAAGTGAATTCATCTCTGTCATATTAGGCAATTTTATAATTACTGCGTTTTTTGTGTTAAACATTTTGTTGATTTTTATCTTTGTGCCCCTGTCTCTAATTTTCTTTATATCCTTAGAAATAGCCTGTATTATGGTTGAAGTAGGTTCATTGTTGGCTGGTGTTGCCATAAGCGTGAATTCTCTATTTTGAATTTGCTGATGTTTTACGATCAAATCTGATACATTTTCTCTTTTTGCAATTTGTGCATAAGAAGGTCTATAAACTGAAATATCCTTTGTTATTTTATCAATCCTGCTGTCCATTACCTCTTTGTTGGCTTCGGTTATTGTTTCTAGTGCAAATTCCTTTTTTATTTCTGTTATAGAGGAAATACCATCTTTTATTTGGTTTATATTTGTGCCAAGAAATGTCAGATCATTTTTGGTTAAATTTTTTTGAATACTTTTAAATTCATTTGTGAAGTATTCAAGAACTTCATCAAGGTTTAATTTAATTGAATCTACAGCTGATTCCATTTATTTAGTTTCGTATAAGAATCTAAAATAAAGAGCAGTAAATTTGCATATTTTTATAAAATGAAATTTTTGCATAAAGTTTACGGTAGTAAATTTAATTGTATAACTCATTCATTCTAAATTTAATTGTGTTTATTTAAAAATCCAATAGTTTCAGCAAAGAATAATGTAGTATTACAATGACTAATATTTAACTGAATATCTATATTAATAAAATGCAAATTTCATAAGTGTTGTTCACTAAAGACTTTCGTTACAATGCATCAATTTCGACCAAATTTTCAACATTTATGTAAATCGAGATGGAGCAGGTTTTGCTTAACATCAAAATATTTTTCCCTAACATTAACATGCGTAACTTCGCTGTTATCGATTAAATACAAAAAAAATCAACAGAGTTAATTTTATTTATATATAAATACAAAATTAAATTTCAACAGAGTTAAATTTTTTACATACTAGCTAATAATCTCAATCTAAAAAATATTCAAAGCAAGCAATTTTAAGATAACACCATATGTAAAACAGTCGGCCAAGAAAACAAATAACGTGTAATATATATATAATAAATATAATATATATAATATAACGGTATAATAAAGGTATAAAGAAATAATGAGCCTATCGTTCAAATTTATAATTGTAACGAATTGTATTTTAATTAAAACATTTTAAAAACACACAGTTTGGAACGGGACGTTTCACAAGAGTGACATCCATGGCGCCAATTTATAATTGTAACGAATAGTATTTGAATTAAAACGTTTTTAAAATATATACGCACTCGGGTAAAACCCGGGCGTTGCCCGGGCCATTCGTATTATATAAATATATAATAAAAAATATAATGTAATGAATATTATTATCATTATTATCATAATAGTCTATGTTCCGGAAAATTATTTTCAATAATATTCGTTAGGCAAACTTTCACTCAGATAAAACCCGGGCGAAGCCGGGTACACATCCGCTAGTATAATATATAATAATATGATATAAACAATTTTCAAAACAAATATTTACCGGAGCCAAAAGATGATCTGGCTTTGTGTCTTCTGCTCGAATGAATTTTTTTATGTTAGAATTTTGTTCCTGCATACTAAAAATGGACTGGCTTCACCCGTGGTCCCTGCTTTTTGGAATTTTTCCCGATATAATTCCCGATATAAACATGATACAGCAATAGTGTCATCATCATTTTCTGACTAAAAAACAACTATTTTTGCCCAGAACCTGTCAATTTCATTTTTATTGGCTAAATTTCCGATAAATATATCTTCCAATTTTTTCTCTATGTCGTGTCAAAACAAGTTTTACATGTAAATTAGGTCAGCTGATATTACTTCCCATCTTTACCGCTAGAGGCACTGCTTGCGAGTGAAAAGGCAAATATGCAACGCAATTTGCAAATAACTCGAATAATATTCGGGATAGAGACCTGTAATTTTCACTATATTTCCAGCTTCTTCTATATATACTGTTAAAATTTCAGTCAGATTAGTTACGTATTGTGGACGTGTATAGCCGACATAGGAACAAACACACACACATACATACATACATACATACACTGACTTTTATATATATAGGGATTATTAATCATGTTTTTATATTTTATTATTCTGGGGAAACTTCCCTCATCGATTCTCTTTTATTTTATCAATTTTAATCGGCAATTTTGTCTTAAATAAATTGCTGTGTCATCCTGAAGTTTGTTTTTCTTGAATATCTACGTTATAATATATACATTGTATATGCAAACAATAAATATGGCACGTTAGAATCCGAGCGTCAAATATAATTTTATCAAACCTAGGAATTGCATTCATTATGTTTAAGGTTGTAATTTATCAAAGAAGCATATATCAGAAATAAATCTAACATACACACTTTGAAGTATCTCAGTATATTATCTTTTTCAAATGACTCATAGATAAAACTTGATTTTTTTTAAAAACGATTTCTCTAAAAAAGTGAAGTTTTAAACATTTTTCTTTGACATGTATACATTATTCAAATTTATAGTTTATTTGGGTGATTGCATAGCTTGCTCTTTGTTACTTACTCCTCCTATGATATGATAAAATATATATTTTAAAGGGAAATACACAAATAGATGTATAGACAGGATTGGCCAGTGAGCTCTTCTGTGTTTATAATATGAGGCTGAATTAAGAATGAAAACTTATTCCATGTATAATAATATCTAACATATATAATAACTATTTAATATATTATGTAATATTCAAAATAATGTCAAATATTTCTATCGAAGGAGACACATTTCATATCAACCAGTAATGGAGTTTATACAATAAATAAAAATATATAATAAAATATAAATATGATATATTTTGACAAGAGATGGCAACTGAAATATTGTTTTATAAAATAGTTAGATATATTTAAATATATATGCATATAATAATTTTATCTCATTTTATATTCTAAATATTTATACCAAAAAATATTTAGAATTTTAAACATATTTTATATATTTTTTCAGTTCATAATATAAAATTATAGTTTCTTTTTTGTGCGCCCCCAATTACATACAAAGAAACATTATAAAAAGAGGATAAACAGGTTTTCTATGAGAATATTGGTTATCTCTCTCTTGTCAAACTAGACGCTAAAACTAAGGGATATATAATGATATTCTCGGCAAACTAGCGGGTCAGAGACAAAGCCATAATTCCAGCTTTGGAAAATTTAGAAAGCTAACTGAATATCATAGTTTCGAGCTAATGGTCCTCATTAGTCGAAGCCGGTATGATTTCTAGAAAAATACAAGGGATCAAATGAAATATAAATTTGCCGAAGAGTTATTTGTCACTGACCCTAGACTGCTAGTTTGCTTAGACGGTCAATATATGGCGATTAGATATAGCGTCTATTTTGACGGTGAAGAAGTAACTTATTTGAATAGATCAATATTCTCCCGTAAATATTCCATCTCCGCTATCTCAATAAATGGTGATCACTCTCGAAAGTCTTGTATAAGTAGAATATTTAACCAAACCAAAAACGGCTTTCCTTTTTTTGCGTTTCATATAAAATATACATATTTGTCCTTTTCGTATTAATGTTCATATTCCGGGCTGGAAACTATGATATTGATTCCAAATTATGTTGAAAGTAATTTAATTTGGACAATTCCATAACTTTTCACCTCAAATATAGCGTAGGAAATATCAATAACAAAAAATGATTTATTTAAAGATCTTGTTTTATATATACTCGTTTCGTAGTCTAAGAAGAAGAAAAAACGAACATTAGTTATTGTATCAAAAATAACGAAATAATCAGGTATGCAAAGTCTTAGTGATAAGCCAAAAACGCTGTGTTTCTTTTAATCTCTCTCTCTCTCTCTCTCTCACTTTCTTTGTCATTTTTAAACTATATTCTCTCTTTTCACGTTGAACCGTAGAGAACTGGTAGTACAAATGAACACAGGTGGCAATAGAGTGGACAGATAATTGTTTATATTACAGTATAGGAGACCGTCTAAAACGTCTAATCCATAGAATTGGTTTCTTCTAACACTTCTCTGTCATTCCAAGCCAATTCATGGAGAGATTTTAAACTAAACTGAGTCTCTTATATGGGACCACCTCCAGTAAAGACCGGGTTTAATCAAGGTTTTGGTCTATGGTCGCTTACGGGAGGTACTATTGTATTACTCTAGAACTCTATGTATGTCTAGCTGTGATAAACACAAATAGATAAGCTATATTAGCTCCATGGCTTAAAAATATGATCACAGTGTGAAGATTCAGTTTTCAAAGACAAAATTTGAACAAATTTGCAATTTTAAACTAAACTTTGCCAGAATTATTACTTAAGAGAATAGAAGCAATACATATTTTAAAACAATAAAATTATAAATCAACATTTATCAACGTGATTGTACCACTACGCTGAAATTTTCTGCCAATAAAATTCCAGTTCAAGAAGTGGTATGTCTAAAAATACCTACTTTTTATCTTTATAGATAAATAATTAAACATAAGATCCATTGATAAATCTTCATTTGATATAAAATTGTATTATATTTACAATTATATGCTTTAAATATTTTAATGATACAAATCATATTTTATATGCAGAGGTGTATACATTTTAATAATTTGTATAATACTTTATCTTTCGTTACAAATTTTCAGTTTTTAATTCGATATATTGAAATATAATTAATTTTCAATTTAATAATATTTCTATGAATGAATTCTTGTTTGATATATTCCCCAGAATAAATATTTAGTTTTCTTAGAAATCGTAAATATTACTTTATATGAAATTAATTAAAGTCAAATAAAGGTTGTGCCTTCAAATTAATTTAGTTGCTGGTCTTTTTTCCAATTGTTTCCTTTCACTTGGATGAAGTTATTATATTTGAAGTGAGAAATAATTTGATTTAAAGAATTACACACACTAAGAGTAATTTATATCATTCCTAGGATTTTCTTGGTAGTTTTCTCACAATCTTTACGTAGTTACCTTATAGGCTCTCTCTTTGTTGTTGATAAATATTTAAAAAAATTATTAATGTTTTTATTTTTTTATATATATATGTCATGATATATCATACATATAGGAGATCCTTGTACGACTGTCGTTCGACAAGTCAGTTAAAAAAAATGTTTTTGAAAAATGATATTTTATTTTTTATTCTAGTCCCTATTTATCTCCATACCCCTGGTCCAGCGATGTTTTGAATTATTTTATTCCCTCGGAAAAGTTTGATGTTTCAAGGTCTTAAAAGTATATATCCATTTACATCGTCGACAACCTCTTCATTTGGGGAAAATTTCCACCCTCCCAGGCAATTCTTTATATTTGGGAAGAAGAAGTCACATGAGGCCAAATATGGGGAATGAGATAGATGAGGACCAATTGGGAATCCAATTCGAACATTTTGGTAGCTGCTACATTCTGCCTATGGTGCTTAGCATTATCGTGGTAAAAGGTATCTTTTTCCGAGTCAATCTAGGACGTTTGGCCCACATTTCTTCCTTTAATATATCCAAAAATGTTGCATAATACTCTACTCTTATTAATTTTTCATTTTATCAGGTATTCAATTAAACTTATTAATTGGAATCCCAAAAGACATTGGCCATTCCTTTTCCGGTTGGCACAACAGTCTATGCCTTTTTTGGAGCTCTTTCACACGGACCTGTCCACTGTTTTGACTGCTGTTTAGACTCTGGTGTGCAGCGGTGTATTCAGGTCTCGTCTAATGTCACAAAACGACGCCAAAAGTCCCTGGGATTTAGAGCGATCAAGAGATTGAGAGTGATCAACGATAAACACTGCTTAGAAATGTCTGTCCGCATGTGTTTGGTCGATTCTAACCAATCGCGGCACCCATCTAGCACACAGCTACTTCATCTGTAATTTTACATGGAGAATATAATGTAAACTGTCTAATGAGATGCATGTGGTCTCAGCTATCTCACGTATCTTCTCTCGTTGGTCTTCCATAACGATACAATAGATTTTTGATACAATTTCTGGCATAGTTATATCCCTAGGTCGTCCGGGACGTGGTTCATTTTGTGTTTATTTTCGGCCACGTTCAAATTCTTACATTCAGTAATAAATGTACATAAATGTGTAGGCGCCATCCCGACCAGAGAGCCGCAGACAAACGGATAATAATAAACAGAGTATGGAAGCTGAGCTCCCCAGAAAAAAAAGGGGATACACCGACGCCGAGGTCACGCCACTACGACGCGTCTTTTTTGTTTGTTTTTTTGTCTTTACCCCCCCCCCGATCGCTTGTTGTTTTGTAACTATTGTGTTGGAGCGGGTCGCTCCTTGAATAAATGCATTTTTTAGCTTATAATTAAATGGAATCCTCTCTTTCTTTTTCCCAGTAAGAGACGCCTACGGAAGCCAACATAATTTCAGAAGTGGGATAACCCTGAAGAAAGAAGAATTGCTGGAGTGATTAAGTAGCAACAAAGGATGCGCGACGCCATGTTGGATTAACCTAAAGAAGAAGCTGCAGCACGAATGGTATGTACGTAACCTTACTACCATTTATTTGAAAGTATTTTAAAGTATTACCATTTATTTGAAAAAAAAAGTAGCGGTAAATACACTGATAACCTAACTTGAAGAAACAAATAGAAGTATCATCGCAAAGTATCGCGGTATAAGTGTTGTCCCAAAATTACTAAAGAAAAGTTGATTCCGTTTAGATAAATAATTAAAACAGTACGTATCAGGTTTAGTTAGTTTTATTTTATAATTTTTTGTTTTGTTTATACTCTATCTCTCTCTCTCTCTTTTTTTAAAAATATGACTTATTTAGCCAGAGTAAAGAAATGTGATTTGAGCAAGTTGGCGTATGAACTCGGCGAGGTAGTACCGCGAGAGAGCAAGATCGTCGACTTAAAACGCCTTATCCTGAATAGTCAATCTTACGAAGAAGAATTCGCAAAGCAACTATTGGAGACTCTGATCGAGGAACGGGAACAAACAGAACGAGCAGAACGGGAGCGAATGGAACAAACAGCACAAACAGAGCAAGCAGAACGATAAGAACGGGAACGAAAAGAACAAATGGTAATGGAATTCGAGCTTGAGAAGCTGCGCATCCAGACTATGCATGGAAACAACGATCCGTCTCGCGGTACCAGTAATAACGCACATTACGAGATATGTAAACCAAGTACGAATCGAAGGACAGTGATTTGAGTTTCTATCTAATCCTTTTCGAACGACAGGCAAAGCGACTAGGGTTGGATGAAGACCAATGGGCATTCAGTCTTCTAGGATTACTACCTTACGAAATGACGCAATTAATCGCTCGGGAGACAGAAGGGCAAAGCGGCGATTATAGATTCGTGAAAAGGTTGCTCCTAAAACGGTACAAGTTGAGCCCCGAACAGTTCAGACAAAAATTCGAGAAGCACGATAAATCTCAAAAGGGTTCCTGGAGAGACTTCGCTTTCGAATTGCGAGGGTTTTTCAACGAATGGATCGAAGAAATGAACGTGGAAAATTTCGACGCTCTAAAGGATTTGTCCGTCACTAACCAGCTAAAGAAAAAGGTCCCAAATGTGCTGCGTAATCATCTCATTGACGATTGGACCAAGATAAACAACCCAGATGTGTTGGCGGATAAACTGGACGAGTACGAAAATGTTCGCGCCGAGATGGGACTTCCGCATTGGATTTCGAAACACACCATACCACCGTCGTTTCAGCAGAGATCTGCGAGATTTCCCAACCGGAGCGAAGTTAAAGAGACTGAACAAGGAACGAATGTTTCGAGTAGAGAGGCTGCAAGGAACGAAATCAGTGAAAAGTATCCTAAAACCCCGAGGAGAATGGTCAACCGTGCAATCAGAAACGACAAGGGAGAACCGAAGTGCTTCAAGTGCAATCAGTTTGGACACATTGCCAGAAACTGCCCAGTACCCAAGGCTACGTTGACATGCCGAGGATGCGGTCAAACGGGGCACAAGGAAAGAAATTGCACAAGACCCGAAGAAGGACTAAAAGTAGCCAACCTGGAAGTCGAAGGACTGAAGCCTGTCCCGCCAGATGTATATTTGAAGGACGTCAAGATCGACAACAAGGAGACCGTGAAAGCAATGATAGACACCGGGAGCATCAGTTTCCTTTTAAGAGAATCGGGCGCAAGAAGGATCAACGTCGACATCGAACCAGATTCGACTAGTCTGTACGGCATCGGTAACCAGACCGCACCAGCTGCCAGGACCGTTGGGAAGACGACAGTTGACCTGGAGATTGATGGCGTCGTCGGAAAATAAATCGCTGTATTCATTGTTAACGATGATGCCCAACCTTATGACCTACTAATTGGAAGAACATGGACGAATCTGCCCTACGTATCCTTCTCCAGAATCGATAAGGAACTGCATATTGGCTATTCAACCGAATTTCCGTTTGCTAATCTGCAAGAAGAAATAAAGTCGCGTCGCGTTGAACTGAGAGCAACCGAGACTGTTCAGTTGGGGAGCGACTGCATTAACTTTGCAAGTGCAATTACAGACAAGGTAAGGGACGGATACGTATTGTTCACAGGAGTAGACGACTGTGTCAATTCTCTATTGGAAGTGGTCGATGGAAAGACGACCGTACCCATCATCTCAATTGGCAAGGGCAATTTGAGAGTAAAGAAAAACCAATGCATAGGTCGAGTTGAACTGCTGAGCCCTGATGACATTGTTGTTAACCTGGACGTTTCAGAGGATTCGTTTCAGACTAAAAGTGAAGAGGGAAGGACAGGACCAGATGAAACGAAAGCGCCCCATACTGCCTGAGGACGTCAACATCAATCATTCTCTGACTCCGAAAGAGAGACAAGAAATCCTCGACGTATTGAATGAATATAGAGACTGTTTCGCTCTTGGTATGGGTGAATTAGGGTGAACCGATGTCACCAAGATGGACATTAAGGAGGTTGATGGAAGCAAGCCAGTCTGTCTGATATATATATATTGCGTATGATATTGTTTTTTACAGCACAATACAACAATGTTGGCAAGCCTCTCTAGAGTGGAATGTCGAGGTGACGATTGTCCGATTCATTAGTGCTGTAAAGACCAGGATATCCTAAAGGAAGTCTGTCTGAGACCGTACAAGACGACTGCAAGTGAACGCGAAGCAATCAGGGAGATTGTCAGAGAGTGGAAGGACAATGGAATAGTCACGGAAACTAGATCACCCTACGCTAGTCCCGTCCTACTTGTGAGAAAGAAAACTGGAGATCATCATTTGGTGGTGGATTATAGGAGACTCAACATTCAAACAGTTAACGACAAGTTCCCTTTACCGAGGATAGACGACCTTCTGGAAAGCCTACGGAATGCGAAATTCTTCACCACTCTGGATCTGGCGCATGGAAATCTGCAGATACCACTGACTGATAAGGCAAAACTAAAGACAGCATTCATCACCCCAGATGATACAGGTCAATTCGAAAGGATGATTTTTGGACTCGCCAACGCACCAGCAGAATTCCAAAGACTGATGCACACTGTTCTAGGTCCGCTGCTGAACAAGAAGGCATTCTGCTATCTCGACGACGTGATTATCCCGGCAAAGGATTGGCGGGAGATGATCGAAAGGTTGAGGGAAGTACTTGAAAGAATAAGATCAGCGAAGTTGACGCTGAAACCCTCTAAATGTGAGTTCGGAAGGAGGGAAGTTGAGTTCCTTGGGTATGTCATCAGTACAGGCGGACTTAAGCCAGGCCCAAGAAATATCAAGGCGATAGAAGAATTTCCAGAACCCAAGAATGTCCACACCATACGACGCTTTCTGGGACTGGCGAACTTCTTCAGACGATTTGTAAAGGACTTCGCGAGGAAAGCAGAACCGCTAAGCAGACTTACAAAGAAAGGTACACAATTTGAATGGAAGAAAGAACAGCGAAGGTCATTTGGAGGACTTCGAAATGATCTGGTCGAATATCCGGTACTAGCTCATTACAACCCTGAACTTAAGACAGAAGTACATTGCGATGCGAGTGCTGAGGGACTAGCAGGAATACAATATAACGCGGCTGATGATTGTAAAACGAAAATTGAAATTATACCGCGAATGTTTCTTTTATAAAAATCTAAATTTATTTTCAAAGAGAAATAGCGACATTTCTAACTTTGAGGATGAGGTATGGAAAGGTGAAACATGAAGAGTAATGGCGAACGGAAAAATAAAAAGTGTCCAGGGGCGGGAATCGAACCCACACCCTTCTGCTTACCGGGCAGGTGCTTTGTCCACTCGGCTACCCTGGACGTATTTTTCCGTTCGTAACTAATACTTAAAGTAACATTTAAAATACAATATAACGCGGCTGATGATTGTAAAACGAAAATTGAAATTATACTGCGAATGCTTCTTTTATAAAAATCGAAATTTATTTTCAAAGAGAAATAGCGACATTTCTAACTTTGAGGATGAGGTATGGAAAGGTGAAACATGAAGAGTAATGGCGAACGGAAAAATAAAAAGTGTCCAGGGGCGGGAATCGAACCCACACCCTTCTGCTTACCGGGCAGGTGCCTTGTCCACTCGGCTACCCTGGACGTATTTTTCCGTTCGTAACTAATACTTAAAGTAACATTTAAAATACAATATAACGCGGCTGATGATTGTAAAACGAAAATTGATATTATACCGCGAATGTTTCTTTTATAAATATCGAAATTTATTTTCAAAGAGAAATAGCGACATTTCTAACTTTGAGGATGAGGTATGGAAAGGTGAAACATGAAGAGTAATGGCGAACGGAAAAATAAAAAGTTACCAGGGGCGGGAATCGAACCCAAACCCTTCTGCTTACCGGGCAGGTGCCTTGTCCACTCGGCTACCCTGGACGTATTTTTCCGTTCGTAACTAATACTTAAAGTAACAGTGGACAAGGCACCTGCCCGGTAAGCAGAAGGGTGTGGGTTCGATTTCGGCCCCTGGACACTTTTTATTTTTCCGTTCGCCATTACTCTTCATGTTTCACCTTTCCATACCTCATCCTCAAAGTTAGAAATGTCGCTATTTCTCTTTGAAAATAAATTTCGATTTTTATAAAAGAAACATTCGCGGTATAATTTCAATTTTCGTTTTACAATCATCAGCCGCGTTATATTGTATTTTAAATGTTACTTTAAGTATTAGTTACGAACGGAAAAATACGTCCAGGGTAGCCGAGTGGACAAGGCACCTGCCCGGTAAGCAGAAGGGTGTGGGTTCGATTCCCGCCCCTGGACACTTTTTATTTTTCCGTTCGCCATTACTCTTCATGTTTCACCTTTCCATACCTCATCCTCAAAGTTAGAAATGTCGCTATTTCTCTTTGAAAATAAATTTCGATTTTTATAAAAGAAACATTCGCGGTATAATTTCAATTTTCGTTTTACAATCATCAGCCGCGTTATATTGTATTTTAAATGTTACTTTAAGTATTAGTTACAAACGGAAAAATACGTCCAGGGTAGCCGAGTGGACAAGGCGCCTGCCCGGTAAGCAGAAGGGTGTGGGTTCGATTCCCGCCCCTGGACACTTTTTATTTTTCCGTTCGCCATTACTCTTCATGTTTCACCTTTCCATACTTCATCCTCAAAGTTAGAAATGTCGCTATTTCTCTTTGAAAATAAATTTCGATTTTTATAAAAGAAACATTCGCGGTATAATTTCAATTTTCGTTTTACAATCATCAGCCGCGTTATATTGTATTTTAAATGTTACTTTAAGTATTAGTTACGAACGGAAAAATACGTCCAGGGTAGCCGAGTGGACAAGGCACCTGCCCGGTAAGCAGAAGGGTGTGGGTTCAATTCCCGCCCCTGGACACTTTTTATTTTTCCGTTCGCCATTACTCTTCATGTTTCACCTTTCCATACCTCATCCTCAAAGTTAGAAATGTCGCTATTTCTCTTTGAAAATAAATTTCGATTTTTATAAAAGAAACATTCGCGGTATAATTTCAATTTTCGTTTTACAATCATCAGCCGCGTTATATTGTATTTTAAATGTTACTTTAAGTATTAGTTACGAACGGAAAAATACGTTCAGGGTAGCCGAGTGGACAAGGCACCTGCCCGGTAAGCAGAAGGGTGTGGGTTCGATTCCCGCCCCTGGACACTTTTTATTTTTCCGTTCGCCATTACTCTTCATGTTTCACCTTTCCATACCTCATCCTCAAAGTTAGAAATGTCGCTATTTCTTTTTGAAAATAAATTTCGATTTTTATAAAAGAAACATTCGCGGTATAATTTCAATTTTCGTTTTACTAGCAGGAATGTTGCTACAGGGGGACGAAGACTGCAAATGGCGCTTGGTCCACTGTGTGAGCAAGAAGACAACAGAGGCTGAGAAGATGTACCATTCAAGCAAATTGGAGCTGATGGCGATAGTGTGGACCTTGGATCGACTACGTCAGTTCCTCGTAGGAATCAAGTTTACAGTGGTTACAGATTGCCAAGCACTGGTCTACATGAACGCGAAGAAGACTACAAATCCTCAGATAGTGCGAGCGATAGTACAATCTGATTCAGGAATACGATTTCGACATTCGGCATAAACCAGGAGAGAAGATGGCCCACGTAGACGGAATGAGCAGAGCTCCAGTCGACGACCCTAGAGACACGATGGAGGAAATGGTGGAGAAAAACCTCGAAGTATGCTTCACAATCAGACTGGAAGAACAAATCATGATGATTCAGCATTCCGACCCTGAATTGAGAGACCTGATCCAGATCTTTCGAAAGGACCCGTGTGATAGAACAGTAAGAGAACAAAATAGAATTAATGACTACAGCTACAAAGGAGGCAGACTTTTTCGCGTGGTGAAAAATGGAGAAGAGGAACGAGCCCTGTATGTTATACCCACAAGTATGAGGAAAAGTTTAGTTGTTAAATTGCCTGATCTAATGGGACATTTTGCAGTTGATAGAACTGTCAACAAAATTGAGGAATTGTACTGGTTTCCTTCAATGAAGAGGTACGTTCGACGCCATGTTGCTAGGTGTGTCGAGTGTTTATTTAACAAAGTTCCCGGTGGAAAACAACAAGGCTTCTTACACCCCATTAAGCCAGCCAAGAGACCGTTTTCCATCGTACATATGGACCACGTAGGCCCTTTCGTGAGAAGTACAAGAGGTAACCAGGAACCTTTAGTGATTGTCGATAATCTGACAAGATTTGTCAGATTAAGCCCTGTAAGGAATACATCGACGCAGAACGTCCTGAAGGTAATGAAAAGTTTTGTGAATGATTTCGGACTACCCGACAAGATCATCAGCGAAAGAGGGTCATGTTTTACCTCAAGGCAATTTGAAGAATTCTGTCGAGGAAATGGAATACATCATACACTGAACTCTACGAAACATCCGCAAGGGAACGGGATGGTCGAAAGAGTGAACCGAACAGTATTGTCCACTATAGCAACCGGTATCGAGGATCCGCGACGGAAGGATTGGGACCTGAAGATCAAGGAGGTACGGCGAGACCTGAATAATGCGATGAACAAGACGACGAATAAAACACCGTTCGAAACACTCCACGGCTATTCCCCTCGATTCCACGACGGGATACTTAGAAGATTAGCCGACGAAGATATGGACCCGTGGACTGAGCCGGAGAGAATTCAAGAGAGTGTGAGACCCCAAATTGAGAATAAACAAGAAATCATGAAGACGTATTACGATAAGAAGAAATGCCGTACACTCCAATTCGAAGTAGGAGAAATTGTAGTGATGAGGCATGTACCCAAAATGACTGGTGAACCAACCAAGGCGCAACCCAAGTATCGAGGACCTTTGATAATCACCGAGGTTCTGCCAAGCGACACGTACAGAGTGACTCAGTTAAGCGAAAGAACCGGTGGACGGTTCTACACGACAACGGCCCATATCAGTCAACTGTAGGCTTGGCACAGTGAAGAAGATGATTCAGCTACAGAAGAAAGTCTGGACGAGGAGTCAGAAGAAGAAGACACCCTCCGACGCAACCCACGACGTTCCAGCAACGCAAAGTTCAAGATTGGAATCCAGGAATGGCCGAATGTAGGCGCCATCCCGACCAGAGAGCCTCAGACAAACGGAATATAATAAACAGAGTATGGAAGCCGAGCTCCCCAGAAAAAAAAGGGGATACACCGACGCCGACGTCACGCCACTACGACGCGTCTTTTTTGTTTTTTGTCTTTGCCCCCCACTCACTTGTTGTTTTGTAACTATTGTGTTGGAGCGGGTCGCTCCTTAAATAAATGCATGTTTTAGTTTATAATTAAATGGAATCCTCTCTTTCTTTTTTTCCAGTAAGAGACGCCCACGGAAGCCAACAAATGATAAGGCTGAGTCTCCATGAACTTCATTTAGCTCGGCTTCAATTTGGTAAACCGACCAACGTTAAAAAAAGAAATGTTTGATAACGGTTCGAATTTCATTTTTGAATCAATCGCTACAGCGCAAACTGGACACTTTTATTTTCCCGTTCGCCATTACTCTCCATATTTTTCACCCTTTCATACTTCATCCTTAAAGTTAGAAATAGTCGTTATTTCTCTTTAAAAATAAATTTCGATTTTTGTTTAAAAGAAACATTCGCGGTATAATTGCAATTTTCGTTTTGCAAACTTGAAACATCATACTTTTTGAGGTAATAAAACCCAGACCCTCGCTGGACCAGGTGTGTAGAGCTGAATGGGGTCTATGTTGAAAAATAAAACATCATTTTTTAAAACCAATTCTTATAAATTCATTTTTATATTATTTACCGAAAGAACACAGCTTGTATTATAGGATTCTAAATATGTCAAATAACCCAATATATAATTTGAATCTATATTTTGATAGTTATATATATATATGTGTTATATAAAAATGTAATTTTATTTTAAAATTACATTTTCTAGAACAGACACTACTCTGTAAAGGCGAACGCTAGATGTCGCGGCTTTCTCTTTATAAACCCTTTGTTGTTTTCACGTTGGCCAGCTCAAACTTTTTGTAATTAGATAAAGGCGTATTTAATCTTTTATTTTATTCTTTTATACTCGCCTTAAACAGGTAGTACAGGTACGTTAACCAGGTAGTATTTTATAATTCATACGCTCAATTAAAGTTAATTCTGATCTAAACTGTTTATATTACTCCGACTGCAAGCAATATCATAATTATTTTCATGTATCAAAAAGAAAATGCTCAATAATTCTCTATAAAAAACAACAAGAAATTAATATATTTTTATATTTATTTCAAGATATATATTTCAATCGAAATTAATATAAGTAATATGTATGGGTGGATTCTCTTCATAGTAAACTTATACTTGATATATGATAATGGAAAACCTTTTTTAAAGAAACGCTGATTTCGTGATATATTTCTCTGATATATAAAGAGATATCAGGAGTATTGGATTACCATATCAGCAGAGCTTTCATGGAAATATTTGTATCTATAAAAATTGATATTTTAGTCCGAGCTGTTAGCGTTGGTGTCAGCGTTTTTCCCTATCGTCAGGTTATTGGTAAAACCTCAGTTATATCTGACACCACAAATCTATTTACCTAGTTCAAATATTCCTTCTGTATTATTATCAAAATATAAATATATTTTGAAGTATTTAATTAAAATAATATCTCTATTTTTTCCAATACGAAGAAACCTATCGGAAAATACGAGTCAAAATAACAAATATAATAAAATAAAAAAGTAACCACGAATGCTTTCGAATAAAGAAAACTTTCTTTCGTTCTTAATGCGATTATGTTATATAAACCATAACTAGGATTGCACCCATCATTGTCTCATATGTAGAGCAGAATCTTCCAATAAGGCATTAGAGCTTTAAAAGCGTTCTGCTGGATTAAATTGGCAAAACCGCTGGTGAGGTTCCTCACTGATGAATCAAGCCCCCTTAATATTCATATCAGTAAGGACAGTAAAAGGTTTGCTTTGTTTGAAAGATATATATATTCGTACTTAATAGTTTTATATACAAAAGACGCGTTATTGCCGTATAGGTTTATAATATATTCATTATCATACATAAGTGTCTGTCGTGTTGAAAAGGATTATTTAAAAATAAATAAATTCAATTTCATCATTTTGCAAAACTTCATTCAAATACGTATACATATAAAACTGAAAATAAATCTTTATTTAAAATAATATTTTCAATTGTTTTGCTCAATTTTTGAAATCTCATTTTAAAACACTCAATACGCTTTATACCAGTGAGGGCAAGTAACTAAACGGGGCTCTGGAATCTTGGTTATTGTAAGAATGGACATTAGGTTCCATTACACTAAAGAGAGTCTTGAATCCTACCTTCCCTGATTATCATGGCTCGTACCACGTGTATTTGTTTATTATAAATTCTGTATAGACTTTCATGAGAACCATAGTCTGAATATTAGCCAAATACAGACTTTCCTGGAGATGTTCTCTCATCAGAGACTGTCTTTGTGTTGAAAACTTCTCATCACTATCCCTGACATGACAGTTTTCGATATGAGATCAACTCCAGGAAAGACTAGGTATAGCCTTGTTTCAGGTGTTCTTGAATAACATATATTATTGTATCTAAATTGATGCATTTTATCACCGGAATAAAAATATTGAAAAAACACGGATTTCTCAGGAAAATTCGCCTTTATTTTCTTTTATATTTCGCTTTCTGTGAATATGAAAATACTTCGAAAAAAGTTCTGCTTCAATTTTTTTGAGGATATTTTAATAAGACGAAATATTCTAGTAAAGGCTTATGTATGAGGGTCTTATATGTGAATACCAGTGTTTTTATAATTAATTTATTTTGTATCCTTTTTCCCTCGGATTTACCAGGCCATTCTGTTTATGAGCATATATTTCTTTATTGAGTGGTGTATGTTTTGCTGTATATATATAAATTTCATTATTACCATTTTATATTTAAGATTATACTTTATTTTTATTTTATATTTGAAGCCTAAGTGGTTGATCCATGTTAAATAATTAAACAAATTTCGGGAGATGATTTTCATCTTATTAAAGCAGTCTCAAGCTTTTGGGCATCTCTGCCCTTCTACAAGAGAACATAAATAAACGAAGAAAACTCCGCCTGATGCCATTTATTTATGTTCTCCTGTAGAGGGGCAGAGATTTTATTTTAAGAATACATATAAAATAAAATATGTCTCAATAAAGGTTGTTTTGTGGGTGATTAATCAGGAAAAACACCAATCGTGTACATTCAGATCTATTTACTTTCGTTTACATGGAGCAGGATGCACCCCAATTAAATATAAAGTTAGTTAAATTATTATTATTAATATATCTTAATAATTATTATATTAATGGATTGGTATAATTTTAATTACGTTCGATAAAATAAAAGCTGTAAAGAAGAAGGAAAAATAATATAAAAAGACGTGAATGGAAAAGCTTATCTCGATTCATCAAGAAAAGATATCCACACACACAATCATTTATCTATTAAGGAAAAATAGAAAATGATTACGAAAATAAATAACAGAATTACTTTCTTTTTTTCTCTCTTCAATATTGATGTATATATACATATATTTGTGTTATCTTAAATATTTTATTTACTTCTGTTAGCTCAGCTATTATGAATTTGATGTCACAATTGATAATTTGCGCTTTCTAAAAGTGGAGCGTGATAAAAATAAGAATTTAAGTTAGTAAGAGTAGAGAAGAATAAAAGATGTTATTATAATAACATTTGATGAAACTAGTAAAAGCTAAAGCTATATATATATATTTATTTATTTATTTCTATCGTTTATTTTAAACTGTATAATAATGACACTTTTATTATATGTCACATATATTCAAATTAGTTAAAGCCGTTACTTTATAAGATCCTACCCTTCTATTAAAATGTACACTTTCTGATTACTACGACCCCATATTTTGCATATAAACTATTTGTATATAAACCCCCTATTTTTATTCAAACTGAAAATGGTGACGTCAAAATAAAGATACAAAGAGCGGTCAGCTGGCGGCAGCTGGGGACAGAGGAGGAAAATGCCAAAGCCCAGATGTGAGGCCCCAGGGACATTTTATAGACGACCCCTTAAACAGGACAGGTTTGAGCAGGGGGTCGGCAGATGTTTTTGAGTGTGTCCTGCGGCAGACCGCTTTTGTCTCTCTCGATCTCTCTTCATGTCTCGGTTTTAGGTATCCCAGTTTGTATCATGGCCTCTACCTCTGTCCCGTGGGCTGTACCCGATCACTCTCGGTGCTAACATCTAGCCCTGCCTCTGCTTCTTGTTGTCCGCGTGTGGGAAGAACATCAACACTCGCCTCACGTAAACGACTGCCAGTTTATCCATATGTCGGCTGGATCATTTTGAAACAATATTATATATTTTCCATCTATATATATATATATATATATATGTGACAATATAGTGGTAATGATGTGGTGAGGTGAGAAATAATGAAACAACGAGTTGTTAAGCAATCATCCAGGCAGCCAGCCGAGAGAGAAAGAGGTAGCGAGCGAGACGTTATCAGCTGAACGACTGTTCTCCCCTGTGTACACAACCGGGGCTAACCAGGAAAATCGCCAGGTGGTGACGCCCCCCCCCCCCCTCAGGAATGTGGTCAAAATGGTCGTGAGTTAGTTGTCTAAAGTGTCTCGCTTTAGCTGCTCATCTCTCTCTCGTTGGCTGTTGGTTTGTTTTATTAATCCTGGAAGAGCATATATTATGACATATGGCCCCCGTTGAAGAAGGTTGAACATGGTTTAAGTATATTTAAAGCTGGAGAAGCCAGGAATAGAGAAAATAATTTTACAGTTAAAATTAGTTAAGGTAATGGTGACATAGTTTTATGTAAATAAAATATTGTATAGTACACAAGTAAATATTATTTACAAGCAGCTTTACAACACCGGGGAGTTTGACATTTAAGGAAATCTTTGAAAATATCAAGGTTATAAAAGGCTATATACAACAAAATATAATGTACTATAAGGGAAGTGATATGGAGGAGTGTGAACACGAGAAGAAGAGTCACATACATATGGTGAAATTCTGAAGGTCATTTAGACTGGGGAACTCTACACTTTAAGATATTTTTCAGGCGGACATGGCAAGGAGAAACTTGTCATGGGCTTTCTATGCTATAGGTCTAGAGTATGGGAAATGAGGTTGAGGCTGGAAATTGCGTGAGCTCAGGACTGAGGTAAATATAAAACTACATACAATGTTAGAATTTCGGCGAACAGAGCGAGGGGAAACTTGCTTTGGACCAATGTAACTTATCTATGCAGTTACTTGTGTAGCGAGTCCGAGGGGAAAAGTCCCGTGTGTAGGTGAGGAAGTCGAACGGACTTATATTTAATTTGCGGAAAGTATGCGCGCACAGTGCCAAAAATTGGGACGAGGACTGCGTTGTCCGTTACAAGTGACAAGCTGCTCGGACACGAGGTGTTTGAACCGTCGTGGGAGCTTGTGCAAGGCGATTATTTCGCGGTGGGTTGAAAGTAAGACCCATGTCTGCGTGAAATGATGACGGACCGGACAAAATCAGCGACGATGTTTAACGTACCTCCGTGGGAAATATCGGAGGTAGGCTATATCGTGCTGGTTTGGACAATGGACAAACATAGATTTGAAGACAGGGTCCGTGTGGCGAACGTGTGGCGCGAGTAGAAGAAGCGAACTGTGTCGCTCGATGCAGATTGTTCAAGTGCGAACAAAAAGGGGTTGATAAATATCTAGCAGTTAGTCAATCTGCACCCTGTGACGAACACACCATTGGCTAGATGGTGTGGGTCGGTGGATAGGCTAGAGATGAACTACGAAATAAATTATCATAAATGAAGGGCGAAGGTTAGGATTTTGAAATGACAATATAGAAGTTCGATAATTGATTAATCAATAATTCTCTATAAAGGTCCTGAGCTGGTATAAAGTTAACAAAGTTGTAAGTATGAGAGGGGCATTAAGGGGAAGATAGATAAGAGTCACCAAGGGTTGGTTGTAAGCAAGGCTCACGTGATGGTTGAATTTCTTCGACTCCTGTCTTACAGGGTGAATTTTGAATCGATTAGGGAAAGAAATTATTTTTCGTGAGCCGTGCTTACAAGTAGGAGAGGTCTATACAAATAGACATACAAAAGTTTAGGTGCTGGAGGCATATTTTTATAAATAAATTGATTATGAAAAATCTATTGTTAATAGTAAAAATCGTAAAGCATTAATAGGTAGAATTCCAATTTTTTTTTAAGAGTTTTTTTTTAAAGAGTTACGTTAAAAATGGAAATTATTTAATTAAAATAACGATTGTTAAATTCTACTGGTAAGGTAACAAATTAAATGAGTTACAAATATCTAAATAAATAGTATGGAGCATAAAATCATTGTTAATAGGCATGGAGAGAATAAATGGAGATAATTATGTAAATATTGGGACAATTTACAAGGAATGACTTATTTAAAGAATGAATGGAAGGGGTAAAACAATTTCACTTACAGGTTATGCTGGTTTAGAGAGCAGGTAAGTTCATTGAGATTCGGGAGAGTTCTGTCTGTGACATTGAGCGTACCAGTGTTGTACATCACAGTAGCGGCAGGGATATGGCGGAGTCTTTTCCATGGTGATGGAAGGTGTCCTGCTCTGGCACGGCGATCGTTCTTGAGTAGATCTAGTGCTGGAAGAAGTGCGTGGCAGCTCCATCTCCGTCGTAGGTGAATACTTCTTCGGGATCACGGTTCAAAGGTTGGCGAGGAAGGGGTTGAGGGCTCGAAGAGGAGTGGTTACAGTTGAGTTGGGTTTGGTCGAGCATCGTGGCTTGGCTTCTTGTTTCTTCATACTCCGGTATATGAGGGATTCGCTTCCCGGCCAGATCTTATCCTGTCGACTTTTAATGTGACAATATAGTGGTAATGATGTGGTGAGGTGAGAAATAATGAAAAATCGAGTTGTTAGAGCAATCATCCAGGCAGCCAGCCGAGAGAGAAAGAGGTAGCGAGCGAGACGTTATCAGCTGAACGACTGTTCTCCCCTGTGTACACAACCGGGGCTAACCAGGAAAATCGCCAGGTGGTGACGCCCACCCCCCTCAGGAATGTGGTCAAAATGGTCGTGAGTTAGTTGTCTAAAGTATCTCGCTTTAGCTGCTCATCTCTCTCTCGTTGGCTGTTGGTTTGTTTTATTAATCCTGGAAGAGCATATATTATGACATATATATATATAGTGATAAAGCTATATTTAAAACTTGAAATAATAGTAATTCTTTAGATAAATAGGGAAGTGTATTACATTAGCAAGCTAAATCTAAATTAAACATAGGAGTTAAAAGTTACTATTTTTTTTGTGTTTAAGGTAAATAATCAAACAGTTGTTTGTTTATATGTATTATATTTAAATCCCATTAAAGAGAGAAAAAGGTAATAAAAGTAACACTAGTACACACACTTTTTCCTTCTCAATATTTGAAAGTTGTTTCTAGTAAATTCCAATCTGTAGATCATGAATATAACCCTCATTTTTCATAATTAGCTCTATTTTTTGAAAAAATATTTGAAAATATTCAATTTAATAAAGAAGCTGATGTCATCGCTGTCATCAAAATATTTTGAAGATATTGACTTTGTAAACATAATATTTAATCATAATTTAGATGAAATGCATACCATTGCAATTTTATTTCAAGGAAATGTTTAACTATACATTTATTTTCATAAATATTTTTAAATATATAAATAATGCCGCGTAAATGCAAAGCTAATCCAGAAATGTTCTGCTACATTTGTGGAAAATTTACAATTCCCAAACAGAGGAAACGTATCACCCCAAAGATAAAAGAATGCCATAAAGAATATTTTGGTGTGGACTTAGGTGATAAAGACAAGTGGTGGTGCCCCCATAGAGTGTGCGGAACGTGCTATCAAGGGCTTTTGCAATGGAGATCGGGGGAATCAAAAGGTTTGCCCTTTGGTGTACCAATGGTTTGGCGAGAACTAAAAAATTACCTTGACGATTTTTATTTCTGTGTCTGCAAAATACAGGCCTTAATAGCAAAAAGAAGCCATCTAACTTTTATCCTGATATACTATCAGCTAGGCAACCTATTCAACACGAGAATCACATACCGATTCCTAAAACGGTTCAAGAATCCTATATCAAAAAGGATGATCAACACACAGCATTTGCAGATGATCATCAATTAGAAGACCCTGAATTTATTTCGAATGAAAGTGGCATTCCACATTTATTTGATCAGGCATCATTAAATGATCTAGTTAGGGATCTAAGGCTATCAAAAGAAGCAGCAGAAATCATTGGATCAAGATTAAAGCAGAGGAACCTCTTGTTACCACAAACCAAAATCTCTGTCTATCGTAATAGGGAACAATAGGAATTTTACAGGGCTTGCAGAAAGGAAACACAAAGTATCCTTGCTTTTTATGCAAGTGGAACAGCAAAGACAGAAAGAATCATTATATACAAAAAAAAATGTGGCCTGAAAGAAGTATGTTTCGCTTAGGTGAACAAAACGTTGAAAATAAACCGCTTTTCCATAAACTAAAAATGCTTCTTCTCCCTTTACATATCAAATTAGGGTTAAATAAAAATTTGTAAAGGCTTTAAAGAAAGATAGTGATACGGTCAAATATTTAATGTCTAAATTTCCGAAGATTAGTTGTTCTAAGATAACGGAGGGTATTTTCATTGGACCTCAAATTCGTAAACTAATAAATGACGAAGAGTTTATTGCAGCATTAATAGATGTGAAAATGATTGGCTTGCACTCATCGACGTTGTCAAACACTTTTTAGGCAATAATAAGTCACCGAATTATGCGAGAATCGTAGAAGATATGACTTCCAAATTCCATAAGCTCGAGTGCATATCGAATCTAAAATTTCATTTTATGGATTCACATGTAAACCTTTTCCCTGATAATCTCGGTGCAGAGAGCGAAAAACAAGGTGAACGCTTCCACCAAGATATTAAAATCATTGAGCAACGATACAATGGTCTGTGGAATCAACATATGGTGACGAATTATTGTTGGAATCTGATGCGTGATAAGAGGCAAAATTTCACAGAAAAAAATCTTTAAATCCATGAATATAATTTTTTTATTACTTCCTAAATATTACAGCATCTTTATAAATAATGTTTATTAAACCAAATAAAATATTTTTTCGCATACACAGCTTTTTGTTAACACCTTCTTATATATAAAAACAATTCTGATAATTTTGAAAAATAAAGGGAAAGAAATTAGATTTTTATATATATATAAATGAAAATTTATATGGATATAGAGTAAGTAGATTGATAAATATATATATCTAAGGTCAGTTATTGAAGTAAAATATATACACACTAGACGAATGGCCCGGGCAACGCCCGGGGTTTACCCGAGTGCGAATATATTTTAAAAACGTTGTCTTGGGTGGTCGCTATTGACAGGGTGGTCTGTATAGACAGGTGGATGTATCACACAGCTGATAACAGGGTTGCCTAGAGTGACCGCTATAGACAGGGTGGTCTGTATAGACAGGTGAATGTAACACACTGGTGATAACAGGGTTGTCTAGAGTGGCCGCTATAGACAGAGTGGTCTGTTTAGACAGGTGGATGTAGCACACTTCTGATAACAGGGTTGTCTAGAGTGGCCGCTATAGACAGGTGCATGTATCGCACAGCTGATAACAGGGTTGTCTAGAGGGGAGCAGGGAGGCCACGTGTTCGCTGGCAGCCAATGGGCGCGCATTCTATCCGTGAGCTTCAGACAAACAGACAGAATAAGGCAAATATATAGGTAGATACATATATGTATAATATTTTTTATTCATTTGCACTAACTTTGGCCCATTTATTTATATAGTAATAAGTTTGATGTCATAACTTTTCCTCCAATAGATTAATATCATGGGTAAAAGGCATTATATCCATAACTTAAGAAATTGAGCTAATCGAAAAAAATATATACTGATACCACGTTAATCAGCACAAAAGGTTAACCCAGAAAATGTTTTATTTGAGGAGGAGAAATTTTTTTCATTTTGTGTACGTGTTATTATATTGGTTAGAATCAGGTTTATATTGATGTTTTTTTTTAATAGAAAAAATTATAAAAAAGAAAAAATTTAACAAAAAATATATATAACAAAGTAACGTCTTTTATATTCGGCTGTTACCCGTCATTTAGACATACTCTGATAGATATATAGGAATAAAGGAAGACATTTATGATGATTATATATATATATATATTTTTTTTTTTTTGTAAAAGAGAAGAAAAAGATAAAAAAGAACCCTACACTTTTATTTCAAACAAGGTAGAAAAATTGATAGGGTGTTAGTATTTTATATATAGTTTGGATAATTAAAGAATTTTGATGTATATTTTGTATTTTATAAATATATTTTTATTTAAATTTATTGAATATTTTATATTAATATTATGTTATTATTTATTTATCTAATTAAATAAAAATATATATCTTTTTTTCTTGTATTCTTTTCAAAAAACGATCAAATATGCCTCGTAGAAAACAGCGATTATCTTTTGATCAAGTATCCGAGTTCGACAGAGGAAAGATATTCGCCTACTACTGAAATTGTGGATTATCTTTCAGGGAAATCGATAGTCGTGTTGGATGAAACAAAACAACTGTAATACGGATCTGTGATCATTTGATGCAGGAAGGTACGACAGACCGACGTGTTCGATCGCATCCACCACAGTGCACCACTTCACGTGAAAATAGAGAAATTGTGCGCATGGCAGTGACAGATCGCTCAGTCACATCACGAACCGTAGCACAGCACATTCAGTCTGTAACGCATTATCCAGTGTCTGCGCGTACCATTCGACGCCGTTTACAGCAGAGTCGTCTGTCCGCAACACGTCCATTTCTTCGTCTACCCTTGTCGCAGAACCACAAACGTCTCCGCCGCCAATGGTGCGATGAAAGAAGGATGTGGATGGCAGAATGGAATGAAATTGTCTTCACTGACGAGCAACGATTCTGTCTGCAACACCACGATGGTCGAATTCGAGTCTGGAGACACCGTGAAGAGAGGATGCTAACCAGCTGCGTTATGCACCGCCACACTGGTCCTGCTCCGGGTATTATGGTATGGGGCGGTATTGGATATCACTCTCGCACTCCTCTAGTACGCATACCGGTACTTAAAACAGCCAACGCTACATCTCTGAGGTGTTGGAGCCAGTTGACTTTCTTACCTTCAGGTCTTGCCCACAGCTATATTTCAACAGGATGATGCGCGATCACACGTGGCACGCATTGTCCAAAGGTACTTCGTCAATCGCCAGATTGAATTGCTTGCTTGGCCGGCTCGCTCTCCGGAACTTTTGCCGATAGAAAACATGTGGCCCATGGTTGCCCAATGATTGACCCGAATTACATCCCCAGCTGCCACACCAGATCAACTTTGGCAACGTGAGAAAGTTCCTTGGTCTGCTGTACCCCAAGAACACATCCAAGGTCTCTTTGAATCAATGCCGAGGCGTGTGGCAGCGGTGATCTCCAACAATGGCTGCTACTCTGGCTGCTGATTATGGCAGGAACAACATTCTGCAGAAGTCTATAAATTTAATCATTTGATACTTGGTCAGCCTTTTATCTACAAAATACATTTTGTTGTGATATCTCTGGACTTTCTTGTTGTTGCAATTTGGCGGGCCAGCAGTGTATATGCCCATGTGATCCTGGTCAGTATATCCCTTCATTATTGTTTATATTAACACCTGGCCATTTCATTTTTTTTTATTGTTTTTTTTTTCATGTGTACCTGCACCATGCCGACGAGCGCCAACAGCGCGAAACGCGTTCGTGGTTGGCTTTTTTTATTTATCAAGATATTGGGTTGGCCAAATATTAGGGAATAGGTTAAATCAATGTTTAGTTGATTTCTGTTCCACTATATGACGCTCTGCCATCTAAAAAGCACATGTGCTCCTGATCAGGATATGCCTTCATTATTTTTAATATCAACACCTGACCTTGTTATTTTTTATTTTTCTATTGTTTTTTCATATATTGATATTTATAAAGAGACAAAGGTCGCCTCTCCCGTCAAAATAGACGTCAAAACTAGACGCCATCTATTGACTGTCGTCGCAAAATAGCGGTCTCGGGTCGGTGACAAAGCCACAACATCATCTTAGATAAACTGAAAAGCCCTCATCTAGAGACTATGATTTCGGGCTACATATAATATAAAACAATAAGTATGAAAAATAAATATTTAAATATTGGGTAAATTAATAAATGAGGTATCTTAATTTAGTTTATATTTAAACTTTCGAGGTGAGTCATGATTTATATGTTAATTTACGACTATACGAACAAATGAAAGATGAACTAGAGCCATTATTGATGCAAGAGTGTGATATTATGACTGATTGTTTAAAAAATTTACATAACTAATTGGACTAGTTTTTGCCGTTTATGACCCAATTTTACATAAAAATATGTTTTATTTTTATAAACAGGCTCTAGTTAAATCATATTTCGTCACCGACTCCATCAGCAATGAGTGCTACAAGAGATGTGATATACAGGGTGATCCAAAAGTCCCGCACAACTTTAAAAATTAATAACTCCGCGAATATTTGCGCTAGATCAATGCGGTAAACACCATTGTGTTCAGAATGCAATGGGATTTTTTATGGCAAATATTGAAAATTTCGAAATTGATTTTAGTTACAATTTCATTCCCTAGATGGCGCTGTACCAGAATCAGAAATTCAGCGGCCAAATTGTTTGATTAATTGAAAAATATAACTGATCGACACGTATTTTTCCTTTTTGTATACCAGGAAAGAATCCTAATAATATCAAATCGTTAATTAATAAAGCACCATTTCGCCAAAAGTTAGAAGAAATGGTTAACGATTTTTAAATACAATCTGAGATATGTAAAATAGGTATATGCAAATTAAAACATGTAGCAAAAAATATTTATATTTTTGATAGAGTTTTGTCAAATATATTGAATGTTTGAAAAACATAGCTGAATTCAATACACGATTTTTTGAAATGTTAATATAGTACCAAAAATTATGATGGTACTACTAATAGGATTTCTTGCTATAAGGAATGTGTAATTTCTTGAATAATTGGCGACACTCGACTATTTAACTGGAAATTTGTCATGATCCAACAAATGAAATATAGATGGGAGTGACAAAATACATTTGTCGTACTTTATTCCAAATATCCTATGGGCTTGTCAAATGTTATCATTGTTTATTATACTGTACAAGATTTTTAAAAATGTACCCCCTCAAATAAATATAATTTTTAAATCAAATTTTTGCGTTGAAAAACGTGGTAGTAAAATCATTTTGTATTTTTTTTTTTGCCCAAAATTTCTAAAGGTGGGGGGTTACAGAGAATATTCCTTATGCTATTTCTTTTAATGAGCGAAAAGCGATAAATTAAACATAAGGGGTAAAATTGTGTGTAGAGTGTTATTCGAGTAGTTATAACACTTTGGTCTGCACGACATAATATAAGATGTGAGCAAATGACAAACAAACAAAAATTACTTTTCACAAATAAAAAAGAGACAAGATATGAGGACAGAATTTATTTACCCATAACCCAACACAAAGAGCTGCAAAACATTGGTAGATAATATAATACATGGAAGCTTTTATAACACATGAGGTAACTGCCTTCTCTCTTGTATTAGGTCAGAATCCTTGTTCAATGTGGCGACCTTCATTCTCAAACACCGCCTGCAGATGATAGATGACAGATTGGTCATCATTAAATAAAATATCTGATGAAATTGATGAAACGTGCCGTCTGATAGAAGCCTTCAACATGACCAATGTGGTAGGCCGGCATCGATAAACACGCGACTTAATGTACCCACATATCCAAAAATCGCAAGGCGTCAAGTCTGGTGATCTTGAAGGCCACTGGTGTATAAAGTGGCGACTTATCACACGATCTTCACCGAACGTATCCTTCAGCAATTGTTTGGCACCGCGGGAGATATGAGGAGGTTCTCCATCTTGCATGAATGTTATTTCGCTCAGTGCTTGTCTGTCCTGCAATATGGGGATAACCTGTTCTCTCAAAAGTTGAACATAACGTTCACCAGTTACAGAAACGGTTTTAAATGTTCTTCCATTTATTTCTTCAAAGAAAAATGGCCCAATAATAAAAGAAGTAGTGAACCCACACCAAACTATAACTCTGGGCTGATGAAGTGGCATTTCTGTAAAAATCCTAGGGTTTTCTGTTGCCCAAATACGGCTGTTTTGAGTGTTAACTTCTCCGTTCAGAGAAAATTGAGCTTCATCTGTCCACAAAACATTCAACAGCCAGTTTTCATCAATATCAATTTGCCGGAAAACCCATGAAGCGAATTCTTGACGCTTCTCAAAATCGCCGACTTTTAGCTCGTTAAGTCTTTGAATTTTTTTACGGGTATTTTTTAAGACAAATTCTTAGTGCTCTCCAAACTGTTCCATACCAAATCCCCGTTTGTCGAGCACTTACTTCTCCATACGAGGATAACGTTTCAATAGCTTCAACATTCTGCGAAACCGTAGCAACCCCTGACTTGCATGTCAATGGTCTTCCACTCCGAGATTTTGCTTCCAGAGAGCCAGTCTTCTCCAAAGTTTTTATCATTCGCCTTAGAGAGTAGCAACTCATGGGTCCTTTACCGCTTCGAATACCTTTAAAGGTACGAAACGCTTGTAAAGCTTCAGTGGCAGATTCTGAATTGCAATACAAAATTTCACCAAGAGTGATTTATGCTGTAGTATTAAAATAAAAACATAAATCCTCCAGGGAAAAGATTCTTTTAAAAATATTTTTATTTAAAAATATCTCGAGCTTTCGGGCAAGTAAGCCCTTCTACGGGAGAAACTATTTTACATCCTTAATACGCCACAATAAAATAATATTTAAACTTAAATACAGTCTTTTAGTTGTTTACATTTGTTTTGAGGCATAATCAACGCGGGCTTCTATTGCGCGTGATTCACTTGGAGGTTTTGGGGTGGGCTCAGGAAATATAATGTTATAAACTTCCGGGATATCTATTCTTCTGTTAATACTATTGTGCTTTCTGGATATGATGGATTCTATTATTAGTCTCTGTAGTCTATTGGGGATGTTGGAGTAATGGGTCTTTGGTTCTGATAGGGAGAAGGAATGGCCTGTTTCTCTTATATGTTGGTATACTAAAGATCTACTGTCTTGGTTGTCGATATTTCGTTTATGTTCTGATATTCTAAATCTTCTGATAATTTAAATTCGTTACTAAGAAACCCCATAACAAAGAACAATACCGTTGATTATCCTTCCAATATTAAGAATGCCATATATTCCATAGAATGCAACGAATGCAAAACCAAATATGTTGGCGAAACTGGCAGACATTTAAATATAAGAATATCAGAACATAAACGAAATATCGACAACCAAGACAGTAGATCTTTAGTATACCAACATATAAGAGAAACAGGCCATTCCTTCTCCCTATCAGAACCAAAGACCCATTACTCCAACATCCCCAATAGACTACAGAGACTAATAATAGAATCCATCATATCCAGAAAGCACAATAGTATTAACAGAAGAATAGATATCCCGGAAGTTTATAACATTATATTTCCTGAGCCCACCCCAAAACCTCCAAGTGAATCACGCGCAATAGAAGCCCGCGTTGATTATGCCTCAAAACAAATGTAAACAACTAAAAGACTGTATTTAAGTTTAAATATTATTTTATTGTGGCGTATTAAGGATGTAAAATAGTTTCTCCCGTAGAAGGGCTTACTTGCCCGAAAGCTCGAGATATTTTTAAATAAAAATATTTTTAAAAGAATCTTTTCCCTGGAGGATTTATGTTTTTATTTTAATATTGATTCAAGGGATTATTTTTTCGAATTATGCTGTAGTGATGGTAAAATAAATTGTTGTGCATGTAAATAGATGAAGATTATTTGCATTTTTCAAAACCTCATTATGTAAAAATATATGTGTATATAAATTGGATATTTGTTGTTGGCCGAACCAATAACCATACACACCTCATCTCGTTAACGGAATAATGTTCTTTGTCTGGTCTGCCTTTTTTTACTCTCTTTGGAGTAGATTTGCTTTTTGATAGTTTTTATTTATGGAGCTGAACCAGTATGATGGCGGTGGTGGAGGAAGTCAGCAGGCCAACAAGCGGCCGCGTTCTGAGGACGAAGACCTCCTCCCGTCTTCCCATCACCAATTTAAATTCAACAGCACGGCGAACTTGTTCAACTTTGAGTGCCAAACCTTCGAAGCGATCATTGCCGACACCAGCCTGGACTCCCCCGAAAAAATACAGATGGCCACCAAAGGACTGATACTGACTCTCGTCCAAGAGGCAGAACTTCTTCTTAAGGACGCCTTCAAGGGAGCCAGTCTAGGAAGACCCAATCCCACAGCCAACGTCCCGATTCCCTCCACCTCTTTTGCCTCGGTAGTGGCAGAGAAAGACAAGCCGGTAAAGCCTGCACCTCCGAAACCCAAAGCGAAATCCACATTTGTGAATCTGACTCCTTCCTTCGAATCGCATGTCGTCGTCAGGTCGGCTAACCCCAAAGCAACTCAAGGGAATTTTTGAGGGAAATTCAAAAGATTCATCCTTCCCTAGCGTCATCAAAACACGTGGTGGCGTCCATCAACACCAGCGGCGAGGTGGTTTTCCACCCCAAAACAACCCAAATGGCAAAGTAGCTGGCCACTGGGCTGAACTCCCTGCCAACGGGCCTAAGCTGCCCCGAGTGCCCGGTTATCCTACCAAGATACTGCCTCTTCAGAGTGGACGGGGAGGTGCGGGACGATGAGATATGCGAGAGCTTCCGCTCCAACCACTCCGTGCAGTCACTCCTGGAAAAGCGTGAAATCAGGGTAGTCCATCGATCAAAGAATGCGGCACACAGCACTAGTACAGTGTTCATCGAAGTGGACAACCAAGTCGCCGAAATCCTCGGTCAACATGGACGTATTCCTGTGGCGGGTCTAGTGCACAGGTATGAGCGCAGTCATACTTTAAAGCAATGCTTCCGTTGCTGTGGCTTCGGCCACCGCGCTTCTGCCTGTCCAGCTGCCCATCCAATCTGCTATCGCTGCGGCTCTGCAGAGCATGAGGGCATCCGATGCTCGGTCGAGCCAAGCCAAAGCCGCTGCTGCCGCTGCAGAAAAAAAATCTGGAGCTCCCACAACCACTTTGCCACATTATCTACCTATCCCTTTGTAAAAGAGAGAATACCCCGAACAAGTAACAATGTCTAGGCCAAACTCCTTAATAGTTGACCACGTCAGAGAAACCGGACACACTCCAGACTTCAATAATACCAGAATCCTCCATACAAATGCCAAAACTAAAACCCAAAGACTCATTCTTGAAGCAATAGAAACCATGAAGCACCCTAAACCATTAAACAAAAGTATACAGTTGCCATCACAGTACGTTCCCCTTCTATCCTAAAAAACTTCAAAAGCCATATAAAACAATAGCCATTCCATTTTTGTCTCCACTAAATCCTTTGAACTGTATATAGTTGATTATTTATATTTATTCAATTACGTAAATTTCTTTTAAGATATTTTTGTACTATATTATATTTGAAGTTAGGATCAGAGACATGACGTGGCCACGCGGTGCTATTGAAACGAGGGCGATAGGGGCGTGGTAATTTTATTTTATTTTATTTTATATTAAAAACGATATATATAATCTCTCCTTGTTTGTACACTATAGTTAGCTGAAGAAGGGCTTGCACGAAAGCTTCCTTAATCGCGTTAATAAAAAAGAGTTGCGGCGATATATGATTCCCTCTTTCTAAAATGTCTAGGCCATTGCGTGTCCTGCAGGTGAACGCTAAAAAATCACCAACTGTCATTCTTGAAATTGCAAAGTTGGCAAATTCGACACAGGCCGACATCGTGCTCCTGCAAGAAGTCTTAACTAACTTCTTCTGGCCCACACGTGGGTTTCAGGCATTTTTTTTTGTCCCAGGCGCCTACATCCCCTCGGGAATTGTGGCACGTAGCAACCTTCATCCCATCCCTCTAACCTCCCCAGACACCGCCATAACCTCCATAGCCATATGTCTAGAGCAGAGCATCATCATGGTGCACTCGGCCTACTGGCACGGCCTTAGAGCTGCCGATGATTTCATCCCTCTTCTGGAAGATACGATAAGACGGGCCTCTCTTCCAGTGATCCTGGGTATGGACACTAACGCCCACTCTCCTACCTGGGGCATCGGTGCGAGGTTAGACTTCCGGGGTGCTAATCTTGAAGAGTTCGCCAGCTTCAATGATCTTCATTTCTTGGGACCTCCTGTGGACTCGACCTGGTCAAATGGGCCTTTATCTTCTTCTATAGAAGTAACTCTGGCATCCAGCTCACTGGCTATCCATGCCACTAGAGGTTTATTGGGTGAGATGGCCTTCACTGACCATATACCTATCTGGACTACATTCCTAGACATGGTCAATAACGAGACGAACTCCTCCTGGGTTGAATCCTCATGTAAAAGAACAGACCTTTAAATCCTTCCTCAACTCTTCTCTCCACCAGGTAACTACCCTATTACAACAACAACAACAAAAACCTTTATTAAGAAACGTCTTACAAGGGGATTCCCCTAAGAGGTTATATATGTACATGAGTGAGGAGGAAAAGCAATTTAGAGGGGAGGTGGAGCAATCAGCCGTTGTCTGGGGAGTTGAGCACTTCTTCCCTCATTTTGTCAATCGCCTTGAAAAATTTTAAATACAAGGTATGTCCCATAAGTTCCCGGACTGGGTCCATAAAAAAATAAAAAAATGAAAAATGTAAATAAATTTGACAGTTTATTATAGAAAAAATATCTGGCAACACGGTGGTACCAATATCGAGGCGGTACGTGCGCGCGCGCCAAAGTTATTCTAATTTATTTAAAGGTTACACCTTGCGCTGCGGCGATTTTACGATGGAACAAAAATTGAAGCAGAGAATTTGCATAGAATTTTGTGTGAAACTTCAAATATCAGCAACCAACACTTTTGAAATGCTTAATAAAGCATTCCCCAATAACGCCCCAAAGAGAACAACTGTTTTTGAATGGCATTCTAGATTTAAAGCTGGCAGAATTTCCATTGAAGATGATCCTCGTCAAGGACGCCCAAAATTTCAAAGGACTGATGAAAATGTGCAAAAAATCCCCGATTTGATAAAAGAAAATCCTCGAACCACTTTGCTGGAGCTAGAGCAAGACACAGGCATCTCTAAAACAACGATTGGAAGGATCGTAACCGAAGATTTGAGGCTCAAAAAGACTCCTGCAAAATTCATCCCAAGATTCCTCACTAATGAGCAAAAACTGTGTCGGCTTGCAACCTGTGAGGACATGCTGGAAATGACAAGAACGGATCCGGAATGGAAAGACAAGATAATCACAGGCGACGAGACATGGGTCTATGGCTATGACCCTGAAACCAAGCGTCAATCTGCCGAGTGGAGAGGTCAGGGTGAGCCTAGACTCAAAAAATCCAGGATATTGAAATCCAGAAACAAGGTGTTGCTGGTCGCTTTTTTGGATAACAAGGGCATTGTTCATCACGAGTATCTTCCTGCAGGCCAAACAGTTATTAAGGAAATGTATTTGAGCATTCTTCGCCGTCTAAGGGAAGCGATTCGAAAAAAAAGGCCAGAAAAATGGACTAATGGTGACTGGATCCTACACCATGACAATGCCCGCCCTCACACAGCGCACTTGGTGACGAGTTTTTTGGTGAAAAACGGGACAGAAATCCTACCTCAACCACCCTATTCCCCAGACATCGCACCAAATGACTTTTTCCTGTTCCCCAAACTCAAAGCAGTTCTAAAAGGATTAAAATTTTTAATTATTTGTTGTTGAAAATTGTCCAAATTAGGATCGTCTTCAGGAATTAAATCGTCCATTAATATGGTCATTGTTTGCTCTTTTAGATATTCTGGTGAATTGTCAATTATGGGAATTCCATTCTTTACATTTGAGGATCTTAATTTATTGAAGAACTTATAAGCATTACCAAATGGATTATCTGTGTAATTTTCTTCAATAACGTTTCGCCAGTTAGTTCTTTTAGCTTTTCTTATTGCATTAGTGTATTTGTTTCTTGCCAACTTAAATGTATTGTAACTGATTGTTTTATGACGGTAATACAAGTTTCTAATATAATGAAAATGATTTTTCATTATTTCCAGTTCATTAGTCAACCAGTCAATTCTGGAAACATGTTTATTAATGGGGGATTTAACCTTCGAAGATTTATATGCTGCTTCTCTCAATAAATTCATGAGTGCGTTCACTATCCCATCAATGTCTTCCTCATCTTTCACTCTGCTTATATCAATTCCCAGTTTTTTGTATCTTGTAATGATATGTTATTAGAAAAATTTGCCCAATTCGCATTTTTTTCAAAGTGGAAATTTGATTATTGAATAAATGACCATTCTTTAACCTGATATCAAATTTAACAGCAACATGGTCGGAAATATTAGTCAGATCAGAGGTATGCCAGTTGTTTATTAAACTTAGTGAGTGTTTATTCGAGATTGTGAGATCAATTATACTTACTCTCCGCGGCAGGTGGGTGTTTTTTCAGGTTATGTATAAAGAGGTTACAATCGTCTATAATAGGTTGTAATCTATATCCATTAGAGTTTATAACATTGTCAAACCATATAGTATGTCTTGAATTAAAATCACCGCAAAGGATTACAGGTTGATTTATATACGTTTTGAGCAGATATCTAATGAATGTTTGATGAACAGGGATAAATGTATTCGGATGAATGTAGAAATTAGAAATAATTAATTTTGATTTAACTGTAGAAATAGATATGGTTGTACAAAAAGAATTTGTGAATTTTTACTCTTTGCTGAACTTTATATTTTTATTTAAAATTATAGTTGCCGTATATTTTTCCCCAGTTTTATTCGAACATATAATTTGAGAGTCCATATCATAAATAACATTTTCATGTAAAACATATGGTTCTTGAATCAAAAGAATGTCAGGTGAAGGATATTCGCATATCAAACAAAATGTTAACGCGGGATTCGATCCCGGTTCATGACTGTCTGGAAACGAGGGTGTTACCCACTCGTCCTTGTCAGGTGGGTCATCTCTAGTGTTGGCCTGTAGTTTACTTATCGCAGTAAAACTTTTTCTTACATTTTGTTGAATACATCTCACATTTTCAATCATATAGGATATTAATCTATTTTAGATTAAGCTTTAAATTGTATTTGCTACATCATTTCCCTCGTATATTTGTGAATATTGTGTCCTTTGGATAATTTTGTCTATTTGTGATTTGTAAATCGGGCATTCACTTGAATTTGATTTATGGTTTGTAGAAAGGTTTTTAAATTTAGGGTGCTTAGAGCAATTGTGACAATTTGTTGCTTCAGTACAGTTGTGGCTACCCTGTACACCGCATATTTTACATATTTTAATGTTTTGGCAGTCTTTTGTTTTATGGTTCGGATTAAATTCAAAACAATTTTGGCATTGTCTTACAAATATTCTGTCTTGTGTAGAACATCGCTCAAAATCGGTGTATATCTCATTACCCATTTTTCTTAAAATTTGGTAAACTTTAGAAGTTACTTTTAATACTATATTGTGATATGCAGAGTTAAATCCCATTCGCGGTACGAGACAAGCGATGCCTAACACGTTCAGAAGTCATATATCGATTATGTTTATTTTAATTCATTTGAAAAATTCAACTATCCCTGATCATTTATTTTACTCTGGGATGCCGTCACTACAGGATAAAGTACTCTTGGTGAAATTTTATTATTGCAATTCAGAATCTTCCACTGAAGCTTTACGAGCGTTTCGTAACTTTAAAGGTATTCGAAGAGGTAAAGGACCCATGAGTTGCTACTCTCTAAGGAGAATGATAAAAAATTTTGAGAAGACTAGATCTCTGGAAGCAAAACCTCGGAGTGGAAGACCATCGACACGCAAGTCAGTGGCTGTTACGGTTTCGCAGAATGTTGAAGCTATTGAAACGTTATCCACGTATGGAGAAGTAAGTGCTCGACAAGTTTCTCGACAAACGGGGATTTCGTATGGAACAGTTTGGAGAGCTCTAAGAATTTTTCTTAAAAAATACCCTTACAAAATTCAAAGATTTCACGAGCTAAAAGTCGGCGATTTTGAGAAGCGTCACGAATTTGCTGCATGGGTTTTCCGGCAAATTGATATTGATGAAAACTGGCTGTCGAATGTTCTGTGGACAGATGAAGCTCACTTTTCTCTAAATGGAGAAGTCAACACTCAAAACAGCCGCATTTGGGCAACAGAAAACCCTAGGATTTTTACAGAAATGCCACTTCATCAGCCCAGAGTTACAGTTTGGTGTGGGTTCACTTCTTCTTTTATTATTGGGCCATTTTTCTTTGAAGAAATAAATGGAAGAACTTTTAAAACCGTTTCTGTAACTGGTGAACGTTATGTTCAACTTTTGAGAGAAAAGGTTATCCCCATATTGCAGGACAGACAAGCACTGAGCGAAATAACATTCATGCAAGATGGAGGACCTCCTCATATCTCCCGCGGTGCCAAACAATTGCTGAAGGATACGTTCGGTGAAGATCGTGTGATAAGTCGCCACTTTATACACCAGTGGCCTTCAAGATCACCAGACTTGACGCCTTGCGATTTTTGGCTATGGGGGTACATTAAGTCGCGTGTTTATCGATGCCGGCCTACCACATTGGCCATGTTGAAGGCTTCTATCAGACGGCACGTTTCATCAATTTCAACAGATATGTTATTTAATGCTGTCCAATCTGTCATCTATCGTCTGCAGGCGGTGTTTGAGAATGAAGGGCGCCACATTGAGCAAGGATTGTGATCTAATACAAGAGACAAGGCCTCCAAGAGACAAGTTACCTCATGTGTTATATAAGCTGCCATGTATTATATTATCTACCAATATTTTGAAGCTCTTTGTGTTGGGTTATGGGTAAATAAATTCTGTCCTCATATCTTGTCTCTTTTTTATTTGTGAACAGTAATTTTTGTTTGTTTGTCATTTGCTCACATCTTATATTATGTCGTGCAGACCAAAGTGTTATAACTTCTCGAATAACACTGTACACACAATTTTACCCATTATGTTTAATTTATCGCTTTTCGCTCATTAAAAGAAATAGCATAAGGAATATTCTCTGTTACCCCCCACCTTTAGAAATTTTGGGCAAAAAAAAAAAATACAAAATGATTTTACTACCACGTTTTTCAACGCAAAAGGTTGATTTAAAAATTATATTTATTTTTGAGGGGATACATTTTTAAAAATCGTGTACAGTATAATAAACAATGATAACATTTGACAAGCCCATAGGATATTTGGAATAAAGTACGACAAATGTATTTTGTCACTCCCATCTATATTTAATTTGTTGGATCATGACAAATTTCCAGTTAAATAGTCGAGTGTCGCCAATTATTCAAGAAATTACACATTCCTTATAGCAAGAAATCCTATTAGTAGTACCATCATAATTTTTGGTACTATATTAACATTTCAAAAAATCGTGTATTGAATTCAGCTATGTTTTTCAAACATTCAATATATTTGACAAAACTCTATCAAAAATATAAATATTTTTTGCTACATGTTTTAATTTGCATATACCTATTTTACATATCTCAGATTGTATTTAAAAATCGTTAACCATTTCTTCTAACTTTTGGCGAAATGGTGCTTTATTAATTAACGATTAGATATTATTAGGATTCTTTCCTGGTATACAAAAAGGAAAAATACGTGTCGATCAGTTATATTTTTCAATTAATCAAACAATTTGGCCGCTGAATTTCTGATTCTGGTACAGCGCCATCTAGGGAATGAAATTGTAACTAAAATCAATTTCGAAATTTTCAATATTTGCCATAAAAAATCCCATTGCATTCTGAACACAATGGTGTTTACCGCATTGCTCTAGCGCAAATATTCGCGGAGTTATTAATTTTTAAAGTTGTGCGGGACTTTTGGATCACCCTGTATATCAAAGGTGCGAAATTTGTTAGAACTACAATAATTTCCTTTTTTAAAGGAATGTCAAGGCTTTCTACATTTGTAATTGACAGAAAGTGTGACATTTTGTTTGAGTCTTATATTTAAAGTTATTTACCGGATTAAAAGTCATTGGTTCATTTGATCTCTCCCTTACCTTCTTCAATACAAAGCAAAAACGCGCCATCTATATTTAACAGAGGAAAGCATTAAGATGTTTCTTTCACAAATAAATCAATCTTCTACTGTTCTTACCGCTATGAAATATTTTTCCAATGGCTAACTGGCCTCGTCCTTATTGTTTGCCGAAGAGCATTGCTCGATACAAATATTAAAATGTAATTCTACTGTCCTAAAAGCTTATGTCCATAGTTTGCTTAAATACCATTTCTATGATTCTACCCTTCAGTGTAGCATATAAAAGCAGAATGATCCAATACAGTATTATAGCTCTAAAGAAGCGCTCTGGTGGTTTTAAATTGGCGATACCGCTAGGAGGGTTCACCACTGATGAGCCGCCAACCCCTCCCAATATATATATATTTTTTTCATCGCAGTAAGGACAGAGGTTTGCCTTAATTCTTTATTGTTATAATAAAGAGAATGATAAAAATGCATGGAAACACCAGAATAATTCAATAGAAATATGAATTTTCGAATATTTACTAACAAAAACTATTTATTATCTTAAATTATATATATATTATTAAACAGAATAAACGAGACAGAAGAGGAGTTTCTTAAATTTAATACTCGCGAGCTTTCGGACCGTGACGTCCTTCAACTGGCTATAGAATGAAAGTGTAAACGACTATATATAGAGCTAAGAAATACTAATTTACATAATGGAAATTGAAAGTATACATCTAAATTAACATACTGCAGAGATCAACCAAGATTACATATTTACATGTGAATTAAAATACAACGGCGTAAACTATTGTGATTGCGAGGGATTTCTTTGTTCGTTTGAACACAACGCTATTTTTCAAACATGAACTCCTCCTTTGTTCTCTTCTTTTTTTAATATACTTTGCTAATTGAAAGCATATTTATGAGTTAATTAAATATTCTTTTCATTTTTGTTATCCATTATGTGTAACCCCCTCCTTTCATAGTATACCCTTCATTTGGTCAGCACAACAAGAACCACAGATCTGAATGTATTGAAACATATGTCTTGAAATACAATAAAATGATGTACTTATTTTAAATTAATAATAATTTCATTTATTTATCTCCAATTTACCCAGACTAATCTATTTATTATCTTAATTGTCTCAATTTTTTCTGTATATAAAATTCTAATTATCATTAAGGCACTATTATTGTTTTTCCTGCATATATCCTACATTTCTGCTTGGAGAATCTGTAAGATCAAAATTCTATTCAATTTCAAATATATTGTCACGTAGAACATTAGGAAAGACAAATATCAGAATGACACGATATTTTATTGAAGGCAAAAACAAAATAAAATTATATTAGATACAAGATAAACAATGAGAGAAGTTTTCAGAGTAGTAAAATACAAATAATATGAATATCAAAATATTAATGATCTGTATTTAAAAAATGATAAATACTTTGCTACAATATTATCATTTAACAGAGTAAGATAATCATAGAAAGTGTGCACATATCAATATGCACATTAAGTTAATTATGCAATATAAATGAGAACATATCACAGAAAATGACATCCGTATATTCATTTGCAAATTGTATTTGTTGAAAATATACCACAATTTACTTATGCGGCAGTTATTCCGACAATTACAATTTTAACATAACAACCAATATACGTGTATAATACACCTACTGTTATATTAGTCAAAACTAGACGCCTTCTGAAAACTAAAATCCACACGTGTTCCTGGTCAGGATATGATTTTTTTTTTTTTTTTTTAATATCAACACTTGGCCTTTTTTTATTTTTTTCTATTATTATTTTCATGTGTTAAGCGTATTTACGCAAGTTTGGCCTCAAATACCCATTTCTTGGTTTTTCAAGAAGCCATTGGGACTAAAAATCTTTTTGGTCGCAATGGTACACCCTATTCCACGCCGAAGAGCGCCAACAGCGCGAAACGCGTTCGTTGATAACTTTTCTTGATTTATCAAGAAATTGGAAGTCCCAAATATCAGGGAACAGGCAAAATAAATGTTTAGTTGATTTCTGTTCCGCCAGATGGCGCTCTGCCATCTGTAATCTGTGAAGCACATGTGCTCCTGGTCAGGATATGCCTTATATATATATATATATATATATCGTAGTAAAGTTATCCTGTCGGATGATTGTTGTGGTTGGCAGATTGATGCAGTCATGGGGCCACAGTAGTATCAGACTTTTTTTAGAATAGTTTTTGGATAACACAAAAGGACAAGGCAGGTTGGATGTCACCTAGAAGAGAGGCCAGCGCCGAAGAGGTGGACAAGGTCCAGGAGGGTTTGGTCTACAGAGAGGGAAAGATTAACTGCTGTTATTCGCCCTTTTTTGTCGATGTTCCGTGTTCGTGGTAAAACCTATTGAAAGCTTCTTGGGGGGAAATTAATAATCTTTGAAGAAATCCATCTCCCCGGAACCTCGTCCTTTCTTGGAAACGGCTCTCTCAATAATACTTTAATATCTTAATTTGTATTACATAATGATCAAACTGGCGCGTTGAATTGTATCTACATTTAGGGATTGTTACACTATTTATAAATATGGTACAAATGAGAACAATCTAGTATATAATGAAATAAATTACTACATATATCTACCACAGATCCTTGTTGCAGAAATATTCGCAATTTTTGGCAAAAACTGTTGATCGCGAAAGAGCATCATAAAATAAAAATAAAATGCCTGTTCGAATTTTGATAAACGGACGCAAGATAGTAGATTGTCCTTATGGCAGGAAGGGATGAGAAGGGATTCCGAGAAAAACTGTTGAGTTCCCGGAATAGAAAAGAAAGAGAAATAAATTACATAGAAAACAAGCAAAGAGCAAGTTAAAAACAAGAACATATCAGTAGTTTATATTATAATGCATTAGCGCTCCATATATTATGAAAATTCGAAATTATTATAGACTTTTTTAAATTGTTCATTTTTAAAAAGAATTATACGCGTCTATAATAGGTTCGAATTTTCAAATCAGTAGTTTAACAAAACTTTACAATAAGGTATCTGATTTTCAAAAAGAATTTTAAAATAGATTATTTGAAGTTAAAAATGCAATATGCTCAAAATATATATCACATTCTACATTTTTATCTTTGAGTGTTGTTTTTTAATCTATTTTACAATTTATAGATAGCTATATATATATATATATATATATTGAAAATAAAGAAGGCGTCTCCTGACCACAGTCGCCCCTTGGAATGTCGCTGGTGTCTTAAATGACCGGACTTTAGCTGCACGTCTCTCTCTGGGTTGACTGTAGGCTTGCTTCATTATTCCTGGAAGAGTATATATTATGACATATATATATATTTAAAAAATATGCATATATTGGATTTATAATGATGTTATTGTTCCAATATTTCGAGGGGCAACTCGCCTCTCTTTATCGAGAATGTTTATGTTTTTCACTAAAGCATACGCGCACGCGTACACCACTCTCGTTCTACAAGGCCAATGAAAGAATTGTATATTTGATTTAAACATTATATTCAGTATATATATACAGCTAACAATAATATATAATATTACAGATAAATAACATTATTATTATTTTGTCTACACATTGTGCTTGAAATAGAGATTTATATACAATAGTATAACCGTAAATAATTGTGTGCATACATATTAATTCTAAATTAATGATAAAATTTGAAGAAAAATAAATGAGTAAATTAGAAGTATATACATAGTTATTTACAAACAATTGGGATATGAAATTTTTATAAATTTCTGGAAAATCAATTTTTCTGTTTATACTGTGTTTATCTTCGGCAGAAGCCCAACTTTCTGAAAACAGTCTACAATGCTTTTCTGTAATATTTTTGTATATAATTGATGCTTGTTTGAAATCTGGTATATGGCTATTATTTAGGGAGTGGTCAACTAGGAGGTATATTGGTTTGTAGTTTTTTAAAGCTGCTTTAAATATATTTTTAATTATGGATTGCTCAATCTTCAAAAAAAAATATATATATATATGTAATATTGTTGCAAATGTCGCCATATGGATGAACTGGCAGTCGTGTACGTGAGGCGAGTGTTGATCTTTCCACACGCGGACAACAAAAAGCAGAGGCAGGGCTAGATGTTAGCACATAGAGGGATCGGGGACAGCCCACGGGACAGAGGTAGAGGTCATGACACAAACTTGGATGCTCATCCCCGAGACATAGAGGGAGAGAGTGTGTGTGAGAGACAGCCTGAAGCGGATTGCCGAGCAACACCTCTAGAACATCTGCTGACCCCCTGCTAAAACTTGTCCTGTTTACAGGGATGTCGTCAATAAGAATGTCCCTCGGGACCGGCCCCACATGGGCGTTGGCATTTTACTCCCCTCTGTCCCTGCCAACAGCTGACTGCTCTCTCTTTGGATCATTATTTTGACGTCACCAATTTTAGTTTATATACAAAAAAGGGTTTAAAATACAAATAGTTTATATACAAAACATCGGGTGGTAGTAAATAGAAAGTGTCATTATTATTCAGTTTAAAATATACGATATATATATATTGTTTTGAAAAAATAGAGCAATCCATATCTGATTTATTAGATAATAAAAGGCATATATTGGATTTAATAAAATATTTATTTTGCCAATATTTCGGCTGGCTGAACGCCAACCTTTATCGAGGCATTAAATTTTTGTATACACAAACTCAGCGCCGCATAGTGGTATAATATCACAGTTGAAATCAATTAAAATACAGAGTAGGTGGGGAAAATGTGTGCATGAAAATATTTTTATAAAAAATGCAATCAAAAATGTAAAATATCTTAAAATATAAAAGGAAAAAAAGTTCTATCTTATATTTAAAATGTTTTAATAGACACATACATTTTTACATTTATCTATTTATGAGTTATTAATGATTTTTTTAGGTACTTATTACAATTTTTTAAATATAAGTTAGAACTTTTTTTCCTTTTATATTTTAAGATATTTTACATTTTTGATTGCATTTTTTATAATAATTTTTTCATGCACAAATTTCTCCCACCTACTCTGTATTTTAATTGATTACAACTGTGATATTATAACACTATGCGGCGCTGAGTTTGTGTATACAAAAATGTAATGCCTCGATAAAGGTTGGCGTTCAGCCAGCCGAAATATTGGCAAAATAAATATTTTATTCAATCCAATATATGCCTTTTATTATCTAATATATATATAAAAATATATATATATATATATATATGTTTTTGAAAATAGAGCAATCCATATATTAAAATATTTAAAAATGCCTATTTTGGATCATAAAGTTTTTATTTCCGATATTTCGTGTGGCAACTCGCCAAACTTCTTCGGGGAACAAGATTGTTTTGATAAGCTCGCGTATCAATTCACGAGTAATAGGAGAGACAGGAAAAACTCTAGAAGAAAGAACCAATCAACACCGGACAGCCCTTAAAAACTCTAGCCCTCTTTCCCTTTTAGTAGACCACGCACTGAAACAGGACCACATACCAAATTTCGACTCAACAGAAATAGTATATCAAAATATCAAGGATAAACATTCAAGACTTTTTCTAGAAAGCTGGACCTCAATAGAAGATAAAAACAGTATCAACCGAAAAATAGACATTCCTCAACTATACTTACAATTTAAAACCATATAGCCCACTGATATACATATATATATATGGTAATTTAAGCCAACAACCCCATACTGTATATAACTTATAACAAGATTTTAATGTTATATAATAGAAACACATCTGTAAATGATTATACGCATTATTGACATGTGTCTTTACATCATCATATGTAATGTAATTTGTACAAACTGAGGATGAATAAATAAAAATCTGTAATAGATTAAGAGTTGAGCTAAGCAAGAGATAGAAGTCATAACGTCAAAATCGAGATAGATTTAGAATTCCCACAACAAGGTCTAAAAATGGACCAGACCACCCACACTCTTCACATCTGGTGGAATGCAAAGCCCCCTCTCACATCTGGTGACATGCAAAGCCCCCTTTCTCAGAAACGGCCCCTGTCGCAGGGGTACTTTACAGTCACTTGAGAGTTAGTTCAGCATCTGTGCGAGCCCGCGTCGGTTGTACCCCACGGTCCTCCTCATCCATCATGTAGATCAGTAAGAAACTTCTATCTCCCCATCTTTCGCTCCTAGCTCAACTTTTATCTGTTCACGGAACTTTCTTAGTGCAAATGTGTCTTCGTTTTTTGCGTGGACATTCCCAAGCTTTCCATTCTGCCTCGACCACGTCTGCCTGTACTCTGTGAGAACTTTTAAAGGACTTACAAGGTGCAGAGAGGTACTGCAAAACTCCCCATCCTGACTGTTCCTCTTGGTCAACACAGTATAGCGAGAGTCAACACTTCATCATCACAAAGTTAGTCGACAGGATTCTACACAAGAGGCTTACCAGAACTTCAAATTATCACAGATTGTCGACAGAATCCCTCATCACAAGAGTCAACAGTAACTCTCAACTTATTACAGTGAGTCGACAGGATAACCAAAACGAAGAATGACACAACGAAGAAGGTAAGCAGCCTGTCCAGATAGAAGCGAGAAAGAGCGAAGATTGAGGAACAAGCCCGCAATACCAACGAAACGACTGAGCAATCTACCCCAAACAAGAAACGACATTGGAGGAACAAACCGACCATTCCAACGAAACGACAAAGCAATCTCTTCCCCAAAAAGAGGTATTTACGGAAGAAACGACTCCCCAAGGGACCTCCGCAGACCTGCTAACCGATCGCCAACGCCAGGAGCAATCTGTCTGTCCACCCCAACGACACAGTCGAAATTCCCGCAAGTCATGGAAATCGAGGAGCAGAATGACCCTAACCCTGTGACAATTTCCACACCTTCGATCTGACATCGAGACAATGCTTAAGGCAACAAGCCACAAACAACTTTCCAGAAGTTTCAAGCTTCTACAAGTCTAACATGGAGCGACTTCCAAGACAGCAGAACGACCACCAAAGACCAAGTCTCCTGACTGAACTTTCATCCAAATTGTAAGTTTTTAAAAACCTACCTCAACCTTATCCTCAACTTCGCAACTTGATTCCCTATAAATTTTGTATTTATATTTGCACTTTGAGCATTCTAAAATCAATTTTTACCTTTTTTATATCATTTTTAATTCAATTTTTTAAACTTTCACACTCTCATTAATCAAATTTACTTTAATTTTTAATCAAATTATAAATTTCAAGTTATTACTCTCAATTTTACTTTAAAAAATTGCCCATTACGCATTTTTACTAATTTACTAATCTTACATGGCTTTCCTAAATTTACCTAAAATGGCATTTTCCAAATCTACAACTTAAAAAAAAAAAAAAACATTATTATTATTTTTTAAAAATCTCTCATTCATCATAATTCTAAACTTATTTTGGTTTTTCTTATTAGTTATCTTCATACCAAAATATACCCATTTCTTAATCAATTACTTAAAATTTTGAAAATATTATTGTCAGATTCACAATTTTTTTTTAAGTAAACGCCACAATTCAAAATATTCTTGTCACTATCACGACATTGCCCTTTTAAAAGAATAATTTTAACTACCATAATCAACGATTTAAAAATTATATTCAAATTTTAAATATAAATTAACATAGGGGGGTGAAACAATTTCCTAATTTCAGAAATCTTTATTGATTTCTCTCTTGAGAGACAATATCTCAAAAACATAACAACTATCCTTCCCCAAAACAAGTTAAAAATCCAACATAATACACTCCCTCGTCTTTTCCTTTTACATGCATGGTTGGTCATCAACACATTTCTTTCAACAAACCTTACAACACCCTCACACATCACTATCTCCAATTGGCAACAATTATTAGTGCGCGATTTCACACACAAATCCAAATTCAAGCCACACAAGCTCCATATCGCCCACTAAACACTCAAATGTTTTCACATTAAACGTGCCAAATCCACTAACAGTCAAAATTTCTCGATGTGTTTCATACAACCACCACCCATGACTTTATTAAATTTGTTATTCATGGTGAAACAGGTTAGATTTTGTACCAAACTAAGACTTCGCGTGACACTTTTTCATTCACAACTTTCCACTTCGTGTCACAGCGCCACACCACAAAACCTTTTCACTTTTCAGGCCAAAGACGCCTTCATGCCTGTGACACACTCACCCCAAAGCGTGTCCACGTCGAAAGTCGAACTTTCACCACACATCTAAACCTGACATCACTGAATAACCTTTTTACTAAGTCTAAACAACTTCGAAAACACAATCACTTACGAACATCGAGAAAACTATATTTTCAAATAGGCAAGAAAATTGCCAAAACTCCAACAAAAGAAGAGAGAGAAAATCAGTTTCAAGTAAAGGACAAACATAGCAAAACAGCCCCCATGATTGACCACCCACGACGATCTATTTAAGTTACATATCCCCGTCCAACGTCCTTCTCCCCGCTCAAGGCAGATGTTATTGACCGCTATCTTCATATGCGCCATTTTTTTAAACACATGTTTCACACTAACCATTTAGGTTTTCTTACAAATCTCACCAACCCCTTAATCACAACACACAACATACATCAAACATTTTACATGTTAATTGATATCACCAATTAAAACAATTTGGTTAAGTCTTATATAGACTTTATGACGCAAAAGAGAAATCATTCTCTACATATCACCTTTTTGGATAAACGAGAACATTGTTCAATTTTCCACTACTTAACATTTATCTAATCATTATAATAATCTTTAATTATATTGTTATTTGTATAAAATCTTGAATAATTATTCTTATTTTTACCTTTCAATTATATAATCAAATTTTTAATCCAACATGATTTAAAAAAAAAACACTTTAATCAAATTTACTTTTATTTTTCATGATATTATTTTAGTATTACAAAACATCTAATTGTTTCAAAAATTATTCTTATTTTATTATTTATTATATCTTTTATATATTACATGTTTAATTTTGTCCACTTACACTTTTTGTACCCGCAATCATATTTCTATATTTCTATTCACTATATTTTATTTGTTTAAATGCCTTTATTATCTGACAATGTTTATCATCCACTATCGGGCATACAACAATCGTTTTCAACAATCATATTCTTTAACCAATTCCCAATACTTTATTATTACTATCTTTTCAGCCATTGCTTCAAACCATCGTGGATAAACGACAGCACTGCCTGACAAGTTTTAAATTTTTTTTATTTCGTATTTCAACAAACTCTTTGAACACAGTTCCCCAGATTTAAAAATCCCAACTTCTGACCTGAACACGCTTCAAGAGTTTATTTCATTTCATCCGCAGAGCACAATCACCAACGCATGCACAAAGCGTTCAATTTTTCAACTTTCAATTTTTTTCAGCTCTAGCGGACCACCATCAACCTTTGATTTCGAGTCAAGTCAGACCACCTACTGTCGCTACAATTCTACTTATCGCATGGCTCTAATTCACTCCTTAATAAACAACTATTTCTTCAACTTTTAACCCAATACAAAACCCTAAAATTGTGACAAAGCACTGTAACCCTTATATAGGATCGCAAGTGAAACATTTCCAAGGAAGACCCTCAAGTCTATAGCCTCGCTTTGCACCTAGATCTAAGTATTTGGTTTACATGTGCACTTCTAACAATTGCATATTCTTCAACTACTAACCCTTTCCAACGCCCGCCAATATTCTCTTAGAATGTGAATTTTTATGTCATCATTTTATTTTATTCATCTTTTTTTTTAAATCAAACAAAAAATGTCATTTTTATTTCAATTTTATATATCCAAACAAATCATCTTGTTATAGCCCTTTTTAACCCTCACAGTTTAAATTAATTAAAAGAAATTTTAATTACTTACCTGTGTTAGAGAGGCTTTACCCGCTTAAACCCGGATAAACCCTTTCACTCCCGGGGCCCATCTATGGTAATTTAAGCCAACAACCCCATACTGTATATAAATTATAACAGGATTTTAATGTTGTATAATAGAAACACATCTGTAAATGATTATAAGCATTATTGACATGTGTCTTTACATCATCATATATAATGTAATTTGTACAAACTGAGGATAAATAAATAAAAATCTGTAATAGATTAAGTGTTGAGCAAAGCAAGAGATAGAAGTCATAACGTCAAAATCGAGATAGATTTAGAATTCTCACAACAAGGTCTAAAAATGGACCAGACCACCCACACTCTTCACATCTGGTGGAATGCAAAGCCCCCTCTCACATCTGGTGACATGCAAAGCCCCCTTTCTCAGAAACGGCCCCTGTCGCATAAGGCCCCCCCGTCTTAACCTATAAATACAGTCACTTGAGAGTTAGTTCAGCATCTGTGCGAGCCCGCGTCGGTTGTACCCTACGGTCCTCCTCATCCATCATGTAGATCAGTAAGAAACTTCTATCTCCCCATCTTTCGCTCCTAGCTCAACTTTTATCTGTTCACGGAACTTTCTTAGTGCAACTGTGTCTTCGTTTTTTGCGTGGACATTCCCAAGCTTTCCACTCTGCCTCGACCACGACTGCTTGTACTCTGTGAGAACTTTTAAAGGACTTACAAGGTGCAGAGAGGTACTGGAAAACTCCCCATCCTGACTGTCCCCCTTGGTCAACACAGTATAGCGAGAGTCAACACTTCATCATCACAAAGTTAGTCGACAGGATTCTACAAGAGGCTTACCAGAACTTCAAATTATTACAGATAGTCGACAGAATCCCTCATCACAAGAGTCAACAGTAACTCTCAACTTATTACATATATATATAACAAATTACTGATTTTCAGTTATTTTATTTTAAATGTATATGTAGTAAACCCGATGTGGAATGTGCTGGGCAGTCGTGGTAGTGGGTGCGTGATGGGATTCCCGCACTGGGACAGCAAGAGACAAAGGCAGGTCTAGATGGTAACTCCAAGAAGGTAGAGGTAGACCACGGACGAAGACTGTCGCGGATGCCCTAGCCGACCGTCTAACGGCGTCGCTCTGAAAACAACTACTAACCTTTGTCTAATTTCTGAGCCTTTTATATTGGACGCTCGCATAAGGTGGAGCGTCCTGATTGGTTCCTATAATCACGCCACCCTATGGCGCCGGGTTGTTTTTCGTCTGGTCTTTGTCGTCTGGTTTACCTCCACCTTCTTTGTTTTATTGTCACTTCCATTGTTCGATACATATTTTAATATATAGATATGGGGTTATATAATGAATATCAGAAGAAGGTTGTGAACTATCTAACTCAAAATATACTACAGAATGTGCCCCCGGTGATGAAGTTTTGGTTGGGGGAATGACATGTAATGAATGATAACCTAACAAACCTATTATAAAAAAAAATAAAATAAATAATTTGTATACAAATTAGTTAAAATTATTATTAAGCTACAAGTTAAAAAGAGAAAGATGTTGTAATGGTGGTGTATCAATGAGAAAAAAAATCAAGGTTATAAAAATAAAAAGGCACAAAATGAATGATACAAGATTAAGAGAAAGTATATAATTCAAAATGATAAATATGGTAAAATGAATCGTACAAGGAAAATAATATCTTATTGCATTAAAGATGAGAGGAAAAAAAAAGTTAACTTATTGATTGAACATATAATGTGACGCTAAGGTTGAAAAGGGGAAAGGGGGTATCTGAGCATGTTTCGGCAAAGTAGTATCCCAAGCATTCTGTAATGCAATGCGAACTTGTTTAAGTGAGGCATTGTTTTCATTAACAGAAGGGCTAAGATATTCCGTCTGCATCATTAGCTCAGACAGTGAAAAGAGGTGGGAAGATTGATGGAGGTAAAAGGGAGAGGTAGAGGTAAGAGGGGTAAGAGGGATCCCTGTTGTCCATAATGATTGTGCCCGGTTGAATTATGAGAAAACAAATGAAAAGTTGAAAAAATGGTGAATTGATATGATGAGTCGGGCGATGAGAAAAAAAAAAAACATCGCGCTGGATATCCTGAACTCATTATGGGGAATGGGTATAACGAGGAAGGATTGTTCCAGTCGGATTAATCAATGAAAAAAAAACAAAAATGTTCGGCGAACTGGAATCCCTTGGAAGGTAGTTGGAGGTTTGAAGGATGTGGAAAAGGAGAGGTGGGTGTAAGAGATTCATTGCTGTCAATTTTGATTGTGTCCGGCTTGTGTGGTGAAAAGAAAAAGTTGAAAAATGAAAAAATGATGAGCCGGACGATGAGAGGAAAAAATAAAAATCTAACAGGATCTCCTGAGCTCACTGTGGGGAAATGTACAGCGAGGAAGGATCTTCTAGTTAGTTTAATCAATAAAAAAAAAAGAAAATGGCTGACGAACAATAATCTCTTGATGGATGTAAAAAGTTGGGAGGAAAGGTTCATGGGATAGAGTTAAGAGGTTGTAAGGGAAGCGTCAAAAATAACATTTTGAAAATCTATTAAGAAAAATAAAATGATAAATGTTTTATCTGTTAAAGAAATATTATAAATATTGTTAGGTGTAGGTTTTTTAAAATGGTGTCTAAAATAGTTGAAGTTGTAAAATCCTAAGTCTAAGCATGATGAAAAAAAAGAAAATAAAAATATTAAAGGTAATAATATATAAAGGGTTGATTGGTAGTTGCTGGCATTAATTTTGATGGTTAATAAACAAAATGATATTATCGATTAATAGTGAAATGTTTTATCTACATCTGTAAGTTAAAAAACAAAGTCCAACACCACAAAACTAGGTAAGCTGTAAGTCTATTTACAATATATGAGAGACAAAGTTAAAAGAAAACAAAAATATTCGTTCTTGAAAAAAGGGAACATATTTACACACAATGTAGGTGCAAGATTATTGATGTCTTGCTAGTTTGGCCTACGGGGAGGCAATGTGGCCCTATGTCGCTTTGGTCCGGTCTGAGAAGTTGGTCTTTGCCAGATCTTCCCGATTATATTATGTGAGACCAGACGGGGAGCGATCTTGATCCCTAAAATGATGTCATTGTAGTGGAAGATGGGACTTTTTAGGTACACGTAGTATGTAGTGCATGTTTTAGGCGCTAAAAATATTGCAGAGCGTTTTATGCAGTTGGTCTGCAAAATATTTAGGTGAGCCTACCCAAACGCCGGCTTGTTACGTTTGGGAAACATCATTTAAAATATTAACTTAACAGATCTTTTCTCCATGTAACATTGCGTTACATATGGAGAAATGAGAGGCGACAAAAAGAAAAAGAAAAGTTAGCCTTTTTTATTCCTAACTAGGGAGCCGATAATGTCGTGTATGTTCGTATTAAGCGTACCCAAAAGCCCTATAATTGAATGATTGATAGGCAAGAGTGTTGAAGATTGGAATATTGTCGTGGCGATGGGAATTAAAATTGATGTGAACAATCTAGAAAAGTACGAGATAAAAATGTATGTTTTAACAGGTAGGCAGGCAGGCAGGCAGGCAGGCGCCAAAGTGGCGCGAGAAAGCCGAGCTCGTGCAGCCTTGTGTAAGCAAAACCGAACACCGTGGTGGCGGGCGTTGTGTTTTGTTAGGACGGTAATAGGATAACTATTTATTAAACATGGATTGTTTGCCACTCAATGGCATCTGTGTACCAAATGTTCTTCTAATCGAGTTAATATTGCGAATACTTTTATCAATAGATCAGGATATATGAGGGAGGGTCGGTGCTTAAGTAATTCAGAACCAAGGGGTTGGTGTAGAGGCATATAAAGAGAATAGGTTTTGTGAGACTTTCAGGACCTATATTTTCGCTAATTTTATGAGAATAGTTGGGGGGACAAATGATTAAATGGTTCGGAAAATCGATGAGCTATACTTTTTCTATTGGACACTAAACAAGTTGGGGTCTAGATGTCGGAAAGGATCTATTATTCTATTTATTTTTAGGGGTTCTATATATATATATATATATATATATATATAATTTGGGTGGTGAAATATAAAGGACCTCTTCATTGTAATATTGTAATTTATTTACATGTACAGTATCGCTATCGTTACCTGTAATCCTATTGGGTCTATTTATACGTACGACATTATCAGAAATTATTTCAGTAATTTTATATGGACCTGTAAAGTAGGGTACTAACTTACCGCTATTTGGATGATGATACGCCTTTACTAATACTAAATCTCCTGTATCAAAGTGTGGATTTTTATGTTTGTTATCATATTTAAGTTTCTCTTTGTCGTGTTTGTCATTTGTACGTTGTATTGCTAGTTTTCTACTTTCTATTATATTGGGATAGGGGTTTAGGTGGTTATTTAAGTCTGAGAGGATTATATTATACATTAAAAATACGGGGGGAAATCCAGTTATCGTATGGGGGGTATCGTTATATTTATTAGTTACTATCTTAATTAACTTAGTCCAGGAGGTCTCAGGATTCTCTAAGTTCAGTAACCTCAGTTTCCCGGGGAGTGTCGCGTTAAGACGCTCGCATAAACCGTTAGCTTGAGGGTTATTTGCAGTGGTTAGTAGAGGTTGTATCCCGTTCTTTATTGAGAATCTCCTGAACTTTGGGGAAGTAAAAGCAGGTGCCCGGTCCGAAAGAAGGCGTTTTGGGCGGCCACACTGCAATACCTTTTTGAGACACTGAATGTATGTGATTATATTAGTTGACTTACTGGGGAAGGTCCATGTATACCGACTTAGGTGATCTACAATTACGTGTAAGTATGACTTAGAATTACCGTATTTAGAAAAACCTGAAATAGTGTCTATAGATAACATATCGAAGGGTTGTAAAGCTATAGGGGGGCGTTCTAATCTACCATATAACGGACCTTTCGGTTTCTTTATAAGTTGGCATGTGGGACAGGACCTATTATACTTAGCTATAGATTTGGTCATTCCACACCAAGTATACTGTGTGGAGATGAGCCTAATCATTTAGGATACACCAGGATGGTTATATTCTAAATGTACTTTATTAATTAGCGTATGTTGCAAGGAAGGGGGAACTATAATCTTGACAATACCTTTACGTTTGATTGTATGGAGGCCATCTATATTCGTTTTGAAAGTGTAGATGTAGGTAATTGGGGTTGCTTTTCTATTATTTGGGTGGTCGTGAGAAAACCACATAAAGGATTGCTGGACAGTAGGTCTGCCTCGTACTGCGTTTTACCTTTTATATATTTTATATCGTATTCGTATGCGGACATCTTTAAGCTCCACCTAAAAAGTCTACCCGTTGGGTTTTTTATGGTTTTTAACCATTGTAATGCATGGTGGTCCGTAAAAATTGTGAAACTTACACCTGCGAGATAGATGCGGAATTTTTCCACACTATCTATCACAGCAAGGCATTCCAACTCTGTGATGGTATAATTTTTCTCATGGGGTCGGAGTGCTCTGCTGTAATATTGCACGGGGTGTAGAGTGCCGTCTGGATGTTGTTGTTTTAGGATGCCAGCTATTCCCTGAAGTGAGGCATCACAGAATAGCTGACAGGGTAATCCTTCTTTAAAGAGGTGTAGTACCGGTTTTGTGGTCAGACATTCCTTTAGAGTGTCAAATGAATGTTGGCATTTTGTATCCCAGTGCCATGGGGTATCTTTCTTAAGTAGGTTATTGAGGGGGTTCCTAATGCGGGCGTGATCTTTTATAAATTTATTATATACATTGATGGAGCCTAAGAATGATTGGAGGGATTTAACGCTAGTGGGGACCTTAATGGCATTAATTACATCTAATTTTTTTACTAATGGAGTGTATGTGCCTGATGATATGGTATAGCCTAAAAATTCTATTGTAGTTTTAAAGAAGTCACACTTATTATAATTTAATCTAAAATTTTCCCTATTACACATATCAAAAAATTGCTGTAAGTGATCTAAATGTTCTTCTATGGAATTTGAAAAGATAATGAAATCGTCGAAATAATGTGCTATAAAACCTAACCTATTTCTTTGCAATATCTGACTGACTGCTCGCTCATACACCTGGGGCCCTATTTTAATCCCGTATGGTAACCTTTTGAAATTATACTGACCCTCTAACGTGACAAAAGATAATAAATTTCTATCAGGGGGGACTTATTTCGATGGACCAGTATGCTGATGAAAAATCGGCGCGGGAGTAAATTTTGGCGTTGGCTAATTTATCTAAGATATTCTCTATGAGCGGAAGGGGGTGAACATCGGGGAAAATTATTCCATTCAGGCGGCGGTAGTCTACGCAAAATTGTTTTGTCTTATCCCTTTTGGTAACTAAAGTAACGGGGGATGAATAGGGGGAGAAAGAAGGCTCTATAATATCATATTCTAGCATTTTCCCTACTTGTTCTTGTATTTCACGTTGATCTGAAAGAGATGTACGATACGGTCTGAGTGCAATTATTTTGTCTGAATTTGTCCTAATATTGATAGGGGGAATTTTCAATTTTGGGATGTTATATTTGTTAGTAGAAAAAATATTTAAGTAATTCTTAATAATATTCATAAAAGTTAAAGGGATATCAGTCCTAACACATAAATTACAAGAATCATTAAAAATTTTACATTGATGTTCAGAGGGATATAGTGGGGGTAATAAATATAAATGGGGAAAATGAACTAAAGTTTGGCTGGGTGCATTTTTGTCACAATTGGTAGAGGTCTTGTTCAAGGTAATGGGACATGGTATAGGATGGATATTTTCCCCTTGCAATAATGGAGAATGTGAATTAGGCATGTTTTTAAAATGACCCATATTGGGCGGATTGTGGTTACTCTCTCCATTATTACATGGGGTTACATAGGTTATATGGTACCATTTCTTAGACAAAGGAGCATCACATTGATAAATAGAATGATTATATAAATTTAAAGTCAAACAAAATTGAATAATGGAATTTAATGACAGTATACCAAAAGGTAATAAATTATCTATTATATAAAATTTAATTGATTTTGTAATTTTTCCTATGGTAGTGGTCAAAAATGTATATCCTATCGAATTTATTTGAGTAGATATGGAATTGATTACTATATGGCAGGGATATAATTTTAAAGGATTAGATAAGTTTTTACTAAGATGGTTAAAAATATTTAAATTAATTATGTTAATAGAGGCTCCTGTGTCTAAGAGGAATGGGCAATAAAAATTATTAAAAATTTTAGGTTTACATAGAATATTGGATAGTTTAGGGACGAAAACTGGAGTTTTCGTTGCCTTGTGGGGTGCGAGAAGACCTGGGGGCCGGCACGGGAAGGTTGTGGGCGCCATTTTGTTCAGGTGGGAAATAATGCGCTGTAGGTTGGCCGTGGTAGGCCTGCTGCCTGTAGGGTCGCCTGTTCATGGAACATTCATTGTTCCAGTGATCACCTTGGCAGTATTTGCATGGTGAGGGTGGTCTCCTGGCACCAGAAGGGTATCTTGGGTAATTATTTGGTGAAAAAGGATTGTAGTTCCTTCCCCTAGAAGGGGTTCCGGTATCACGATGAAAAGCACTGGTGTTGGAAACACCTTGAAATGGTTCGGATGGAGTAGGGAGTGAACTGGTCCCTTTTATTCTGGTCATGGTAGAGTACCATTCTGTCAGGGTTTTAGGGGCTATGGCCCTCATGAGGCGCTGATCACTGGCCTGGAGGCCTTCCGTTAATGCTTCTACTATGATGGGATTGGTTAGGCCCAGTTGTAATCCCATTGTTATTTTTTGACGGTAATATTCTCCTAATTGGATCTGATTAGTTAATTTAAAAGTTAAATATTTGGTGAAAGTGACCTCGGATTTTCCGGGGTAGAGATCTATGAGAGTTTGTTTTGCTTGACTGTAATGGCAGAGAGGCCAGATTTAGTTCGTTGTAGAGGGAGAGGGGCTCACCTTTGAGCAGTGCGCGGAGCCGGGCTTGTAGCGTGGCGTCATCTTGCGGTCCCTCGCTTGTCCGCTCGAGCTGCTGGATGAAGTTGTTGGCTGCGTAGGATCCGTCGAAAGGGGAGATGAGGGCTTCCTCCACACGAGGCACGGCTATTCCCCGAATGGCGTCTGTTAGGCGGCTTACTAGTTCGTCGCAGTGGGGTTGCATGTTGGTGAGGGCATCCGCGAAGTACTCGTCTTCTGCCTCCGTCATCCTCTGCATGTTGCCGTCCTCATTCATCCTGTCGACTTTAACGGGTTCTGTAGTAAACCCGATGTGGAATGTGCTGGGCAGTCTTGGTAGTGGGTGCGTGATGGGATTCCCGCACTGGGACAGCAAGAGACAAAGGCAGGTCTAGATGGTAACTCCAAGAAGGTAGAGGTAGACCACGGACGAAGACTGTCGCGGATGCCCTAGCCGACCGTCTAACGGCGTCGCTCTGAAAACAACTACTAACCTTTGTCTAATTTCTGGGCCTTTTATATTGGACGCTCGCATAAGGTGGAGCGTCCTGATTGGTTCCTATAATCACGCCACCCTATGGCGCCGGGTTGTTTTTCGTCTGGTCTTTGTCGTCTGGTTTACCTCCACCTTCTTTGTTTTATTGTCACTTCCATTGTTCGATACATATTTTAATATATAGATATGGGGTTATATAATGAATATCAGAAGAAGGTTGTGAACTATCTAACTCAAAATATACTACATATATATTTATTTATTCTCTATATATTAATATTTTATAAATCATTTTTTTATTATTAATTATATTTATAAACCTGCATATTGTAGATTTTAGATATTTTAAAATTTTATAGCAGTTGTACATACTCGTGAATTGATACGCTAGCTTATCAAAACAATCTTGTTCCCCGAAGAAGTTTGGCGAGTTGCCACACGAAATATCGGAAATAAAAACTTTATGATCCAAAATAGGCATTTTAAAATAAATAAATAAATATATATATATATATATATATTAAAAAACGAAAGAAAAAAAAATAAAAGATAAAAAGATCAGGTGTTGAAATCAATATTAAAAATGGCATATCCTGACCAGGAGCACATGTGCTTTTCAGAAGGCAGAGCGCCATCTGGTGGAACAAAAATCAACTATTCATTGATTTAGCCTGTTCCCTGATATTTGGCCAACCATGTGGATGGCTTTTCTTGATTTATCAAGAAATTGGGTTGGCCAAATATCAGGGAACAGGCTAAATCAATGAATAGTTGATTTCTGTTCCACCAGATGGCGCTCTGCCTTCTGAAAAGCACATGTGCTCCTGGTCAGGATATGCCATTTTTAATATTGATTTCAACACCTGATCTTTTTATCTTTTATTTTTTTCTTTCGTTTTTTAATGTGCTAAGCGTATTTACGCAAGTTTGGCCTTAAATACCCATTTCTTGGTTTTTCAGGAAGCCATTGGGATCAAAAATTATTTTTGGTCGCAATGGTTCAGCCTACTCCACGCTGACGAGCGCCAAAAGCGCGAAACGCGTTCGTGGATGCCTTTTCTTGATTTATCAAGAAATGGGTTGGCCAAATATCAGGGAACAGGCTAAATCAATGAATAGTTGATTTCTGTTCCACCAGATGGCGCTCTGCCTTCTGAAAAGCACATGTGCTCCTGGTCAGGATATGCCATTTTTAATATATATATATATATTATATAATCTAAAAATATTATATAATCTAAAAACCTCAAATATTTCTATATTTTAAAAAATATATACTTTATTTTATTCATTGATAATTTTATTTTTGTTATCATCGTTTTTAGAAAGACTTTTAGTTTAGTTTTTTAGTTTTAGTTGTATAATTTTGTTGTAAATATGCGTAGTTAACCAATCAATCCTTTTAAATCAATAATATAGGATTAAATTATAAATTCTATATGATGTGAAACTAACAAATGTGTAATCTTTCCTCAAGTAATTGAAAATAAAAGCTACTTGACGGTAAATAATTATTATTTTTTATCACGACTGCACCTCAACCCTTTATCTTATCGATTCTTTGTCTTATCAAGCCTAATCTAACAACAACACAAAATATTCATAACAATAAGTCGACAGGATTACCTGAAATTTCAACCTAATTGCTCTATAAATTATTCAAATTTTATAAAACTATTTTTACAAAATGTCTCGCAAACAAAGGAATGTAGAACACGCCATGACGCCAAATCCAAATACTATAGAAATACCAAAATTTAATGGTCAAAATTTAAACATAATATCTTGGCTCAAATTCTTTAACAAAAAATGTTTACAGAAGCATCTTGATGAATATTTTAAACTAAATAATATATCAAATTATCTCGAGGGTGAAGCTTTCAGTTATTACATAGAAGAATTACAAGATATAAATAATTGGGGGGAAATAGAACAAAAATTAAGATCATACTTCACAATAAATGATTCAAATGTATTTAGTAGGTTTCTAAATTTAAAATATAATGATAATAATGATCTTGAACAATATTTTAAGGAAAAATCTGCTTTAGCCAAAAAACTAAACCTAGAAAAAACACTTTTACTAGAAGCACTTACAGATGGAATGCCAGATCACCTAAAAAAATATCTAATAGCTGCAAGAGTACAAGAACCTTCAGAATGGTATAAAATCACAACCCAATTAAAATTATCAACAAATAAAGAAGAAGAACCCCAACAACCCTCTACCAGTACAAGCACTCCAGTAAAAAATTTTAACTCCAACTCCTCCAAAGCTCATCAATACCAGCCTTTTCCCAGGACAGCAGCAGCAGCTCACCACTAGCAAGAACCCCACAGATCAATAAACCAGCCTCCATACCCCTGCAAGATATGTGCATCTCACCAGCTACCCAACCAGATTCATTTCCATAGAGACTGCCCACTAAAGAATAATAATCATCCGAAGCGCATCAATCCAGGTAGAACATTATTACTTTTTTCTGTATTTATAAACCAAATATCCTTACCTTGTGTACTTGACACTGCATCATCTATTTCCATTATACCTTTAAAATACTTAAACCATATTTATTATAAAATTTTAGATAATTTCCCAAAAGAAATAATAGGTCAGGTAGAAGGATTTACTTACCCATTATACAAAATATTGGTTAGGCTTACCTTAGGAAAAATTACAAGGTATCAAGAAATGTTTGTTTGTGATAGTCCAATAGAATATCTTATTTTAGGTTTACCAACATTTTATATATTTAAGTTGCAAATAGATTTTTCAAAAAACCTTCTTTTCCAAAATTATAAATTCTTGTATTCTTTTAATCCAAAAACTGATAATCAGAAGTCATATGCCACTACCCTATGTATTCCAGACCCATACTATGTTAAAAATTCATCTCTTTTAAAGATTAACCCATTGTGTAATTTCAATTCTTTTGATATGCCAACTACAAATGTTAAACTTATAGATCCTATTTCAAATCCCACTATTGATTATAACTCATATCACAGTATGCGACAACCGGACTCTATAACAAATTATAATTCATATTTAGACTTTAGCAAAGTAGATATTAATCCAAATTTCTCAAATCAAACAATTTCAGATATATTGCATAAATATAAGAATGTTTTCTCTAAACACAATTTTGATATAGGACACATAAAGACTAACCCAATTTGCATATCTCTTTTAGATAATATTCCCATAGCACAAAAGCCATATAGGACATCTTTTTACAATAATGCTGAAATACAAAAACAAATAACTGAATTATTAAAATATGATATTATTAGACCCTCATCTAGCCCCTATAGTTCTCCTGCATTATTAGTGAATAAGAAATCTGATGCCCCAAATCACCCCACAAGACTCTGTATAGATTATAGGAAACTTAATCAAAAAACAGTTCCAGAACATACCCCAATTCCACTTATAGAACAAATTATAGATAGGTTATCACAGTCAAAAATATATACTATTCTAGATGTTAAAAATGCATACTGGCATATACCCATAGATGAAAAAGATAGACATAAAACCTCCTTTGTAACACAATTAGGATGTTATGAATGGAACAGACTTCCATATGGTCTAAAAAATGCACCTTCACAATTTGAAAGGATTATGAAGTCAGTTTTCACTAAGCATAATATACACTATGCCTTAAATTATTTTGATGATAATATTATACACTCTAAAACTTATGAAGAACACATTAAGCATTTAGATGACATATTAGGTATATTCGAACAAGAGGATATAAAGCTGAATCTCAATAAATGCAAATTTTTACAAAAAGAAATACAATTCTTAGGATACACTATTAACTCAGGAAAATATACACCAAATAACACAAATATTGAAGCAATTTTAAAATTAAATAGACCATATAATATTAAAACCTTACAGAGTTTTTTAGGCACCATAAATATTTATAATAAATTTAATCCCCATTATGCGCAAATTAGGGCACCTTTGAATGAACTGTTGTTAAAAAATGCTCCTTGGCTATGGAGTGTGAAACATGAACAAGCATTCCAAACACTTAAAAATTCACTCATATCACAACCTGTACTATATATTTATGACCCATCAAAACCATGTCATTTATTCACAGACGCGTCAAGTCTAGGAGTAGCAGGAGTTCTTAAACAACCGGATGAACAAGGCATCTTACACCCCATAGGTTACTTTTCAAGAAAACTTCACCCATATGAACAGAATTATACTGCCTCAAAAATTGAAACATTAGCTATCATTAATTCAGTACAAAGGTTTCACACATATCTACACAACATACATTTTACCTTGCACACAGATCACTTACCTTTAAAATGGATCAAAAATGTAAAAAACCCACAAGGTAGGTTATTTAGATGGTCCTTAATCCTATCTCAATATAGCTTTGACATTAAACATATTAAAGGATTAAATAATATAGAAGCAGACATGCTATCAAGAGCACCTGTCTCATTTTACCTAACATATAATGAGTTAAAAGAACACCAATCCACAGAACAAATTAGTAGTGCTAAAATTAAAATACAAAATGGCCTCTACATTATTAATAGAAGAGGTTTTAAAAGAGCTTATGTACCACAAACACTAAGACACAAATTATTAAGCAAAGTACACACAAAGCATGGACATATTGGAACAACTCAAATGACTAAAATAATTTCTCCACACTATTATTGGTCACATATGACTAGAGATATTGCTAATTACACAAAACATTGTGAAACTTGCCAGTTTAACAAGTCTAGGGATAACAGAATTGTTTATGGACCACTACAACAGATGCCAATAGCTACACACCCAAATCACATTTTTTCTCTAGATACATTGGGCGGGTTACATAATTATGGGACAACAAGACACAGTATCCATATGATAGTAGATCATCACAGTAGATTCCTTTGGGCTTTTCCAACAAAATCTGTATCAACTGATTCTTATATAACTTGTCTAAGAAATTTGTTCCAAATTAATAAACCTGAAATATTAATAACTGATAGAAATGCAGCTTTTCTTAGCAGAAAATTTAAACACTTTTTAGAAAGAAATAATGTTAAGCATCTACTCACCAGTTCCCATCATCCAGAAACAAATGCAAAAGTAGAAAGACTAAATTCCACTATCATTAATAGGTTAAGATGTGAATATAATGCTAATTTAAAGATTTCTTGGACAAATATATTCCTAAAATTACTGAAAGCTATAATGAAACAGTACATACCACAACAGGCTTTACACCTAAATTCTTATACTATGGAATACAACCACAGTATATAGAACATGACACAGTAACACATACACCAATTGAAAAAGCAAGAAAATTAGCCATTGAAAGAACAATAAAATCCCATGAACACAGCAAACAACTTTATGATATTAAACACCCAGAACCCATTTTTAAAGAAGGAGATCAGGTATTAGTAAAAACCTTTATTTATCCAAACACTGGTAAATTAACACAAATATATATAGGCCCATTTACTATTTTAAAACAACTTTCTCCAGTCACATATGAAATTAATAAACCCAATTTACCCCAAAGAAAACAAACAGAAATTATACACTCAAATAAGCTTAAATTATTTTATCCAGAAACAGATTTTCTACTTCACTATAGCATTAACATAGAAAATGACTTTATAGTAAACCAAAATTCTAACACAAAGTTAATAGATATTGATGATAAACCATGTTTTTTACAGGAAGGCCATATTTTGGACATGGACAATGAAGAACAAATATCAGCACCAATTCTTAAGCCTTCACAAATAACTTAATGTCACTCCATACATCTATTAGCGTTTCATTACTCAACCATGTAAAAATAACATTTTCTACTGCTTTTAATACTTTGAAGTGTAACTACCATAATGTCATAATTATTCAAATTTTAAATACCTTTTTTGCTTCATATACATTTTTGATTTATTTCACTCATTAATATTTCTTATATATACTTTTATTATAATTTCATAATTATATAAATTATTTGTAAACAAACTTTCTTTTGTTTATTTTGAAAAAATGTGCGTATTGATTTTTATTGTTTTCATTTTTAATTATTTCTATAGATTTATTGATTTCGTTTAATTAATTATTTTTAATTACCAATTTTATTTTAAAATTTTAATATTTTAAAATCTTTTTCACAGGGGGGAAATATTATATAATCTAAAAATATTATATAATCTATAAATATTATATAATCTAAAATCCTCAAATATTTCTATATTTTAAAAAATATATACTTTATTTTATTCATTGATAATTTTATTTTTGTTATCATCGTTTTTAGAAAGACTTTTAGTTTAGTTTTTTAGTTTTAGTTGTATAATTTTGTTGTAAATATGCGTAGTTAACCAATCAATCCTTTTAAATCACTAATATAGGATTAAATTATAAATTCTATATGATGTGAAACTAACAAATGTGTAATATTTCCTCAAGTAATTGAAAATAAAAGCTACTTGACGGTAAATAATTATTTTTTTTATCACGACTGCACCTCAACCCTTTATCTTATCGATTCTTTGTCTTATCAAGCCTAATCTAACAACAACACAAAATATTCATAACATATATATATATATATATATATATATTTACATCGAGCATTCCCCTTACACAAACAATTCCCAAAGGAACATCTAGACATATGAATTATGCAATATTACAGCGGTCTGGTGGATTATTGTGGTGAAACTATTGAGTGGATTCATCATTAATTATAGCCAAGATTTCTCATTTAATAATTTCTATCATTGCAGTAAGGATGGCATAGGCTATCTTTCATATTACACACACAACATATTGTATATGACACAAAATATATTAATTAGAATATTCAGCGAGATATGATGGGTTCCCGGTTTGGATAGATGAAAAGGGAGGATACACGATGTGACTTATTAAAGTTTCCTTACTTAAGTATATATATATATAGCAATTTAGGCCAACAACCCCATGTATATAACCCGCAGCAAGACCTTAATGTTGTATAATGGTAAATATGATGGAATAACGCACTGAAACACATAAAAGTACAAACATCACTAAAACCTGACAGATAATTACCCTCAAAGTAGCCCTAATAAAGTCGTAATTTTGTAACTGTTGCTGTGTCAATATATCACAGCAAAGATATAGTACACAACTCTATTTCAACAGAGTCGGTTGTTCTATAATTTGTACACTTTGTGAAATTAAGGTGTGGGGGGTAGTACCATAAGGCAAATTATGTATGAAATAGGTAACAGAGGAAACAAGAAAATTTTTCTAGATATTTATTTAAATATCTTAAAATTTGGGAACATGTCTATACTGACGAGATATGCTATTTACATAGTAAAATTTAGATAGAGGTGACCTGAAGTTACTTTATAGCCCTTTAAGGCCCATGCGAAATCTAGGTTGGCTACTACACAAAAAGGGGGGAAACCTAGATCTCCATCTATTCTAGCGGGACAAAATATACGAACCCTAACACTCCTTTTAAGTCACTTAAAGCCCTTTAGGGCCCATTCAGAATCTAAATAGATTAGCTTCTGTTCAAAAAATAAAAAAATAAAAAAAAAGGGGGGGGCTAAGCCATAATGGCAAGGGGCTTACCTTCTCTCGAAAGCGGCGGCAAGGTCTGGTCTCCTCTACGTCTCAGGCCCGTCTAAAAATCGTCCTTCTCACTGAGCGACTCCCATCGAATCTTGCCTTTTGGCAAAGAACCTCCTTTTATTCATCTCTCTCTCCATTTTCATTCGCCGAAAACAACACCAATCAAAATGGCCAACGGCTCCAGTATCAATTTCATAGACGCCCCAGGCCTCATCAAAATAGAACGCACTAGTGTAAGATTTCAGACTCCAGGCCTCTTCCATCAAAATAGAATATATAGTATTACCAAAACAAGAAAATCTAAAGAGAACAACAGCTACGACGATAGTGTAAAATTTCAGACGCCAGCCCCCCCTCTCTTTCCACATGGGTTGAAATATAATCCTCCCTTTTTCTCGGGATGGTATATATATCGCCCCCCCGTCTTGGCTAAAATTGACCCAGGCCCTTTTTACCTGGACTGTAATGTGATGCTTTCCTTTCTCTGGAAGGATATTTTATAAGTTTCAGTCTTTAGAGATCTTCCTTCTCCATTTTTCTCCTTTTTTTTTTTCTGGTCACCTTTACCTAAATTTTTGGTGAGGGGAATATATGTACATATGAAACAACAGTTTCCAGCTCGGATGTCTCTGGATGTCTTCTTCTTTACCAGGAATCAGCTTTCGGCATGGAAGTCTGGTGTCACCAAGTGTCTAAGTTTCTGGGCAAAAAAATGGTCTGTAAGTCTATGTGGGAGGGAAGCCATGTATCCATTTGATTTGATTATACATACGCCTTCTGTTGGGGTATGGTTACAAAAAACGTGCCCCAACAATCCTCCCCCGCCAAGTAATGGACAAATGCGTTTGTGCTATTCATTATTCATCTGCCTTTCATCAGTTACTATGAAAGCAGGCCCATTTCTAGCAAAATGCATTTTCCATTACTAGGTGAAGCCAGATGTACCGAAACCTATAGGGAAGGTAAGGCTAGTCAAAATGATGGTATGCCATTCTAGATGTTTATTATTCCGAACATTAGTGGGCATTGCGCATCCTGGCAAAGGGTTTTTTATGTGCTATTATTCTGTCAGAACACTGTTATCAAAATAGGTTATTGGGGACAGTCATATCATATGTATGGAAGTAAGCAAGGTCATCTGTCTTACCATTCATGGGTATATATACCACCCTTCCACTTTCTTCTTTGGTCTTGAGGAGTAGGCCTTCCTAGTGGTAAGTCCTCTCAACCCCATCCTTGCCTCTTGTGGTGCTGGATTCATTGCTACCTTCTTTCTGCTAACAATACAGTTAGAACATTTCCCTATTACATATTATATATAAAAATTTGGGCGCCAAGGAGTCGTTTAGAAATAACTGACTAGTCCAACTCCTAAAACATGCCAGCATCTTTATTTAAGTACCAATCAAGACATTCGTGTGGTATAGTTATACATATACAATCAAAGGAAAGGATAATTATAGTTAGCTGAAAGAAATATCTTGATACATAATGATTAGCCTATGACATGATGACTTTTGCTAAATAAAAATTACAGAAAACAAATTATGTAAGTAATCATTAAATAAGGCACGAAATATGTAATGATAAAATGAATCCTTCCATGTTATATGATGAGTATAACATATATATTGAAGAAAAAAACATATCATGTAGATAGTGATTAAATATGTTAAGATATAAGTGATAAAAATCATCCCATGATAGATGACAAAAGAAAAACTACTTACAAAATTATATATGATGACAAAATATATATACTTATACAAGTAAGGCGGATAAAAGACAATAAGGATAAAATAGATCATACCTTGAGGGAAGAATAAGCCATGACAACATGTTAAAAAAAAATCGCAACATGGCCGGTAAATATTACTAATATCATGAATATCAAAGGAAATAAAATTGCTGAAATGAATAGCATATAATTATAATATAATATATATGATATAAAATAATAACATATTCAATTAGAAAATGAAAACACATTATATATATTTGTGCGCTGAAGGTTCAAGGTTTAGTATCTCAGTTAAGTTTTTCAATCTTATTCAGTCTGGAATCACGAGTTGGTCACTGGGTAATATTCGTCTATCCCGATCCTACTGGAGGGTGGGTTCTCTCTTGTGGGTTAGATTCCTCTAATTACAATACTCTCTCAACCCAAATGGGAACGTCATTTAGAATCTTGGTCAAATGGAGCATAGCCCAGACCTCTATTAAACTACACAGTCCATTTAAATCTAGGGTGACAACCGTATGAAGAGAATTTTTCTGTTTTGGCAGAGCGACTAATCAATTTCTACTATTTTGTTTGTGACTCCGTTTACCTTGTCTCTGGGGTGTGTACAGTTCAGCTACCTCCCCCTTCCAAGAAATTCATATTACTTTCATCTACTAATATACCCTCTACTCATTGACCTGAATCCTACAAATCTACATCTTATAAATTTGAATTTTATCAATCTGAAATTTTGGTTCTTTTACAAATTCCTTCAGAATTCTACTCCCTGTATAACTGCTCTTAATTCTACTGTCCTCAATACAACACTTCTAAAACTCTGACTCATTGGCTCGTTCTGGCGTCTCGTTCGCGGTCCTTATAGTTAACTAATACTTTAAAATCTTATCCTATCATGAAACGAGTTTAAACTCGTTGAAGGTCCTAATAATTACTTATTCTGCCTCTCGAATCGGTCTTATGCTCGAATTCATTCCAACAAAACGTATGGCAGGGCGAATCCTTTATTAGAAGAAACTTCCGCTAGCTATGGGGGATCAAACTGGTACCAAAAAATTCAATAGACGGAAACTACTTCGTCTAGAATAACTGGGCAATCTCTGCCTACATGCCAATCTTACAGGACCTCCCGTCTGGAATACCCTCGCTCCAGCCACGCTAAAAACGTCGAAACTACGGTGTCAGATCGGTTACCCAAGGTCGCGCCGTTATACCCCAGGCTATACGGCATGGCTAAAACAAATCCCCCATCCTGCATAAAATTCAATCTATACCTCTTCGTTTCCTCTAATGAGGAGAAGTTTTGTGGGTTTCCTGGTCTGATCATAACCTCCCACAACCTTCCAGTCTGAGAATCAAGATATGATCATTATCTACGACTCTTAAAATTCAAGTTGATATAAATAACAAAGAGTACTTGATTACCCTAGTAATAGAAATTAAAATTTTATACTCCCGAAAGGGGAGACCTAACAAAATGGAGCGAATACCTTTCCTAACAATAGAGTTGCACAGCCCTGTGAGGCTATCGTTCCTAACAAATAAAGAAATCAAATTTAAAAATCGAACCTATTAAAATCCTTAACCCTATTCTAATGTATTTTTGGATTAACAGTATGTTAGACTTTAACTTTGTGGTCGCATTCATTGATCATTACATTCACTCTCTCATTCACGATCGCATTCAAACTAGAGTTAGACTCTATCATAAAAACCAAAATACTATAATATCATTATTAATAGGCCTTAACAATAATGAAAATCTTCCAGGACAAAATGTGAAATCAAATAAAATAATAAAATTAAAACAAATTGGGAACTAAAGCCCTAAGTTACTCAAAAGAAAATGCCTCTGTACAAGCTCTATATATACTAATACTTTATACTCGATAAATGATTGTTAACAATAATTGTTAACAATTCTAAGTAATCTGGAAGCTAACCTACTAAAAAAAAATCAGTGTAACTTCAAAAACTGCCCTTGCCTTGACACCAAGCGACTTTTCACGACAATTCTATATAAAGACATACACTAATTATAATGGCGAACAAAGGACCATTAAGCGTGACACCTCATAAAAGCGGAATTGAGTCACTCCCCTAGCCACCGTGGGTGAAGTCACTTTCTTCCTCGTGCGTCTGCCCCCTTTGCAGTAGTCCGACCTCAGCACTCTATTGAAAGATGGATTTATAGGGTTTACGATTCACTACCCAACACTAACATTCTCAAGTGCTTTCCAAGGATCGACTACGGTCTGGGCCTACTTAACTTCTACCCCTGGCTTAGGGTCCCTATACTTCATAACTTTACTCTGAAAGATTGACCTTTCATGTCCTCATTAGAAACCTATTTCAAAGCTACTACCTGAAGGCCAGGGATTATAGGGTTTCTGAATTACCCAACACAAGCCATAGGATGCCTATTAGGTTTGTTGTTTTAGACATAGCCCCCCTCTAAGTTGTGATTTCCTACACCTTCCTTCACCTATTACTCCTGATAATAACTAAAATTTCAGATTTACACTAAATAGTTAATTCACAATGGTATACATTATTCTCATTGGTCTTTGAAACTCGGGTTTTAACAAGAAATAGTTTGTATTAAAAAAAAAAAGGAATCCTAATGAAGTTCTACTTTAAAAAAAAAAAGAAAGGTTTAAAAAAAAAAAGGTTGAAATCTCTAAACTTCTCATTCTATCGAGCTGATTCTCCGTACACACTCCAAAATCCTAGTTAGAGGCGACAGTCTAAGCAGAATTTACACTGTGTGGGCCTTTTCACCCTTGTAGACCTGCGTAAAGTTAAACTGTTCACACTAACTCTGTCAATTTCCTCTCGTCTCATTACTTCTGAGTTCGCTCTGGTTGTCACCCCTTGTGGAACCACTACATTAACGGACCTATTAGGGAGATAAGCTGGACCTGTAAGATGAATCCAATGATCTTCATCACTGGAACCTTGACTTGAATTACCATCACTAGTCTCCTCCTCCTCTGTGGGGAAAATCCTAATTGGTATATGGTATTGTTTTAACCTATCTATATGGTATTTATCCAAATTCCCAGTTTCTAGATTCTTCAAGAGATATACAGTATCACCAGCTCTTTTTAGTACCTCATATGGACCCCCATACCTTGGCTCAAATTTGTGACGCCCCTTTGTCTCATGCATTCTCTCCACTAGGACTAAGTCCCCGTTATTGAAAGTTCTCAGCCCTTTGTTTTCGAACTTAATCCTAGCTTCTTCCTGTTCATTCAAGTAGGTTTGCCTTACTACCTCTCTTATCTTCTCGACCTCCTCTGTTAGTTCCCGCTCGTAGAAGGCTGCCGTTTGAGCAATCAAATCTTCGCTTACAGGACTTTGTCCCGCTTCCTGAAAGGGTTGCGGGAGCCTCAGCTCATGTCCGAAGACGAGTTTCGCTGGCGTAAATCCTGTACTAGAATGTTCAGTGGTTCTGATAGCTAAAGCTACCATGGGTAAGATGTCATCCCAATTAGAACCTGCCTCACACCTACGCAAAGATTCAATTACTGTTCTGTTGAGCCTTTCTACAGCGCCATTACTTTGAGGTCTCCAAGCAGTGGTGTTCACTGCACTTACCCCCATGGCCTTGCAAATCCCTTTGAAAATACAGCTAATGAATGCCGAACCCCGGTCCGAAAGTATAGTTTTCGGTACTCCAAAGATAGTAATTACGCTTTCCAACAGCGCTTTAACCACTGTACTGGCACACTGGTCTCTTGTAGGTATTAAAATAGGGAATTTGGTAAATAAATCGACTATGGTCAGGATGCTAGAATGTCCTTTGGAAGTCTTCTCTAAGGGTCCTATGAAGTCTAGAGCAAGATGCTCAAATGGTTTTCCAGGCCTGAAGTGGGGAGCATTACCAGCCTTGGTTACACCTTGATTTGAGAGCTGGCAACCCTCGCATCTGTATATATAGTTTCGGACCTGTGTCCTCATACCCGGCCAATAATAATCGTCCTTCAGCCTTCTCATTACCTTCTTGACCCCAAAATGACCTCCCGTCGGAACGTCGTGGTGATATTTAATCACCATCTCCCTAATGTCTGACGGAACCACCTTCACCCAGATACCCCCACTGTTCTTAGACACAAGGTAACCCTCGTGCATTTTATAATCCTTATTTTTATAAGTTACAGTCTCGGTAGACCGTCTGTCACCTATTAGTTTCAATAAGGGGGCCCATTTCTTGTCCTTAAGCAAACCTTCCCACGTCCGATCACTATCTATCAAGGGGGGCCCACGATTTTTAATTACTGCGGCCACAACTCTCTTATCTCGTGATGGTTCAGGATCATCCTCACACGGGAACCTACTGAGGAAGTCGGCTACCGTGTTTTCTTTCCCTGGGACATACACAAATGTCACATTGAAGTCTTGGATGATCTCTGCCCATCTAGACAATCGAGCGTTCTTATAATCAGACCCCTTGTTATAAGTGATCGGTTTGTGATCGGTATGCACCTCAACCTTACTGCCCGCCAGGAGGTGTTTAAAGTGCTGCAGAGACAACACTACAGCATAAGCCTCCTTTTCGATTGTGGAATAGCGAGTTTCGGGGCCTATCAACCGTTTGCTATAGTAAGCTATTGGCTTGACAACCCCGTCTATCTCCTGTTGGAGACAAGCGCCAACCGCTATTCCACTGGCGTCTGTATTGAGGATAAATGGTCGCCCTATCATTGGATGAGCCAGTAAAGGCTCACTGGTTAGTACTTGTTTTATGGTCTCAAAGGCTGTCTGCTCTATTGTACCCCAAGTGAATCTTCGCCCCTTTCTCAATAAGTTACTTAGTGGAGCTAGGAGTTCACCTGCGTTGGGTATGAAGCGCCTGTAGTAGTTTACAGTACCCAAAAGACTTCTGACCCCCCCTGATGTTGTGGGGACGTTTCAAATCCCTGAGAGCCGCGACATTACCCCACATGGGTTTTATCCCATCCTGATCAATTACATGACCGAGGTAATCTACAGAGCCCTTGAAGAAATAACTCTTCCCACGCCTAGCCTTTAGATTAAAGCGACTCAGGCGTTCGAGTACAGCGGCAAGGTCCGCCACATGCTGCTCATGAGAGTCGCTGTAGACGATGACATCATCGATGTACAAACGAACGCATTTATACAACAAATCCCCTAGGACCAAATTCATGGCCCATTGGAAGATCTGAGCTGAGTTCTTCGCTCCTTGTGGTAGACGTGTGAAACGATATCTCCCCCAGGGCAGAGAGAAAGTGAAATAATCTCTATCACCCTCCGGGATGCGAATCTGGAAAAATCCAGAGGTCAAGTCTAATGTGCTGAAGACCTTTGCGCCTGCAAAAGCACGCAGGTTGTCTTCAACACGAGGTATTGGGAACGGGAAGAATTCTGTCACCTCATTAATTAATCGCAGGTCCATTGTAATGCGGACGCTGCCGTCTGTTTTAGCAACAGGGAATAGGGGAGAATTCCATAAGGATGTACTCCCCTCGATAATTCCAGCTTCTTCCAATTCGTCTACTAAGGCCTTCACCTTTGAGACCAGCTTATTTGGGATCGGATACTGACGTCTATAGACTGGCTTTCCAGTCAGTATCTTTAACTTAGGGGCAATGATGGTTGACCCATCGCCCATATCGGAGATGTCGTCACAGAAACAGTGACTATATGCCCTAAGGACGTCTTCCCCTGTCCTGATTTTATGTAGAGGTATACTGGGTGGTCTGACAGGCACCTCACTGGCCTGTAACGAGGACAGGAAGGCCGACTTAGTCGGTTCTTCGTCCTGCTCAAAGTCTGATCTGACGCTTCCATCATGGTTGAGAGTGAGTCTTAGAGCCTTGGATCCTGGCATACCTAGGATTCCATCAAAGCCTAGCCCACCTAGATGGCAGTATTCAAATGTTGTTTTTACTTCCCTGATGGGTTTTCCCCTGATATAGGCCCTAACCTCTATTAACTCACTCCCCAGTGACCTTAACTCACTCCCACTAATCCCCTTAAGGAAGGTGGGTTTACCCAAACCTTCAGCGCTAATATCCAAGGAATCTATATTTACAATGTTGGCCTCTGAGCCTGTATCGATAATTAGTCTGATAGTCCTATTGCTCAGAGACCAACCTTTATCTACAAATGTACAAGTGATTACAGGTAGGCCGGCTAGAGTTCCCCCATTCCCTGCTTTGAGGCAAGCCGGACCTATTTTTTTGTCATGGCTGTGCAAATCCTTGCCATGTGGCCTGTCTCCCCGCATCTGAAGCACCTGATGGGTGTCCGCGTTGCTTCGGGGCCCTCATACCCCCTTGGCGCTCCTCCCTTGGTTGTTGCTGGAGGGCCTTCCTTGCGCTGTTCTTGTGGGGCTCTACCGTTGGGGTTCTGTTGGGGTCTCTCCTGCCTGGTCCCTTGTATAGTGGGCTGGTTGTTCTGAGCGGAACCTCCTCTCCGCTGGAAACCTCTGGCCTGGTTGGTGTCCCACCTGTTTCCCATATTCATCCTGGGTTGCTCCCTGTGGGTCCTCCTCAGGTCCTGGTTTTCCGTCTCCAGGTTCTTTAACTTGGATTCCAGCCGGGCCATCTGGCTCGTCAACTCCCTCAACTTCCTGGCACTCCCCTCTTCATCTTCCATTTGGCATCTGGAGTACTCGTCATCCCTTTCTTCGATCTGGTGGAGACTGCTCACAATTACCTCCCATGACTCATTCTGGAGTTGGTGGGCTCTCTGCCACAGGTTTGGACAGAGTCCAGTGAGGAAGATATCAGCGACCTCAGTGATGTCGATCCTCAGGCCATCTGACTCGGCTTCTGAGGCAAGGCTCCGCACTCTGTTCGCGTATTCCTTAACCTTTTCTCCGGGCCTTTGTCTACAGGAGAAGAACTTCTTCCTGGCTTCTCTCTTGGGGGCCCTCCTGGAGAATCTCTGTTCCAGGTTTTTCTTTAATTCGTTGTATCCCAGTTTGATCTGGGAGGCCTGGAGGGCGAACTCTCTCGCAGCTCCTCGAAGGTGATTGTCCAGGAGGATCCTTCTCCTAGAATCATCCAGGGCTTTCACATCGTAGACCAATTCGAAGTCCCGGATGAACTTGTTGAATGGTATGAGCCCATTTCCCTCAAACTTCTCCAAATGGTATAGCGCAGACGGCAACGGCGTCTGGCTGGGTGAGGGGTCATCTCCAGGGTGCATGGTTCTCTCTCAGTCTGCTGTCTGAAATATTCCAGATTAGTAGTGGGGATTGGAGAAGAGAATCTCATGTATTAATGGGGGCAGGGAACCGAGGGGTGAAAGATGGGTTCATGGCCCAAAAGGGAAAGGAAATGGGAGAGGTACATGTTCATCCATGTGGGTGGATAGTAATCTTAGATCAATGCTCTTTCTGGGTGTATTGAAACTAACTAGCCATGATGGTAGAGGCGCTGTTCTCACTGTCTCTACTGTACATCAGAATGGACTATAATTATTACTAGTGTATTATTATTCCAATAGCCTATGACCTTTAAACCTTTATACCTTCATATACACTCGACGGGGTAGTCACCTTGTTAAAAAAAAAATCTATAATGTCATAGATCAGCTAGAGGGAGAACATAACAAAATTGTGCGAATAGTCTGTTTCAACTACTGATTGTAAGCCTATTAAACTCGTTCTCTTTAGGTTGGCTCGCTCATTAATCTTCAATCTACGTTCAATAGTCATATTGAGTTCACATGGATGCTAGATGTAAACTGTATCAAAATAGTGTAGTTTTCTAGTTTCCGAATTATATGACAGTTAAAAAAAAAAAAAAAAAAAAAACATTCTGGAAATATCTCGCACTGGCTACTATAAAAAAAATTGAATGGGGTACATCTCTGATCTTACAGGATACCTCATGGCTCATGGAATTGAATCGCTCATTTCTCACTAAAATATTCACACAGGGTATGGAGGTCTCCAGCGGTTCTATAGCTATTGGTCAACTAAATTAATTAATGGCAGGAATTGAAGCTAGTTTAAATGCTCGTGTGCTGTTTTGTCATGCGTCTTTATGTCATCTGCAAAGGAAAGTGTCGCCTCAAAGGACCTAATTCTGGGACTAACATCCGCTGCACATTTCAGGAAGGAGTGGTCGTCCATACAATAGCAAGATATCATTTTGCTGCCAATGTACAATGTTGAGCATTTTCCATGTCGTCATTTTGTCGATCCCCAATCTTCTAGGGTGTTTCTTTAAGCATTTCTCGATGTCATTTAATGCTTTATGCGATCCCGCCCGGCATTCAATAAGTATTATTTGATCGTACCAGTCTCCAGGAGACCATCCCATTGCGGCCGAATCATTTCCACCCAACTTATAACGCCGTCCATATCGCGTAATTGAAATTAGTGTAAAACTCAAAGAATAAGACCTTAATCTCTTAATTCTTTACTAATTTCAGTTGGCTCAACATAAATCTTCTCAATTATTATCTTAGTACAGTGGTGTGACATGTCACACTTCTTCTAGTTCTTTCGCAGGCTCGATTAATCCCAGTGAAAACCCGTCCAGGCGTCAATCCCGTGCTAACCCGTCATGCATGACTTCAAATTTAGAAATTATTAGACCTGAATATTTGCAGTGGCATCTACTTCCACTGAAAGTATTTAAGGCATAAGGCTGCCTCTTTAAATCACTGTCTTTACTCCCACATGCCTGTGTAAACTTTAATCATGACCTTATCAATTCTCAAAATTCTGCCTATCGAGTATCCTGAGAATCAATGTTCTTCTTGTCTACGGCGGATTAACACAATAATTGTTCCCTAGAGTTATCTGCGTCGAGTGGTCAGTCTGTACTACTAATTCTCCACTCTAACTCCAGGACTCCTTTATCTACTCGGGCTGTTCAAAAATTTTCAAGACAGTTGTTCAAATCCCCAATGATAATCTGCTAAATTTCGATAATTATTGGAATTCTCATTAAACAGAATAACTACACCTTTCTGACACAGAAATATCCAGCATCAAGATATAGCGCACCGTCCAATTTCTTTATTTCAAGACGGTGTCAAATTACAACTGAAGGAACATACTAAGCATATAACTGGTTTAAATTTCATGTAATCTCATCATGCCTTCTGCTGGCAAATGTATTTACTGTAAAATTCAATACTATCAAGATGGTTTTATTTGTCTTCATCCAAAAAAAAAAATGTTTCAGAAATAGAATCTTGGAAATCTCTACTATAGACAAAAATTGTACATTTGTCAATTCAGGATAACCTTCCCTTGTCAGAGTGTATATAGGATATTTAAGATCATATGCAGTTGGCGGCATCATGAAAAAAAAAAAAAAAGGTCGGTTGCAATAGACGCAACGTTATTAATCAAGACAATAGGTCTCTAATTTTCCAATACTGCAAAGGAACAGGTCACACTTTCGCATTAGGAGAACCTAGAATACATTACAATAACATAAACAGCAAATATCAAAGGCTTATAATTGATTCTCTATTATTCAGAAAACACAATAGCATTAATAGAAATAGATTTGCCCGAAACATATAACACAATATATCCTAGTACCAGCTAATAATATCAACAATAATATAAGTAACTTATATGTAATAGCCAATAACTATTATAAAACTACTTAAATAATAGAATTTCTAACCTATAAGATAATTCATAGAATATAGCAAACAATAGTAGAATATGTGTAATACCTTAATCCAAAAAAATATGTCTTAAGAAAACAAATAATATGCAAAACTTTCTAATGTATATATATATGTACATAGAATCATAATAGTTTTAGCATCAGGCGACGTCATATTTTCTTGATATATTGTATATGTTTCTCCTGTAGAAGGGCGGACAAGCTCGAAAGCTCGAGAAGACCAGAATAAAAGATACTCATCCCCATAGACGTTTTACTTTGATATCAGAAATCAATGATAATATTAAGGTTTTGCCACAAACAATGTGAATCGTAAAAGACAGCGGCGAGAGATGCGGTATACACCGCCTCAACATAACTTTCATTGCCTGATAAAATGCCCGTGAAACGGAAAGCATAAATTAAAATTCACGATTTATAATAGACTGTTAATCTCAGGATGCGTGGACTACTTCACCAATACTTAAAAATAGTATGGCTTTTCATTAGGTATATATTTCTAAAGTATAGGGGAAGAAACATATACTAAATTCGAGCCCCGCGGCGGGCGACATTGATGGGTTCCCGGTTTGGATAGATGAAAAGGGAGGATACACGATGTGACTTATTAAAGTTTCCTTACTTAAGTATATATATATATAGCAATTTAGGCCAACAACCCCATGTATATAACCCGCAGCAAGACCTTAATGTTGTATAATGGTAAATATGATGGAATAACGCACTGAAACACATAAAAGTACAAACATCACTAAAACCTGACAGATAATTACCCTCAAAGTAGCCCTAATAAAGTCGTAATTTTGTAACTGTTGCTGTGTCAATATATCACAGCAAAGATATAGTACACAACTCTATTTCAACAGAGTCGGTTGTTCTATAATTTGTACACTTTGTGAAATTAAGGTGTGGGGGGTAGTACCATAAGGCAAATTATGTATGAAATAGGTAACAGAGGAAACAAGAAAATTTTTCTAGATATTTATTTAAATATCTTAAAATTTGGGAACATGTCTATACTGACGAGATATGCTATTTACATAGTAAAATTTAGATAGAGGTGACCTGAAGTTACTTTATAGCCCTTTAAGGCCCATGCGAAATCTAGGTTGGCTACTACACAAAAAGGGGGGGAAACCTAGATCTCCATCTATTCTAGCGGGACAAAATATACGAACCCTAACACTCCTTTTAAGTCACTTAAAGCCCTTTAGGGCCCATTCAGAATCTAAATAGATTAGCTTCTGTTCAAAAAATAAAAAAATAAAAAAAAAAAGGGGGGGGCTAAGCCATAATGGCAAGGGGCTTACCTTCTCTCGAAAGCGGCGGCAAGGTCTGGTCTCCTCTACGTCTCAGGCCCGTCTAAAAATCGTCCTTCTCACTGAGCGACTCCCATCGAATCTTGCCTTTTGGCAAAGAACCTCCTTTTATTCATCTCTCTCTCCATTTTCATTCGCCGAAAACAACACCAATCAAAATGGCCAACGGCTCCAGTATCAATTTCATAGACGCCCCAGGCCTCATCAAAATAGAACGCACTAGTGTAAGATTTCAGACTCCAGGCCTCTTCCATCAAAATAGAATATATAGTATTACCAAAACAAGAAAATCTAAAGAGAACAACAGCTACGACGATAGTGTAAAATTTCAGACGCCAGCCCCCCCTCTCTTTCCACATGGGTTGAAATATAATCCTCCCTTTTTCTCGGTATGGTATATATATCGCCCCCCCGTCTTGGCTAAAATTGACCCAGGCCCTTTTTACCTGGACTGTAATGTGATGCTTTCCTTTCTCTGGAAGGATATTTTATAAGTTTCAGTCTTTAGAGATCTTCCTTCTCCATTTTTCTCCTTTTTTTTTTTTTTTTCTGGTCACCTTTACCTAAATTTTTGGTGAGGGGAATATATGTACATATGAAACAACAGTTTCCAGCTCGGATGTCTCTGGATGTCTTCTTCTTTACCAGGAATCAGCTTTCGGCATGGAAGTCTGGTGTCACCAAGTGTCTAAGTTTCTGGGCAAAAAAATGGTCTGTAAGTCTATGTGGGAGGGAAGCCATGTATCCATTTGATTTGATTATACATACGCCTTCTGTTGGGGTATGGTTACAAAAAACGTGCCCCAACAGATATATATGTGATTTTTTCTTAAATTCCTTCCCCACCCAATAATATTATAAACTTTCTTTTCTAAATTTAAAATAAATAACCTATTTATCTCAAACTGGTTTCTTATTTTAAGGATTATAAATAGCTTTTTAAAATTTCCTTATATTCCCAAATGAATTCCCCCAAAAAGAATCCAATTTACATTTATTTAAAAATATTTAAATTTCATAGGGAAAAAAAATGAAAATAATGATTCAACATTCTGATATCAAATTATTTTTAATATTTGAAAAACTATATATAAATATATATGGAAAGTTTTATATTTTTAAAAGTCATTTAGATAAAATCCTCAAACATTCCAAAATGAAAGTCGTATATAAAATCTTAAATATTCAAAATATATTGATTAGGATGAGTTTTAAAAATAATATTACTATAAAATGCCTATAAAAGATACCAAACTAAAATATGCGAATTAAATATTTTCAAATAAAAATTCAAAGGAATAAAAAAGTAAATGTCTTTTTTATTTTAATGTAAAATATTGCCATGGCTAATTATTAATAGATGCGTGAAATTATTTAGGCAGGGGAATGAAATTAAATTCTGTAAAAGCTATTAACAAAATATGTTTACAAATTGTTTTTAATTTGCATTTTACGTAATTGATTACAAAATTAGTACTTAAGTATTAATTGTGATAATTGCTTGTCTTAAGGTTTTAATGAAAGTCGGATTTGATTTTGATAAAATACATATAGTAGACAGTTTTAAATGTGTTTTATTTTTAATTAGCAATTCGAATAGATTGTCCATTACAAATATATCGTATATTCAGGTAAACCTTTAATGAATATAATGTAAACTTCAGACATTAGCGCGCCATTCATATAAAAATATAAAATCATCATTATAAATTTCTCTACGGCTTTTCCTATAAAATGCTTGTTGGAAGCAACAGTTGGAATCGTTTTATATATAATATATAAATGTTTGCTAGAAATTGCAAGATATTTTTTTTGGTATTGATTGGCAACTTATTCATTTCATTCTACTTTTCGAATTTCAACTTTTGAAATGCTTTATAAATTAGATATGCCCAAATTTCTATTTCTTATAAAAATGTAAATAAATATTTCAAAACATAATGTACCTATTTCACATGAAAAAATGGAATATTGACAAAATGTCCGAAAACTTGAAAATACATTATTAAATAGAATCTCGTCTCCAAAAACCTGTTGTGTTATTTTAATTTTTAAAAAGACTGTGAAAGGAAGAGTTTTCCCGAATGAATGTTCAATGTATATTGGTTTATCTCTTCACCATCTTCATTACATTGTAGGCATCCATGTCCCTCATTATAAACGCTGGTAAATCTTGTATTCATTATAAATTTATATAAAGTAATATATATCTGAAAGAAAAACAATAATATAAACCTAAATATAGACCTACCAGAAATGTACAAGGCAATAGACACAATTAAAATTGATAATTAGCCCCTATTCATGTTATTTTAATGTTAAGAATCGTAGTAGTAGAAAGTACTGGAGTAATGTAGTTTTGAGCTTCTGGTTTTGAATATAGTTAAAAATTAATTATTGCGTAATTTCATAAATAGATAAATGTACAAATTTTACAGTAGAATATTTTTATCATATATACATTTTTTAAATATGTAAAGTGGATTTTAGTGCATATATATATGGTAATTTGAACCAACAACCCTATATTGTATAATACTTATAACAAGATTGTCATGTTGTATATAGAAACACATCTATAAATAATTATACGCTTGATTGACATGTGACATTGCATCACCATATGTAATGTACTTTGTACAAACTGAGGATGAATAAATAAAACTATATAATAGATTAAGAGCTGAGCTAAGCAAGAGATCGAGATAGAAATCAACCCTAAAGAGGAATTTGGCAGACCGTTGCCATCAGGTTCAAAGGGTGTAGAATACCGCAGACGCCCCACGCCCTTTGCACCTGTTCAAAGTCCAAATTCTCGCATGTCTCCCCCCTCGGCAAAGATATAAAAAGCCTCTGCCCTAGCCGAAAAAATAGTCTCTTCACCATCAGCGTGAGCCCTCGTCGGTTGTACCCAGGACCACCTCATCGACCATGTAGAACAGTAAGAACTCTTCTATCTCTATCTTGCTCTTAGCTCGACTACTATCTGTTCACGGAACTTTCCTACTACAACTGTGTCTCTTCGTTTTTGTGTGTGGACATTCCCAAGTTTTCCACTCTGCCTCGACCACGACTGCCTGTACTCTGTGAGAACTGTTAAAGGTCCTCCAAGGTGCAGAGAGGTACTGGAAAACTCTCCACGCCCTGACTGTCCCTCTCGGTTACTACAGGTTTAACTTCTATATAAATTCGGCGTGTTATAATTGGCTAGAAGTACTACTTCTGGATCTCCGTGTTGAAGGGCTTGTTGGCCTGAAAGCTCGAGAAATAAAAGAATTTATGAAAAGAAACCTAGCACTCGATTCCTAATTATTTTGTCAAAGTGTAAAAATTACAGTACAAATTTGTACGAAGAAACTACAGGGATAAACTATGAGAATCAGAATATCACATTGACACAGGATATCTACGAAAAGGCACACGAATATTGAGTTTGCCATTGGGTATATTATAAGGATGATGAAAATAACATATTTGAATCATTTTCCAACACCGTTATATGCTAATTATTCCTATCTTGGGCAAATTTTATATTCTATGGTCGAAACACAATGGGATACTTCCATGCCATTCTTTATTTCCTAATAAGGTTCCATACAAATAGGTTTCCTATATTATTGACATCAGATATAATAAACACATACAAAAATTGCATATTAATTTGTATTCGTATAAAATGGAAAAATCATTTTTATACAGGGTGTACCAGGTAAATTGGGACTAATTTTGATAGTCCATAAAACAAAAACTACTTGAGATTAAAAACTTGTTTTTTTTTTCATTACGTAGCCATATTCATGTAAAATGCAACAGTACATGTGTGCGCAGTGTAGTGATGAAGAGTAACCGAGAATTTGAAAATCGAGCTGCCATCATCGTTGCTCTGCGCGCCGGAAGGAGCCCCAAAGAGATAGTGGATTTTCTTAAGTTGCCCAAAACCACTATTTATCGTGTCAAGAAGCAGTTTGATGAGGCCGACAGTAACAAAGAGGGGATAGCTACAAGGAAAAAGCACTCGCGTCGATCGGACAGGGTAAGAGGCGAAGAATTTGTCAAAAATGTCAAGGAGAAGATTGATGGAAACCCTGGGAAGAGCATGAGGGCCACAGCCAAGGAAATGGACGTTGGTTCTATGACAATTGTCAGAACTATCCATGAGGACCTTGGTCTCAAGTCTTATGCCCTTCGGAAAGGTCAGTTGCTGACTGAGAATATGAAGAATAACAGAAAAGGAAAGGCTGCTGCCCTCCTCAACAACCTGAAACACGACTCTTTTGGCATGCTAAGGTTCTTCTCTGACGAAAAGAACTTTGACGTGGACCAAAAGGTAAATCCCAGGAATGATCGCTGGATCTGTAAAGACCCCTCTGAGATACCTGTCGTGATGCACACGAAATTTCCTGCCTCCGTAATGGTCCTTGGCGTTATCAGCAGTGAAGGTGATGTCATGCCTCCCCATTTCTTTGAGAAGGGCCTAAGGATGAACGCTGACACCTACATCAATGTTCTGGAGACCGTTGTGAAGCCTTGGATGGACATGGTGGCCGCAGGAAGGAAGTATGTCTTCCTACAGGACTCAGCTCCAGCCCATAAGGCAAAAAAGACACAATCGTGGCTGACACTTAACGTCCCTAGTCACTGGGGTCCTGATATTTGGCCCCCTAATTCTCCAGATTGCAATCCCCTCGACTACTATGTATGGGGCGTTGTTGAGAGAGATGTCAACAAAGCTCCTCATACCACCATCCAGTCTGTCAAGAAAGCAGTTCACACGGTGATGACCCAAATGGACAAGGTCATCGTCGCCAAGGCCTGTGCTTCATTCCGCACTCGCCTCGAGACTGTTGTAGCTAATAATGGAAACTACATTGAATAAATAAAACCTATATCCTTTTATCTACTACTGTGTCAAATTTCATTCGGATATTTTAATTTTTACTTGCAAAAAATTTCAGTTAAAATACCATTGTTGAAATTCCCAATTTACCTGGTACACCCTGTATGTGTGCGGATTTATGTTTTGAAATAATGTATACTCACATCTTGAAAATATTTTTTTATAATTTAAATTTTCAATTACAAAAATATTCTGATAATTTCCATATTTAGAGAATTTTTTTTAGTGTTTCGTGTACTACTTGTATATATATGTCTTCACTTCTATATAAATATAAAATATTGATTAGTTTTTGCAACTTTTATAGAATTAATCTTTGGTAACAAGAATCAACGCAGCAATTAAATCGTAATAATGTATACAAATCATTATGATGAAAGTTTTCCAATAATTTAAGAGGTTTAATATATAACAACCTTTAATTTAAAATCGAAATTCACTCATGGAACACAGATCATGCCAATACCCTGTGTATAGAAACACAGAATTAAATGTAAATATGTTGTTATTAATCCAGTAACATAACCTTCAGAAGCGAGATAAGATAATCATTTATTGATTTGTCAATCATAGCCTTCCTTTTATTCTATCCTTTGATATATCTAATGAACAAACATTGACTTGTTGATTGAATCAAGATAATCCGTTAATAATCTTGATTGATATATGAATTATCATTTTTCGCTTTGTATTTATTTTACTGTTTTATCGGCTTCGTCTGTATCCGATTTTGCTTTTTTTTTCTATATTACTGGAACTAAATGATCTCGTTTATAAATTTTGGATATCAACCTGATTATTACAAATATTAGCATAAAATGTATTGAGTAGTATTTTTCTTGACTATGTATATATGTTTCTATATGTACGTATATTTCTTCTATATTGGGCTGGTTTAAGTCCTGCTTTAAAATTGCATTTGATAGATTAAATGGGGCATTTACAGTACTTCTTAAACAAATTCTCATGAATGATTCTATTCTTTTCCTATCAGTCAAGGTTATGTATTTAAACCATACAGGCAATGCGTAGGTTACTATAGGGAGAATACAACTTGTTAATCAATCTTCTTTCTTTGGCTGGTTCTCCTTATTCACTTTTCATCCAGAGGTATAGTCAGCGCCGAGATCTTGTTCCAAATGAAGCGGGTCTTCCGATCTAAACTACTTCGTGAAAGAACGAGTCTCACAAGGCTCCAATTCAACACACACACTCACTTTATTCTCAAACACACTATTTATACAATAAATTCATACACACGTGACCAGGCACTCGTGGTCAAATATAATAAAAACATATATACACAGAGTTATAATAAATTAAACTCTAACATTCCTCCCCGAGTTGATGGGTCACATCAAGTTCCGGAGGGGCCACCGGAAGCAGCACCAGCTTCACCAAGGGTCTTCGGAGCACTCCAGCCGATGTCCGCACCGAAACAACCCGTACCAGGCCATCCTTCCCAGGATGTGTCTCCACCACTCTGCCCATAAGCCACCGTGCAGGGGCATTCTTTCCTCTTTTATCAATACTAACGCATTGATGTTGACATTGGGAGAGATGGTCTTCCACTTAGTTCCATCATTAGCCAACACGGCAGCCAGTTCTCTTAATTGATCCTGAGCCAGATAGAAACTTGAACGTAACTGTCGTGCAGCTTCTACAAAACTTGTTCATTGATCACTATATAGCCGAGTGCAGTGCCCTCTTCGCGCAACAACTCGCTTAAAAGCCGTCATGATGGTGGGTGTAGAGGCATCTGGGAACAAGTCAAGATGTACGGCTCGGGTCACATAGCACACAACTAGACAGATGTAGCCCTTTTCCGTCTTTCGACCTCTACCCTTGGGCATTCGATACAAGTCGCATTTTATTGTTTGGAAGATATTTGCCAATTGAGCCTTTTTCTATTGGCTCTCTCTTCACATAGGTGATCTGGACAGTGCAACCCTGTTTAGAAAGCGTCTCACTTTCTCCAACCTTTGCATCATTGCACCATCAGTTGTCCATCTTTTTCTTCCAAAGAAACCTGAGGCAGTCCCAATCATTGTTCTTAATGGCGATCATCCGAAAATATCTTCTCAGGTCGGCCAAAACTCCGAATTTATTCTACCGAAGTTTTATCCTTATCTCAGGGATTCCTCTCAATAGACTGGGTCTCCTCCTCAAATATCGTTTCAACGAGAATCCGTTCCGTCCTCGACAGGAAGCGTCGTCAAACACTGGCCGTATAGGCGTCGTTTTGGATTCACACCCAAATACAGGGCGATCGGGAAAAGAGCATCCCTTTACTTTAAATTCCGCATCTCCAGTTTGTCTTGCTTCCACCAATTTCCTCGATGCTGGAACTCTGACAACTCTTTCCTCAATATCATCAATGGACTCAGCCTCACCATCTGATTTCTCCACTTGATCATCGCCCTCAGCTACCGCTTTAGAATTGCTCACCGATTCATAACCTTTAACAGCAGTCTCAGAATCTCCTACTTCATTGTCCTTGGTTTCAGCCTCTGAGTCTTTCCCATTCTCTAAATCTGCGACTTGCCTTTCCGATACCTTTGAATCGGTACCTTGTTTTACATCTAGCTTTTCTTCCACCTTTGAATCAGTACCCTGTTCTACATCTAACTTTTCTGCTACCTTTGAATTGGTACCTTGTTCTGCATATAGCAGCTTCACTTCTTCAGTGGTCTTTGAATCCATTCCTTGCTCCACATCCAGCCCTTTCTCCTCATCTGCTTCAACGGATTCTTTATCAACTTCAGCCCTATGACTTTCATCAACTTCTACAACAGACTTCTTCTTAACTTGAGCATTTTTACTTTCTTCAGCCAAATGCCTTTTCTCAACTTGAGCCCTATGACTTTCTTCAACGGCAATCTGCGTGGATGTCTCTTCTACCATTTGCTCGGATGATACCACCACCCCAGCATCTTCCTTAATAGAAGCTGGATCAACTCCTTTCATCAGGGTAACTCCGACAACACTTGGCTTCTCACTCATCCCGAATTCCAAACTGCTTCCATCGCAGATCTTCAAATCCAAGTTGGGCAGTCGGCAAACTCTTGTTCCAGGCAGCGAGCCCTTTTCCGAACTAGCACCATGGAGGGCTTCTGTATTTTTCTTCAGAGAGCTGAGGAAGTGATTTGTCATAATTCTAAGATCTATCCACTTCTCATAATACTGGCTCACTGTGTCCTTTTCCTCCTCTAGTTCCTTGTAATCAATTTCCTTGTCTTCTTGCATCAACCTCCAGATCAACTCATCTTCTTCCCGAAGATCTGCTATATTATTTTTGATGAGTGTATAGCTCGTTCTTATTACATCCTCAGAAGGAGTTCCTTGATCCAACTCCGCTTGTGCCCTTTTGATCAACTTGGAAATGATCGTTCTTTGAACGGCTCTACTTCTTAATGCCCGCTTCATTCTCTAGCCTTTTGATCTTAACTTTTTATTGCTTGACGCTCTATACCTCGGCCTTTTCCCTTTTTAATTCAATTTGCAAAAACTTTCCTAAAACCTTTTTTGCATAACCTTTTTGCAAAAACTTTATTTGCATAAATTCTTCCTTTTTCTATGATTTGCCTAAATTTGCATAGGCCTTTTTCTTGATTCTTTCTTAAATCTCTAACCTTCTTCTATTCCTTTAACTTCTTTAACCTCTTTAGGTTTCTTAAACTTCTTTAAGCTTCTTACACTTTAACCTAGCGTGTATCCGGATTTAGAGGGACCAAAATGTTAATCAATCATCTTTCTTTGGCTTGGTTCTCCTTATTCACTTTTCATCCAGAGGTATAGTCAGCGCCGAGATCTTGTTCCAAATGAAGCGGGTCTTCCGATCTAAACTACTTCGTGAAAGAACGAGTCTCACAAGGCTCCAATTCAACACACACACTCACTTTATTCTCAAACACACTATTTATACAATAAATTCATACACACGTGACCAGGCACTCGTGGTCAAATATAATAAAAACATATATACACAGAGTTATAATAAATTAAACTCTAACACAGCTTCTGTATAAAGTAAATTTTTGGTTAACAGATAAACCACTTTTTGAACTGAACATATTGGATAATGAGGCTTTGGCTATTTTAGATTTTCTTATTATATCCTTCACGTGGCTGGTGAATATCAGTTCAGAATCGAAAGTGACTCCCAAATATTTGACCTGCTGGGTCCAATTTATGGGAGATGAGTAAATTATAAGATTTGTCCTGGGAATTGATATTTTAAAATCTCAAAGAGAAAATATTCAGGAATGCATGTTCTATCTAAATTATTTTTATAATTACCTTTACATATAAATTAAATATTAAACTTTTACTATTTATTAATCAGTTTCTAATATAATATTTTGAAAAAAATGTTTTAATACTTACTCCATCATCTGGGGACGCCCGAACTTGCAGTTATAGATCTTCTCAGGGGCCGCGAGGATCAAGCCATTTTCTAAGCGACACGCGATCTTCTTTCTATTTGTAGACTTCGAGTTTCGTATATATCAATGGCCAAATATTTGGCCCATGAGGTTGCCAGACAAATCAAGAAATGAGTATTTAAGACAGAAATCTCGTAAATACACTAATCAGATGAAAATTACGAAAATAGAAAAAAAATCAGGTGCTGATATTGAAAACAAAAAAAGCATATCCTGACAAATCACATGAGAATATTTAGATGGCAGAGCGCCATCTAATGGAACAAAAATCAACTGAACGTTGTTTTAAGCGTGTGTGCCATATTAGGCAAACAATGTCTACCTTTTTCATTTTTTTTATTATTGCTTCTTTTGATAATTGTTTACTACTTGTATGTATGATCAAATAAATGAACGCTGCACCACGCACAGTCTAAAGTTTATTAGACTACTACAGATTGTTCATCGCAACTTGATATTTTTCTAATTCTGTCTTATAGTTTTATTATTTGTACATACTTGAATTACCCTCAAATAAAAATGAACATTATCAAAATTCATTATCAAGGTAGGTAATATTAAAATACATTGGTAATAATTGTAAGTATAATTTTAGCGTTTAATATCTGATATTAGACAAAATAAATCCATAATAAATGCATAGGTAAGATATATTCCTAACGTTTTACATTTATTAAAGATCCAATCCAGAAATTCCCTCTCTATCTTAAACGACTATCGTCTATAAATATACAGCCTATTCTCTATAATTTAACCACTTATATATAATTCAAAACTCTCTATAAATCTACCGTTTTCAACCCAGTCAAACTTCCACTCCAATTAAACTATAATTCAACGCCAACATCAATTAATATCACTTGAGGTGTTGAAATATTAAGTTTAGACTGTACTGTGTATTATATACACTTGTATATCCCAACAATATTTACTCAGTGATCCTTTAAATATAGTAAATTGGTTTCTAAGTAAAATGTTTCATTTTATTTATTTTTGATATGTTGCAAAGTTTCGATCAATATAATATCTATGGATAAATAATAATAGACGTGACAACAAAATGAGGTTATTTTCTTTGCTTTGTAAATAGAATCATTTTATTCCTCAAGAATCAAATGACATTTTCGGAAATTGCCAAAGAGTGTTAATTGATAAAGTAGCTAATTCAATTATATGGCCAAAATAAAGATGGAAATATTTCCAGGGAAATATTGAACTGGTGTTGTGCTTTGTCACCGAGCCGAGTCCATTAGTTTGCGGAGACGGTCAATAGTTGGTGATTGGCTCTAGCTCGTTTTAACAGAAAGTGTAATTTTTTTTAATGAAATCTCTCTAAAGAGAGTGACAGCAGGTCACTGAAATGTCGGGAGTTAAATAATTCATTGGTTGATGTGACTGTGTTTTTCTGAATCAACTTCCAACCAACAAATTATCTTCGACATATTTTATAGTTCAATATATTCTCTCTCGGCAGCAAAATTCCCATTAATCTATAATCTTTTATGAACAAAAATTCAAGAATCTGTCCGTTTTTATGTCTAAATTACATTTACTGGGCTCGAATGATGCCTGCTCCTTCCAGATATATATATCGAGTATTACTGTATTTCCTGATGTGATGAGAAAAATATAGGTCATTTTCGAAATCAACACACATACCAAACAACATATAATTCAATTTAAATATCTCTTGAATTATTCATCACAATGTTGTGAAATCATATGATAACATAAAAATTGTCAAAACTATTAATCTTAAAATCCTTAGATATTATTATAATAGGATAGAATATTAGCCCGTTGCACTGTGAAGGATAAAAACAAGGCCAAATCGAAATAACCTTAAAAATATAATAAGCTTTTATCCATTATCGAAGTAACACTAGGTTGTCTTTGAATTCATGCTTAAACTAATAGAATAATTTTCAAATGCTGATGAAGTTATGGGGCTACACCAAAGATCCAAATTGTGCCTGCAACGTCCCACAATCAATGTCCCATATACTAGATGACTGCCCGCTGTACAAATTCAATGGAGGAATCTCCAATCTCCATTCTGTCACCCCGGAAGCCCTGAACTGGCTGAAGGCCTTGCCTCTCAGACTTTAATGACCGATATGTCCTCACTTCTTTTTTCTAGATTTAATTCATTTTGTCTCCTCTCTAATTGTAAATACGCTGCTGTATCACCTCATAAGCATAAATAAATTTTCAAATGAAATATAACCAAGTTGAATAATATATTTAAAGTAAAATTTGAGTTATACACACACACACTCTCAGAAACAAACATGTCCACTTTGAAGTTAAACTATCATATATATGGTAGCAAAGTATTTAGTATTTTTTAACAGATTATATCAATTTTGATTTTTATATTCCGATACTCTGTGTAAACTTACCTTTTAATTGTCTTGTATTTTACATTTTAAAATTTGGTATTGACTTTAATAAATCGCGTAATAAATATAGCGCTTTGGAAATAAAATAATTGAATGAAAAATGTAAATATATTGGAAAAACCTGGTCCATCTTAGTGGTGAAGCCTTCAAGCAGTTTCTGAATCTAACCCAATAATCGGCTATATAATCACTAAAGCCCGTTGCAATATTAGAGTGGTCTGGAAGGTTAAAGTGGCCCAACTCAACTTGGAGGGTTCACCACATATAAGCCAGGGCCTTCCAATATATATTATATTTTATTGAATAAACGATTTCTGAGATTCTACCCTTCAGTGCTGCGTATATAAGCAGAATCGTTCAAAACAGTATTAGAGCTCTAAGAAGCGGTCTGATAGATTAAATTGGCAAAACCGCTGGGAGAATTCGCCACTAATGAGCCAAGCCCTCCCAATATAAATTTTCATCGCCGTAAGGACAGTAAAAGTTTGTTTCATATTTAAAATAAACATCCGTGCTTATATTTTTCCATTTCTTATATATAGATAAGTCGTTTAGCCTTTTAATTAATATATTTCATTTTGAATGGGATGAGAGTTATTTAAAAATGAACGGTTTTCGCGCCAAAAAAAAAAAGAGTGGGTCAAAATTCAATATTACTTTATAACTTCGAAAATAACCTTTTATATACTCAGAGTTTATTATTATAATTCTAAAATAACAAAACGTTTTTTGAAATTAAATTCGAAAAGTTAGTTTGTATAGGGAAAATTATTTATAGAAATATATTCAAAATTGTGTTTTCATAAGGAAATGTTAATGGGTTATTGAGACATCTCCTGATCGTGCGGCTAAAATAACTAAAGACCTGCGCCATCTGTCGGAATAAATATCAACTAATCATTGTTTTTATTCATACCAGAATTGGCCAAATACCCATTTTTGATTAATCAAGAAAAGCAAACCACATACGCGTTTCAGGCTATTTTCCCTCTGGAGCTGTACTTTGATTATCAAATTGGGGCTTTTTGAAAAATTAAGGAATGGACATATAAGGGCCAACAGACTGAAACACATTCGTGTGATTAGCTTTTCTTGATTAATCCAGAAAGAATATTTTTGATCATTTCTGTAAAATTAAAAATCAAAGATTTGTTGATATTTTTTCCGGAAAATGGTTCAAGCTATTATAATTTTTGCACGATCAGAAGATTCGTTTCTCTTATTTTTTATAAATCTGATCCCAGTACAATTTCACTATCTCTATTTTTATTCAACTGATGGTTTGGTTAACTATATAAGCTTATGAGAAATTGAATATATTTTTTACGCGTATGATTATTTTCAAAATAAATCAATTTTCTACTGCCCTTATTGCAATAATGAAATAATGGTATGGCCTGTCTCATCAGTGGTAAACCCTCCCAGCGGTCTCGCCAATTTAATCTACCATATTACATGGAGGATTCATCATTGATGAGCAAAGGTGCATTAAGAAAAAGGCATCTACTTATCGTGCAAATGAAAGTTGCTGATGGCTTGCGCCATCTATCTAATATATAAGTAGATGCCTTTTTCTTAATTTATGCACCTTATCCCAGTACAATGTCACATTTGTACTATTTTTTTTTTTCACATTGTGTAGCGTTCTAACGCAAATCTGACCTTAACTACCCGTTTCATGATTTTTCAGGATGCCTTAATGACCAATATTTTGGTCGTTGAGGTACAGCTTGCACCACGCTGATGAGGGCCAACAGCCCGAAACGCGTCCGTGGTTAGCTTTTCTTGATTAATCAAGAATGGGTATTTGGCCAATTCTGGAATAATTAAATATCAACGAGAATAGTTGATATTTATTCCGATAGATGGCGCAAGCCATCAGCAACTTTCAGTTGCACGATAAGTAGATGCCTTTTTCTTAATTTATGCACCTTATCCCAGTACAATGTCACATTTGTACTATTTTTTTCATATCTATATATGTTCTACTCATATTTATTGTGCATATTTTTTCAGCAAATTATACTTTTTTTTACGTCTTCTTCCATTTGATTTTTTTAATCAGTTGTTTTACGTTTTCACTGAGTTTTATGCATTTTTCCCCTCCTTTCAGATTATTTCTATGCATTTTTTTTATTTTGGCCTTAGTCATGAGTCGAGCTTATTTTAATACACTATTTTTTAATTTTTTTCTTCATTCTCAGCCCTCGATGTTTTACATTTTTCAGTTATCCTTATTTTTATTTTTACTAATGCTTTGTGTTTGTAGGTATGCCAAGCCATAGGAGAAGCAATCTTTCTCAGCGTTCCAATAGCTCTAGGGTTCAGCATGCTTACAGACTGCGCGAAACCAGAGGACAGAATATTCGAAGATTGCGTGAACAGTCCGCGTGTCAAGCCGCTGTGCGGTCGTTAGAGACACCTGACCCATCCATTCTCGCTTACAGGCGCATTCAGAAATATATTCTTCTACTCGGAGGAATACTAGAACAAATAATTTTTTCAGCAGCGTTTGGTCTTCTATGGAAAATGCAGGTTTTAATTATTCTGTTGCTGTTGAATACTCTAAGCACCCTTTAATTTCCCTTGGGATGATGGACACTACATGCAGGTTTTGTGGGGCCTTAAGATGGAAAGATGAGTCTTCTGGAATGTGCTGTTCAAACGGGAAAGTCTGTTTGCCATTAATTGACTTACCTCCCGAGCCACTTCGCAGCCTATTATCTGGAGAGAATTCTGATTCAGTCCATTTTTTGCGTAATATTCGCAAATATAATTCCTGCTTTCAAATGACATCATTTGGAGCTGAAAACCAAACCCACTCTGTTACTTTTCCAACCACATTTTCTATCCAAGGCCAGGTCTACCACAGAATAGGTTCACTTATGCCATCTGAGAACCAGTCAAGTCGATTTCTTCAGATCTATTTTATGGGCAATGATGATGATGATGATATTCAGACTGATCGAAGATGCCAGCAAATACAGGGAGTACGTCGTAATATTGTACAGGGTTTGCAGCGCATGTTGCACCAACACAATCTACTGGTTCAACAGTTTAAAACTGCACTTGAAAATCTCCCCAGTGATGCATACAGAGTTGTTGTAAATGCTGATCGGACACCTCCTGGTCAACATCCTAGACGGTATAATGCTCCTACAGCTGATGAGGTTGCGGTTGTCTTAGCTGGTAATCAGTTTGGCTCACGTGACATTGTTTTACATCAGCGCGATAATTTGCTACATGTTAGCGACACACATCGCTTTTATGATGCCCTTCAATATCCTTTAATTTTCTGGAAAGGCCAAGAAGGATATTCTTTTCATATTCCTCAGATCGACCCAAACACTAGCCAGCCTTTGTCAAGTAAAGTGTCTTCTATGGATTTTTATGGCTATTTTATTATGGTTCGCCGAAATAGTCCAAATGTCATTGTTCAATTTGGCCAGCTCTTTCATCAATTCCTGGTCGATATGTATGCGAAGGTAGAAAGTGAACGTTTGCGCTATATTACGCTGCACCAGAGAAACTTGCGTGCAGAGAGTTATATTCATTTGCGCGATGCCCTGTCAACTGATGCAAATATTAACCCTAATAGCTTGGGTCAAAGGATCATTTTACCATCAAGTTTTGTCAATAGTCCCAGGTATTTGGCAGAATATACGCAGGATGCTTTTTGTTATGTTCGGAAATTTGGGCGTCCAGATCTTTTTATTACTTTTACAAGTAACCCCTCTTGGGAAGAGCTATCTGCAGCGTTGCTACCAGGACAAAAACAGCTGGATAGACATGATATCACAGCTCGGGTTTTTCGGCAAAAATTAGTTAAATTTATTGGGGCTCTAACAAAAGGCCAATTGTATGGAGCAGCAGTTGCGTGGATGTATTCTGTTGAATGGCAGAAAAGGGGACTTCCTCATGCTCACATATTAGTTTGGCTAGCAAATAAGCTCCGTCCCACTCAGATAGACTCAGTTATATGTGCTGAGTTTCCAGATCCTATTCAAGACCCGCTATTGTATAACATTGTGGTTAAGAATATGATACATGGGCCTTGCGGTGAGTACAACCCTGTGCCCCCCTGTATGAAGAATAGTAGCTGTTCTAAAAAATATCCAAAACAGTTTTTGCTGGAAATCCAGACTAATGAGAATGGTTATCCTTTATATAGGAGACGCGCACCTGAAGCAGGTGGCTTTACTGCAAAGGTTAAAATACGTGGACGCGAAGAGGTCACAATTGACAATCGTTGGGTGGTGCCTTATTCTCCATTGCTATCGAAGATGTTTTGTGCACATATCAATGTTGAGAACTGTAGTTCTGTTAAGGCAATAAAATATATTTGCAAATATGTCAATAAGGGCAGTGATCAAGCTATTATTAATTTATGCAGAGAAGGTAGAGGTCCTGACCCTCAAAATGAGGTGCGAATTTATCAGTGTGCCAGATACATAAGCAGCAATGAAGCTGTTTGGCGTCTTCTCAGCTTCCCTTTACACCAACGCCATCCAGCTGTTATCCATTCAGCTGTGCATCTCGAGAATGGAGAACGGATATATTTCAATCAAAACACTCTTGCCCATCGAATGCGTAATCCACCAAGGACAACCCTGACTGCATTTTTTTCATTATGCCAAACTGATTCCTTTGCTAGGACCCTGCTCTATCCAGATGTTCCCCAATACTACACTTGGAATTCTTCTGCCCACGAATGGAGAAGGCGCGTTCAAGGCAAGCTGGTCGAAGGACGGCCTGGAGTGAAGAGATCAGACACTATTGGACGGGTTTGCGCTGTGCATGTCAGTAACTTTGAATGTTTTTGTTTACGTATGTTACTACATAACATCAAGGGACCAACTTCCTTCGCATATTTGAAGATTGTTAATGGCAGTCAATACGAAACATTTAGAGAAACATGCGCAGCTCTTGGATTATTGGAGAATGATAACCATTGGGTTGTCACAATGGATGAGGCCGTTCTTTGTCAGGCTCCTACAAGAGTAAGGCAATTGCTTTCCATATTAATTTCTACGTGCACAATTTCGAACCCTCAGCAGTTATGGATTACCTATAGAGATGAGATGGCAAGTGATATTCTTCATCGTTATCAGCTTCTCGATTCCTCCATCAGGTATAATGATCTGATATATAATGAAACATTGTGTAACATTGAGGATCGTGTCGTATCTATATGTGGGAAGAAACTGCAGGAATTAGGCTTAGGAGTACCCAGGAGAAATGTGGTTACCAATTCTGACATTTTGAGAGAACTTGCGTATGATACGGCAGAACTTGAAGACAATGTTGCATCCATGCTGCCCAAACTCTTGCCAGAACAAAGAAGAGTTTTTGATGCTGTTTTAGCAAAAATTAATTTGTCACAACCCATAATTATATTTTTAGATGCGCCGGGGGAAACAGGTAAAACATTTCTTTTGAATCTTCTATTAGCAATGGTTAAGAAGGAACAAAATATTGCCATTGCTGTTGCTTCCTCAGGGATAGCTGCAACATTGCTTGCGGGCGGAAGAACTGCACATTCAGTGCTGAAATTACTTCTGACTTTTGCAGAGGGCCAGACTGCTGTTTGCAATATACGAAAAAATAGTGATAAAGCTTCACTCTTACTTAGCTGTAAGTTGCTGGTTTGGGATGAGTGCACCATGGCCCATAAAATTGCCTTGGAAGCCCTTGATCGGACCTTACAGGATATCCGTGATGATCCACAACCCATGGGTGGTTTAGTAGTGCTTTTGGCCGGTGATTTCCGACAGACTCTTCCAGTAGTCACTAGAGGTACACCTGCTGATGAGCTGAATGCCTGTTTAAAGTCTTCTTATCTTTGGAGCCATATTGTGAAAATGCACCTCACAGTCAACATAAGAGTTCAACTCCATAATGATACCACTGCTGCACAATTTTCAGACGAACTCTTAAAGATAGGAGAAGGTCAACTAGAAACTGATTCCGAGGGTAATATCCAGTTTTCAAATACTTTTTGCCAAGTGGTGGAATCTTCAGAAAGTCTGTATGAAAATGTTTTCCCTAATATAGGTGTAAACTATTTATCTGAATAATGGTTATGTGCCCGCACTATTTTAGCCCCCAAAAATAGCACTGTGCTAGAAATAAATAATACAATATTAAATTCAATCCTGGGTGAAAGCAAAATCTATAGATCAATTGATACAATGGTTGATCCTGATGAATCTGTGTCGTATCCCCCTGAATTTTTGAATTCACTAGAATTGTCTGGTACACCTTCACACAAAATTGTACTAAAAGTTGGTGTGCCAGTAATTTTAATACGAAACCTTGATCCACCCCGTCTCTGCAATGGCACTAGATTATGCATCACTCGAATGGGCACTAATGTTCTCCAGGCTCGAATTTTAACTGGCTCTTTTCGAGGGGAAGAAGTCCTTATTCCTAGAATACCTATTATTCCAAATGATCTGCCTTTTAAGTTTAGACGCTTGCAATTCCCAGTTATGGTTGCCTTTGCTATGACAATTAATAAATCTCAGGGTCAAACATTGCAAGTAGTTGGTGTGCATCTTGAGTCTCCCTGTTTCTCGCATGGGCAACTCTATGTAGCATGCTCCCGTGTTTCCAGCCCTAAAAAATTATTTGTCTTTAGTTCTACTTTTAGCAAGACACGCAATATTGTTTATCAGGGGGCTTTGATCTAGATTTTGACAATTTTGAAAGAGATTTCTTCGAATAATGATTTTGGGAAGCTTGACTTTTGTAAATACATAATTTGTGAATAATTTGTTATCATTATTGCTCTACTGTAGTTTCATCAATAAAGCTTTTTTTACTTTATTTTATTTTAATTTTTTCACATTTAATTCATTTACATAACTCTATTCTTGAAAATTGTTTTTTTATGGTATCAACATTTCTGGTTCAATTAAGGTTTTTGTTAGCCTGCAACACACCTTATCATAGCTCATTGCATTTATCAGGATAACTTTGCTGTTTTGATTTTTACACCATTAGTATTTTCATGCCTCTATAATATTATATTTGTTTGCAGAATTTTATAGACAATTTGGTTTGGGTAATAAACATTAAGAATTTGTAAAAATATAAAGGTCAAAGTTTTACAACAAAAAAAAAAATTGGAACACCATTTCTCTCCCATTTAATTTAATGATGCTTCATTTATGATTTTTAGAATTGCATTATTTTTATGCATATTATTTTTAAAAATTTGTGTTAGCAAGACATGGAATATTGTTAAGTTAATGTAATATTAACAGAAACTTCACCAACCCGTGAAGCGTTAGCTCCAGTCTTTTACCGCTGGGGGCAGCACTGTTAGAGCTAATAAATGCTTTCGATTGGTGCTTACTTTTACATGCTGTTTGTTTTTAGACTAAATTGATACACATCAAGTTAGCATTTTTTCATGCTTCAAAAGTTAAGATTATATTTTTAACGTTTCATAATACTTTTCAAATTAAAGCCGGAAATAATATTGCTTTTTCCCATCCTGCAGGTCTACATTACACTGCAACATGCTATCATAACTCTGGCTTTTGGCATTGATATTTATATAATGTGAAAGTACTGTTTGCTACCTTAAGCTCTGGAGAGATTATAATGTGTCGACAGATCCATCATGTGGAAATCACACCATAGTGAAAATGCATTTAGCTGGTAGCAATGTATCACATTTGTAGACATGTGGTGCGTTTACAGTAAAAGCAGTCGCTACATACCCACCATGGTTATCATGGCCTGTACCACGCGTACTAGGGATAATTAAAAAAAAAAAAGGAAGCAAGACCGAATACAAATAATTACATTATGTGTGGTTTCAGTTACATTTTGGCTATCTTCAGACAAAGGTACTGAATACATTCAGTAATTTTGTCTTTATATGGCAACAATGCTGTTACTGAAACATCACACATATATATATATTTTTTTTTATTTGGTCTTGCTTTTTTGGTATTTTTAAAATTGCCCTTGACTATTAGAAAATTATGCAAATTTCCTTTTTATTTTATATACCATTTTAAAAATTATATTCTTTTGTTAAAATATCCTATTTCCCACACTTTTCTAAAACTGCAACAATAACTAATACAAAATTCTTCCAAGTCCAGGTATTTCAATATTGCAGATATATATTACATTTATAAAAGTTGCTTAACTATTTAGATATGTAAATGCCGGATTAGGTGCCCTTTAAAATGTTTGCTCTAGCTGTTTCTTCTTGGACAGCCGAGAGTGAAGTGGACAAAGTGAAATTTTCAGGTTGTGCCGACCATTTTCCTTTATTCACACTAATCATTATATATATTTTTTAATTTTTAAGAATAAAAGCCCAGTTTGGTTACTTGCACTCACTGGAGGGGTTGGACTTTTTCAAGAATCAGGAGCCATTGGGGCAATTTTTTTTTTCCAGAACAAAGTGTCTGAATCTGCATTCGATGACCCCGGGTCATGGTTTTTAAAAATTAACAGTTTAGACCACTCCTCCAAACAGCACTCTATTCATTAGATGTGTTTGTGAAATGGATCCTATATTTCAGATTTTTTTACAAGCATTTTCGATATTGCTGTTTGCAATTTATCTCCATTTTGCTGAAAGAAAATTAATTACATTGAGTTTACAAACAGTTGGGGCCTCTATTCATTCATGAGTAAACCTCGCTCGAACACTACCCAGGCGAAGCCGGGTCCAGTCGGGTAAAACCCGGGCGTTGCCCGGGCCATTCGGCTAGTAATTTAATATATTTCACTAGACACACACAAGCCTTTTTATTGGGGCATCCAGCCCTATACATGATTCTTCTCTACGGGATTTAGCAAAGGAAGATATTTCAAAAGCAAAAACTAAAATACAAGAAGTAATAAGGAAAAAGAAAAGAGAGAGGAAAAAAAAAGAAATATAGCCATATATACAAAAAATAAACATACAGAGCAAAAGGAACCATACATGATAAAATATTTAAATTAAAGTACCAATGTTTAGAGTATGTCAAGGTTAGGATATCATTGAGAGGGCTAGTGTGGAATCAGCCGCATTCAATCTTCGCTTTCTTCCTCCAAGCAAACCACGACATTCGGCGAATCCATTATTCTCCAACGGACATTGACTGCTGCCTTGTAGAATTTATATAAACCGAGGGAGAGACCCTGATCAACCATCAGTGTGTTCATCCAGCTGCAAATTTGTTGGCAGTCAGGTTGAGACCAGGGTAAGTCACCCAAAATTTCTTTCCTCTGTTTCTCTAAGCAAGAGCATTCAAATATTATATGCATAATTTCGTTTTGGATTCTGTTTTTACACAGATCGCAAGTTAGAGTCAAATCAATCTTCCAGCGCTTTGAACGATTTTCTGGGCAGATCGTCCAAAGGAGTCTCAGTTGTGCAAAAAATATTTTAATTGCTAGAGGAATAGTTGTGAATAAATATCGTTCTGCTGTTATTGAGTTTTTTAGGTATTTGAAGTGACTGTAATGTGAAGTATTTAGAATTTTCGCCATGTCGTTGTGGATGCTTTGTTCGGTTACTATTCCAATAATAGCAGGGATTTCAGTCTGTTGGAAATGATTCAGGAAGACGGCTCTAGAGGCGCGCGCCAAGGGATGCGCCACAGAGTCCGTCCACGTGGCCTTATACGACTATAAAAGCCGGCGAAAAAGGTATGAGATCGGTGGTGAAGAGAGGAGAGAGCGTAGTAGCGCAGAGGTTTAGTAGGGTAAGAAGATTAGAGTGCCTGAGTCTAGAAGCGAGCAACTCGAGTGATCTAGCGAGCAACTCAAGTGATCAAGCGAGCAACTCAAGTGATTTAGCGAGCAACTCAAGGGATCTAGCGAGCAACTCAAGTGATCTAGAGAGCAACTCAAGTGAAAAGGCCAGAGAAGTTTATAAGAAGCCTGAAGATAAAATTAAAGGTAAAGAAGATAGTTAAAGAAGACTGAAGTAGAGAAAAGGGCTGTTAAAGAAGCTGAAGCAAGCTTACCCTAATAGAACGGGATTGATTGGATTGAGTTTAGTTCATTTTTTGTATGTTGCCATATGTAGAATAAAAACTCATATGTTTAAAGATCATCAAACCCGGCTGATCATTTCCTACCAGAATAACACCAGCCTATCGCTATAGTAATTATTACAATAGTTAGAAAAAACAAGGATTATTTAAATTATTAATTTTGCCTATCATTTAATTTCTAAATTTCTACTTCTTTTTTACATTTCTGGTGAGCCGGACGTGATAGGCTTGGTGGTAAGATGGAGGAGGTGAACAAAATAAGAAAAGCTGCAAGAGGTAAATTTACTGAACAAGTCAATGATTTATATAAAGAGTTGAAAAATACTTGCATTGATAAAAATAAGGTTTATGCAAAGTTTGATCAGCTTGAATGTTTGCATAATGGGCTTGTGGCTTTGAATGAACAGTACCAATTAATTCTGCTATCTCAAGAAGATATTTCTGATGAAGAAATTGATAGAGAATTCGAAAATTGTGAAATATACATACAGGAAAGATTTAACATAGAGTATAAAATTAGCGTATTGCGTAAGCAGGAAAAAGATGCTCTTTCTACTAATGGTAAAAATGAAGTTGAATCTAAAGAAGCAAATATTACTAAAGATAAAGAAGCGAATGATACAGCTGATTATGAAACTGAAATGGCGGATGCCAAAAATACTTTAACTAAAGATGAGGAAACTAAAGTCAGCAAGGCAAGCGATGAATATACATTAGAAATGGGCTTTAATAACGAAGAGTTGGAGCAAGAGGAAACTGCCAATGAAAAATGTGAAGATGCAGATTTAAAGAATAAAGAAGATTCTGAAGCTGAGTCCAAAGGCGATAGAATAAGGGATTCGGAAGCTGAAACCAAGGGCAATGGAGTAAAGGATTCTAAAACTGCAATTAAAGGTTATGAATCGGTAAACAATTCTAGAGCGGTAGCTGAAGGCGCTGATCAAGTAAAGATTTCAGATGATGAAACTGAATCCATTGATGATACTGAGGAAAGAGTTGTCAAAGTTCCAGTATCGAGGAAATTGGTGGAAGCAAGACCAACTGGAGATACGATATTTAAGATAAAGGATAATTATAAAGAAACAGAATCCGAAGATTTGAAAACCATAAATAAAACTGATTATGCAGAGAATAAGGACGATAAATACAACGAGGGAAATATCATGATAGAAATGAAGCGAAAAATATAGATGAAGAACATTATACAGGGTCAAAGAACTTGGAAGAAGAGAAAAAGCTGGATGTGGAACAAGGAATGGATTCGAAGAGCACTGAAGAAGTGAAGCAGCTAGATGCAGAACAAGGTACTGATTCAAAGGTGGAAGAAAAGCTAGATGTAGAACAAGGTACTGATTCAAAGGTGGAAGAAAAGCTAGATGTAGAACAAGGTTCTGATTCAAAGGTGGAAGAAAAAAATATGGATCCAAAAGATTGGTTGAGTGAAGGGTTCATCGAAGGAGTTAAGGAAATTCCACCTGAAGTAAAAGGATACTATTTTCCTGATCGCCCTGTATTTAAGAGTGAATCCAAAACGACGCCTATACGGCCAGTATTTGACGACGCTTTCTGTCGAGGACACAGCGGACTCTCCTTGAGGCGGTATTTAAAAAAGGGACCCAATCTACTGAAAAGAATCCCTGAAATAAGGATAAAATTTCGGGAAAATAAGTTTGGAGTTTTGGTAGACATAAGAAGATATTTCAAAATGAGAGCCATTAAGGAGAATGATCGGGACTACCTCAGATTTCTTTGGAAGAAGAGGATGGATAACTGATGACTTTTAGGCATAAAGGACTTGTTCTCGACCTGAGTTGTAGTCCAGTTTTGCTGAATGCCGTGGTTGAGTATCATCTTCAAAAGATAAAGGGTTCCCTCTAGAAAAGATAGCAAATATGTTGGCTCGGTCCTTTTATACAGATGATTGTGTTGCCTCTCTGGAAACAAGGCAAGAGGTCGAAGATTTTCTAAGGTCTGCCACCGAGTTTATGGAAAGGGCGAAAATGAGCTCAAGAAGGTGGGATTTGAAAATGGGATGGGATACACCATAGCCTGAAAGTATGGCTCGTGAGTTTAAAACTTGGTGTGATCAAATGAGATTCATTGATTTAATAAGCACACCTAAATATATGTGGAATGATATTGGGTTCCCCACGGAAATTCACATCTTTTGTGACGCCAGTCAAGTTGCTTATGGGGCAGTCGCCTATTTAAGGAGTGAAGTGGATGGAAGATGTAATACAACTTTGATATGGAGTAAAGCAAGATTGGCGCCAATGAAAAGGATTACAATCCCTCGACTGGAATTGATGGTCATGATACTGGGATCTAGATTGGCCAACTCTATTCACACTGCTCTGAAAGGAAAATGTAAAATAACGATATTGAAGAGATATTGAATGGCGGGTTTTCGTAAGAAACAGTTAAAGAAATTCAATCTACTACCAATTTGAACGATTGGAGGTTCATACCAGGACACTTGAACCCAGCTGATCTTTTGTCTCGAGGATGCTCTCCATGCCAGTTTGTGCGAAGTAGATGGTGGGAGGGCCCCGGTTGGTTGAAGGAACCTAGAGAACCATGGCCTAAATCGGAGCCCACGATAGATAAGCAGGAAATCTGTTCTGAGGAGAAGATTGTGAATACAAATATTAATTTGAACGTAGATTGTAAGGATTGGTTGTTGAAAAGAAGATCTGACTATCATCTCAACATCAGAATAATGTCTTATGTTTTAAGATTCATAGGGAAACTTAAAAAGCAGTTCACAGAAAAAGGTCCTTTGACAGTGTCTGAGTTGGAATTTGCAGAAAAGAGACTTGTTAAAGTGATTCAAGAGATGGTGTCTATAGAAAGATTGAGTTCTATCAAGGGTTTGAAGATCTTTAAGAACTCTGAGGGCCTATGGTGTGTTAAGAGTAAACTTTTGCATGGGCAAGTCCCAGAAGAGTTCAAAACTCCAGCCATTCTGCCTGGAGGTCATCCCTTTGTGGAACAACTATTTTGGGAAATGCACATAAAAAGGGTCATGCGGGAGTTCAGTTCATTTTGGCAACATTAAGGGAAAATATTTGGATAATCAGGGGAAGAAAAACTATAAAGAAAATCATTAGTAAGTGCATAGTTTGTAAAAGGTTCAAGGAAAAGGCTCTGCAAAGACCAATGGCAGCTCTGCCTGAGAGTAGAATTGGACTTGGGAAAACCTTTCCAAATTACTGGAGTTGGTTTATTGGGTCCTCTTTATTTGAAAGATGGCAGAAAGGTCTGGGTAGCCGCCTATACTTGCGCTGTCTATCGCGCCATACATTTGGAATTGGTTGAGAATTTAGAGGCAGGCGGGTTCATTATGGCCCTTCATGGATTTATTTGTCGAAGATTTAATTTTGACTAATTATTTGTCAAAATTGGTGGGAGTATGTTGGAAATGATTCAGGAAGACGGCTCTAGATGGCGCGCGCCAAGGGATGCGCCACAGAGTCCGTCCACGTGGCCTTATACGACTATAAAAGCCGGCGAAAAAGGTATGAGATCGGGGATGAAGAGAGGAGTGGGCGTAGTAACGCAGATGTTTAGTAGGGTAAGAAGATTAGAGTGCCTGAGCCTAGAAGCGAGCAACTCGAGTGATCTAGCGAGCAACTTAAGTGATCAAGCGAGCAACTCAAGTGATTTAGCGAGCAACTCAAGGGATCTAGCGAGCAACTCAAGGGATCTAGCGAGCAACTCAAGTGATCTAGAGAGCAACTCAAGTGAAAAGGCCAGAGACGTTTATAAGAAGCCTGAAGATAAAATTAAAGGTAAAGTAGATAGTTAAAGAAGACTGAAGTAGAATAAAGGGCTGTTAAAGAAGCTGAAGCATTGTATGTTGCCATATGTAGAATAAAAACTCATATGTTTAAAGATCATCAAACCCGGCTGATCATTTCCTACAAGAATAACACCAGCCTATCGCTATAGTAATTATTACAATAGTTAGAAAAAACAAGGATTATTTACATTATTAATTTTGCCTATCATTTAATTTCTAAATTTATACTTCTTTTTTACACAGTCTGTATTGCAGTGTAATCCGGACACGCTTCAGGAACGAAAAACCGTTTGAGTCTAAAATGGTTGACAGGTTTTCGACAAAGGTTAAACCAGCCCTTTGATTGCTGTGTAAATATATTTTACTAAAGTGCAACTGAGGGAAAATCTATATGGTCAACTAATAAGGACGCCAAAGGCAATCTACTTCCGAATCATGTCATAATAATATGTGAATCAATACAAACTTTAAGTTTGTCATCCAATATATCCATTGAAAAGGATATATAACAAATATACTTCTTTTATTGAGTTGGGCTCTATATTAAAAATAATATTCTTTATAAGTGGAATTATTCAATAATAAAATTGTTTACTTATATATATCAACAATTTGAAATATACCTCATTAAAATCATAATATATTTTATCTGAATAGAATAAATCTAATGGAATATCCATTAAATGTCATCGAAATTTGTTATGTATATATCATTATAAATGAATCTATATATATTTATGTAATAAAAATATATAATAAGAAGGCAGGGGTTTTTAAAAAGATAATTAAAAGAATGAAATGTATAACAAAAGGTGATTGTATTTCCCACAAGTCTCTTTCATTATTCCCAACTTCCAAAGAAATTGGTTCTCCAATTCGTCTGTAATGAGAACACTCGGATGTCCTGGTACAAATTGTCTGCTGCTGCTGTTTTCTTTGTTCGTCTGAAACCTGACATTTTAATTTGGTATTTCCTCTCTATCACTCCCCTGGTCATTGTTTCATTTTCTTTCATTGAGGAATATTTCAATTCTTTGATCTACTTTTCATAAAATATATAAATAAATAAAATCTATTATATCGTCAATCTCTCTTTGTTACTTTTTCTGTTTATCTCAGAGTTAACTAAAAAGCTAAATTTCTAACTTGAAAATTGAATATATTTTTCACTTTTTATAGATTGAATATTATTGAAGAAAAAATGGTTTAACGTCATTCAATAATTTAAGAGCGGACTTGGCGAAAGTAATCTAGCTAGTAAAAAAGATATAAATAAAAATTTTAAACCAAGAAAAAAAAAAAAGAATATTTATTAATAATTTATTTTACTTCTTTAAAGTATCACTTATTAGATTTTATGTTTTTCTAAATCGTTTTTAAAAAATTTGGTTTTGGCGCTACAAAAACACCAGTCCGTTACGAAGCATTAGAAGCAAAATCAATCTTAAAACGGTTTCTACGGGAATTTGCCTTTCAAATTCCCGGAAAGAATATAGTCACTAGGGGCTAAATCTGGACTACAGAAGGGATGTTGTAACAAATCAATATTCTTTAATGGAAACCTGGACCCAGTTTCTCCGTTTATATAGTCTCCCAATACCAGGCATTAACATTATTTATAAATTATATTTTAAAATTAGCTCTCAGATGGTGTTTCACATAGAAAATATTGATATATATTGTTGCATCATGGCTAATGCTCCTATTTTATTTTGATTTGTAATATTATTTTTCATATATTTCAAATTCAAATTTATAGTTTATATTTATTTATTTATTAAACAGAATATATATATTATAAACAGATTTATGTATAATAAATTCACCATTTGTATTTTGGTACACTGTGTGACTTCACTGCTCTCTTTGATGTGAGAAATAAATAAACAATTCTGGAGGCTACTTAAAGTAGATTTATCTCATTATTCCCTTATATAAAGTTGTAGGATGGTTGAAACATACTCTGGTAAGATGCAAGACCCAGCACAGGAGAGAATCAAGTTTCAGTGCCTACCAAGCCGCAACCTGGTGCAAAAATATATAATGAATATTTTTTTTACTTTATTAAAGACTCTATTTATAATATTTATGATCATTTGTAATGGGGACTTACAAAAAATTGTTTTATTGTTTAAAACAATTAACCAATGTTTTCTTCCTAGAAATAACGTATTGTAAAACCATTCAGAATATAAATAACTAAACAATAATTTGTATGATTAGATATAAACCGCTGGACACCGTAAATTGGCCGTACCGATTATTTCTATCAAAGATCGACCATAAACCAAATGTTTATCCCTATAATTTGAGCAAATACAATTTAATAATGAATATAGCGCAACGCACAAATTCACTTATATATACACTGTGAATAAAAAATTAAAATTGATATATAAATATATTTAATATATCTCTCTATGTTTATATATATAACACCCTTTTATTACTATAACACCAAATTGGCTAACCTAATATTAAATTTTCTAAATGATACTTAAACGACCCCGGGGTTTCATATTTGAGTAACGTAATTTAAGAAGGAGCATTAAGTTAAATGGTAGAGCACTTAAGTGAGACCAAACAAGCAGGGCTAAATGACTGTCCAAAAGTTATTCCGAGACATTTTAAAAGCTAAAAAACTTCTCATTCTGCCTTCTGCTCCTAGAAATAAACTTTAAACGTCTGTCATCCTCGAGTTTATCTTTCCAGGATTTAGGTCGCGATATATTTCACAATATAGTCTCACTCACTTTATATCTATAGTTGATTTATACTTTCATATTTTAGGCATTATATACAAAGTATAGAATAATAGAGAGATGTTTGAAAAATAGGTATTTCTATAACTGATAAAGTTTTTTTTTTGTACTCGTTACTCGATTTTTGTTATTTTCATTATTATCGTTTATGGAGAATATTTTTATAAATTCACATTTCTGGTACATATATTCACGAAAAGGACGTGGCTATATCTTTAAAGAAAAATAAAATAAACAATATTTTTCTTTACAAATCCAGAAACGCCTTTTTATATAAACTTATTTAATGGATTGCCTTTTGACTCAAAATATATTCTCGAGTTAATTAGAATATTTTCTGACAAGAGAAAGAGAGATAGAGAGAAATAATATATAAGATATAAGTTAAAAGATGGCAGTAGGATGGCATTCATGTACCAAAGTTGACACATTTCCTTTAAAACATGGGCAATAATTTAGGAGTTTGCACATTTTAGCATGTATTTCAGATTCAGACAAAAATTCCCAAAAGATATTTGATACACAGTCACTTTTATTGGAAAAACACGAGATAACCAAGTGAGAACAAATTTGACCCTGTTTCAATAAAAAAGCAGATAAATAGCGACAACAAAGACATTACTTTTTTTTACAAATTTTAAAACTCATTTATATTATTTAAAAAATAGACTATACAAGAAGTATACAATAAACTATACAAGAAGAATGCAATAAACTATACAAGAATTATACAATGAACTATACAAGAAGTATACAATAAACTATACAAGAGGTATACAAGAAACTATACAAGAAGTATACAAGAAACT